>JAJHUT010000092.1:0-600000 GCA_020916435.1 Oxytropis ochrocephala
GCTACGTATTGCTCAAGAACTTGATCATCCAAGCGCTGGTTCGCTCCAGGCTGATCGCCACGAACCAATTGTAGTATGCTGATTGGGATCATCTAGCATTGACTCTGGTCTGCCTGTGTGCTGGCTCCTCCTCAAATTTGTCCTGCCTCAGGTGAAGAAATTCTTGTTGTCTGACTCAACTCGACGCTCACCAATTATTATTAGAAACTATTCTTCAGTTGAGTCAACTATCCATCATCTGTTTGGTTATAGGCAGCTGGCTGCGGGCCTGGCAGAGCATCTCCTACACGTCCTTTCTATCGGGCGTTTGGCACTTGAACTTCTTGTCAGATAGTCTCGCAGTGGCCAATCCTGGAGGGCCTGTGGACAAAGTAGCCCCTGGAGCATCTGCGGACAGCGCGGCATCTTTTACAGTATGTGATGGCGTCGAACGAGCCTCCTTGAATGTCGTCCAACGTTTTATGCGACGCATCTGGCGAGATATATTGCACCGGCCTCTGGTTACCTTTGCTAGCCCTCAACCTGAGAAATCTTGAGGATCCTGGCAGTTATTAGGTTGTCCCACCACTTCATTGTAATGAGCTTCTTTCCGAACCAACAGTGGGCCAGTTCATTGAAACGACCACCACCGCCAGACGGGAGAGGCAGCGATCTTCATTGGCCTGATAATCATCAACCAGCAACGTGTGGTCCTTGAACTTCACCAGACCCCTCATGGCTCAAATTTCCAAAGCAGTATTTTCTGTGCCAAGAAGTCAATCTTTTCTAGTCTGGCTACTCGGCGTCAGAAGTATTCATGCAAGATTGCATAGGCTTTGCCAGCCAATGCCGTCCAATGGCCTGCTCTTCCGGCGGAGCGAATACTGCACCAATATCTTCTCGTCCATTATTTCGACTCCTCTAGGATTCGCATATGGCCTACAATAAATGCTGCTGCAACAGGTAGATGGACATGATCGAAGTCCGATCAAGAGTCGTCCGCACCAATTCAGTGTTTCTCACTGGACTACCCTTAACTGGCAACAGTTTGTTGCCAGGCTAATCGCCCTTATGGTGTCTTCAATCGATATGTCAAAGCGTCAACTTGAAGGCTGTCTCATCAAATTACAGGTCATATACGACATACCTCTTTGGTCTGGTGTCTATCATGCCGAGTACTCCTAAAACTGTGCCACTGCTCATTATGCTCCGGCCTCTGTCTCAAAGTCGACGATTAACTGACCAAATCCTAATTGTCCAATACGAACTTCCTTCTTGATTCTGGATTGAAGCCATCTCGCTCTTCTCGTCCCCAACAAATATCACTGCTCTTAATGGTCATTTAAGGTTACGCTTTCGTATCTAGCATAATTTTTGCCTCTCTGAAATGTGAACTTCACTTGGCATTCGAATCTATTTCTACTCTGACTGCATTCAAACGATGGTCTCTTCTTGAAAGGAATCATTCGGGAGAACGAACGACGCCGCTATAAACATCTTTCGTCCAACAATCCAGATAGTTTCTTTTGACCTTCATCACTCCTTCTTAAATGGGCGCAATCAAGTCGGATAGCTTCAACGATAACTCGTAGACGGGTTGGGCCTAACTTGTTGAGGTATGGTCGCAGCGATTCAAAGGATTATTTGTCAGTAGGAGGCCAAGATTGACAACTATGGATATCCATAAGAAGATACTAACAGGACAAACCGCCCGGAAACTTGGTTAATAATAATTCTAATCAAGAGTCTTGTCACGAGCTTCAGTTGGTATGAAACGGCAAAAGCCCCATGAATTAACCTCTTAATTCAACCACAAAAATACGCCTCACATAATGCTAGAAAGAGATGCAGTACCTGAACTTCCAGTTTAGAACTGATTACCCGGCTTTGTTCTGTTGGTATTAGCTCCTAGCAGATGCTCCAAATACAACCTGGGCGACAAATTGAAAGATCGCATCGATTATACTAATTAAAATGAATGATACACAAGTTTTTTATTTTGAATCTTTAAAGTAGTTTCAGGTTTGCCAGGAGGGTGACTTTCGCAATATGTCACCCACCTCAGTTCCACCTGACTGATCCATTCAAAACCTACAAAATTCCTCTGTGTTCTAACAATCGATATATATTTGGTCTCTCTTCTCTTGTTAATAGCCGAATTTAATCCTCTTCTCAATCAGACAACCTAAAACTTGGATAAATATGAGCATGTAATCATTAACTGCAATCGACTGTAAGACTCTCTTCTCTATTGCCTTTTGGCGTTTGCTGTTGACGGCCGATGGCTGCCCTCTGCTCTCTACATTCCCGAAGCATGCCAGGATATCTAACACCTGAGGAACTCGGTGGCTGGCTTGTGGTGGAAGACTATGCTGTTGTTCAGCCTGTTTGGTGGAGTAATTGCAGTTGTGGCATTTATATTTCAGGCTTGATTGACCTCGTAGCAATTTGATCGTGCTCTGGCCGATGGGTCTGACGACAGATTGCTGCCTGAGATTTGCGCGGTAGTTTGATAGCTGGAGTAGGTCGGCTTGACTGGCCCCTGACAGTTTTGGCGGGAGCTCATCGAAAACTCGAGATCTCTTAACCTGCCGCCTCTTGGCTGGTTCCACCTTTGTTTCAGTGTCCTCCACCTCAAGTGGTCTCTTTGCGGTGTCCTAGTTCGTAGGGATCTGGGCCGATATCTCGGGCTCAGGTGAGGCCTCCTCAACCCTCTCGTCTTCGTCATCTTGCTCTCTTCATCTTTTCTACTCTCTCTTCTTCTCTCTCCTCCTCTTTATCCCCTTCTCTTTCTCCTCCTCTTTCTCCTCCTGGTCCTCCTCTACCTTATCGAAACTTTCTTTTCCGTCTTTTCGACAGGCTCAGATATGTCATCATCATCCATAACATCTTCTACGTGTTTCCTCTACGACAGGCTCTTCCACAGTGCTGGCTGATTCTTCGGGGGCAGTTTGAGCTTCAGTTTGTTCATTATTGGAATCAAATTCTTTACGCAGACGATTTGAGATCTCTTCGCGAATGCTGTCCTCCAGTGAAGATATCGTGTCGTTACTTTGTGTGCTTGGCTTTTCCTCATGGAATTAGAAATGTTTTCCAAGTCGTCCTCAGGTTCTCTGACATCATCCTGGCTCTGTTTTTGTCAACATTTGTCTGGTTTCTCAACAACTTCGGTGTGCGCAAGATCTTGCCTTTGCCTGAAGGACTAGAGTTGCGTTTCCCAGCCTTGTCTTCATCAACGTCAATTGCTTTGTTTGGGCTGAGCACTTCTGGCCCCGCCAGGCTCGCTGGTATGGCGTTGAATACTTTGTGAGATCTGGTTCTGGCTCAACAACAGTAGTGAGCTGCTTGATCGATCTGAGTAACAGATTTCTCTGTCTGATCACTAGATGATGGTTTTCAGTAGTAGGCTCTGGCTGTTGTAGTCGGCTGTAGAGATGCTACCTCCCAGCCAGGCTCTCCATGGGGTTACGGCAGCCAAGCATCTCTCTCTGTATATGTTTCCAGAGCCTTCTTTGTCTTCTGAACTAATGGATTGTGAGAATTGGTGTCCACCACCCAGCTCTAGAACATGACCGATCACTGTCTCCATCTGAGCGTCTACAGATGATTGGCTCATAATAGATGACGGCATTACCATTCGTAATGACTATTCGCTGGTTCTGTTCCAACACTGGCATTCATCTCTAATGGTTGCTGAGATGTAATAAGCTCGACATTTTAATAGTGTCTTTTGGCTGGCATGTCGTAGATCGAGCTTCTTGTTGTCTCCGCATCCTTGTCCATGTTATCATCTACTTTCTCGCTTTCAATCACACACATGAAGTTTTCATCTTCTGGGGCGGCTGATTGGTGTGGACATCCAGACCTTCTGGGGCGGCATTTGCCATCGAATGAGCTGACAAATCCTTCCAGATGAACCTGAAGAATTCATGTCGTCAATATTATAAAATTTTGGTATAACAAAAAGATATGTTTGGCATATCAATACAAATAATGATTCTGGTTTGCATTAAATGAGCGCGAAAGTGATAAAGAAAAACACGCTGTCGAATAATATTTCTACGTGTGTGGTGCGTCCGCCAAAGTCACACTCAAAAAGACACACTGGATTATCTGCCCAACAGATTGTGCCTCTGCCACGCATGGCTCACGTTTAAGTGTCGCGCCTCTGCCTGATCTGCAGAGGAGCTTTCTGGATTAACCTTTCATTGAGCAGACAGGCACGCAATGTTTACTGTTTAGTCTGCAGATTATAGCGGAAAGGGCAACAAAAGAGGAGCGATTAAGCGCCGGCGTCATTGACATCGAACATTTCATGACGGCGCCAATCATCATTATTTTTCTAATTACCAAACATATCATCTGATTTTCTACTTTAACGATCCAAGCCATGTCAGACGAGAAACTTCCCACAGGGTTGGGTCAAGAAGGTTTCCAAAACAAATGGTCAAACATATTATTCATAATCAGGACCAGTGGAGCATCGCAATAGGAGCGCCCAGCGCTGACGAGTCAGGAGAGGCTAAGATTCGGGCGAGCCACTTGCTTGTGAAACATCGTGATAGTAGAAGACCATCCAGTTGGCGCCAAGAAGTGATCACCATAACTAAAGTGGAGGCTATCGAACAATTGAACAATTATCTTGATATGATCAAGAGTGGCGAGAAAACATTCCGAAGAGTTGGCCGAAGAGTTCTCCGACTGCTCGTCGGCGAAACGTCAGGGCGACCTAACGGACCATTCGGCCGAGGCCAGATGCAGAAACCATTCGAGGATGCTGCATTTGCCCTACAAGTTGGAGAACCCAGCGGTATATTGTCGAATCAGATTCAGGGGGGTCCATAATAAAAAGAACTAATTGAAAAAGGAAGGATTTGCTGTTCTCTCTTGTCATAATCTAATCGATGTAAAAGCGATTAGACAGTTTGGTATATTACAATTTTAATAATCGGATTTCCATAGCTTGATAGTCTTATCCTGTTCCAGGGCTGATGATGCAATGATGTCTCGATGTCGGATGGCATGCTGTAGAAATTACGACGTCTTTGTGTCCTGATAGTGTTTGTACAACCTCTTTCGTTTGAAGGTCCCAAATATAAACTAGATTGTCTTCTGATCCTGAGACAATCCATTTGCCGCCGGTTACAGAGAAATTGGCAAAGATACAATATTTCTCGTTCTTGTGGTCCTTGTATTGTTTTAGACACTTTCCTTTGGCAAAATCCCATAGTTTAAGCTGATTGTCAAGGGTCGCCGATAGGATGTACTTTCCGTTGGGGCTGAATTTACAAATGATACAGGCGGATTGCCGCCAGCATTGTCATCGATCAAAGTTTTTACACATTGGCCCGACGAGGTGTCCCATATTCTACACATACCATCATAACTACTTGATACAATCAATGAACCGTCCCGATTGAAGTCGACCGCTGATACGGGATCCGAATGGGCTGATATGTCTTCAAACATTTTCCTGATTTGACATCCCAACATCGGAGTGTTTCGTCGAATGATCCCGACGCTATTAGATTTGATTGTGGATTAAAGGCGCAACAGAATACATAATTTGTATGGCCTTTCAGAGTTTTTGCAGCAACTTTGCATTATGGACGTCCCATAGTTTTAATGTTTTATCATCGGATGATGATACGATGACCTTGGAATCGCTGGACCAGGCGATATCGGACACTCCTAATTTGTGATTACCAACTAGACGATCGAATTTGCCATCGGTGGCCGACCAAACCTTGATAGAAGTGTCCGCCGACGCCGATGCTAGCCAGTTTCCATCTGGAGAGAACTTGATTGATGAGACAGCCTTCTGGTGGCCTTCTAGCGTATGAGCGAGGGTATAATTTGGTCTTTGTTTCTGGCCCGACATTGGTGTATGAGGTTTGTTTGTTCGGGTGAGCTTAAATTGATAAGGGATTGGGCAATCAATATATAACAAGGAATCTATCTTGATATTGTCAAAAATACATTAAATATTGATTCAATAAAATCCTAGTTAAGATTTTTGAACTGGCTGGGCTTATTCTAATGATAATGTTTTGTTAGCCTAGTAAAAATCATTACAAATCCTACAATTGAGGTGATGTGGAAAGTGATATAAATTTAACTTATTGTTTGGGAACTTTCATTTTCTTCTGTCCGACGTTCAGCGAGTGTCGTATTTTTTATTGTTTTTGTAATGCAAATTTCCAACACATTTCTATTGTCGCGTGCAAAGTAAGAGCTGACATGGGCATTGCGCCGCCATCGCGGACTGCTTGCAGTGAGGATGCGGCGAACGCAAGTCAACTGAAATGGCCTGCAGCTGAAGGAGAGCGTGTGAGAGCGAAGGCACTTCTTTCGGCGGCGAGGAAAACACCTTGAAAAAAATACCGTAAAGATATCTCTTTTATCAGCATGTTGACTAATCCCATATCAGATATAAACTATTATTCATATTAGACTGTGAGATCATATTAAAATTCACATTATACAATTCTCTAATCTGAAAATTAGATTTTGACCTACCAAACACTATTATTTGGTGATATTGTTTTAACTGTATTATATTCTGCATGAAACTCAGGACAACCAAACACATATAATTATACCATGTCGGTTCAGGATTCTAATCTGAGAGGACTATTATCGCCTGCCAGGTCTGGCACATTCTTCTGCCCCATTCCGGTTGGGTGATCCGCCAATCCTGATGGTTTCTGACTCAAAAAATGAGGCTATGGATCAATGCCATAGAGGAGTGGGCAATCATCAACAAGAAATTGACATTATCCTTGAAGGATATTCACCAGATTTTTCTATCCGACGCCGGAATCCGTCCAGATAAAGAATGCATACGACTTGTATTCAGTGAGATGAAACGTAGATCCAAGCTAGTGCCACTAAATACTTTGAAAAACGTCCAGACTATGGTCAACAGCCAACCAGTCACAGCCTATGATCGATCATTTCATCGACCCAAAGGGCTGGCTCGGCTGGGGTGTCAAGAAATTAGTCTACGAACCAGCAACCTGGGCCCTATCAAACCTGACTTCTAATGAAGGCGTACAATATTCTGATTTAACAGATATGACCATAACAGACTCGATGAGATTTGTATGCCAAAAAGCCCCATGAATTATCGCACAATTTGCACCGGAATTAGTTCGAATTAGTAAGGCGGAGAAACAGACATGCTTCTGAATGGCAACATCTGATAGAGCTGATAACACCCATTGTGAATACTATAATTGACGTCACCGATGGTAAAGAAACATTGAGATGTTAGATTTACTCATAGAATACCTGGCAATCAATAAGAAGCATGGCTGTTCAGGTTGACAATGACTGTAAACTTGTGAAAGTTGGTCAATACGATGATTCGGTAGATGAGGATGTTGGCATCACAAGAAAGGACATAGCCATGGCTAGATTACTTCGGGCAAAAAAGAGCTTTTGACTGCCGATACGACAAATATCATTGCATTTACCAAGCTCAGAGAGCGAAACAGAATGCTCTAGAATGTTATAATAGGAAAGAAGTAGCCAAAGCGAAATCACTCCTGAGATCTCATAAACGACTCATAAAGTGTTCTGAACAAAAAGAGACCCAACTGAATAATGTCGAGAATCTGTTGGAGCAACTGAGAACACAAATTCGAACATGATGATACTTCAAGCTTCATAAAGATGGAGCTGAAGCACTCAAAGTAAGCCAATATACATCTAGATACCAACGCAACCATATTAGACGAAGTTTATGATGCTGCAGCCGAGGGCGCATCACCTAAACGAAGAAATGAATCAGATGCTCAGAGACATCAGTTGTGTATCCTATGGTGCCAACAATATCTCTATGTCAGAGGTTGAGGCAGAACTGAACAGAATACTTAGCCTCAAGAGGAGAAGAACACTCCATGATAAAACAGAGAATCATACAAACAGAGAATCAGGGAGGAAAAAAGCAGAGTCGTCAACAAAAACTGAATCAATGGAAGATCTGGAACAGAGGCTCAACAGTCTTGTTGTTTGTCAACATCCAGTGGGCACAGAATCTATCAATCGATCTACTCCCAAGAAGCCGAATCCGCTAAAGCCCATACCTCCTCAACACCTGCAAGATGATATGATCCATAGATACACATCGAATACTTCTCCAAGAGTGAAAATCTATTATCTTTCAATTACTCTAAATCCAACGATCGAATATCTAACTATCTCTTTTTAGGGGACTCACCTAATTGGGGCTTGATTGTCGAGTCATAGAGCCCTTTCGCCTTTCTTGCCAAAGGTGGAGACTGCTATGGGGGCCTATCGAACTCGTCACTGCCGAAGCTTTCAGAGTCGATTGTAACCCGCAGGTTTGATATAAACAACCTTCCTCTCGACAGGTCAGTTCTTTCTCTCATGAGCCCCTCAAGTCACTGGAAGCGTCACCTCATTCTACGAGGTGAATATGGTCACTGACAACTACAAGGACGCTCTGACCAACATTGAATTCTACGGGAGGTACGTGATGAGTGATTGATTGACTGGTGGAGTAAGAGCGTGATCTATGTCTCAAGAATCTAATTTTTTATTTGTTCGGGTGAATTCAAGTGATACAATGTTCAAAATAATAAATATCATTCGACATGATGGTCTCATGACTCCTCCTGAGTCTATCTAACATTGGGTTCAGTTTTATTATCTATAGGTTTGAAAGAGGTTTAACAAAAGAATTTAGTTGTATAAAATCTGTTTTCGTTGAATTCTTTTGAGGCTATTACACGATTGCGGGCGTCATAGGCAGCATTGTGGGCATATCTAAGCGAGCTAGGCATAGATAAACTACTTGAGCATTTGGCAAAAGTTAAAACACAAATAGTATGTTAATTTTTGTAAATTTTCTATTCCTATACCATTCAGAAGGACATGGTAATGTAATGGTGGGCAGTTGCTTGTGGACTGGTGTTTGTATATAGGTAAAATTCACATCCATTATCTGCAACGACACTATTGTGTATTAGTGTTCCGCCAGGTGGATTGTGGACTTCATTCTGTGAGATGACACGAAAGAATCTCATTGTATGCCGTTTTGAGCTATTATATAAGACAAAATTGGTTTCTCTTGTTTCAATTGTTTTGCCTGATTTCCTTCAATAGATAATTCTTCTATAACAGACATAGCTTTTGATATCTCTATACTACGAACTCTCTCAAATTCTTCATGAGAAACACCATCTCTGTAAATTATGATATTAGTTGGCAGTTGGCCGTTGTTTTCGTTCTTGTAGTCCGACAACAATTCTTGCATCAAATCATCCATTTTGTTGATAATCTCTACTCGGGCCTTTTGGGGCCACACAAGGGATCTATGTCGAAATAGGTCCTCGCTATAAGTGTAAGCACATCCAACAATCGAGACACCATTAAGCTCATTATCAGGATGAGTGACATCTAGACCAACAATCATGAGACCTTTACTGTTTATATTTGAACGATGCCACGTTTGTTCGTTATAGACAACATTAGTACCTCCCAATCTGGCGTTTAGCTTGTGCACCAGAGTACGATAGATTGATTTGTGTAATCGTTGGTTTTGGATATTTTCTGCACGCAAACATGTGGCCGTTATTGTTGGATGTTCATCAAATGTCAAATGAATCATTCTGTTCAATTTTGTTGAGCTTGAATCAATAATGAACATGATGAACCTGAGTCTTCCCCTAACTATCTTTCCACATTCATGTATAAGATCTTCGAGGCTGCCTTCCCTTTCAACAAGATCGATCTTGGCTCTTCTCATGAAACAAGGTCGACCAATGTTGAATCCGAACCTACTTGCGGAATAACAGAATTGAGAGAAGAAATTGTCCAAAGACTTTGGATCTAGTCCAAATGTATCAACAACACACCAATTGTCAATTAAATCTATAGAGTTTTGGAAGATTCCTGACTTCCCAATAGTCTCTTTGCGGATCGATACAACTTGTTTTGAATTGCAATATTGGCTTGGCCAAAGTTTTTTCCGTCAGCTTCAACTGGTTCACTGCTCAATTTTATACCGAATGAACCGAATTGTTCTTTATCTAGATTATTAACTTCGTCCCTTGCCTTCAAGCTAGATGCTCTAGAGCAACTTGGCCTCCGGCTTGTTAACCGTAATTAGATGATTACGGGCCTGGAGTGCTGAGTCGAAATATTGGCACCTTTTGGCCAGGTAATAACGAGCATATCTCTAATGGATAGTATGGATGATTTGGTATGCGTGACTTCAAACACGGCAAATTTGGATAATTAAGCCTAATACCTCGATCCAAGTAATATTGTTGAACGGAGGTGTTCTCGTCGAACTGTAAATCTGTTGCTGATTGGTCTGATAGAGTAAATCTCACATTAACATTGACACTCGATTATCCAATGCTTGACACTTAAAGCCATTCAGAACGGTAACAAATGATGCAAACCATTCCTCGGAGCCATCTATCGTTGCAATTTCGCGAATCTTCATCGATGTTTCAGAAGCCACTGAATGATCTAATACAACATTATCGACAATCTTGCCAGCGATAAAGCAAGCGAGCAAGTCAATCAACCGATAGGGTTTGGTGATATAAGAATGAGAGCAACTGATAACAACAAGTGCCTGGTCATCGGCACAACGTTTAGCTTTTTGAGATCGATATACCCATCAGATGTTGGGAGATCAAATCAAGTCTATTACTTGGTTGCCCTAGATTTGTGAATCTCCTTTGGTCATTCATCATATAATAAACTGGTCCATACTTGAGCATATCAATCAAGAGTTGATGGTGAATTATGGAGGACAATAATTGAGGACTAAAACCTGAGGGGTTGAGCAAGGATCTCTTTCGGAATCTGATGAGGAGATCGATGCTTAAATTTGCAATCAAGTCTGTCACCACGGCTAAATTATTGAATTTAAACTCTGATGGGATGTTTGACTCGTTTGAGTTCTGTAATTTGAATTGTCTTCTACTATAAATGGCATCCAAGTTTTGTTCTAATAGCACTGAACCAAACGGACAACTCCTGTGAGTAAGCTGTGGTACGATAGTTCCCATGATTAAATGTCTGATGCTCCTAGTAACAAAGCCCCTGCTCAAGACCTTCATTGGTAGATTTTTGCATTGATCTGTGGGTGTGATGAATAGATCGTATTCGTAGATTTTGATATTCGAACTCTGAGGCAAGATACTATATGCATTAGTCACTAAATTAATCTGTTGTTCTGAATGAGTTTGCGGGTAATCTCTTGGTGTTTGCCTTTGGTGCGTGAGGCGCAGGATACCTATCAAATTGCCTGGACGGTGGAAATCCTCTCTAGAATAATGTCCTCTTGAACTGCTGGTCCCCCTGCCGATGCCATATTTGCTATATTGACCTCTCCTCTCGAGACATCACAGTGTAATCTGTATCCTGGAAATATGTTCCTGAAATTCGTTGCTACAAGATAATACTTGTATTGTTCTAGTATATGTACTAGTATATAATATATGTATATTTATATGTATAGTCTTAATTATCTACATTTATCAAATATAAGTATGCAAGTATTTAATATGACAATAAGTCTGGTTTCAAAATAAACTCATTGGAATAATTATCATATTGTCTTGATCGGTCGCGATTTGCCGCTTAGTATGGTGGAAAG
Organism: Oxytropis ochrocephala; assembly: GCA_020916435.1. NCBI lineage: Eukaryota > Viridiplantae > Streptophyta > Magnoliopsida > Fabales > Fabaceae > Oxytropis > Oxytropis ochrocephala. The sequence goes on from JAJHUT010000092.1 coordinate 11,624, forward strand.
CATTGTTTGCATAAGAATATCGAGGCTTTGGCTGTGTTGTTGACACTGATATATCACAATAAATTAATTTGGGTGGTAATGCTAGTGTCTATTTACATTATAGTTTTTTGCATGATATAGATGGGGAATAAAATCGAGATATGACCTAAGAGAAGTCAAATTTTCTTGAGTTTTAATAAAATAAACTGTTCGCCGCTAGGCAGTGGTGACAACGGCCCATGCAAGTGGTGTGCTTCCATCGTTCGACGGCGGCCGCTGTCCACAGAATTCACGCGGCATGTGAGTTATCGGCAACGAGGCTCACATTTGATCATATCAAGTGTGATCTAAATAAACTAGCAATTATTGAGATTACAACAGAATGTGGACACGAGTTGGTTAGGACATTACACAATATGCTATTATTACAGAAACCTTTTATTTGTCAAACGTCTTTTTATTGAAATCCTCCGATTGGTTCGTGATTGCATGACGCTCTTTCTCATAACCGTTCACGGACAGAAGACGACTGATATTTGACTTTTCTTTCAAGCCATAAAACTAGACACAATATTATTTATGTTCGTTCCATTTTGACAAAGGCAATAAGAAACATTGTCGATGCCGACAGAAAGAACAACATCCAATGTCAGCTCTGCCTCGGCACATAGACACAGATGAATTTGTGATCAACAAGTGAAAGTTATCGCAGAAACAAATCGACAATACGGCAAGTAACGAGTCATCAAGAAATTCTCATTTTGTTTGGATTAGAAATCTCAAGACAACGACGACGACGATAGCAATACCAACAACAACAACAACAACAACAATATCAGTAACAGTAACAGTAAGACTGACAGCTTTTCTAGCTAAACAGCTGATCAGCTCCATCATTGCATTAATCATTCTTTCTTTATAATACAATAATAAGCAACAACAACAGTAGTATAATGTGCGGCATCTTTGCCTATTTAAATTATTTGGAGCCCAAGACTCGGCGCGAGATCCTCGAATGCCTCGTCCAGGGCCTACGTCGGCTGGAGTATCGAGGCTACGACTCGGCCGGCGTGGCCATCGACGACAAGCTCAACAACAACGACTGCATTAGGATCATCAGGCGCCAGGGCAAAGGTGGCCATGCTAGAGGAGGAGATCTGGGCCTGTCAGGACAAGGCCGACCTGAGCCAGGCGTTCGAAAGCCACGCCGGCATTGCCCACACCAGGTGGGCCACTCATGGGGCGCCCAGCGCCGTCAACAGTCACCCGCAACGGAGCGACGACGACAACGAGTTTGTTGTTGTCCATAATGGAATCATTACCAACTATAAGGATTTGAAACAGTTCCTCGAGAAGAAGGGCTTCCAGTTTGAGTCCGAGACGGACACTGAGGTGATAGCGAAGCTCATCAAACTTCTCCACGACACACTGCCCAATTTGTCGTTCCGCGAGATCGTCGAACAGGCCATCCAGCAGCTCGAGGGCGCCTTCGCGCTCGTCTTCAAGTCCAGTAAGTTCCCCAACCAGGTGGTGGCCACCCGGCGGGCAGTCCACTGTTGGTGGGCATCAAAACAAAGGTAAGTCTGCCCACCGACTACATTCCCGTGATTGTGGGCCGAACGAAGGAGTACACGCGGCTGGGCGCCAAGTCGCTTCTGGGCTCGGCGGGCGCGCCGGCTGCGGGACGCGACGCACTGGATGGACCCGAAGTGGTGGAGATCGGCGAGAAGGTGGCCTCGCAATTGAATCCAACCGCCGCCGCCACCACCACCACCAACGGCTCGGCCTCACGCGATAGACTGCCACTGGAACAGGACCGAGCCCAGAGTGTCTCACCGATGGAGGCCGAACAACAACAGGCCTCCATAACGGCCAGTTGCTCAGGTGACGAGGCCACCACCAACAAGGGAACCATCACCAAGATGCACAGGTCGCCTCGACCACCGAGTTTAGTCCTCTGGGCGACAACTCGCCGGTGGAGTACTTCTTTGCCTCGGACGCCAGTGCCATCATCGAGCACACCAATCGAGTGATCTTCTTGGAGGACGACGATGTGGCTTGGATCAACAATGGCCGCTTGACCATTCATAGGATCAACAGGAAACGAGAGAACAATATCTCGCCCATGCGAGAGATCACCACACTTAAGCTGGAGATACAACAGATCATGAAAGGTAACTATAATTCGTTTATGCAAAAGGAGATCTTTGAACAAAGCGAGTCCGTGGTGGACACCATGCGAGGTCGGGTGGACTTCAACACCGGCAGTGTGGTTTTGGGCGGAATCAAGGACTACATTGGCGACATAATGCGATGCCGCAGGTTGTTGCTCATAGGCTGTGGGACGAGCTTCCACTCGGCCATTGCCACGAGACAGATCCTGGAAGAATTGACGGAGTTGCCTGTTATGGTTGAGCTGGCCAGCGATTTCTTGGATAGGAAGACGCCCGTCTTCCGTGACGATGTTTGCTTCTTCATCTCGCAATCAGGCGAAACAGCCGAGACACTGGTCGCCCTGAGGTACTGTAAACAACGCGGAGCTCTCATTGTGGGCATCACCAATACGGTCGGCAGTAGTATCTGCCGCCGCGAGTCCCATTGCGGCGTCCACATCAATGCTGGACCAGAGATTGGAGTGGCCAGCACGAAGGCCTACACCAGTCAGTTCATCTCTCTCGTTATGTTTGCCTTGGTTATGAGCCAGGACCGCATCTCAATGGCAGCCCAGGCGCCAGGAGATCATTAGCGGCCTCAAGAGTCTACCTGACGACATTAAGCAGGTGCTGGCACTGGACACCGAGGTTCTCATGCTGGCCAAGGAGTTGTACAAGCAGAAGTCGTTGCTGGTCATGGGCCGCGGCTACAATCATTCCACCTGCCTGGAGGGCGCCCTCAAGATCAAGGAACTGGACCTACATGCACTCGGAGGGCATCCTAGCGGGCGAACTCAAGCATGGCCCGCTGGCGCTCGTGGACAAAGCGATGCCGGTCATTATGGTGATCACGCGCGATCCAGTTTATCCCAAATGCATGAATGCACTTCAACAGGTAACTAATTAGTTGTATTCAAGTCTCGTTATTCAAAACAACACAACAATCATACCCATTACTAATTAATCAATTGACCACACCTCATGTTCAAACAATCTCTTCCAGGTGACGGCCAGAGATGGCAGGCCTATCATCATCTGTGAACAGGACGACGCCGAGACCAAATCCATGGCCTTCAAGTCGATTGCGGTGCCTCATACAGTGGACTGTCTGCAGGGCGTCCTGACGGTTATTCCCCTACAACTGCTATCCTATCACATTGCAGTCCTGAGAGGCTGTAACGTCGACTGTCCCCGTAATCTGGCCAAGTCGGTGACAGTTGAATGAGACTGAGAGAACGCCGTGTCGTTACATAAAAGTAACGACACGCCGAGAGAGAGAGAGAGAGAGAGAGTTGAGGCAAACCTATCATAATCATTTATCGTCCAAGTAGTTAATTACTGTTCTTGATTCTTTCAACCTCAATCGAACATTTGTGTCCACAAGTTTAATTTGTCCTTCCGTCCGATCGAAGTAGGTGACAACGGCCCATGCAAGTGGTGTGCTTCCATCGTTCGACGGCGGCCGCTGTCCACAGAATTCACGCGGCATGTGAGTTATCGGCAACGAGGCTCACATTTGATCATATCAAGTGTGATCTAAATAAACTAGCAATTATTGAGATTACAACAGAATGTGGACACGAGTTGGTTAGGGACATTACACAATATGCTATTATTACAGAAACCTTTTTATTTGTCAAACGTCTTTTTATTGAAATCCTCCGATTGGTTCGTGATTGCATGACGCTCTTTCTCATAACCGTGAGGCTCTCTAGTTTTTGCTGATACAGTGGGTAAACCCTCGAGCCCACCGAACGCTCTGTCGTAACCAAATGCCAGCCACTTCGTCCCTCTCGGTCTGTTTCAGTTCATCGCTTAACAGGTATAAACGCACCAGCGGCGTGGACCGAATCATTTACCAGATAATTATATGTAGTTACGGCATTTGTGTGGGCAACATCTCGCAACTGATCCCTTTCTTTTCAGCTTCATCGGCAACGATGCATCGTATGGAGTCGCCTTCTGCCCATAACCAATGATCACAATTTTAACCTTTGGCACTATCAAGTCAAATATCATCAATGAATCCATGTTGATGTCCTTGCCACGTTTCACGTTCCAGGCGAAGACATTTGTGGGGGAATAGCAGGATCGAGCCACTGATAAATAATTGATTGTTTAATCTAAATCCCTTGGCTGAATAGGTGTTGACTAGATTTAAAGGAGATTCTTCAGCGTTCAATACTCTCACTACTGTCTTTCCATCGCCTGCATAAGCAGAACTATCTGAAGAGTATGCTTGTATTCGGTTAATATGCTTTAAATTTGTTGCTGATGACAGGATACGTGTCTGGTAGTTGCTAATTTGTTGCTCAAGAATTCCCGAAACAAAACGTAACGCCATTGTTACTTATTGCCTTTGTCAAAATGGAACGAACATAAATGATATTGTGTCTGGTTTTATGGCTTCAAAGATAGGTCAAATATCAGTCGTCTTCCGTCCGTGAATAAACATCGATAAAATGTAAATAATGAACGGACTGCACAATTCTTGTTTTTAGATAGGCGTGACTGAACCGAAAGCTCGGGTATGTCTTTGAGTGAGTTTTCGATTGCGGGCCGACCACGCTAGCGAGAAGTCCTGCAGACACTCGATCACTGCAAAAGTTTTGCGGCAGAGATATCGAGCGAGAGAGAACTGCAGCTTCGGTTGATACAGAGCGTTGCGCATATATTTATAAATGATAAACAACAAACATCGGAGATGATCCTATTGTTTTTTATATTACGATAATTAAACAGTATAACTACTATATATTACACACTGTATACTAGATAAAAGCACTATTATTCACGGATGGAAGCCGACCATTTGACTCATCTTTGAAGCCATAAAACTAGACTCAATATTATTTATGTTCGTTCCATTTTGACAAGGCAATAAGTAACAATGGCGTTACGTTTTGTTTCAGGAATTCTTGAGCAACAAATTAGCAACTACCAGACACGTATCCTGTCATCAGCAACAAATTTAAAGCGTATCAACCAAACATATGCCTACAGGGAATTCAATGTAAAAATAATTACAGCAGCCTTGGATCAACGTCCTGCAAGGATGATGTGGCTACAGTTTCAGACTTGATCACACCAACACCAACAATGATTATAATCATAGTACAAATTTAGATACCAATATAGATATCCTCAATAGGCAGCAAGTCGATGAGCTCAACAATACAGACGTAATTAGTAGGGCCTCTGCTGGTCACGTTTGTTGGTCAAGTCGAGCTTCTCGTCCACGGTAGGAGGTGGTGGATCAGATGGATCACTGCCCTCTGGTCCAGGTGGCGGAGGACACTCAGGACCTCCGACAGGTGGCAACGATGGCCACGGAGGATCAGGCGGCAAGAATAATGACTCCTCTCACTTCTTGACTTGCCCTAAGTGTGGGAATGTTTGTACCCGAGTCGATACGGCGACAACCAATACACGCTTTGTTAAATGTGAGAAATGTAACCATTTCTTCATTGCGTTATCTGAAAAGAAACAACACACAAACAAGGATTCCCAACATAAACATTTGCCCGCTGACAAATTCAATGTGTCCCCGGCATCGAAACCTTTGCCACCGCCAAGAAAGATATACCAATATTTGGATCGTTACGTAATTGGCCAAGATTACGCCAAAAGGTGCTCTCAGTGGCTGTTTACAACCATTACAAGAGAATCAACAACAACCTATTGAACGGTCTACCTCAAGCCAACGCCGACAATCAGACACAACAAGCGCCAGACTTTGCTAGCTGCCTAAACAATAACCCATCTAGTGGCAATAGTGTCAGTTCAACTAATGGTGGCGCTAGCGGTCCCTGTAAAGGCCCACTGGGCGTCACGATACAACGTGATGGGCACCCACCTCAGCGTTTGGAACAATATACAGTGACTATAGACCAGGGCGATGGTCTCGGTGGTTACAGTGCGGAGGCTCACGCTAATCCTGGACGGAATGTCTTTTCAACATCGCAATCACAAAATAGGGGCTCGGATGTCTTGGAAAACAACAAGGGCGACCCGACATTGGACAAATCAAATATATTATTGCTCGGGCCAACTGGAAGTGGTAAGACATTGTTGGCTCAAACTGTTGCCAAATGTTTGGATGTTCCATTTGCAATCTGTGATTGTACAACATTAACCCAAGCCGGTTATGTTGGTGAAGATATTGAGTCTGTCATATCAAAGCTTTTACAAGACGCCAACTTTAATGTTGAAAAGGCACAACAGGGAATAGTATTCTTAGATGAAGTGGATAAGATTGGAGCTGTGCCAGGTATACACCAGTTGCGGGATGTTGGCGGCGAGGGAGTCCAACAAGGAATGCTCAGGTTGCTCGAGGGAACTCTGGTCAGTGTTCCAGAGAAGAATTCGAGAAAAACTACGCGGTGAAACAGTTGTTGTAGATACGACAAACATATTATTCGTGGCTTCCGGTGCATTTAATGGACTAGACAGGATTGTTAGCAGAAGAAAAATCATCGCTTCCTAGGTTTTGCACTGCCTCCAAAACAATCAGAGGGTCGCCGGGCCGCCTCGGCCGCCGACCTGGCCGATAATTACTCATCCGCTCCGACGGACGCCACCCAGGAGATTGCCGAAAAGCGACACTCTCTTGAAGGCAGTGGAGGCACGCGATCTGGTGGAGTTCGGTATGATACCCGAATTTGTGGGCCGTTTTCCGGTCGTTGTCCCCTTCCATTCCTGACCGAGCCAATGCTTGTGGACATTCTGACGAAACCCCAGAATGCCCTCGTGCCCCAATACAAGAGGCTGTTCGATATGGATCAAGTGGCGCTAGATTTTCAATCAGAGGCCCTGGTCACCATTGCCCGACAGGCCATGGATAGAAAGACAGGTGCCAGAGGGCTGAGGGCAATAATGGAGACTATCTTGCTGGATCCCATGTTCGATGTTCCCGAGTCAGACATCGAGCGTGTCCTAGTCACTCAAAATGTTGTTTTAGGTAAAGAGCAAGCCCAATATGCGTACAAACCAAGCAAGACTAGCGACAGTGTAAGTAGCAAAGGAAAGGATATAAACAACGATAGTGGAGACTATAATGGTGAACAGAACGACAAAGAAGATCAAGAGCGAGCCGTAAACACTTGAATCACATTTCGATCCAAACACCTACGTCCTCCTCGAAGGAAAAAAAGAAAAAGTCCACTCGGTGTGTCTATGACATTTGTTGAAAAAGTGATGAAGACCCTAGAGTATCAACAATAGACATAAAGTAACAGATATGTTATATGAATGCGCATAGTGACGATTCGCAAACTATAGGATGTACTGATTAAACTCTAATCTATGCCTTAGTTTGAATGTACAAAACAAATATAAAACTTCTTTTGAAAGCTCCCCAATTGTTTTCACTTATGGTCTCGGTTATAATTTATAATAATAATAACATTGGGAGGGCCTCATGTATTTATCACAGTTTGTTTTGACTAACTATCGAACAAAAGTTGACTGGTCATCTGATTGAGACTTGATTTCAGTGTATTCGACATAATCTTTCTGATTTTATCGATAGAACCTCTGGCAGCCAACCATCGCGTTCGGAGCAAACTTCAGGCTCTCGACCATCATTAGCATGCAATATCACCTGGACTTCGTCGATTTCAATATCCTTCAATTGATAGCTGAGCTGACGAGCCGGAGGTATGAGATCCCTACGGAACTTGCACATGGCCTCGGTCACGGCCATATTCTTGAAATTAACAAGCTCGTCGAGGGTCTCGTCGAGTGATGTGTATGAGGTGGTGATAACAGTTTTAGATCCAGCTCGTGACTACCTCTTGGCCTTGTCGGGGTTCTTCCTCATGGGCAATTGATACTGATAAATAGAGCGCCGCGAGCACTCCTGGTGTTCGGTGGGATTCTTCACTCTAAAATCTAACGTTTGCAAGTATTTACTTTTAATATCCTTATGCGGATCGTAGCCATATTTAACCCACATGGTCCTAAATGGTCCAGTCAGATAATGATAGGCAACAAGTGGTAAGGTGAACTTGATGTCCATCATTGTACAATTTAACTCGAAACACAGGGCTGCCTTGGACCAGACTTTTTGGCTGTTGAAACATTGTTGCAATCTAGGAACAATAGACTTCTCGGCGAGCGACATCAATGATCTCTCTTCGACCAGCTTCTCAGGTGGACCCTCTGGTATTTGATCGCCATAGTTGACCAAATGGGACATTGTCGAGCGCTTCTTGCGCGTCCTACCGATGATGGCCAACTTTTGTTGTCTCTCATATTCCTCTCGCATCTCTTGGCTACGAAACTTTGGATGGGGCTGATGTATCTCGTGTGGTGTATCGAAGCGAGAAAATATAGCCGGCAATACTAATAGTGGGGCGTCAGGATTGAAATTCTTCAACGTGTTGTCGAATGGATTCTTGATGGGCAAAATGTCGTCCCAAAATGGAGGCATACTGTGGGTCAAGTGATTCGGGTGTCCTCTTGATGGTAACTCCTTGGTGTAAATCTTTTGGTTTAATTTGTTCAATCATGTTTGTTCTGATCATTGGTAGCCACTGGAATTCGGCCATCGTGTCGAATCTGTAGGCTGTCTGTATCTTGCCCACTATGCTAATACTGAACGAGGATTCCTCTGTGGACGGGGGTGGGTTGTTCTGGCGTCTTTTTGATTCTAATAACTAGACATTTCTTGTTGACTCTATCGCCATAGGCCGAGTGAGCCAGAGGATCTGGGCGTCTAAATTTGAGTTCCAAGCGTTCTTTTTGCGTTCCAACCACCCGATTGATGGCTCCGATGCCGCCCAACGTATCGAGGGCCTTGTCGACATTCCTGACGACGCCAGGATATTCGACCATGAGCAGTTGCTCGAGATCGGCCGGACAGACGCATTCGCATGTCATGACACCTGATGCGAATGTCTGAGATTCAATAATAGATGATAGACGATGATGTTCAGTTGGATTTACAATAAAAAAAAATGGGTAGTTAAAATTAGGACGACGAATACGTATTTCCATGGTGGACACGTTTTCTGACGACTTTTCTGGCGCGCGCTCGCACACAATGCAGGCCTTTCGACAGATGCCTGCGCAAACTCTACCAAAAATACAAAATACATGTGTCTACATGTGTACCATCACCTGTCTGAAATTACCTGTAGCCAACCTTAAACTGTAATTCAACCATTGACACAAAAGGAGTAGGACGCAAGATTAAGGAGTATTCACAATGAGGGAGTAATTGTTTGTTTATTGTTAGTGAGAGTGGCGTGGCTAGATCAGGCCTTGATTTCTTTCCTCACCGAGCTGATGAACTCGAGAATGAGTCTGATGAAGTCTTTCGATCGCCGCGTGCCCATGTCCACTACATGTTCGTGTTCCACTATGTCCTCGCTCGAGTCGTAGTCGACCAAAATGTCGTTGGTCAACAAGGAGATGCCCAGACACTTGACGCCCATCTGATGGGCGGCAATCACCTCATGCACGGTGGACATACCAATGGCGTCCGCGCCCAGCAACTTGAGGGCCTTCGCCTCGGCAACTGTCTCGTAGGTGGGGCCCACCACCATGGCATAGACGCCCTTCCTGGTGCAATGGTCGAGGCCTAGCTTCACGCTGGCGTCCTCGATCTCATGGATGAGCTCTGAGGCGTAGGCGTTGGACATGGTGACAAAACGGTCGCCGAATCGCTGGTCGTGTCGGCCCCGTAGTGGATTCTCGCCGGCTAGCGAGGGGAATGAGATGTGGTCCCTTATTATCATGAAGTCGCCTGGCTTGAAGTTTTTGTTGACATTGCCTGCCGCATTGGTGACACACAATATCTCAATGCCAAGCATGGCCATTAGGCGGATGGGCCGAATACATTCGTGGACAGGATAGCCCTCGTACAGGTGGACGCGGCCGCGCATGCAAACAATAGGCATGCCGTCCTTCTTGCCGAACACCAGCTCGCCCGTGTGTCCGACGACGGTGGATTTGACGAAGTGGGGATCTTCGAGTAGGGAATTGATGTGGGCGACTCGAGGATGTTCACAATGTCGCCTAGTCCACTGCCGCAAACAATGCCGATCTTAGGGACCAGATCTATAATGCTCTTGACATACTCCAACGACTTCAAGAGCTTCTCATATTCGGGCACATTGTCAACTTCGGTTTGTTTCATTTTTACTTGATTGTGGAGTTGAATATTCTTAATTAGGTGGATTTATTTCTGCAAATGTTATGTGTGTTGGTCTAAAATATTTCTAAAGCTAAGAGAGGTGTTGTATGTATAAGAATCCACTACTACTACTACTACTACTACTACTACTACTACTACTACTGCTATTTACTTATTCTAGGAACTCTAATTAAAACGACTGAATGTCATTCATTCGAAAGGCGCGACTAGACTAGAGCCATTTGGAACATGGAAACAGATTAAATGCGATCGATTGATCATTTCCACTTGAGCTGGCGCGACGCCGGCAACTGATGGACTGACACGAGATGATTACTTTTAGGCGCCACCAGAAGACGCATTCGATGAGTAGCTCCAATCTCGGCTCCATCTTTACGCTGCTGCCGAGAGAAATAATTATCATTGTTGTTGTTGTTGTTGTTGTTCTTGTAGGCAGTCCCTCAGATGCTAATCACCAACACCAACAACAACAACAACAACAACAACAAGTGGTGGTGACGACAGCAGAATTGTTTCCTCTGTGGTGGTGTAGGCCAACCTCGACGAGCCTACTAGACATCCAAGACAAAAATGAGATTCCAAGACTCCGACTGTATTGAGCGCCAGTGGCCAGCCCTGAGTCCGAACAAGCCCAATTAAGGTCTCCGTTGTCGACGTTTGTTTATTAATCTGCGCTGGCCACCCCCATGTTCGAGTGTCGATCTGTCGAGATTTGGCCAATCAAAAGTGAAATCTCTCACTGGATCGAACGTTAATTAGTGCTATGGGAGCAGAACAAACATAGAGTTTCGTCATCTGGCCCTGACTGGAAGAACGCACCCAGAACGAGAGCGAGGTCCTCGTTAATTGATCAACACGTTGCTTTGTCTTACAGAGTCAGCCAGTGAGCCACTCAGTCGGCCAGAGAACAAACAAACAAACAAGCAACTGGGCTGAACTGTCTTGTCGCCATGGGAGCAATTCTGACACATGCGCCCATTAGTTAGATTAATTGATCGACAACGACGATGAGGACAACCACAGACGACATGTCGTTTTCGTCATCGTCTCTATTGTTGTTGGCGGCGGTAGAGGTAAACAAAACTATACGTCCACGTAGCCAATTATGCTATGATTAGGCTGAGGTGAGTGAGAGTAGAGATCGAAGTCAAGGCTGGCCAATTCATTTTTGTTCTGAACAAATCTTGGCCACCTAGGAATGGTTCGATAGCGCAAAGGAGAGAGAGGGCCACCAATTCACACCAGCCACCATTTCCTGGCCGCCCATTCAAAGATAATAACAATGACAACAACAACAACAACGACGACGACGGCGACGACCACAAATCTAATCAATGAGTTGCTTGTTAACGACGATAAGAGAAGCATCAATCAAGATAATTGTCGTCAAAACAGATAACAATTAGATGCACTGGTTTTCTTGAAAGTCACAGCTCGTCCATCAATGACAACGAAAACGACAACAACAACAACAACAACAACAACAAGTGTCATTATCTGCAAGCCTCGCACCCACCCACTCACCAACTCGCCAAGTCATCAGCCAACTTGTGTCGCCTTGACTCTATTCTGGTGGTTAGTTGTTTGGTGCGCTCGTAGATGGCGCGCGCGCGGCACCAACCAAGGCCAGTCGATGAGTAGATGATAGACGGCTATTGAATTCTGCACTTCCAACATGAAGATGGCCAATTAATTAATGGAATCGAAGGCCGTCTTTGTCGTCCTGATGCAGATGGACTCTTATAAATGTAACAAAGAAGGCGTTTTCGTTTGTTGTGACTGGCCAGCGATGGGATGGGATGGGATGGGATGGGATGGAATGGCAGTTGGGGGCCGCGTGGAGTTGTTGTGTTAGGTTTGATGACATTAATTAAGTGCACGCTTTTCGTTAAATTGTCAAACTGGCGACTAGAACGATGACAACAACAAAACTGACCAGCAATTAAGTTGTAGCCGAGTGGTGTTGGCTGGCGGTTGTCTTACGGGAGTTTAGCGACGACATTAAAGCGTCTCAAAAATCACCTGGACAACGAGAGGACGACATTCAAAGGCAGTGAGCTGAGGTTAGTTTAGTTCAGTTTAGTGAGAAGTCAGTGGAAGTCGCCGCCGCCGCCGACTGCGACAACTTTATTAAGGTAAACGTTTGTCGACTTTGTTGTTAGTGTCGCTGTGTGATGTTGATTATCATACTCAAAGCAATTTAAAGAGACCAAAAAGAGACACAAACAGCAAACTTTCAAGTGACTCGCGAACGAGAGACGACAACGACGACGACGACGACGACGACATCTAAATTGGCCTCATTTTGGCCATGCAATTTAGACGAATTCTCAGTCTGTCTGTCTGTTTGTCTCTCTCTCTCTCTCTCTCTCTCTCTCTCTCTCTCTCTCTCTCTCTCTCTCTCTCTCTCTCTCTCTCTCTCTCTTTCTCTCGCTTTGGCTCGGCCAGTTTCGCCACTCAATTTAAACTCAATTCATCACTATTCAGTTACCTGGCGGCGGCAGTGGCGGCACTGTGTGTTTGTGTCAGCCAGTTGACAAGAACAAAATAAATTAGGCTAATTTAAAGTTTCATCTGAGCGCTGGATGGAGTGCGCGCCACGTGAATGGACTGCTCGTCGTCCTGTCGCTTGGTCGTCCTCGAAATACCTCACTTTCAGCAGACGTCCAACAAGTTGCCTCTCAGTCAGTCAGTCAGTCAGTCACAGGAAGGTAGCCGCAGGAAACAATTAGATGTGTTTATTTGTTGGATGAATGAACGAGCGAAATTGTTTTCCAGTGCTCGGCGTGGAAATGACAAACAAAACTGAAGCTCGTAAAGTAGTTTTATTTTTTTGGCTGAAGTTACAGACATAAACAACGACAACAACACCAACAACAACAAGTCTGTCTGTCTGTTTGTTTGTGTGTGGTCCTCCTCTCAATGACGCAACGACCACTCGAGGAGCGGCCAGATTTTATCTCTCCCTCGTTGGCTTGCGCCGGGCCTCTGGCGGCTGTCCATTGCGAGCCGGACGGGCCAGTCGACAAGTGGCCGGCATGGACGAGACCATCGGCATTGGCTTAGTCAAATCTGGCCAGCGGAGAATTCCTTGCGACTTATGCAACTTACCTGTCGACTTAATTCTTCAGGTCGTCCCGTCGAGAGCTGCTAGCAAAGAAGTGGAAATGGACGAAGAAGAAGAAGAAGAGATTCTTTGGGTCGGCGTCGTCGTCTTTGTCCAGTGAAATGAAACTTGCGCAACTTCAAATGGCTCGTGTCCGTCAGATTAGCCTCGTCCTCCTCATCTCCGGCGCGGCCATCTAATTGAACTTAATGTCGTCGTCTCTGTTGTTGTTGTTGTTGTTGTTCTCAGTTGGTATCAACTGGAAACAGAGAAGCCAATTTACGCTTCGGCTCCTCCAGGCGCCAAGACAAGACAAACAAAAACATCTGCCGCTCAGAGTGGACGACCGAAGACGAAGACGAACACGACGACTGGCGCGGCGCCCAAAGAAGAAACATTATTTACATTTAAGATATGCCAGATCTTCTCCATGTCCATCCACTTCTTCTTCTTCTTCCTTGTCGTCTTCTTCTGCTCGGATGCGATCCTCCGCCACGATGAAAGCAAATATTGAATCATCTCGGTTTGGTGGTGACGGCGGCGGCGGCGACATAAAATAATTTCTCTACTTCTATCTAATCTCGAGCATCTCTCTCAAGTTGCGCCGATTACAAGTCGCTTGTCCGGCCGGCGCATCTTATCTGACAGACTTCGATGCGATGGCCACGACGACGACGACGATGACTGGTCGCGTGGAGGTTAATTAATTTACGACGATTATTGGCGCGACACAGCCTACACTGAGCGCGCCAAGTTGCCATTTAACGATCAAATAATTTGCTGGTTTGTTGTAGTTGATTGTTGGCGCGAACTCCACTTCCACTTCCAGTTCCAGCCGGAGCTCGGCCGCCACTTGAATGGGCGAGATATTGACTCATCATCTTCATCATCGTCATCTCAATTAGAGTTTATGAGTTTGCAAGTCGTCGAGAGCAGCGCCAGTAGAAAATCAATTCCTCAATGAATGAACTGGCGACCCGCTCGACCTAATTAAGTTTGTTACTGTGACCTTCAAGTTTAATGAATGATTAGAGTAGGCCGCCTGGCTGTCCGAGAGAAAAACAAACAACAGAAGAGGAGACGAGCAGTTGATGACGCATAACAGACGCCATTAGAATGAGCACCAACACAGACGGAAGTGGCCGCCGCTAATTAATGTTTGGCAACTTTACAAGAGCAAACAACAAGAATCTGGTTGCAATAAAAGTTAATTAACAGCTCATGTTGTTGTTTTGTTACATGAGGCGAGTTGGCCCAATGGAAGAGAGAGAGAGAGAGGAAAAAAACAAACAAAACTCGCCGCCTCTTCATCTTCGTCTGGCGCCAAATTTGTTTCTGGTCAGCTGGCATTTCATGCGAATGCGTTGCCGGCCACTTGGTGTGTTTACGTAACGCAACACATCTCTGGCCAGGAAGTCTCATCGGCCACGTTTGCTTATAGACGACGACGACGACGACGACGAGTGAAATATAGACGAACAAATGGAGGACAAGAAACACGCGGCGGCGCCCATTATTATCTGATGCACTCAATCAAAGTATGTGTATTTGAATGGACACCAAAAGTGGGCCACTGGCGGGCCTGTCAAAGCCGCCCGTCTCGTCTCGATGTCCTACTGTCTCTCATGATAGTCGCCGTGAAATGTCGGCCTGACAGTGGCTTTGTCCAATGTGGTTGTCGTTGTCGTCGCGCACCCAACAAATGACAAAACATCATTCAAACTAATGGCCACCAAATGGACTACCACGTCGACGACGACGACGACCACTCGCACGGCTCGCATGACGGCGACCCTTCAGATTAGCCGTCCGGCCGCCATTTAATTCCAGTCGACTAAATTTATCATCAAGATAACAACGTTTGTTTTGGCTATGATCTATGATTGCAAATTGCAAACAACATGACAGAGACATGCGGCAGGACGGCGAGGGAGCAGCGGCGCGCCAAAGACACGTCAAGATGACGAGCAGGACGACGACGACGACGACGACGACGACGACGAGAAAGACGATGATGTTTGAGTTGATGCTGATTTTGATGTTGATGTTGATAATGAGCCGGCTGGAGATCAGCAAAACGGACGCACTCGAGTTTATTCGCTTCATTTCATTCAGTTTGCCGCTTCAATTCCACCCATCCATCCATCCATCCAATCAGTTAATCGCGCCCACTCCGTCCATATCATCGGCCTGTCATCGGCTCCCAATTCAATTCCATTCGATTGGCTTCTCGGCCACTCGAAGGTGAAGCTAAACCAAAACAAACAAACAAACCGCGCGCCGTATTGGTTGCCAGTTGTCGTCTGCCATTGTCCGGCTTACCTGCGATCACCAGGAGGAAGGCCATCACGCCCATTCTTTGGCCACGGCCGCCGCCGCCGCCGACAACGACGACAACGACGACGACGCCCAAATATAGTTCCGAGATGAGAGTCTTCCAGCTGCGCCGTCCGGAAACTAAAGAGCTGAGCGGACGAGTGTCTCTGGGCCAAGTTAACTCGTTTTATGTGTAGGCAAACCAGCAGCGCCTCCAAGACGGCCAGTTTATGACGACGAGCCAGCAGCTCTCAACAGGTGGCCTGCCGGTGGTCGAACGAGCCGAGTCGGCTGGCGCCGAGAACGACAACCACCACGACGACCAGAGCCAGCAGGAATGGTAATGACATGCAAACGAGGCCGATAATTGAGTGTTGAAGGCTCTCGTTGTGGGCCAGGTGAGCGTCGCCACTGGCCAGAGGCTGACAGGCAACAAACGAGGGCCCCCAAAGTGGGCGGAGTCGAGGCAGGCGCGAATGGAGGCGCGCAAAGAGGCAGCAGGCAAATGAACTGATCAATGCCAGGCAAATGAGCTCCGAGAGTTTCATAATCGTCGGCGCCACACATCCGAGCAGCTCCACGGCCGTCGTCGTCGTCGCCGCCGCCACCAATCAAGTCGGCGCCAACGACGATGATTGTTGTGCCGGGCGGCGCCGGCCTGATGGTCTCAATTACACCTCAGCATGAGAGTGGCGCCAACAAATGATATCCGCGCCAGAAGAGCCGACTGGAGGCCACCGGCCGACTGGCGCACTGATGAGCCACTTCCACAGCTGACGAGAATTGGTTTGTTTGTTTTGTTCGCCTGGCCGGCCCGTCCAGTGTCTGTCTGTCTGTCTGTGTTGGTGGCCGGCCCGTCACGAGCCGCCGACTTGTTGGCCAATCAAAGGCGAGGCGGGCGGGCCAAGGCGTGAGTGGTCGGCGCCGTCGACTGCAAAGGAAGGACACACAAACATACACATACTGGACACTGGACAGGTTAAGGCGAGTTTGAATTTGAATTTCGCTCATTTAACATTCAAAGGCCGACTGGCAAAGTGGACTCGGCCGAGCTCGCCCGTCTAATGATGGATGATTAGGTTAATCAGGAAGGACTCCAACATGAGGTGGCCGCCAAGTGGCCGGCCTGTTGGAGGCTAAGCAAGAAACAAATGCGCCCGATTACGGCGCCGCCAACACATTGGAGTGGCTTCGATTCCACTGACATGCATCCGGACGGCGCAGGAAGCCCATCGAATTCAATTATAGACTCTCCCGAATTGGGTCCATCGAGAGTTCGCGTGCGAGAGCTGGCGAGCTGGCAAACTGGCGCTCGTCAGCTGGCGCCTCGAGGCCTGAGGAGCCAATGACGACAACAAAGCGGCCTGTTTTGACATTTGATTTGATATGATTTGATTTGATTTGATCGCCAGCAGACAAACAAATAGACGAGACGAGACAAACGGCGTGTGGTCGACATTTGAGACACAAATCAAGGGAAATATTTGCAGGTGGCAAAGCTCAAATTCACGACGACCAAGACGACGATGACGACGAATGACCAGTTGGACAAATGGACGTGCAGGTCATTCCTGTCATGTTGTCGAATAAGTTCATGCGCACTTGGCTTGATTGACATCAATAAGAATGGCCTTTGAGCTGCGCAACAGGCGCTTTGAGACCCGCAGACGGGCTGAGAGTGCGCTCATTCGCGTGATTCCACTCGATGAATTTGAATAATTTGACCGATCGATGTGTAATCCAAATTCACCAGACGCCACTGACCTGAAGGGCAGGCGAGGAAAAGTATGGACGATAAAACAACAACAACAGGTGGCTTGGCCGGTTGTGGACGACTGCCAGCATCAGATGGACGTAATTATCGTCGGCAGATCCGCGTGATTTGATCCATCATCAGACGGCGACGATGCAAGCAATTCGAGTCGTATTGTTTGCATCGTCATTTTGTTTGTTGGCTCGCCGGTTGTGTATGCTAATTTACATTCCAAACCCGAATATTGTTCTAGTTTTCTGGACAACGACGACAACGACGACGATGATGATGATGATGATGATGATGGCCTTTATTTGAAATGAATCCTCAAGTGGCCACAGCCGGCGGCCATCTCAGTTCTCATTGTATGTGGCGTCGCTTTGGAGTCGATGGGTAGGTTTAAAGTTTAAAGCAAGCGACGACCACCAGATAATGCATGTTCACTTTATGTTCTTCTTGTCGCACATCATTCGGCGGCGGCGGCGGCGGCAGCGATTCGAATCTAATCAAATGGACTAGCCGATTCAAGTTGCCGCCGTCGCCGTCCGAACAGCAAACAGAAGCTCACCTGAGGCCGCTAATCTCATTTGGCGCCTTAATTGATCGAACGGCGGCAGTGGCGGCGGCCGGGACGATGTCGATGATTATCGGAAACCATTCGAGGCCTTCTCGGCTTATCTCGGGCGGATCTCATCAGGCAGCTTCAAAGAGCCATCAGCACCAACGATCGAATAAGCTGAAACTCAAGCGAAAGGCGCGGAGGTAAGTGAGCTTCTGGCCACCGAGGCAGGTAAACAAACGCAGACGAGAGCCACCTTTTAAGTGGCGGCCGCTCCTCTAAGGCGCGCAACTGGCTCGCCGGCCACTTGTTGTTGTTGTTGTCGCATATGTCGACGATAATCACAGTCGACTTATGCGCCTCACTCTTTCCGTCTGTGTGTGGCTTTCGGAGACCACGACGAGCCTTGAAAATTCCTCCGTCTGGGCAGTCGTCGTCGTCGTCGTCGTCATCGGATTATCGTCGGCGCCCTCGAGATGAGCGGCGGCGACGGCGGCCACTTGTTGAGACTGCATCAGTACAGCGGAGACGACCACAAACAAACTCAAACTCAAACATAAACATAAACATAAATCAGCTGAGGCAGAGGCAGAGGCAGAGGTAGAAACAGGGCGGCCGCCAGATTAGCTTCTCTCGCCGGCCGAGTGAACTGTGCAGGTGGCCAGTTGAAACAGAGCAACAAACTGGCAGGTAGACGCGCACAACTCAGGTGAATGTAATCAGATTACACTGCGCACATCATCATTTCAATTACACTGAATGACAGCCAGGGAGCATTGGGCCATTGGAGCTGAGAGAGAGAGAGAGAGAGAGAGAGGCAGAGAGGCAGAGAGGCAGAGAGGCAGAGAGGCAGAGAGACTGACATGAGACTGAGAGAAATCATCGCTGCCGTCATTATTATTCATTTCAATCCTTCCTGTCGGTTGGAGTGGACACGCAAATGGGCGTGTCCGCAGGCCCCAAAACAAACAAACGAACGAATGGACGAGTGAATGGCAGAGACAGGAAAACATTAGTTGAAAATTGAACTGACACGCAAACAAACAGACGAACAAACCCACTTAGCTGACCATTTTTCCACTCTAAATTACTCCTCTGCCTCGACGTGAGATTGCCGATTACCTCACACTAACATTTATCTCATTTATTTGAGAGCCAACCAGCAGTGGCGGCGGCGGCGGCGACGGCGCCACTTGATTGGGCTGTGGGCGAGTTTTCGGCCGCCACAGAGCACAATCAAGTGGCCGTTGCGTAATTGGCTCTCTCTCTCTCTCATGCGGCCGCTACGACAAACGATTATGTTAAGCAGCCGGCGCATGAGTTTTATTGTTTATTGTTGTTAATATTATAGGTTTTGGGCTGCCATTCAAGTTGATGAATTGGAGAATATGCAGTTTGGCGGCCATTTTCAACTTGGACAAGCGAAAGAGAAGCCTACAGAAACTACAAAAACTACAAAACTACAAAAACTACAGAAACTCGCCACTCTAATCGAGTTAGTTAGTTCAGCTCTTCCTGTTCTTCTGGCATCCGACGCCAGGTAGAGCTACGAGCGTTCGGCCACTTGTTTTGCGGCGGGCGACCCACTTCCGGGCGCCAGTGACAAAAGTGGCGGCTTCGGAATGCTCTCGATTGGCCAGCCGCCGCCACAGTCGTCGCCGGAGACTATTCGGACGGATCTTCAGCGGCGGCGGCGCTCTCGACGGGAGGTCGGCAGAGTTTTCTTGTCTTCATTTGCTTTTATTTATTGCGCTTATTTGCAGAATGTTGCCGGTCGAGATTGTGCAGACAGACGACGAGATAAGAAGGAGAAGAAGAAGAAGAAGTGGACGGACGGAATGGCCGCCGCCAGATGCAGTCCATTCACACAGCGGACGGCGCATGAATACTAATGAGCTCGTTGTTGTTGTTGTTGTTGTTGTTGTTTGATCGCATTATATCATTTTATTTGGCCGCGGAGGCGCTCAGATTGCGCCACAAGCCGCCGCCGCCAGATCGTCAAGTGCCGAGTGGAGGCGGCGGCTGCTGCTCGCCAATTTGCTCCTCCATTCCGTCGGGCGACATCATTAAAGTTATAGGCCGTCGACGGCGTCCTCAGTCAGCGGAGGCCTCCGAATCATTACTTGCATTATTTGCGCGCCCCTTCGAGTGCACCGACGGCCGCCAGCTCTCGATAACAACAACGAGAACAACACGCGAGGCGCCACTTGAGCGAGGCGGCGCCCCGCCAGAGGCGCCTCTCCAGTCGGCCGCCTCGACGCCGCCGCCGCCGGTTAGAGGCTCGCGCCGCAAGTGGGCAAACATTTCGGGCCCTATAAATGCCACTTGGCGCCCGGCGTGGCCGCCATCGGCGTCGCCCTCATTGCCGCCTCGAGCTTGGCGCGTGTAAATTGGCCACCTCCATTTAATTCACTGTTTGGTGCGCCTCGGCGACACCAAAGAGTATGTGTGTCTTATAGGGCGGCCCAGTTGGCGTGCTCGTCGACGCGACGCCCGAGACCTGTCAGCGGCGCCTCGGAGGAGGCCTCCAGTCGGCCATGTTTTGCGTCAGTCCGGCCGCCATTCGTCTAATTACATCGGCCGATGGCACGACGACGACGACGACGACCATCATTGCGGTTTGCGTGTCGTTCGAGTGCC
Source organism: Oxytropis ochrocephala (assembly GCA_020916435.1). NCBI lineage: Eukaryota > Viridiplantae > Streptophyta > Magnoliopsida > Fabales > Fabaceae > Oxytropis > Oxytropis ochrocephala. The sequence continues at coordinate 32,291 of JAJHUT010000092.1, forward strand.
ATTTGCGGCGCTTGTTTATCATTAGGGTGAACAAAACGTCGTCGTTGTTGTTGTCGAGTTGTTGTTGTTGTTGTTGTTGTTGGCCAAAACAACTCGACAACAACAACAACAACTCGAGTGAGTTGTCACATTCTCCAGGTAGACGAGGCGAAACGCAACTCCATGTAAATTAGCTCTTCTCATTCACGCGCGCGCTCGTTCACCTAACAACTTCATCGGCCCCACCAAACTACACAAAAACCCACAGTCGACTTTGTGTCTGTGGCCGGCGCCACGGCCGACATGGACGACATCGCAGCCGACAATAATAACAACAACGACAACAAAAAGTAAATAAAACTCTGCGGCCCCGCCCACTGCGAGCAGATTCATTTCCATGAGAACTGGAGCTCTATGTCTGTATGCATGTGCTGGTTGTGTGTTTTATATGTCCGCAACGGCGACAGAGACAGAGACAACTCAGACGAGCAGAAAATAGTCTTCTTTTCGTGTTGTGGCGCCAACTCCGACGACGGCATCTTATTTAACGAGAATCAAATTCAATTTTTGAGAATCACACACAGGCGCCCGCCAGGTTCCGGTTGCCAAGTCAACGACCATAGCCAAGTGAGCCACTAACTGGAAGTTGCGCCAGTTGCGTCATGGCGACGACGCGCACAAGTCGGAAGTCGCAAATATAAACATAAAGTCGCCCGAATGGTCAGCGGCGGCGGCTGCTTGCTGGGCACTGGAGGCCGACTGAATTGGACTGGCCGGCCGCAATTAACGTGAAATCAGAGCCATTGTTTCGCTTCCAACTCGGGCCCAAGTTCATGGAATGTTTCGTGGCGGTCGCCGAGGTGCCCGTAACGGAATCAATACTGAATTTGTCAGACCAAACATAAACACACAACAGCCGCTGGCCCGGCCACTAATCAACTCGAACTCTTCTCTCTCTCTCTCTCTCTCTCTCTCTCTCTCTCTCTCTCTCTCTCTCTCTCTCTCTCTGTGTATCGGACACGACTTCTCTCGCGCTTGTTATCACATCACCAAACAGATAAGATAAACAGCTCCTCCACTGGCACCGGCCGCCCGCCTCAGTCACGTGGCGCCGGCGGCCGCTTGTCTGCAGTCACTTCCGGTCGCCCGTTTCGAGTGGCGGCGGCGGCGACATGTCCACGTCGGGCGCCCTTTCTTGTTGTGGTTGGCCGACTTGTTTGTATTCTCTGTATTCAACTGGCGCCGGCGAAGGCAGCCTTTCAACGCCGGCCGCCGACTTCCGCGACGCCAGTCGTTAACTAAATTTACGTAACAACCACCGACTGGGCCAAACCGAGCGGAAGTTGCGCGTCGCGAATCGTCAAAGTCATTAGTGCGTTGAGCCTCCAGTTGGGCCTTCAGTTGGGCCTCGCGACAATCCAGGAATTGCAAGTTTTTGTTTGCTTTTCCTTAAACTGGACGGCGACGGAGAGGAGACTCATAAGCCACAGGCAGCCTGCAGGTGGGCCCAATAAACAAGTGCACACAACAACTTTTTGATGTTTCAATAACAACATTTGAACGACGTGGACGACCTGCACAACAGCAACAGCAACAAATAACTTAACCTCAATCAAGTTTCCACTTGATTTGCTTTTGTTTCCATTCGACGGAGGAGACCCGAACTTGGTCGTCGTCGTCGTCGTCGTCAGGTTGTTTGCGTTTGGGCGAGTTAATTCGAGCGAAAGGAGAAGCTGGCCCGTTGACAAATGAATTGTTTTCGCGGCCGCCGAAGTCTTCTTCTTTAAAAACAATTCCGCTTGGCCGCAAACTGCAAATAACAGCAACAACAACGACGACGTCGTCGGCCAATTGCACGATTCGGACGCGAGTAGTCACGTAAGGCGAGCTGGCGCCTCGTTAACGAGCTGTCGACGTCGGCCAGTCGTCAGGCTGTCGATTAAACTGCGGTCGAGTCGCCGCCGCCGCCGCCGCCGCCACTCGTCGCCCTAATGAATAATTGCCAGTTAACCTGATTTGATTGCACTTTTGGCGCCGGCCACTTACCTCCAGCTCGAGTCACCTTTCACCTGTTCGCCCATTCCGCCCGTCCATTGCGTCCGGCGCGTCCGGCCGTCGCGCTCGGCCGCCCCAAGTCGAGATAATTAAACGTTCGCCTCCATTAGCCGGCGCGACGCCCATTCAGAGCGGCCGATGGGCGCCCAAGTCGGCCCAAAACATCACTTAGAGTGGCGCCAAGATCCAATTTAAGTGGCGGCCTCGTCGTCGTGGTTGGGTTTCACTTTCGTTTCATTGAGACTTTCGTGGTGGTTGTTGTTGTTGTTGTTGTTTTACAGGTAAACTTTGAATTGCTCGCTCACTCGCCCTGCCATGTGTGAAAGACCTGAAGAGGCGGCCAGTCAAGTTAACGAGACGAGCAGAACGAGCCTCGACTGCAGTGGCCGCCGCCGCCGCCGACGGAGCGAATTCCTCGCCGGCGCCAGCTAATTAAGTCACCTGGCCGCAAGAGGGCGTCCGGGGCCACTGTGGAAAGGCTGCAAGTGGAAAAACAAATAACAAGTTTTTCCTGTTCTCGCCTCTCTCTCTCTCTCTCTCTCTCTCTCTCTCTCTCTCTCTCTCTCTCTCTCTCTCTCGCCCCACTTGATGACTGCGCCAGCGACTGGCGACTGGCCATTGGAATGGTGGTGCTCACCTGCCTCGAATGCAGATTTATTTCACTCGGCCAGCGGTGTTTGTGAGTGCGCGCGAACAAAACAACATGGCCACGGCCAGCCAAAGGAGACGGAGACTTAATTTAGGTGGCGCCAGGCCGAACGTGATGGACTTGGACTTGGACGACGACGAAGACTTGAACGTCAATTTGTTGCTTTCGAGGCTGTTGCTGTTGTATGCAGCAACAACTGAGAGCTGCCACAAACAAAACAAAACAGGCGTCTCTTGATGTCCAATTGAATGTTCGGAGTGGTCGCCATTCAACTACAAATACAACCACTACAACAACTACATGAAACTTGTCCTCCTCTTTGTTCCTCTTAACACCTAACTTGCGTAATCGAGCCCAGCCACAACGACAACCAGCAGAGTCGTGATTGTTGTTGTTGTTGTCGTCGTCAGCGATGGTCGTCGACGTCGATTGTAATTTAAGGCAGCTACACGACAATGACATTGCCAGTGGACGATGGAAGTCATAATTGTAATTGAACAGATAGCAGCAAAGCAGCCAGCGAAATGATTGATCTTCTTCCGTTTCAGTTGCATTCTCTTTCAGTTTGCAAGTATCAATTTCATTGCACTTTGCTGTTTGTTCAGTGCCAAAAAATATCACAACAACAACAACATCGACGACGACGACGACGACGTCAACTTGTTTCAATTGTTGTGGTTGTTGTTGTTGTCATCGTTGTTGTCGTCGTCGTTTGATCGTTGCAACCTTAACCAGACATAATTGATGAGCTTCTCTGGCCATTCTTTTCGTTTGTCGTCGTTGTCGTCGTGGCTTTTCACTTTACGTAATAAAATCAACAAACAACCTCAAGTGAAAAAGGCCATTGAAACCTGCAGGAAGTATTCGAAAGCAGTCCTGCAGTCCGCTGATTGGGCCGGAATTTCATTCACATAAAGCATATTATATTTGCCCTTTGGACGAGTCAGGCGCAACACAAAACAAGTTCCTTCTAATCCTTTCCGTTTGCTTGGCTCGACTCGACTTGTCTTGTTGTTAATTGAAATCAACAAAGGCAGCCAATAAATAAATAAATAACAATAAAACAGCGCCGACGAGAGGCGCTGCCATTAATGGATTCAGGTGAGAGGCTCCTTCTCGTTTCAGAGTGTCGATTGCTTTTTGTTAAAATTCAATTGAATTCCTGTCGGAGGCGGCGGCGGCAGTGGTGGCAGTGGCGGCAGTGGCGGCCTAAGCCAGCAAATCCCAATTGGAATTCGTCCGTTTGTATCTGCCGCCGCCGCCACTAATCAATTGTCAGGTGGCGCCAGTGCGCATTATAGTTTCTCAGGTGAGCGGGCGCATCATCGGCGTGGCTTCCGGCGCTGGCCTGAAGTGAGCCGAGGTGAAGTGAAGAGGAGAGAAGGACACATGTAATGTTGTTGGCTGCAGTCGTTAAAGTGAACAAACAAGAAAGCTGCCAGAGGAGGCCTAATTAATTGGCGCCAATCTCACCTGGCTGATGGGCCGGGCTATTGCTTTGCGACGCCTAATGGCTGAGATTTAATTAAAGGCGACTGACGTTGTTGTTGTTGTTGTTGTTGCTGTTGTTGTCGCCGCTGTAAGCCTCAAAGTTGTCGTCAACTTTTAGCGACACCAACAAGAACAACGACATCAACAACAACTTGAGACAAGAAACAAGAAGAGCCACTTCATCTCCTCCACCTCCACCTGCGCCTGTCGTCACTCATCGACCAAACATTAAATTGTTCGGCCCATTTTTATCACTCACTTTATCTCTACCTGGCGGCCGACTCGGGAGGAGGAAGAGGAGGCAACTCTCGCGACGCCAGGTAAGGCGCACGTCCGAACTAAGAGCACCTCGAGCAGACCTGAGAGAGATGGAGATGACAAAAAGCACTCGGCCCAGCTTATCTTCATCAGCCGGCGAAAGATAATAAAATTTGTTAGATTCGTATCACTGCACAACACGAAACTGGTCGTCCTGGTCATCCACATCCATCGAACTCTTCGGGCAGCTCACCTCAATCGTCATGATCGGCCTCGTCGTCGTGGTCGTCACTTTGCAAGCCACTCGGAGATAATCAAAGGGCCGCCACTTAGCTGTTGACGTCGCCGTCGCAACTCGAGCCGCCAATGTCTCTTAACAGGTGAGATTATTTGGCGATGATATGACGTGAAATGTGGTTAGCAAATAATGGCAGTTGACTGTCGCCGTCGATGGGCCAGCTGGCCGAGAGCCAACGACTCAAATGAGAGGCAAAGTTGAGAATTGAGAATGAAAACTTAATTGAAATGTGGCAAAGACAACGACGACGACGACGACGACGACGACGACGACGACGAGGCCGACCAGACGAAAGTAATGAAAAACTCTTAACCTGGCCGAGTTGGCGCCCTAAAGGCATTTGAATGAATGTTTTGTCTCCATCAGCGACGCCATTACAGAGCTCATCGTCGTCGTTATTGTTGGTGGTGTCGCCGCCGCCGCCGCCGTTGCAAGTGGCCAATTTAACGACCATTAGCACCCAACGGCCATTAGCCATCAATCTCACACAGGTAGACTCACACAAACACACAAACACACACTGGCGACGGGCTAATTTCCATCGGCTCGTTTATTTGCTCGTATCGCCCATTTGGATACTTAAAAATTGAAACTCCTCTCATGGGGACGCATTTCACAGCAGATGACGACGACGGATGACTCAATGATATCTTCCTCCTCTACTCGAGCCATCCATTAGAAGGCAGATGATATAATATCAGGTCGCAGGTCAACGACGTTTTCCTTTTCGTTGTTGTCGATGTTGTTGTTGTCATCATTTTGGTCAAATAAAACTCACGAATTCTCTATTAAATTAAACAAATTTTTGTCTGCGCGTGAGTGTTATGATCATTTGCGCAAATTGGTGCGCATTAAGTGGCATCGTTAATCCACTCTGGAGCGCACTAATTTGCGCAAAACAAACAACAATGTCAGCTGATCGCAGAACAAACAAAAGAGAAAAATAATCCCATTTGAGATGGCCAATGTTTTTCGATGTCCTACAACACTTACATCGTTTACCTGTCCACCTCCAACTCACGACGGCAGAAGAAAAGTGTCGAGACAGGCCCTTCCAAGTCGGGTCGTCGCCCAATTATAGTCCGCCAGTGTTGGTTGTGTGTGTGACCTTCCCTTAGGTCGATGTGAATGGGCCGGCGAGAAACAACACAGAGGCGACGACGACGACAACTTTTTCTCATTCATCAGGTGAGGAGAAAAGAGCCAACAAGAGGCAGAAGACGACAAGGAGAACTTGGAATGAGTGAGGAACGAGAAGGAGACACAACACAAATATGAATGAGGAAGTCTAGTTAATTACAACTACTAATTAAGCGGCTCTGTAGTGGTGTTCGAATGAGGCGGAGGCAGAGAAAGCGGACGATGGCGACGACAGGCAAAGGACAAAAGGTGATGAAAGAAGGAATATTCTTTTCGAGGCAGACACAAAAGCCTAAAGTGTAATTATGACAAACAAGGAAGTAGTGGCCATCACAGAAGCTGAAATGAATGAGTTTTCGGTCGCCGAGATTTGTCGTTGTGATGATAGTTCTATGGGGCAGCCAACTACTTGCCGAGGACGCCGCCTCTGATGCTGGCTAATGAACGACTTGAACACGATGATCTCGTCGTCGTCGTGGTGTTGCTCTTAGGTGGAAGCAAACAGTGGCCATCGTCGTCTTCGTTGTTGTTGACATTGACGCCTATAAAGTGTAAGTGGGAGCGGCTCTACAAGTTTCAGCTGGTTTCCACTCGAACTACGCGCGCAAATTACACTACTTAAAAAACTAATTTCGATTCTTACCTGGACTGGACTGCAGTGGAATGGAGTGGACTGGACTGGACTGGACTGGACTGGCTCACACCAAAGCAAGACCTGCGAACGGAAATCGACTTCAGCTGGTCAACGGCGACGACGGCGGCCATCTTCCATGGGCATTGTTGTTTCATATTTTGTAGCACTCGAATTAATTGAGCTGCCGCCACACTGGACATCACAATCTGGTTTTGGCTATCACGCCGATGACTTGAATCCAACGAGAAGGCCATTTAGTGAGCGAATTGAATTACCTGGCTGCTGCTGGTCGTTGATGGTCCATTCACAAACTGGCCAGGTGAAACTTAATCATCACTTCCATCGGCCAAGAGGCTGTTGGATGCTGCCTCTCGAGCGGAGGCGTGCAGTTTATTCGTTCGTTCGTCCGTTTGTTTGTTTGTTCTCCTAAACAAACAACTAAATGCACTCCCACTTGGCCAATTTAAACTTAACCTAAATGAGCGAAGCCATGGCGGCAGCTGGAACTTTAAACAAGCAAACTGTTGATGTTGTTTGCCCCTCCTCGGCTGGCTGCCATCACTTAATTAGCTTCACTCGAGTCGGCAAGCAGCAAACTCTTTTCTCACCATCAGACTGGAGACTCAATACGACAAAGCCGAATGGCAACAAACATTAATATAATTTCAACTTTATTTGAATTCTTTGCCCACTCAGACCTCAGAAGCACTCGAAACTGTTTGCTTGCATTGGCGTAAACAGCATCTTCAATAGTCGATGATGATGATAATTCAACTGAATAGGTAATAAATAACCATCAGCTTGGACTTTGAATTTAATTTTGCTGCCGCCTGGACAGCATACAATCCATCATAACTCATATGAGAAGAAGAGGAGGCGATTTGAATGTTGGCCGATGAGATGGAGGAAATTCGTGTTGTTGTAGTTGTTCAATCAAAGATGTCTTTGCCTTTATTGTTATTAGTTTGAGTTGTTGTGTGTTAGTTTTGGTGGTGGTTGAATTAATTATTTAAATAGCCTAAGTGATTTGTGATGAGGAGATTCTTGTTGTGGTAGAATTCGACAGACGATTGAGTATTGCGCCAGTGCCGCCGAGTTGCGCCGAGTGCCCATTGCAGGTTAATCAACCGGGAACTCATCAGATGGATGTGCTCGTTTGATGATCATTGGCCGATTGTCTCGTCTGTTGTTGTTGTTGTTGTTGTTGTTGTTGTTGCTGCTGCTGCTGCTGCTGCTGCTGCTGGGCGGCCATCAGCTGAGCCGTCTGGGCGGCCAACAACAGGTCGTGATTGGCGCCAGGTGGACCACCGGCGGCGGCCGCGGGATTCGCCGCGAATGGGTTGCCCCGAAGGCGCTCGCACTGGAGGGCCGCCCACAGGTTGGGGTCGCCGGCGGCCAGCATGAAGTTGGCGGCGGCCGCGGCGTTCAGGTCGCCACAGCTCGGTGGCGTGCCAGTCGAGTTGGAGCCGCGGCCAACAGTGGTGGCTGGTCCACCGCTGGAGGCCATCTGGGGCACCGTCGCGAGCAGTCCGGCGGCCGACGTGGGCGTGTCGGGCCCGAGAAACCCGCTCGCCCGTGCAGAGGCGCGGCAGGAGGGCGGCCGCGGCCGGAGATAAGCCGCCGTAGAGGAAGGAGTTGGCGGCCATGGCGGCGGCCATAGCCGAGGCGCTCGCCTCACTGACAGGCGGGGCGGGGCGGGGGCGCCACTGGCTGGGCTGTGGTGGTTGAGTGCTGCTTATAGGCCGCACCTGGCCGGTGCTGCTGCTGCTGGTGCTGCTGTTGGTTTGCTTGTTTGGGCGTCGTCGGCCGATGCTGGTTGGCCGCCTTGGCCATGGCGGCATTTATCACATTCATGGCGTCGGCCAGTTGCTGCTGCCGACGCTGGTCATGGCGCTCCATTTGATGTTGTTGCTCGTCGTCGTCCTCCTCCTGCTCGTCGTCCTCGTCTTCTGGGTCTTGGCGGCGTCTGGGCGACCTCGGCCCACCAGGCGATAGCTGAATAGAGTCCTCACCTGAGGAGGAGCCGGCGCCGCCGCCAGGTGAGAGGGCGGGCGAGCGGGAACGCGACCCAGAGCGGCCAGGCGAACAGGAGCCGCCGCGACGGCGGCGGTGTTGCTCGCGCAGGTGGCTTCTCTTGTTGTTGTTGTTTCTGGCCGTCACCTGAATTAGGTCGACGGTGGAGGTCCGCGAGCAGTCACTGGGCGCCGGCGAGTTGGCGCGCGACGACGCCCGGCTGTTGGTGGGACTGGCCGAGTCGGTTGCGGCCAGCGCGTCGATGGTGAATGGCAGCGGCTTCGAGTTGGTGGCGGTGGCCGGCGACTTGTTGGAGGAATCTGTGGTGGTTTCCGGGAAGAGACAAGAGGTTAGTCATCCAATGACAAGTGGGAGAGTATCAATTTTACGCAATCAACATTGACAAAGGCCAGTCGCTGATGGCAGCCAAAGAGAGTCAATTGGCCGCCGGACAGCCCCCAAGTGGGCCACATTAAACAGGTCCCTCTGGTCGGCGGCGGCGGTGGTGGCGGCAGTTGAACAGCCGCGAATGGCGGCGCTTATCATCATTAAATAAATTGAATTGAATTGGATGGCAGTGCGCGCGGTTGGCCCTCAATCAAATGACGGCCACAAAGCGCACAAAGTCGCCACTTGGCCACGTAATCAAATTTGCGGCAAATGTGATTGGAGGCCCCCACTTCTGGAACGACGGGCGAACGGACGGAAACTGACCGGCGCTGGTGCCCACTTGACATTTGGCCTCTCGATTGTTGTGGTGGCGGCGTGTAATTGAGGTGGGGCACGCAAAGTCTGGCGAGTGTTCACGAGCTAACGAGTTTTCCCATTGCAAGTGACGTAAGTGGCGGCATTGGCGGCGGCGGCTGCGGGCGCACTCGACGAAGAGGTCGGCGGGCCATGTTTCCAGCCCATTCACTTAGAACTGTTTGAGTAGTGGCCAACAACCACCGAGCAAAGGACGACGACCATTTGCTGTGTCGTTGTCACACTCGCCTGTGTTCAATGAGTCGCGAAAGAGTCGCACAGCAAACGGTGGCCGTCGGGCCTGCCAGTGGCATGTGAAATTAAATAAGGTTCGCCTTGCCTCCGCTTGGTTCTCGTTCGCGTTCTCGTTCCGCCACAGACGAAACCTTTAAAGGTTAGCCCATCTGGAGAGGCTCGCATCCAACTAAGTAATTTATATGTCTTTGGGCGACGATGCCACCAGCGAGACTCGTCGCCATGGCCGCCGCCGCCGCCACTGCCCGGACACTGACGATCTGAGCGGCCCATTAACTTTGAATGCCGGCCCAATTGAGACCTCAATTAGGATTAATCAATTCAATGGATGGCCCACGACCAGGACGACGACGACGACGACGACTCGTCCATGTCGATGAATGACACCCAACAGATACATAGATCGCGTGGCACAAACAAAACAAAACAAAACAAAACAAAAGTACTCTTTATTGGTGGTGGAGGCCGATGTCGTGGTCGGCGCGCGCGAGAGGCACTAAAAACAAATTGCCAGATCTAAATCAAACATCATTTTCAGTTACGTCCCGTTTTTTCCCTTCCATTCCGGTCCACTTCACAGCGAACGGCCGCCCGTCCGACTGGCTGCCGGCGGCAACTTGTTGGCCGAGCAGCCGCTCGCATTACACGCCAAATGTAAACAACACAAACAGATAGACAGACAGACAAATAAATACATATAAAAGTGAAGGAGAAATAAAACACGCGCATTCATTTTATGTAAGTTTAGCCTATGGACGGACGGACGGACGGACGGACGGACGGACGGAAGCACTCGAGACGAGAGCTGCTTTTTAGGCGACGCCGACTTACAGTTATTTTGAGCCCATTGATGTTATTTGAGTGCTCAAAGCAGCAAACAAACAAACAAACAAGCATCCAACTGCTCTGCTCCGGCCTCGTCTCGTTTGCCTAATGACATAATCCATTCATTCTGCACGTGCCAGGCCAGGCCAGGCCAGTGGCGGCCGGGCCGGAACTGGCCGGCGGAAGGCGCGCCACAGATAACGACGGGATCCAATTTGGGCCACTGGCGGCTCGGCCAAGATGGAGGCGAGCCTCTGGCGGCGGCGGCGACGCCGCAAGAAGCCAACGGCGTTCCAACGACATATTGTGTCAGTTGTCTGCCTTCTGTCTCTTGCCTCGACTCGTGTAATTGCAACCAGAATCGAACCACTTGAAGGCCTAATCCGGCCGAGCCCCAACCAATTGGCTCCTATAAGGCGGCGGCGCGCATATAGGCGCGAATGGAGCCACGCCGAGCTTGGCCGGATGGTCAGGGCCGTCCAGGTGGGCGTCGTCGAGCTGAGCGGCGAGCAAACATCGGTCGGGGGCGTGCAGTTGAGGCGGCCGGTCGGTCAGCCATCAACAACATTGTGCGCCCAGTCGTGTGTTTGCTGATTGTTTGTTTAAGTGGCGCTGACCAACTGGCCGCCGTTGCTGCTGTCTGATGGTGGCGCCAGCCAGACGGCGACGACGACGACCACGACGATGCGGTTGTTTAGTGGCACGACAACGAGAACAACAACTCCGATAAGAACAACAACAACAATGAGCACTCGGAATGCAGTCTAATTGATGTTGTTGATTTGAGAGGGCACACACAGAGACGGCCACTGTGCCGAAGGTAAGAGAATAAGAGAAGTCTCCGTTTCGCACTTATCTCCATCGGCCATCATTGTCTCATTGTTCAATGGACAGTCGCCGTTATGCTTCTGACGGGCCAGTAAGCGTCGGCCAGAAGGCAGGCAGGCAGGCAGACAACTGCTGTCGTTGTCGCAGCCACCTGAGAGAGTGCCCGCGCCCATCAAGTGGCGCCAGACGCGAGCGCGAGCCCATTGATTGATGTTGATACCTGGCGCCAGTATCCAGTCGACTGGCGGCGACGACGGCGGCGCCAGCCAAATGCATTCAAATGCGAGACGACACAACAGGCCGACAACGGCGTGTTTTGTCGCTTGTTAGTGGTCAGCATTGGCGTCGGCGTCGGCGATGGTGTCGTTGTCGCTGTCGTTGTCGTTGTCGGTGTGACCAGCAGCAAGATTAAGATAAACTCGGCGTTGGTGTTGTTGTTGTCGCTGTTCAGGTAGAATAATGAGCACCGACGGGAGTGAGAAGGCAACATTTTGCATTTGGCCCACAAGGTCGCCTGCTCGCCGGCCTCTGCTTTCCCTCGGCAGGTCGGCCCAACTGACCGCCGCTCAGGTGAAGACGGCCGTTAATCGCACGCCTCCAGCGACAAACACACAAACGCACATTCTAATCGTCGCCCGGCCGCTTTTGTCGTCAAGTGGCCACCACCATATGACGTCCGCACTGGCGCCGGCCAATAAAGCCAATTGTTTCAGGCCCCACAACCAAAAACCAATATCATTCCGTCCGTCTCAGGTAGCCAACTAACCAGCGTCGCCATTCAATTGATTAAGTGTCTCTTTGGTTCGTCTCATGGCGACGCGTCTCGTCACTTGGCCGGGCCATTGCTTTTTGTGCGGCCCAACACAAATTGGCGGCAGAATTCCGCGAATTGCTGGCCGGCTTACCTGTACGGGAGTGGGCTCGTTTACAGTTGCTTGCGGCCGATATAAAATAATTATCCTGTCGGCTGCTGGCGTTGCCGCCAAACAAATGAAATTCATGCGGCGCACTTTACCGATGCGCCCGCCTGGCGCCGCTCCATCATTACGAGTGCCTTATAGGCGGCCGGCTGGTGGGCGACGCCGGTTGGGCGGAAGTGGCGGCGCCACCGCCGCCGACGACGACGACGTTGGCGCCAGCGAAAGAATTTAAATTGAAACAAACGAGAACAATCGAGACTCTCGAAGAGAAATGTTTTGCGGGGATAAACTGCAAAATAGAAGAAGAAGTTTGTTTTGTCTTAGTTGGCGCTGATCATTCAGGTGGTTGGTGCCGCCTCGTTGGCCGCGCCTATAACACGACAGGTAAACTGGTCGGCAGCAGCGGCGGCGCACATTCTGAGGTTCATTTAAGACTCATTTGGCGGCCGCGGCCAGCCTCCATCTATCAGCTGGCGTCTTTTGTATCCAAACGGGCTGACTGACTGGCCAGTCGTGAAGCCAATTAGAGTGAATGAAACTCACGTCGGCGGTCGGCGGTCGCCAGTCGCCAGTCGCCGGGCGGCAGTCGACGGCCGGCGCCAATAAGCCAATTGCACGATTAGCTTATTGAAATGCGCGCGCGTGAGCAGCAGCCAGAGGAAGACAAAGTAGCTGAAAAGAGAGAAGCCAACATCATCGGCGGCAGTGGCGGCAACCACCACTTGATTTGCAATGAATTATTATCGGCCGCGGCCAAAAGTTGAATGCGGCTGATTCATACACAACCTCACTGATGATACTTACATTCGTTACAAGTATCAAGAGGAGTCGGCGGCGGCGATGGCGCCAAACAAGTTGCTGTCTCTGGCTGCCGGCGCAGCGGCCGCCAGCTGCTCGAACAAGAGTGCAACAAACTCTATACTCCCTTTCAAGACCATCATCAACAACAACAACATGCATTTAAACTTTAAACCAACAACCAAAACAACAACAACGTCGAGCACATCTACCTGCGACTAGTCCAAGCGACTTCCAGCCCCGACGAAGTGTCTGATTAATGAAAATGTAACAATTAATTACGCCTCTGTTGTTGTGGCGGCTCTTCTGCCGCCGCCACGACCGCCGCCGCCGCCGACAGGTCGACCTGGCCTGGCTTGGCTGCCAGTCGTTCTTACTCGGCTGTTCGGGTAGGCGAACGAGCACCACATTGAGCTTCCTATCAGAGCAAAGGGCTCAGCTTGCAGGGCTCCCACAGATGCCATTCGAGTGCATCTGACGGCGCCTAACGACGACGACGACGACGACGACGACAGCATTTAAATGCAAATTTTCAAACAAACTCCCAGCCGATCCACTCGACGGGCTGATTCAAATTAGTCTGCCTTGCCGATGTTGCAGTTGTTGCTGTTGCTGTCGTCAGTCTCCAGGCGAGCTAATCAGTTTTGAGACGTTGTTATAAGTTGAGCTGTGATCACGAACGACGAGGAGTCTCGACGGCGGCGACTGGAAATTGCAGCCTTCAAGCCGGGCGACTGTCATGGGTCTCGGCAAACAATCAATCCGAGCGGTCGTCGTCAATCAATCAGCGCAGAGGTCGCTGTGATTGTGGATGAACTGTTTCACTTTACAATATTATCATTATTATCATTAGCCTCTCGTCCGTTGATTAAGTTGTTCAACTGGCGAGAGGAATGACGACGACGACGACGACGACGACGTCAACAATCAACTTCATTGCAAATGTTTACATGTTGCCAACAACAAGCGCACGTTCGTTCCTCTCATTCATTCGCGTCAGTCCGCCCGCCCGCCCGCCGCACAATTAAACTCGTTTCGCGGAAGTCAGCTGACACGACGACGACGACGACGTGGGCGAACTGCACTCAATTTAGGTGAGGCCTGACGTGAAGTGGCCACTCGACGGACAGCCGATTGGACTTGATTGAATTGGGACTGGACCATTGGTTGAGTCCAATCCAGAGCACGATGTGAACGAACTTAAACAGAAGTGAAGTGGACCAAAGTCCACTTACTGTTTAAGTGACCACTGAAAGGTTTTGCGTGGCCACACAATAGACTACTCGCGTGGATATTCAAAAATTTTACGTGTGTGTGACATAAATCAAAACATCACTCGAGCGCGACTCGCAACGTTTGACATCAGCCCAACCAAATGAATGAATGAATGAATGGCACGAAATATCGAGAATATTGAATTGAACTTAAAGTTAAGTAAATTAAATTAAGCACAAACGAGAGCATCCCAAATGAACAGTTGGCTTCGACTGGCGCAGTCGGCCCGAACACAATCACGAGTCGGCCGGCTGACCTTTTCAGAGGACACTAACTACCACTGCGAGTACTTACCATTTGCTTCTGTTCGCCTCATTAATGACGACGATGTAGAGGATGATGATGATGATGATGAGTCTGACGACGACGATGATGGTGAGGTTGATGATGAACTTGATGATTGTGGTGAGCTAGTTTGTTGCATTGGCTGTTGCCTCTGAGGCTGCTGCTGTTGCTGGTGTAGTGTAGTATAGGCGGCCGATTCTGGCGCACCGAATTGCTGCTGCTGCTGAAGGGGTGGCGGGCGCGGGGCCGTCGTGGGGCGGGCCCGGCATAGTAGGGGCTGTGGTGGGCGCCGAAGAGGTGCTGTAGGTGCTGGCTGTCGGCCGTCGGGTGGCCGCCCAGGCCCAGAGCGGCCGCGGCAGCCGCCAGCGCCGGGTGATGATGTGGATGATGATGAGGGTGTTGCTGGTGGTGGTGCTGGTGGTGGTGGTGGGGGCCTGGGCCGGGCGGTGGGGGCCCAGACAGGTGGGCGGGGTGGCCGAGCGGGTGCTGGTGGTGTGGGTTGGCTGCCATGGCGGCGGCGGCGGCGGCGGCGGCTGCAGCAGCGGCCGCCAACTGGCTGTGATTGTTGTTGATGTTGATGGTGGTGGTGCTGCTTGTGTGGTGGTGGTTGTGGTGGTTGTGATGAGGAGTATGGAGGTGGTTATGGTGGTGGTGGTGGTGGTGGGAGATCAGTGACGACGAGGGCGAGGTGGAGCTCGGCGAACAGATGGTTATTTGGCGCTTCTCGCGCTTACCCGCGCCAGTATCGCGGAAGCCCTTCGCGAACGGGTTGTGGTCAATCTTGAGCTTGGTCACGCGCTCGTTCTGATAGGCCGTCACCGCAATGAACTCCGTCTCCTTGAACACATAGGTGCGAAAGGTGCGCCGCGTTAGATTCTCGTCGATCTTGTCCGCCCGAACCAAATGAAAACGGGGCTGATACTTGTGCATTGAGTTGAGCACCGTAAAGCGTTTGTCGTTCATGTTGTTGGTCAGCTTGAGCTTATGGAACGACACCAGCTTCTGCATCCACTGTTCGCCGGTCATGGGCGAGTCCGGATGGATGTACATCTTCTTCTGCATCTCCGGGTCGGCCTTGCCCGCCATCGTCCAGCGCGAGTTGTGGAACTTATAGCGACAATCGTCCGAGGCCACAATGTCCATCAGCATGATGTACTTGGCCCGCTTGTCCAGTCCAGTGAGGCGCACCTTGAACGGCGGGAACATTCGTCGGCCCGCCTTGGTGATGACCATCTCGGTGCCGATGGCATGGAATCGCGTCCACAGATCCTTCTGGTCCAATATAACTCTTGGGTCGTCTATAACGCCGTCGTCTTCAATGGGCTCCGGCTGCTGGTGGTGGTTTTGGTGGTGGTGATGGTTGCTGGCTGTGATGTTGTTGCTTGAGGTGTTGTTGTTGTTGTTGTTGTTGTTGTTGTTCGAGGCTGAGTTTGGTGTTTGGCCGAGGGCGCTCGAGGTGTTGCCTAATCTGAGTGGAAACATCTTGTTGATTGCTGGCCGATTAATTTGGTCGTGGTTTCTTCGACTACTTGTGTTGATCTATTTGAACTAATCAAAATGTATGTCTATAGTAGATGTTTGTTATGTATTGATAGTTGTTGGTGCTGCTACTAACTGTCGAGCTCACAATGGCTGCTCATTAATTAATAACTTACAACTTGACAGAGGTGGCGCGCTTGCTTTGTTTGTTGAGTGCACGAGCCACACGGCTGCTTGTTGTTAGTGTGTACTGAGGATTGTGGCGATGATGATTGTGAAAATGCAATTCACACCAATCATCAAGTGGTGGCAACTGAAATGAAGTGAGAAAAATGTTTCTTAGGTCGGGCGCGAGTTGCAGGAGAAACTTGCAACTTCTGTCGCCATTTGAAAATTAGCAGCTCACTACTTCTGACGATGTGTGTTTCAGCTGTCCGACTGTTGTTGGTTTTGTTGGGCACACAAACAGAGCTGCTTCTGCCGCTAACTACGAGGATGGTGATGATGCTCTCCCTCTCCCTCTCATTGGCACTGGCAGTTCGCGCGAATGTGTGTGCGTCTGTCCGTCGCGCCAAACACCAAACACTCGACTCGAGCCGACAAAATAGACAGTTCGAATGGTCGCCGTCGTCAGCTCACTTGAACAGTTCGAGAGTCGCGCCCTGTTGGTCGTCAGCTCACGCGAAGCGATAAAGTTGATGCGTGAAAACAGACATATAGACTAACGCGCGCAGAGGAGCAAAGCCAACAAATGCGCCGTCGTCGGCGGCAGCTGCAATGGCGTCAGCTCGACTCGACGACTGTTAAACTGTTTACATGCAGCAGCACCACCAGTCGTCAGTCGTTGACGCCGTCCGCGCGAGGTGCGCATCAGACACATCGGAGGCCACAGCAACTGGCCAGCTCTCGCGTCGCCGCAGCGGCCGGGCGCCAAAATCTTGGCCAGCGCGTTGGTCAGCTCACACAGTCGCGCCGAGCTGGCGCCGACACCGACGCCAAACATGGGCCAGCTCACACGGCGTAGCACAGAACAACAGCACAGCTCAACAGACGCGGCGAGAAAAGTTTTCACACAATGCGCGTTAAAATTAACAACATCTGCGCACCCAATGCGCTTGGCGGCGCCGCCGACGAGCCCATTTGCGCATCTCGTTCGCGCCAACAGTGTAAACTTGCGCCGCCTGCCTTCCTATTAAATTAGTTCCACTCAAAACACCAAACACCATCCAATCTTGTGAGGTTCCTCCACTCGGCTTGCTCAACTAGCGACATCTATCAGAGAAGAGGAAGAGGAAGAGGAAGAGGAAGAAGATGAAGATGAAGATGAGGTGTCTTCTTGTTTATTGTTTCACATCAACAACCAGACCACAATATCAGCTCTTGGCCAGGAAAGGAAGCAAACATGACTGTATAAACTCGGTCACCAAATCCAGGGGCATCAATAAGGTGGACTGCTTCATCTGAGCTATCAGTGCAACCTTCAGGTCCTCCTTGAAGGTCTTGTTCACGCCACGGGTTGTGATTGCCTTGCCGCTACGGGTCGAAGTGCCTCCGGCGCCACCACCGGCGGCGCCCCGACTCGAGATAGTCGGGGCGACGACGACGATTGACTAGTGGTCGTGGTGGTCGTCGTCGCCGTCGCCGAGCTGGCGCCTGAGTGGTGCATTAGACCAGAACTCGCATGCAAACTCTTGATGTCCAGAGTGTAGCCCTGATTGAGCATGGCCATGAAGTCCTCGATTACGTTTGGGTTGAAGATGTAATGAAAGAACTCGGCGTAGGTGAACTTGGTCGAGGCAGACAGACACTGAGGCGTAGTGGATTTGGGCTTACTTGAACGGAGCCAAGCGAGACACTGTTCGTAGATTGGGGCCTCTTTCGGCCAGTCGAACTGGGCCAATACAATCAGGTGACCCAGAACCAAGTCAGAGGTCGGACTAGGGCCGGCCATATGCCTTCTCAGGATGTCTAGAGATATATTGACGGCGTATCTAATCATCGATAGAGCATCGAAGAACAAGAAGCCAAAGTTGAGACGTTGCTGCTGTTGTTGTTGTTGCTGCTGGCCCTGCGAGCCACTCAGAGGCACTATTATCATGTATTCTTCAATGATGTTACCTGTAGAGTAGCTCTCGTTGTTTGTCAACAATCCCGCCTGTTTGATCTTCGACAGTAGCTCGTCCAAGCATTCGTAGGCCTGGCGACGCTCCAACAACTGCACTCGACACGAGATCAACTGGGTGAGGGCCCTCAAATGGACCACCCCGACGGGCGGCGAGCCGGGCGTTATGGTCAGTGTGGAGGTGCCCGCATCCAGATAGCCCTCCTTGATAAGCGGCTCGTCCTGGGTTGTGTCGTGCACTATCCTGTCGAGGATCTTGACGGCCTCGTGGTGTTGCGAGGTCATGATCATGCTGTCCACCAGGACTCGATTATACCAATTAACAGAGGTCAAATTATCGATGAAAGACGTCCATAGAGGCTCAATGGATGAGCTCGACCAGGCATCGTTCCGGAGGAAGTCAATACATTTCTGGGCCTCCGACAGAGTGGCCATGATGGACTGATCCATCATTCTACTGTACTCAGAATTTAGGGGACTGTCCTTCTGGAGACACGACCAAGAGGATATTGACTTGGCGGCGGCAGCAGCCACTGGTGACGTCTCTTGGAGCTTCGGTCTCTTTGTGGTTGCTGACGATGAGTCTGAATTTGGAGTGTTTTGATCTTGATGACCGTTGACTGGACGACGTTTTGCTGGTCAACTCTATCTCGATGGAGCTCGCAAGTGGATTGTCGAACTCCAGCACAATTCGGCTCTTCGTTTGGCGCAAATATTTGGCACAATTAACGAGCATATGCTGGACGATAGAATAAAAGATAAAGTTTGCCTGACAAGCCAGACTATAATGTCTCTTGGTTATCTCACTATCGAGACTAACAATAACACTGGCCGGCTGAGTCTTTTTGGGTCTTCCTCTGCTTTTTGGCGGCGGCGTGGCCGTCTTATTAGTTGTACTTGTGGCATCACTATGATTGTTTTGTAGTCTTTCCCTGGTTGGATGCTCGATGAAACTCATTGGAACTCCGTTGAAATCGAACCTCTTTGAGATATCGATTATTTGCTCGGATGTCGTGATTGGCTCTTGTTTACTTTTGTCTGCAATCAAGCTGCGCAAGTCTTTCAGTTGATTTGTTATTTCCGTTGGCTCGTTTTGGAAGTTAAGTAAATACTTTCAAACAATAGATTTAGTATGGATATTAGATTGTCCTCCATACTGTCGTCGGAGGTGGAGCTCGAATGATCTTTGCCCAAGATTCGAGCCGCAATGGTCTTCTTGAGGCCCTCGTGCAATTCGTCGAACTCATACTCGCTGGCCACATTCTCGATATAATATTCACAATAATAAGATATCGTCCGATGGAGCAAATCAGCCATCTCAAAGTCCTGGCCATCAGATTCGGGCGTGCTAAATATCAATGGAATTGCATCCAGAATTAATAGGCTCTTTGCGTAGTGACTTATCATGGGCGGGCAAGAGGTCAATAGTTTCTTCTTGATGGCAACCTCTGGCTGCGAGAGATCACTCAGTGTCTGTATCAATTGATGTCCATATTTTTAAAACATTATCACTATATATTGATATAGACAACATCATGAGCCGGCATTTTCAAGCGGACTTTCGCAAGTATCAATTGCGTGGTCTAATATATTGACGCGTACATCTCTAGTCAAGTTGTCGAACAGTTGTTGATAGAAAATGCTGCTTGTCTTGGAGTGTAAATGACTGTCCAATTTTGACAAAGAGTCTCGGCTGGCCGCTCTGTCCTCAGATGACATCCGAAGTCTGGGGCTCAACATGGGCGATTGGCTAACCGAGTGCGCTTGTCTCATGCCACCTACTCCGGGAGTTGATGAGGATTTGAGCTTCAAGTAGTGGATTTTGAGATCATTTATAAGCAATCTTATCTCTTTTCCTTGATTTGATTATTCACTTCATTGGATTTTGTATCGTTCGAATTGGAACAATTTTGATTGGATGGCGACGAGGATGATGACGATGTGAATAAATCGTTAAATATATTTGTAAAACATTTTGATGCCTCGCTAACATCGCCGTCCGACTTTGCCATCATATAAATTTCATTAGTTACATTAGGATCATTGACGGAGAAATATCTGGCGGCCAATAGGCATGATTTTGCGGCGCTCTTGTCGCCTTTCTTCAGGGCCTCGCGATATTTTGATATCAAGTACGATTGTACATCAGAATGTGTATTTGTTTGACTGGACTCTGAGAGTCCATCTGAGCCCTTGGTGACCATCTTAGCTGTTGTTGATATTAATTAATTCCTTTCCAATTAATTACATTGTTACTATGCCATGCATGCAAGAGTTTCTGATCGTTTTGTAAATAGCGTTTAATAATTAATTCATTCTATGGTCTTTGTGCTCATTCAGGCGTCTTACATCTCGCACTGATCTTGGTTCCAGTATCTCATTATCTGATAATAATAATGATGATTAGTATAATAAATATCCAAGGTGACAATAGTTTTCCTTAGATTTAAGTCTTTCCTCTATTACATTGAGGATAAATATTCCTCGTGACATCAAATTTTCCAACATTCTTTCGCACATTTTTCTCTCGCGCACATCTCACACGAGGGGACTCATTTGCGCCGGGCGAACGAGCAAGCGACTGTCCAGTTGGTGTCCGCCGCTACTGTAATGATCCAGTTGACCTCAATTAGACAAACGCGACAATCAGAGATATAACTTACATGTTAGACTAAACTTTAGCTGGTGTGACGCAAAGTTGTCGTAATGTTAACATCCATTAAGGCGGCACCACCAACAACAACAACAAGTAGCTGGTAATGACTGCTAAACATGGCCACCGCAAGCCATATTTTCTGTATGGCAAGGGGTTATATCTTCACGAACCTGATTATGAATTTCCACAATAACTGTTCAACTGATTTAACCCTAACGGTGACAGATAAACAAGGGTCACGTCCATGGCATCACGGTGAAAGTAAGTGTCAAAATGCTGTTACATCATATGGAAGTTCTCTATCATATCACCGCGACGAGGCTGATCCCAGTGAACCTCTCAATTACAGCAATGAGAACCCATCCCTCTTCAGGCACTCTCTATCTTTCCCTATCCTTTGAAAATCACATGATCAACTTGCGTTAATGAGTCATTTGTAGCTCGAAAAAACACATCAATTCGTCAAGGGCAGATTACGGCTTTGCCTCTCCAAACACTTGGCCTGTTCGTAGGCTCGAATCGACATCAGTAGGGGACCTTCGCCTGTACATAAGGATGGCTGGCGTGCCTGATGTCTATCGGGCGTCTCGTTCATTCGGCGAATTTGTAGCCGTTGATGAGTCGTTGCATACTAATCACTCTCGCCGATTGTCATGTATATTGTCACCGTTATTCCAATATCATCTCACACTAATGATACTCAATACGGCTGAGGGCTAACAATCAGAACATTGAACAATATCTATTATTGAAACATAAGCGTTACGGGTAGAAAAATCCAATTTTAACTTTTCTCATCGGGTGAACAACCGACGATCAATACCATGCAACAAGTACCTCGGTGATGCTGGTTCTATGTTGCAATAGGCAGCATCTTATATTGGAAACGGAATTAATTGTAAAAATTCTATTATCAGCAACACCTCAAGTGCACAAATACACATCGCATAATGATCAGAAATTTACGCTGAATCTTTCATGAGTCCAATTTTTCGCTAGACATATATCAACTGGACAAATCAACTTGAATAGACAGTAGTTATTCCATGATGTATTTTACATGTCTGCAACTTCTCCTACTATGTTTAGGTGTACAGAGCATTGTCACAGAGATGGACGACCAAGAAGGATTGGATATTGATCAAATTGGAGGCGGGACGGAGTGCCTTGAGAGCTCCGTTCACGACTGTGGCACTGGAGGCACCGTATGTAACTATGATATAATAGATATACCAACGTCATCACCATCGCTGAGCGTACCAGGTCTCGATGGTGATAAACTGAGTGATATAGATTACGCCATGTTTAAGTCAAGAAACGCCAGTTGGCAGGCTTCCAACCAGGACACCACATTGAGACAAGTGTTGATCATCCATCATCACGGCGACAGAACTCCAATTACATTCCCTCCCAAAGACAGCATAAGCCTCGAACCCTTTGGACTTTCCATGGCTTGGGCCAGTTGACGAACCGAGGCAAGGCTCGATTGTATCTGTTGGGAAAGATGATTGGTTGGATCGTTACAACAAATTCCTGGAGGTTCGGTCAACAAGAATATGAAAAATCACGTTCATCTGGCGCGCTACGTTGCATCGAGAGTGCCCAGACGTTCTTGTCTGGCTTCTTATCTTTGGAGCAACAGAATAGTGCTGACACTCATCAGCTCATTTGGGGCAGAAAAAATAGTCCCATCTCGCAAATGTGGCAACCATCTAGTGTTAATACTTTGGCGACTAAATATGATGGACTCCTCAATGAGGGCGCCGAATGTAAGGCACTCAATGAGGTTCTCGCGAAGATGGATCTCACACCGGAGGCAAAAAGAATCGACCAAGAGTACAAGAATGAAGCCCATGTGATGGACGAACATTTGGGCTTCCCAATGGATCATTTCTACAAGTGGTTTTGGGAAGCAGTGTAGTGGAAGTCGAGAGATCGTACTTCCCCGATCAGATCAAACCAGAAGTGTCGGCTATCTACGATCGTCTTCAAGAGGCCGGAGACCGGGCACTGGGAATATATCAGAGCACGATTGAATCAAGACGTCTACGAGCTGGTTTGTTAATTAATGACATGATCAAAAATATGCAGGATTTTCGTGATCTGCATCTCAACAGGGACAATGTTGATTCCACCTTCTCGAAGAAATTCCCGTCCATTATTCGGCGCATGGCCTCAACTTGGTAGTATTGTTGGGCATGTTCGAGGCTCGGGACAGATTTGCCAGTAATCCCGATTACGCTTCTAACATTATGTTGGAGTTGCATCAAGAGGCTTCTGACGTGTGGTTTGTAAAGATTTTCTATATGCCGCATGTTCCAGCAAAACCAATTGAGTTACACATGGAAGAATGCGAGAGGGCCGACTCCAACTCTAGATGTACTCTGGACAAGTTCGACGAGCTAATGCAGAAGTACAAGATCAAAGATTGGCGAAGCTGGATGAAGGAGTGTGGAAACGATCTGACAAGTGTCAATCCATACCAAGAAAACAGTTGATGCGAGGCAAATGAATGTACTTTTCTAAATCTCGTGCATGATAATGTCAGTGCCAAAACAGTGTTAGATGTTTAACAAAGACTCCTAACGACACTGGAGGTAATTTTCGACGTAACAAATAACCCCATTACCATCATATAGCGACAATCAATACAAAGGCTATAGAAACATTGGCATACACAGTGATAAAAGTTGGCTTTCAAGTCTAAATGCTACAGCTCGAGGAGACTAAATGAATGAGGAATAATGAACCCAATTGATGTAACAATCATTCGACACTAATTAAATGTATAATTTTCACCCTAATTATAACTAACAATAGATTTTAAGACTGATATTCAATCAATACATAGAGCACGTGTTCCACACGCTCCTTTGGGCGGAGTAAGTTGGTTCTGGTCAAGCGCCGAGGTTGAAGTTTGAGCGCCTCTATGGATCGATGCAAATAATGCCTTTGGTATATAAAGTTAAACAAGTTGATAAATTAACTAATGAAGATAAAAAATTTCTTTCCTTTAATTATAAGACTAGGTTGAGCTATGAACATGAACATGAATTCGAGTCCTGCTTAACCTAGGCCATATTCATCGAAGAAACCATGTGGTGTCTCCTCTTCTTGCATGAGATCCTGGGACGATATAACCTTTTGGATACTTTTTCTGCCCGTCTCTTGTATTTCACCGCCCAAGATGAGTTCGTCTAGAATGAAGTAAGCCTTCTCGAAGTTAAATATGATGTCTAGCTCGCATACACTACCAAAGTATTTGTCCAGCACCTCTACATAGCGATGAATGACCTCTAATGTCAACAGTTGATTGTCGTCTTGCTCGATGGCAGCCAAGAAGTATAGACTTGCATAACGTTTGTATACTATCTTGAGGTCTTTCCATTCGAGGAAGGCGCATGTTTTAGGTCTACGGCCCAGCACCAAGCCGACTAGCTCTCTGGATATCTTCTTTTTTGTTTTCTGGATAGGCGGTGAACCATTTCTGTAGTCTCAGTTTACCTTGTCGACTGAATAGTATCATAAAGTGTATCATTTTGGAATTATGGTGAAGGCGAACAAGGCTCATATACCAACAATAGAAATGTTAATCAGCGATTTATATAAAAATATGGCAGTTATTATGACAAATTATTTGCACATGGCACTGTTACATATGGATATTGCATTATGTCGACAACAATGGAGCGCAGTCAAAACGTTCATGGCACAATGAGGAAAAACAAACAAATCAACCTTTTCCATGGCAACATATCTCACTGTCACCAATCACTTTACTCATTATCGTTCTCGCCCAAAACAAACTCCATGAAAAATTGTCTGAGGCAAAACTACAATAAGTTTACACAGACATTCATTTCTGATTACATCAATTAGCCTGATTTAAGCTAATATCTGCCCAATATAAACCTCTTCGTCGAATAGTTCAGTCTACATGTGATGAGGATCAACTTTTGATAGGATGGCCTCGAATTCGGTGATAGACAAAGGCAATAGCTACCCATAGATATGTTTAAAATTAATGCTACCCGAGTTTCCCTTCAGAGCGAACTCTGTGTTAGCGCTTTGGACGTCCACGCGGCGTTCGGGCGCCCGCATATTTGCAATTCGACAGCTGTATGTTCTAAAATAAATAAAAACAAATCTTCATGGATTTCGGTCACCTATTAGACTCAAATCAATTGAAATTGGTTTTAATTTATTTATCATGAAATAATAATATTGATAAATGACTAAACGATGTCACAGAAACAATCGGCATGTATACCTCCACCACTGGATTATACACCCAAAACATGTCCTCTGAATGCAGGAAACTTTCGTGAACGAGGGAATAAGAGAGGACATCATCACCACAATCATGATAGGCGCCACCTTCAACACCAACCGACTACATTCCTAAGAGACCAACCGGACTTGGTTGAACCCCGAAGCATCAAATAAGAGACAAATTTCACCGCAACGAGGATGATGATTACTTTGCTCGGGTTCAAGATGACGAAGAGGAGAAGGAGCAAGACAAACGTGAGGATACAAAGACCAGCGAAGAGAATGCGGTGGAGGATGACGAAGATGACCCTTTGGATGCTTATATGAGAAGCTTGGAGGCGAAACAAGTGAGAAAAATGCAAAAATTCACCTATCCAACCATCACAACAAGATGATGGCTTGCAAGAAGGTGACCACACCAAGCGACCACAAAGCTCGGGCGCCAATACAACTACCCAAGAGTCTGATAAGCGAGGGGTTCGTTTGGATATTGATGGGGCCGATGATGTCGAGGAATCATATTATAAATTTCTAGAACAAAAACAGGCCACTTCGGCCACTGGAGATCCCGATGAGTTCGAGGAGGCACAAAATCTAGTTGAGTACGACCAAGATGGCAACATTATCTCTGTTGCCAGACAAAAGCGAGAGGTTGATCCTTTGCCACCAGTCGACCACTCGACCATCAACTATGAACCATTCCAAAGAGCCTTCTATCAGGAGCACAGCGAGATTCATAAGCTGACACCAGAGCAGGGCAATGAATTGCGCTCCAAGTTGGAGATAAAAGTATCGGGCAGCTCACCGCCAAAGCCAGTCTGTAGTTTTGCCCATTTTAGCTTCGACGAGAAATTGATGCGAGTTATTAGACGCTCAGAGTACACCCAACCAACGCCTATCCAGGCCCAGGCCATACCAGCGGCTCTCTCGGGACGAAATGTTATCGGTATAGCCATGACAGGTAGTGGAAAAACCGCCGCTTACATTTGGCCCATGATTGTCCATATTATGGGCCAGAGTGATCTTAAACAAGGCGATGGGCCGATCGGTTTGATATTAGTGCCAACTAGAGAGCTGGCTCTGCAGGTCTATTCAGAGGCAAAGAAGTTTTGTAATTCATACAAATTGAGTGTAGTTTGTGCCTACGGCGGTGGCTCCAAGTATGAGCAATCCAAAGATTTAGAGGCTGGAGCCGAGATTGTTGTCGCAACACCTGGACGAATTATTGATCTTATTAAGTCGAGTGTGACAAATCTCAGACGAGTCACTTATTTAGTTCTAGACGAGGCGGACAGATTCTTCGAGATGGGCTTCGAGATTCAGGTTAGATCTATTTGCGACCAAATAAGGCCCGACAGACAGACGCTGTTGTTTAGTGCAACTTTTAAGCATAGAATAGAACAATTGGCTCGGACGGTTACAGAGGACCCCGTGAAAATAGTCCAGAAAACGATAGGCGAGGCAAACAATGACGTAACTCAACATGTTACAATTCTTCCCGAGGCTTCAAAGAAATGGGATTGGCTACTGGATAGGCTGGTGGAGTTTACATCGACTGGTAGTGTGTTGATCTTTGTAACTCGCATTATAAACTCAGAGGAACTATATAAGAATCTATCCGAACGAGGTACGGACGCTCTACTATTACACGGCGATATGGAACAATCTGAAAGGAATCGAGTTATTACTTCGTTTAAACGCAAAGAGAGGATATAATGATCGCCACGGATGTTGCCGCTCGCGGCCTCGACATATCTCACATCAGAACTGTGATAAACTACGACGCTGCCCGAGATATCGATACTCACATTCATCGAGTGGGTCGAACTGGTAGGGCCGGCTGCAAGGGCGACGCCCATACACTATTGACCGACAAGGACAAGGAGTTTGCCGGCCATCTGGTGAAGAACTTGGAATCCTCCAATCAACCTGTCGAGGATAATCTAATGAAATTGGCAATGCAAAGTCACAACTTTAGAAAGTCGCGTAACCAGCACAGGTCAGGTCGTGAGGGCCATCATGGCCACCACCACCACCACCAACATCGCCACCAAAGCCACTCGAGAGATGGACATAGGCACCCGAGTGATATTAGACATGATTCAAGGGATAGAGGATTCTATCGGCAGCATTCTGATCACCATTCTCAGTGGGGCAGCGAGCATCAAATGTCTCGCCAGAGATCACAGGGCTCTCGTGAAACTCATCAGTGCAGCAACGAGAGCCATCGGCGAGGCTCGACGTCGCATTCGTCATATCACGACGATCGAAAGCGCTCTAGATGGCATTAATAATAAATCAAAGCGAAGTGCAAACACCCAACAGTATTGTCTCTATTGAGTCTTATTTGTGTTATTACCAATTATTGATAATTGATTGACCTGCTACTCTTCCTTGTTCTCTTTTAAGATCTCTTTACTCTAAGTGAGTGTGACGTGTGGGACATGAATAATTTAATTTGTTCAACTATTATTATCCAAGTCCTCGGGAACCAAAGATCATGACCAAATTGATAACCATTTATATGTAATTTAGTAACTCACAAACTTATCAACGACGCTGGGTGTACAACAGGTGAACTTATAGTCCTGGAAATGATACTTTACTTAACCATTAGAGCAAATGTCATTCTAAGCGACAACTGCCAGAAGTTGCGTGGGCCACACCTCCGTCAAAACACCATAATCGGCTTAAGGGTGTCTTGAGAGACATATCGACCAATTACGACGAGGTGCACCTTGAAAAAGCCGGATGGCCACATGCTAATTAGTTGCGAATAGTGAAAGAAAACTAGCATCTCTGCAGAAGGCTTACGTAAAAGGGTAGATTGACACTAGTTCGCCAATCTCCAGGTGATGGAAGTATCCGACGTTGTTGGGAAGTCGAACTCTTCGCCTTCGATCACGAGGATGTCGTAGGGGCTACAATAGGTTCAGATAATAATACATGGCGATCAGTTTGTCATCTGTTGTTTGTATATTCACCTACTTGTTGTCAGCCGGCTAATTGTGTTGTAGGTGTCACATGGGGGTGAGACAGCCGACTCGGTACGGCCAAGGTGGAACAGGCGGTGGCGGCCCATCGGGCGCCCGGACCAGCGACAGATTGTATCTGGCCAGGCCGGCGGCTCCCTTCGTTACCATGCAGGCTGCAGGTTGCCGGTTGCCGGCGGCGGCGGCGGCGACGACGACGACGACGACGACGACGACGACGGTCTGTATGTTGTCAGTCATGAGATACACAGGTGTTATTTGTGTTGATTAGTAGAGAAGAAATCTAATAGTTGGTGCGAATCTTCACTTAACGCTGGCTGGCGGCCCATAGCCTCCCGACTGGGCAAACATCTGCTAGCAGATGGTCGTCTCCTGCGGCTAGCTGCGTGTTGCACATCACATGTGCCATAACCTCGACCTGTTGCGTCATAGCGATCATCTTTCAATCTCGGCCTGAGGGCGCTTTCATGATGATCCCAGCGGTCGTAAACAATTAATGAATCAGTTTTTCTTCTAAGACGAGAGCCTAGGCTGAAGGCGTTGGGAAATCTGATACATTTGGCAGAGGGGCCAAACAGAGCACTCTTACCATAACAAATTGAATTGACTTGAGCCCTTCACTTGCAACAATAATATTATAACAAAAGACAAACTGGTAACTCTTTATTATCATCATTTATTCGCTGCTTCAAGAGATGTTGTCCAGCTCCACCAATTCAAAAAAGGTGGGCCTGGTCCAGCATTGCTGGTGTGCTGCCTGATGTTAATGATGGTGGTGGTGGCGGTGGCGGTAGTTGGGGCCACGGCAAGGAGTGTCCACGCCTTGGATTGCCGCCCTGGACGACGGACGACTTCAAAAAGGGCATCTATACAAGAATATGCGTCTTCGAGCAATACCTCAGGTATTACGCGAGAAAAGCAGGTGCTGATTGGCATCCACCACCGCCCAAATATAAAGATTTATGGCGGATACTTTTCATCAGACACCTCGATTATTTGGAGTTCTATTCTAAATACTTTCTGTCCCACAAGCCGCTAGCCGTGAAACTCGAGGACGACAACTATGGTGTCTATCCGGAGATAAGGGAACGGCCAGGAGACCGCCAACTGGTCGAGAAATATCGTAAGGACTTCAATAAGAGCCGCGAGGAGGATCTCGCTATGTCCACTGACGAATGGGACATCGACGCGTTGAGAGCAAAAGTGATTATCATGGCACACAGAAAGATGAACTACACACTGCTTGCAACAGAGACGGGTTTTCATCAATGAATACACAGATGGAACATGCGACGAGATTTATGATCCTCGCGATTCGGATGATTGCCCACTCCGTGATTGGCAACTTCCCACCCTTTTCCCGACACTTGGGGCGGCTGAGAATGGTGAATAAAGTCGCCAATCACACATCACTTAGTCAACCGGCCAGAGGAGCTCGACGAACCGATGAATGTCATCATCATATATACGGTGTTATTTGTATTTGTCTACAACAGTAATCATAATTAATAATCACAATAATCATGATATGTATGAAAACGTCTGCTCCGCCGCAAGTCAATCCAGATAAACGACTGTTACAATCAATAATAATTATGTCAATAATGATACTGAACATTGAAAAACATATCTTGCGAAAGATACAGTGCCTCTTTGCCTCATTGTGCGTCGCATCAATTCATCCATCACTAAGAGGTACCATTCTTTGTTTTCTCCATTATTAATTGATGGACGGCCAACCATTGGGCGATCTTCTGCTGGCAGACCTGTTGCGTCATGAAGACGTGCTCGATCGTGCTCGGCGGCAGCTTGAACTGGGCCTGATCGTCTGGCGAGTGGCAATTCCAGAGGAAGGGATCGAGCGAGTAGTTGCGCCATATCGGCGGGCGAGTGGCCGTCAGTGAATACAGCCGCCGTGGTCATTGGTTCAAATAGAGGGGCTCCCGCCATGACGGGCGCACAGCTCAACAGGAAGCCTCCGGACTAGGTTTGTTCACTGGTGGTGGTGATTGAGGAGGAGCCTATTCTTCACTGAGAGGGTGCCACAGTTTTCATCAATCTTGACTGGCAAGTGATAAAACGGGTCGATATTCTAAGCTGCCTTTGTGTCTGGCGGCCGCCTGCCTTGCGAGGGCGGTGATCCGCGCCAATTGAGGCGTCCGTCCAGAGTTCGTGGGCAAAGTTGGCTGGCCCAGCCCCATCGGCGATCCATTCAAGTCGCTGGAGTCTCTTGTAGGACAAGCCCCAGCCGGGTGGCAAACAGGTGGACGCCAAACAACTAGCCTGTCATCAGTTCGCCAAATGTTCTCTGTGGCACTGGGGGAAGCGGCAGGGCCCCGGAAGGATTGATTCCCATTTTAAATCATCTTGTGTTTCTCATTGTATTCGGTGCTTAATTCGGAATGAACTGCCAGGCCCAGAAAGTAGTGTGTTGATATGGCTGGAATAATCATATGAGGCGTCCGGTAAGATATCAACTTCTTTGTCTGACTCTCCAATTAACGGCTGCTCGAAGGAGAATTTAGTACAATCGCTTGTTGGCTCTATCCCATTATCATCAACCTAACAAAGCCACGTTTAAGCATGACAAATCTCGACATCAATCGAGGAAGAAGAAGAAGACGACGACGACGACGACGACTATGGTGGAAACAATATCTCGCTTCTAAGGCCTCTATGAAACGTGTCACAGGTGGATTGGCCACCAGCCATGGCACTAGCCAAGTTGGAAAACCCCTTCGATGGTAAATTGTGATGACGCCAATAAGCTCGGCCGAGGGATCAATTTAGTGATGATTAAACATTTGAGTGTAGTGTTAACACACTGGAGGCTGGCTAACAATCAAAGTAACAGAGGCCATGCACTTGTTAGCCACTCGGTTCGACTAGTGTGCATGCATCGAGTCTCCAGGTACATAACATTTTGCCCTAAGGGGAAAGATTTTGTTTCTTCTTCGAGTGAATGGCGGCCATTCGATATGATTGTGCTGTTGATTGTGCCTCATCATCAGCAGACAGGAGACGCGAAACAAACAGTTTTGGCGCCAGTCGACCATCTACTATCACCTGTGTTTGTTGGTTCCAGTAACGAGCAAACTTGAGCCACTAACGTCGTCGATTTCATGTTGTTGTTGTTGTTGTTGTTGTTGTTGTTGTTTGTCGCTAAAAACAATAAATTGGAAGTGATTCTTGTTACAGCAGACGCTGAGCTAGGCAGCAAAGTCAGCAATCGCCACAGTTTCCTGTGTCCACATCAAAGACTTGGCCTAGCAGGCAGGCGACTCCTGGCGACCACTGAAACCATTCTCTTGGCGGGCCAGGCGCCGGCTGTTTCTGTTGCCATGGGGCTGCCTGAAGGAGTTGTTTGCCCGATGATCGGTTGTTTCCTCGCCTCGATCGACGACTATAAATTGGTTTGTCGCTTTCATTTCTGGCCACAGTCGAACAATCAACTAACCAAACCTAAACTCAATTTCAAACTAAATACTAATTCCAAATCTAAGTTTAATCCAAATCAAACCTCATCAACTAATCCAATCAATTATCCTCGACACCCAAATCAATCCGAAGCAAGCAAGTGGCCATCCAGAATGTCTGGTCATCCTCGTCAGCTCTTGTTGATATGCGCCATGCTGTCCACTCTGCTGGTGTCCATCGAAGCCAGCCAGATGGACGATGATCGCGCAGATGAAGTTATCAAAGACAGCGACATAGATAAACAAGTGTCCATTGGTGACCCTGATTTGCATTGTGGTTTTGGTTCCTCATCGTCAAGATGGTCCGATCCAGTCGCTCGTATATTCGGCGGTGTCCAGGCCGAGCCAGGAGAATTCCCCTGGATGGTCAATATTAAAGATGCAAGTGGCTTCCATATATGCGGCGGAGTTATTATCGATGAGAGACACATCTTGACAGTAGCGCACTGCTTTGAATTCGAGAAGGACATCAACGAGGATCTTGACAGGTAGGTTGGATCAATGAAATTTACATCCATCGATTGAACACACACAGCTTCCATTCAACCTCTAGACTAACCCAAACTTTGTTTCCTCAAATAAAAACTCACATTACTTAATTCAATATAGCTACACCTTCCATATCGGCGATTACAACCAGGACAGACCGGATGGCGAGAGGATTGTGGCCATCGAGAGAGTTATATACACCACCATCGAGAAACCCACTGACGCCAATGACTTTGCCTTAGTAAAGACCAAACAGCCGATGGAGTTTAGGATGACAAAAGAGAGATTTGGCTCGGTCAATCGGATTTGTCTACCACCACTATCAACATCAACTCCCGATTTTAAGTTTCAATATGGTTTGGGGGAATTGTCGCAGGCTGGGGCACAACCGAGACCGGCAGTTGGTCATCAACACTGATGAAAGTGGGCGAGTTTATCAACCATTGTAATGTTCCAGGGTACCAGAAAGACCGTGGAATACTTTGCACTTGGGGCCCCGTGGGAATGGGTGCCTGTGATGGCGACTCAGGCGGCCCTCTAGTAGTTAGATCGGCCACTGGTCAGTTTGTATTGGCGGGATTAGTTCAAGGCGGCCCACCGAAATGTACCAGCAACCCTTATGATGAAGACAGACGATATGCTAACGTATACCATTATTTGCCCTGGATCCATGATCACACATCCAGTGAGTGAGCAATCCAATTATTAACAATGTAAGACATTAATAACAATTATTATCGTGTTGTTTATCATGAATAAACGAATGTACACTAGAAATATTGGTTGATCAAGTTAATGTTGTTGTAGGCTTCTGTTCATTTGACTCATTCCTTAATTAGCGTTCATCATTGGATGGCGGCGTGAAGGTGCACGTAGACGAGAGCAGAGGCTGAAGGCGTTGGGAAATGTGATACATTTGGCGGAGGGGCCAAGAACAGCACTCTTACCATAACAAATTGAATTGACTCGAGCCCTTCACTTGCAACAATAATATTATAACAAAAGACAAACTGGTAACTCTTTATTATCATCATTTATTCGCTGCTTCAAGAGATGTTGTCCAGCTCCACCAATTCAAAAGGTGGGCCTGGTCCAGCATTGCTGGTGTGCTGCCTGATGTTAATGGCGGTGGTGGTGGTGGCGACAGTTGGGGCCCACGGCAAGGAGTGTTCACACCTTAAATTGCCGCCCTGGACGACGGGCGACTTCAGAAAGAGCATCTATCGTGAATTATGCATCTTCGAGAGATATCTCAGGATTTACGCGAGAAAAGCAGGTGCTGATTGGCATCCACCACCGCCCAAATACAAAGAATTATGGCGGACAATTTTCATCAGACACATCAATTATTTGGAGCTTTATTCTGAATGCCTTCTGTGCCACAAGCCGCTAGCCGTGAAACTCGGAGGACGACAACTATGGTGTCTATCCTGAGCTAAGGGAACGGCCAGGAGACCGCCAACTGGTCGAGAAATATCGTAAGGACTTCAATAAGAGCCGCGAGGAGGATCTCGCTATGTCCACTGACGAATGGGACATCGACGCGTTGAGAGCAAAATTAATTATTATGGCAAAGAGACAAGGTGAGATGTGGAATGCTTGCAACATAACCGTTTACACCAACGAAGACACAGATCGAACATGCGACGAGCGTTATTATCCTCGCGACTCGCATCTTTGCACACCCCATGATTTCCGACGTCCCAACACTTGGGGCGGCTGAGAATGGTGAATAAAGTTGCTAATCACACATCACTTAGACATTCATCGGCCAGAGGAGCTCGAGGAGCCGATGAATGTTATCATCATATACACGGTGTTATTTGTATCTGTCTACAACAGTAATCATAATCACAATAAAAGATATGCAAACCAAGCTTCCTCGCCATAAAGTCTATTGAGAAAATGATGACCCAAATAAACAGTAGATACAAAGATAATATGATAATGAACATTACAAAGATATCCCACCAAAGATTCGCTGACTCTTTGCTTTACTCATTAAGTTGCTTATTTCATTGAAAGGGTGGGCCTGATTTGGCATCGCTCGCATGCTGTAAGTGCTGCCGGCACCACCAATTGGGTCCATCCAGAGGGCCAGTTGGTTTCGATTGGCGCTCTGGACGGCTTCAGGCGCAGCCTCCATCAAATATATTGTTTGATAATAGATATTTGAGGTACCAGTGCAAATAGTAATATTCTAGACTGCCAGCTTGATTCGTTAAAATTGGATAAAGAAGCAGACGTGTGAAGAGGAAATGAAACCAAATCGAGAGGGTCTACGGGAGAATAACAAGAATCCAGATAGCAGCTTGACTTCGCCCAACTTTGCTTTAATGTAATTATTGTAGGAGGAGGAGGATAATCAGTTGTCGACCTCGTAATCATTCTCCTTCAGCATCTTACTCCTCAAGTGGTTCTTGTATTCCATGATATCCTTTTCCCACTTACGGATAGTTCCCTTCTCACAGATCCAGATCTCTTTGGCCACCTGACTGATTAATCTAAAGTCGTGACTCACTAATATCATGCCACCCTCGAAATCGTTGACAGCATCCGCTAGGGCATCAATTGTTTCCATATCCAAGTGGTTAGTGGGCTCATCAAGCAACAACAAATGAGGAACTTGAAAGGCCAACCAGGCAAACACAACACGACAACGTTGACCATCCGACAGGTGACGCATGGGCGAAATTTGCTGGCGTCCACTCAATCCGTAGCGGCCAATGATTCGTCTCATCTCTTCTCTTTCTTTCACCTCCGGGAAACATTTCAACATGTAATCTAGTGCACTAAGTGATAGATCCAAAGCTTCATGTAAGTGCTGATGATATCTGGCGATACGTAAATGTGAATGTCTCCTAATAAGCCCATCTTCTGGTATCACTTCGCCGCATAACAATTTCAAGAATGTCGACTTTCCACATCCATTTGGTCCTACAAGCGCAATACGACTATCTAGATCAATACCTAACTCCAAGTCTTTGTAAATCCAAGGTGTATTTTTGTTATACCTAAAGGAGATGTTTTGTACCATCAAAACTGGTGGCGGAATCTTACCGCAAGAGGGAAAATAGAACTCAACAAGCTTGTCGGTGGTTACTTTTTCGGCCAGGCCGGCGTTCACCATCTTGGCGAGAGTCTTCTTTAGATTGTGCTTGACGAGCCAATTTGGCGCTACCATGACCAAATCTAGCTATATAATCTTTCATATGGGATATCTGTGCTTGTTCCCAATTGAATCGTTTCATTTGATGCTCCAATAATTCCAAACGAGTCTTGACAAATGCATCATAATTTCCCGTATAATAATGGAGACGATTTTTGTCCAAATGTATAATGTTAGTGCAAACACCATTCAAGAAATCTTGCGAATGCGATATGATGACCAGAATTCGTTTGTAATTCTTCAGTTCTTGTTCCAACCAGACGCAAGCCTCTAGATCTAAATGATTTGTTGGCTCATCTAGCAATAACATATGAGGTTTTAGATATAAGGCACGAGCTAGAGCAATCCTCATTCTCCATCCTCCACTGAAGTCTTTACATTGCTTTGCTGCATTTTTTATCGAAACCAAGACCATGAAGGATGTATCCTGCCTTGGCCTTGGCCTTGTCCGCATTCCCATGTCGTCGAGTCTCTCGTAGATATCCATCAATTGTTCCTGTGACTCGTCGTCCTCTCGGTCGGCCAACTCTTCGGCCAATTTCTCGAGTCTAATCCGTTCTTTCTCGCAATCTAGAACTGCATCGAGCGCTGATTTTTCCAGCGGTGGAATCTCACGTGCCAAGTGATAGATGTCAATTTGTTCCTGAATCGGAATCTCGCGTCTGCCTATGACCGAGAAAAGAGTTGACTTTCCGCAGCCATTGTATCCAATCAGACCATATCTTCTGCCATAATTGAGCTCAAGTCTGGTCTCGTTCAAGATCTCGCCTCCATGAAAGGTGATCGATAGATTATCAACCTTGACGTCCCTGGACTCTGCTTCAATACCGAGCACACCAGTACAGGATCTGGCATTGGCTGCCAGTTCGAGATCCCGCTCGATCATGGCCGTCAATTCGTCTACACAATCGCCATTGTCCTCGATGAGCTTCTCTTTGTCTATATCGTTTTTGTTCGTTCCATTGGTGGCTGCACTGGTTGATTTGGGCTGGCCAGACACTCTGGCCTTGGCTGCGTCCTTCTTCTTGGCATCGCGTTTCTTCTTCGAGTCGGAAGGCATACTGACAACAACAACAGCAACAACAACAATAATTTATTAATTTACAACTAAATCGCCTAGTTACCTATCTAATTAAACTAGCCGTTATTCCGGCTATAGAATTGGATTTAAATGGATCTCAATTGATTAATATTAATATTATATTGGTATGGATTGATGAAACAGACTGATGAGACGATTGTCTATTGAAGCAATTTCGCTGTATTTTTGAGTCGAGCCGGCGTGAGGCAGCGCGACGACGGGCGCGCGTGACGTTCTGAATGCAGTGTGGAAGGCGCACAGAGCGCCGACCGCGGCTGCGGCTGCGGGGGAAAAAAATGAGCGAATCTGTCGGGCGCGCGAAATATTCCGCATCGAACTGTAGATGAAAAAATGAGCGAATTTACTGTAAGCCACTTGTTGTCGTTAATGGCCATCCCCTAACTGATGATCGATAGATGTTACATGTAGTCTACACCTGATCTTCATCCAACCGCCAGTTTGGTGCTCGAAGGTAACGACAGTGCGGCAGACACGTGTCCATTTGCATGGCACCAGCGAGACTCGACGTGACGACTGGGCGTGTCTTATCAGGTACATGACTACCAATTTCTCGCTCTTTGGCCACTCATAGTCGACGTTTGGTTTGGTTCTTCTAGAATATTGTTGACTCACAATATCCAATGGACATCGTCCACCCTCCCAACTGGTTGTCGCATCAAAACCGCCATCTGACGTAATGTAGGTAAGAGCCAACCGCCGCCGCGGCAGAGAACTGATCTGACATTGATGGAATGCGACCACGAACAATCACTCCAGACCTGTCGTTGGTATATAATGGACTCTTCTCCCGAGACTCCTTGAATTTAAAAAGAATTTTGTCACAAGTGAAGCTTTTATTTATTTCAAGTACTAGTTGTCCATTGTACAACCACCTGAAGAAGTTTGGTAAAGGAAATCATGAAGATAACATCATTCAATACATGTTTGTACATTATCAAGACATAAGTAGAAGAATAACCATAAGTAGTAGTAGTAGTAGTAGTAGTAGTGGTAGTAGTGGTAGTGGTAGTAGTACATCGATGTAATCTATCCATAGGATTGGCCTGGCCTGAGGAGACAACCAACCAAACAACTTAACATACAATTACACGTAACATTGAGTATCCCATCTCTAAACACATCTTCAATAACAATATATAATAACTTGTTTCTCCCATCCCATTGATATCCATATCACCACACCACCAGGTTATTATCAATACTTATTCTTCTTTGCTGTCAATGTCGTTGGGCCTCTTCGCTATCACATAATATTATATTCGTCAGACAATTCAGATAATCTATTAGGAATCAATCAAGAGCAACAATCTGAAGAACAGACACACACCTACTTATTCCCATGCATGTCATCGCAACTTATTGGCACAACTCAACAGTAGAGCGCCCGACCATTCACAGATATCGTGGCAGCTAAGGCAGGCGATGCCGGATGTTGACTCCTATTCGCCTCATCGACACCGGCCATGTGGTGTTGTCCTGTTCTGATTGGGCCCACATTTCTGCTTGCCGGCTGAATGGAGCTCGCATCAGGTGGCTGAGTGGCCGCCAGGTTCAGGTGGCCGTACTGTTGTTGGTGTAGTTGCCACTGGCGCTGGTAGTTGGCCTGTAGTTGGTGTTGCAGCAGCTGCGGGTGTCCAATGACGAATCGCGTGCCAAAGGTGGAGCTGCCTGGCGTGGCGCCACTAATATCGCTGGTCGGCACTCGATAAATACCATCTGAGGCGTGAACCTGTTGAATGCCGTCCACCTGATGCTGCTGCTGCTGCTGCTGGCCCATTGGAACGTTGTAGTGCCCACTCGTCTGTTGGTTATTAGTTCGCCGGATGTAGGCATGAGCCTCACTACTATTAGATGGATGAAGCTGGTTGCTTACAGCTTGGCCATTGGCTGGTGCCATTGTGGAGCTCGTTGAGCAGTCCGATTGGTTTCCGTCGGTGGTTGTGGTCGGCGTATTAGCGGAGCCGACGTCAGCGCTGCCGCTAGACGAAGAGCCACTTGTTGTGGTGGTGGTGGTGGTTATCTTTGCCACGCTGTTTGAGCCATTCAACTGCGCCGTGGAGGTCCCATCTTTGGCCTGATGTATGCGGCGCTGATTTGCGTGCCGACGCAACAATTTGAAGATCAACATTGAGGAAACTAAAGACA
The DNA here is from genome assembly GCA_020916435.1 of Oxytropis ochrocephala. Classification (NCBI taxonomy): domain Eukaryota; kingdom Viridiplantae; phylum Streptophyta; class Magnoliopsida; order Fabales; family Fabaceae; genus Oxytropis; species Oxytropis ochrocephala. Next base: position 70,641 of record JAJHUT010000092.1, read on the forward strand.
GAGACAGGTGGCGAAAGGTACATACGATGTTGTCGTGTTGGTTAGTTTTATCGTCCGGCAATGAAATTTAGCGCGCCAGTGTCAAGTTGATTGTTGTTGCCGCCGCCGCCGCTGCTACGACGACGCTGTCGTGCGCGCCAATAGCCAACAACAGGTGAGTAATAGACTTCATTTGGTTAGTATGTCCACACAATTTACTTACCTAAAGCCAATATGAGGCACAGCAGTGAGGCCAGTGCACTGAACAGGCCCACCAGAGTGGAGCGAGCCGTTAGGGCCGATGAATTGACATGCCAGCCTGTTTTGGTTGATTGAAACGGAATAGGACGAGTTGATTAATATCAAGTTCTAACTGGCCTCAAATGGATTCTCATGTGCCGCCAGCCAATAGGAATTTCTCAGGTAAGTTGACCACTCTCTTATTGTCATGTTTGGCGCCGCTGCCGCCGCCGCCACCAAGTTGGACTGGCGGCGGACTCGGCCAATGATTTGTGAGGGGCCAAAGCAGTTGGGCGGATTGGATAGAAGTCACAACATGTTTTTAATAAAGTCAATAAATTTGCCACTTGAACTCTCGAACTTGATTTGGGCCCTAAATAAATTGGAACAAAACAATGCAGGTAAGTTGAGAGACATTCGGACATTCAGAATGACAACATAAACACATCGTAAACAACAAAACTAACCTGGCAAATTCGATTCTCTCCCTGGTCCGAGCCCACAAGAGCCACAATGGAGGCCAGCAACAGGCTGTTAGACTGACCGCCAGGAGGCAACTCGAATGTGTTTGTGTCTTGTCTGTTGTTGTTGTCATCTCCGGCGCCAATCCAGATAAGATTCATGGACTTCCCTTCTCGATGCCATGTCAATGATATTAAATTGCCGCGGCGGCGGCGAATAAATCTGACGAAGGCCCAAACGATGCTTGCCGGCCCTCGAAACGATTTGCAACAGTTTAAGTTGGTGGCGGGACATATTCATTGGGATGATTGAATAGCCTCCATTGAATGTGGTGGGGGCGAGAGGCCAAAATTGGACTCCAGAATTCATTTGAAATCAGTTGATGCGTATCAATGTAATTGATCGCTGGACAAAATCGGCCACTCTGTTCCAGTGGAATTTACCTTTTTGCGGCTGGTCCAACCTGCCGCCTTCCATCCTCACCGAAATTCCACTCTCACAGTAGACAGCAACTGTCTTTTGCCTATGGAAATTCCATGTCCGGCCTGGTGGACCCACACAGACAGAGGAGACCGCGGGGACATCCCCGAAGGTATATTTGATAAGTTGCAAAAATTAACTTGGTTTGTCCACAACCAACCGAGCAGCATATAAATCAACTGGCGGACGAGATCAGTCCCAAACTCTAATGATTTGGGGCCTCCAAATGAAGTTGACAACTCCATTTAGTGGTTATAATTTATTTGCTGGACTCCCAAATTAAATGGAGTCTACAAATGAAGAGTCCTGTCGCACCTGGACGAGCTGGCAACGGAGCCTCACACGAAGTCGATACAGACCTAGTAATATCAATTCAATTGGATCCAATTTCAGGTAAGATGTTGGAGGACCACAAAAATTGTTTCGCTCTTTCGTAGTAGGCCGAGAGTTCACGCCAAGTAAGAGTAACTGTTTTTTCCATGCAACTCCAACTGAACTCTGGCGGCAACCGCAACTTGCGGCCTCGATTTTTTCAGGATCCACGCGAACAAAAGAAACACACAGATGGCAAAGGTAAATTGACTCTTCGAATGGACATCATCCAACAAAGTCCATGAAAAGAACAATTGACTTGCAATTATTTGATTGATTCGCGATGGATTTCCTCGAGGGGGCGGCGGCGGCACGGCGGACCGCAAATAAATTTGCATGTTTCGCAAATGGCTTCATCTTGTCGGCCATCTCGCGAACGGTTGGCCCACTCGACAGACAGCAACCAGCACTTCATCAAACTTGAATTAGGCAAAACTCAAAATACCTGCACAATTCGTAATCAAATATTGGGAATCTCTCAAGTGGACGTTCAGGTAAGGTACATCCAATAAGCTGCCTCAGATTGAGATGCAAGTTACTGTTCGTAACCAGAAGAGAATTCTTCTGTGTCGTCCTTTGTCTTCCTCTATTAGATGCATGGATTGATTTATCGGCCAGTAGATCGATCGATTGATGTAAGATTGATTGATTGGCTTTGGAACTTCAGGTCGACCGTCTGTGTGTGAAAGTTTTCCTTGGGCCCCGTCAAGGTCTGATTATCGGGCTGGCTGGCTTGCAAAACTGGAGTCGTTAGTGTGGCCATCAGGTAAGTAGTTTCTAAATCAATTGGGATTATGCTAAAACAAATTGATCATCTTGAACTTGATTACAGTTGGTCCATAAATCACAAGACGGGCGGCATCGAATGCAAAACCCCAGCGAGTGGATACCCGCGGCCAAAGTAAGATTATAATTAATCGGAGACCTCTTGCTCGAGTCGAGGCTATTTGGATGGCTTCTTTGAATAAGCTCATCTATGTCGTTCTGCCAACCTGTTTGATAGGTGTCAGTCAATTTAACTTTCGTCCATCTCCTTGGGCACCTAATGGCGTTCACATCCCCATCACATACGGCCGCGTAAAGGCCATTTAGATAAACATCTGCCAGGTTCCAGGCGCTAGTTTTTATCGCCGAGCACGGCCAACGCATATCTCTAAAATCCATTTGGTTGTGTAATGTCCGTCCAGGTGGGTAGTTAGGTAGGTAGTGCCAGTTGTTGGCACATCAACAATAATAATAATAAAATCCATCACTTCAAGTGGCTGCAAGTTTTCTTGCCGACACATCAAAACAACCGACGGACAGAGAGTGCACGACGACAAATTGGATTGCATTCAACCTACCACCTCACTTGTCCCTTGGAAGAGTCAAGTTTCTCTAATTTTACCTTCTTCTCTCTTCATCTCAAGCTAATAAAATAATAAATAATCGCAACGATGGACATGAGGATAAAAATACGGATGGCCAACGGGAAAATACACACCACAATTGGCGGCGACCAAGTGAAAGCGTTTCCAGCGAACTTTTTATTTTCGCCAACCAGCACATGGGGAGGCGCACTTGAAAATGAGCGAATTTTTATAGAATTCGCTGAAAACCCAAGATGGACGCCATTATCAACAACTACAAGAAATATAATTAGCTTTGCAATTAATTACCTCAGAACAGATACAGTTCTGACAATTGGTATTTTCATGGCCGGTCGCTGCCACATCGGAGGCCAATGAATGATTTAAGGACACAACGACGACGGCCATCACGACGAGAGGAAAAGAAGATACTTACCTTTTGTAGGGCCAATGACTGGCGCTGTTCGTAGTCGGTGCCCTCGATTGACAAAACACACTCGAACTGAGTCACCAGATTGCCACTTAGTGAATTCTCGTCTATCAGAGCCCAAGCGGAGATATCGTATGAGCTCGAAGGGGATTGGTGGGCCGCCGTGAACGTCGAGGACTCGCCCGAAAGATCCTCCTCTGAGGTCGCCGAGGACTCATCGTTGGCAGTGATTGAAGGATACTTCCGATGTTCATGCAACTGATTGGAAGAGCCGCCATTGGTAGTGAAGAGCTCATTGTCGGCGTTTGTCTGATACAATTCACGCGATTCTCTTTGGTTTGCTTGGTGTCTCGGATTAATTAGTTCGCTGGCGCTAATTGTTATCTGAGTTTGGGTGCCGGCCAGTGGCTCTTGGCGCAAAGAAGTGGCCGCCAGCTTGGGACGGGACGACACTTGTTGCTGGTGCTGTTGGTCCAAGGTAATGGCTCTGTACCTGAACAGGGCCAGATTTGGCCGCGGATAGATCGCGCCAGCCTGGCAGGTAAGATTATATGAATGATTTGGGGCTCGCGATACGTTAAAGGTGAAGTCCTTGGCGGGCTCTGTGTGGCGATAATTAATCATCCATCCATCCGTCCATTGCATATCCATTGATGATTGTTGTGACGAGATAAGAGGTTTGGGTCAGTATTTTCCGTCTGTAGACATGTAAATGAATATTCCTCTAACTAGCACTTTCGCCAATTACTCAGGAGAGCCAAGCAAACAAATGGACGATAGGGAAAAATGGTTGTTGTTGTTGTTGTTTGAGCCGATGGTCGGCCAATTATTCAGGCGAACATCTTGGCGACCTCTCGCACGGGATTGATGGCGGACATTCATTGGGGCAATGATAATGATGAATCGACGTCTCTGGCCAAGCGACAAATGACGGAACAAAATAATTGCGGCCACTTTGAGTATGAGAGGATTGTGAGGCCGCCTCCTCCTCGAATACAATGGACGACACCTTAATGGATCTTCCGAGATGTAATCTCTCGACGGCGGCGGCGGCCAGCTTAAGCAGGTAAATTTAATCAATCAAGCGCTTGTTATTGTTGTGTCCAGTGGCTCATCTTCGATGTACTTGCCCATCGGCCACCACATCGAGTCAGGCGACGAGCCTCAGTTGGCGCAAAAACTTCCTCAACCACTTTGAAAGGTAAGAAAAAAGCGGCGCTGCTCGTTTTTGCATGATAGGAATTTTATCTCTTCCCACTTGTTGAGTGTAAATAACTTTTACCTGACAACAATCGAAAGTCAGCCAGGAAATATTCTATTGAAATTCTTCTTGTTTCCCCCACAAACTGCAGCTTGTTTCCAGTGGACAGTGGAAAGCCCAAACTCAACCCAAGTGGAATGTATTGCGTCATTTGGTTGGCTGTTGTAGCCCTCGTTAATTGGAGAGAAGAACTGATGTTTAATTTAAAGAGCTTCTCAATTGGTCACGCATTTCAATGAGGGCCAGGCGCGCAACGTACAGGTGGACAGGTTGTGTGACCGTCGTCAGCATTATCGATCATCGTCGCGGCCAGGAAACATCCGACAGTGTCAGGCGGCAAACTCACAGACGGACGAGGAGTCTAATTAACCCACCGCTGCCGTCGTCGTCGTCGTCGTCGATGTTGTTTGGTCATCGCTCGATTCGCTTCCGGCGCTTTACTGGCCACTCAAAGCTCACGCCAACAGGCAATCAGGGCCTACCTGTGGATTTGGGCCGCATTTAATTCGATTAGTCAGTGAGAAAGAGCGGCGGCCGATCAATCTGGTCGACATTGGCCGTAGCTCGAGCAACAACAAGCCGCCAGAGGTCGCCGGCCCATTGAATTCAATTTTGCGCGCAATGAGCATCACTCCGGACACCACAAGAGAGGAGAGAGGCAATCAACAAAGGAGACGAGCTCCGCCGCGATCTACAGGCCAATACAATCAAGGTAGACGCTTGGCGAGCGGCGCTGAATGTTAATTAGCAAAACGTGACTCAGCGGCTGGGCCGGCCAATGAATAAGCCGCGAGCCGAATGATGTGATTTTGTGGTTTGCTTGCGCCGAACAGCAACGGGCAACGGCAACAACAACAGCAAACGCAAATAATAATAATGAAATTGAATCAACTTTAGAGGTTCTTCCTCGTCGTCGTCGTCGGCGCTTGTGGTGATCATCATCAATCTATGAAGTTGTAGTTGCTGTTGCCCGCGTGGCGCTAAAATGAGCAGCTTGCGGACGAGCCGAAGAGATGAATGAAGCTAAAGGCGGCGATCAGGTTTGTGATGCAACTCGACGATGAGCTCCTGACGTTGATTACAATTACACACAAACAGGAAGGCCATGACGCCGACGAAGACGACGCCGAACGGACGGACGGACGGACGGACGGACATCATCCGAAGTGGCCTTTGCCCATAGGACCCGAGAAATGGCGAGCGGCCAAACGTAAACAGCTATGAAATTGAATTATCATCACCTGTTTGCATTGTTAGCGAGTTGCCGGGCCAACTCGAGTTGCATGTAAATGCGTTCCTGCTGCATCCCCTCCCATCTCATTCCACCTTAGCTCACCTGGCCGCCGTTGATCTCTTTCGCGTTGGCCAGCAATAATAAATGCCAACCAGCATCGACAACAATAAGGCACAACGGCGGGAAGGCCTGGAAAAGTTCAATGTCGGCCCGGCGAGCTTCGGAGTTGAGCCATTTTTTCATCAGTTTTTGGGCGCCACAAGTCACGACAATGCAACAACATGTATCAACGCGCAAGGAGTGAGCCTCGAACAGGTTGATGTTACGCAACAATCTGGCCATTTAATTGGAATTCTGGCCGTCCAACAGGTAGATGATGTAGTGGTTGTTTAAACGAGTTCACTCGATGCGGAGGTGCAGTTGAAGTTCGATTGAGTCGGCCGAGTTGTTTTAAACAAACTACCACACTCGAACTGGGGCGCGGCCTGTCTCTTCCAGGCTTGAAGTTTCAATTAACTTAATTGAGAGGGAAAACAAACAACGTAAAGTATTGAAATAACAGCGACTACGAACAAACAATTAATGTACTTACCGTAGACGACGAGGTTCGTGGAACGTAAATCGTCACTTTCCAGCGACGAGATGGAGCAGGTGAAGCGGCCGGCCAGCTCGGTCGTGGGCCTAATTAACCTGAGCGCCCGAAAGCGACTGAACTCCAGTTGCTCCATGGCGAAGGTCTTCTTGAGCGACTCGAGGAATTGTCGCGAGTATTCGCTTCAAATCGCGCATGTCTGTTCAATCGGTTGGCCAACAGTTTCCGGATGGCAGCTAATTGATTCTCGTCGTTGTTTTGAGTGTCTCCTCCTCCTCCTCCATTTAGCAATAGCTCCTGACTGCTGGCCACGATCGAGTTGGATGTTGTCGCCGTCGGTTGTTGCTGCTCGTTCAGTGCCTGGATTTCGTTGTGAATGACCGACGAAGCAGGTGGTTGGGTGACATTCTCGTGCTGGCGCTGCTCCTGGAAGAGATTCTTGTAGGCCTGCAGCATAAAGTCCACGTCCTCAGTTATCTGATAATTTTTGTCGATGAAGCGCTCGTATTTGTCCGAGTAGACGCGCTTGTTGAGCTCAGGAATCCACTGATAGATGGGCTCCAATTCGTCGTTGAAGAACCTGCAGTTTAGTAATGATAGTAATGTAAGACACAAAAAGTAAGTCACTCTGTTCATCTGTTTGTTTGTTTGTTTACGGCCGGCGGCCAACTGGAATTGTTGTAATCAATCAATCAGTTTGCTACCACTTTTGCAATCATAAGCAGCAGCAGCAGCAGAAGCATATCTTTGCCAGACAGATCATAATAGTTGCGGGCGGCTCGTCAGGTGAGCAGGCGGCAACTTGTTGTTGTTGCTGATGTTCGTCTCGCAACTCTCCTGCATCCATCGAAACGGGGCTGCTTCCAGGTAGAGAGGCTGGCTGGCGACTTTGAGTCCACTTTGAATATGTTAAATTAACGAGCCTTCGCTCGGCGAAGCCAACAATCGCCTCGGGCAGACTCGCCCAGCTTCTCGCTCGGCCCTCGCGAAGCCTACGCAAAAGGCAACTCTTACAGGTGGTTGTTGGTGGCGCGGCCGCCGCCGTTGCTTCAGAGAAAGAAAAGATGCCCAACATGAAGTCTCTGGCGAGTTTCTCGTTCTGTGTGTTTCTCGCCCGAGTCTGGAGTGACAATCAATTTCTTTGTTGTTGCTGTTGCGCCATAAGAACTTTGAGGTTCGCCGGCCACGTCCACTTGAGAGTTTAAATAAAAGTGCTTTCTGTCAGTTGGCTCTAACAAGTTGTTGTTGTTGTTGTGGTTGACAGGCGCCGCCGTCGACATCAACAACAATGGCCAAAACAACAAAGCAAAGCAACTTCATGCGAGCCGAATTTGCATTCTCAGCCTCGGAGAGGAGCCGTCTGTTTGGCTCGCCCTGGCAGCAGCCACCACCACATGAAAAGCCAATAAATCACCTTGAAATGGGCGCCCGGCTGGCAAACAAGTGGCTCTCGCCATCGCCATCGCCATCGCCGTCGTCGCCGGCACTCATCTCCGGGCCGGGCGGCCAATTTGCGCCTCTCGTCCAGTTGGCGGGCGCTGATTATAGCTGTGTGAGTACTCACCACTTGATTGTTAGCCTCCTGTCTCGCCTCTTGTCCAGGTAAAACATACAATCTGTTATTGTTTCGGGATTGAGGTTGATATCAATATGGTGGAGGTGGTGGAGGTTATTATTTATTTGGGCCATTCACATCGGGCAGTAAGTCACGCGAGCCACGAGAGAGATGGAATCTCATCGCAACATTAAATCAAATCAATCAACTCACCTAATGTTACGTTTTGTGTTCCATTTTGCACGGCTTCCGGCGCGAACAGCCGCACAATCTGCAGCCGCTTGGGGTGTTTCGTGTCGCCCAGAGGCAGTGCACTGGTCAGCTGCTGGTGGAGGCCACTTCCAGGCGACACAGATTGGCGCTCCGTTGCTGTCCGCGAGTTTGTTGACTTGTCGTCGGGGGTCGTCAAGGGCCGAGGCTGAGGCTTCTCCATATTCCGTTGGCTGGTGAGAATTGTCGCCCTGCAACTCGTCTGTTTGGCGGCGCCAATCAATTTGCTCTCGACGACCTCCACCTGTGCGCGCCCTGAGATGGAGTCTGGATGGAGGAGAACTACAGTTAGTTAGTTTCAATGAGATACCATGAGAATCGCGACGAGAACACTGACGGCTTCTTCTCACCGGCGGACACTTGTTGTTGTTGTTATTGCGTTTTGAAAGTGAACTCTCTCGCTCTCGAGGTTGGCTCCACATCCATCTCCACGTCGCCCGCGAGTGACATCTTTTCGGCCAAAGATAATCAAGTTTGGAGCTCCACCGGCTGACAGGTGGCGGCAAGAAGAGAGCTGCCGTGACTTGGCCGGCCGCGCAAACTTCCAATTGAGAGCCGTCGATTTGTCTCGAGATAAGCCGGACAGCTGTGAGTCTGTCCGGCTAATTGTTTGACTCGACAAAACCTAACAAAACAAAACCGAAATGATGACAAAACAATGACGACCTGTCTGCGTGTCTCCGTAACTCCAACTAACTGGCCGGCTAGTGTCAACCTTTCGGCATCGTCGTCGTCGTCGTCGTCGCCGTCGTTGAGCAAGCAAACTACAACAAAACAACTCGAAACAAACAAACAAACAATGCAAGCGCCGGCCGAGTAGTATCAGAATCATCTCATTTGCATAATAAACAAGTGCAAATTTCCTCTTTAAACATTCTTGAAAAGCGCTACTCTTCTTGCCGACTGGCGCCCGCTTAATCAGCCAGCAGAATCAAAGAGTCTCGTCCAGTTTAAGGTTAATCATTGCAGGTGGACGACAGAGAAGAAGACAAACATTTTGTGTGTTTGTTTCTCGTTGGAACTGTCGCAAAACTAATGGACCTTCCTGGTGGGCGCCATGGCCCATCGCCACAGACCACTACTTTCGCCACACCCGCAAACATTTTGTGTCATTAATCTTTGTCGGCCAAAATTATTTGGAAACAATTAAAGAGCAGCAAACAAATAAAACAAAAACAAAAGTAAAGAGAGAGAGAGAGAGACAGAGAGACAGAGAGAGAGAGAGAGAGAGAGAGAGAGAGAGAGAGAGAGAGAGAGAGAGAGAGAGAGAGAGAGGAGAGAGAGAGAGAGAGAGGAGAGAGACAAACCAACCTCGACTTGCAAAATTAAACAGAAGACAGAAGCAAACAGACAGCTCGCGCGAGCTGCTCTTTGCTTCTGTCTGAAATTCAATTTGAGATTGACCGACAATTAACTGCCTCTCGAGGGGCTCTTTTGTTTACCCTCACTTTGTGATTGTCTGTCTGTCTATCGCACTGTCAGCTCGAGTTTGAATAAATATCAATGAGGGGTTCATTGTAATTCAAGCCGAACCCATGCGAGAGCCTTTCAGGCATTGTGTTGTGTTGTTTAGTTTGGTTTGGTTTGGTGGCGCAAAAATGGCCGACCAACAACGACAGGTTTCGCGTGCATTGTATTTGTGTGTTTCCAGCACACTCAGATGACACTTTAAACGAAGCCAACACCGAGAGAATCTCGGCCAACAAGTGTCGCCCAGAGTTCACCTGTGTGTCACCAGGTAGGCCATCGTTTAATTAGGAAGTGTCCGCCCAAAAGGCAAACGACGTCGGCGGCGGCCGTTCGGGCGACTCTGCTTCCGGCCTGGCGCAAACGACGTCATAGCGGAGTTGGACGTCGACGTCGACGGGGCTCCAATTGGAAAAGAGGCGCCTCCCAAATGTGGCCGCCGTCGACGAGGTGGACCCCTCGGAGAGGCTCATCTTTATCTCCACGCGGCGGCGGCTGTTGCGGCCACTTGTTGGTAGCCGCCGCTGCCGCCGCCACCGATGCAAACAAGTCAAACAATGGATGAGTCAGTGGCTGTGTATGTGACTTTTTCTCGTTAATGTCACGCATTGGCGAGCACGTGAATTCACTTCGGCCCATCTCATGTTAATTACTGTTGTGAGCCATGCACTGGCCAACTGAGGTTGCGAATGCCTAAAACTCGCCCGAAAGAGGCTCGCAAGTGTCTCTGAGTCTGTCGAGTTCTCGAGAAAACCAATGCACTCTCATAAATGGCTTACCTTTGCAATTGGCTTGCGTTGTGTTCATGAGAATGTAGATTGAAATAATCAACAAAAGTGTGGCAGTTGAAGTGAATGAGACCAAATAATTGCGTCCATCTGTTGATGTTCCTATTTTTAAACTCCTTCCTAATCTGCTACTTGTTGTTTCTTGTCTTCTCGTTTCTTTGTTGCAATTAAATTTGTTGTTTAGTGTCCCCACAAATCTTCTTCTTCTTCTTTTCGTTATAATATTTGTAGTTGTAGTTGTAGTTGTCGTTGTCGTTGAGGCCGCCTCTGTTCTAGTTTCGCAAATATTCTCACTTGTTGAATAACACGAGCCAATAAAACCACACAAAGTCCGCTGCTGATGCTCTTCTTGGTTTGTGTTGTGCTCGTTGCTTGTTACTATCTTCATGTTGTTGCTGTTGCTGTCCATCATCGCGGCAGAGTAATTAAAACAAACTAGTTGACGACGATGATCCAAATGATTTCTTGTCTAAAGACACGAACGAAACACTGAAAAATCTTCCTCCCGAGAGTCTCTCTTCTTCTCAATTAAACTGCATCTGAATCTAAGTCAGCATTTGTATTTGTATCTCCGTCCAAGTCCACCTGAACATTCACACACACCTTCGCTAGTAAATCAAATTCTGTAAACTTCTCAGCCGCCGACTTCCAAGAGGCTTTTAATTATCTCCCAAAGGATGGCCACCTACACACAATAAAAGCACTCGAGAAGTCTCTTTGCTGGGGCGCCCTTTCGAGAGGCGCAGATCAGCTGATTTACAAGACTACTACTACTACAACAACAAGTGGCAATACTTTACTTTACTTTCGTTCTTGCGCTCACTCGTTTGATGTTCATTAACTCCAACTGGAGCTGAACTGTGAGCACCGCAAAGCAACACACAACAACTGACAGATGCGCCCCTCTCCGACGGTGCCCATGTCAAGTGCCACTCTCGGCCTCTCCCTCTCTCTCTGCTCATGCGCGCCGAGGCCCACTGCGCCTGCCCGGATGGAGTGGCGGCCAGATGGCGCCACAGTGGCCGCCTGGAGCCCCCAACTTCCGTCCACTCGTCAGGCGCCCCCGAGATGGCGCCACGGCATTTGCAGCCGACTTAAAGACGAGCTCTAAGGAGGAGGCGCGGCTGGAGGACGCATGCGCCGCCTGCAATCAAGTGGACACCCGAAGGTGGACGGACGGACCGACAGCCACTTGTTTACGGTCTCGTTCTTGGCTGCCAGTCGAGTATTTGCATTTTGCGTGTTAACTTGCATGTAGTCGTCGTCGTCGTCGTTTTCAGTCTGTCGACTTGTCTCGGCGCTCAAAAACAATACATTAGCATCGTCAGAGGCAGCAAAAGCAGGAGCAGGAGCAGCAGCGGCGGCCCAACTTTAATTAATTAGTAGAAGATAGTCAGACAGTTAGAGAGGACAGGTATGAGGCCGACGAGGAGGTTGGCTGGTTGTGGGCAGCAGCAGACGGAAGAGGCGAGCCTGAGAAGTCGCAGCAAGAGATTTAAATGGGCGACAGAGATGAGCAAAAGACAATCTAAACTGAATGAGACACAACAAGAAGGCCAAGTTTCAGCTCTCAAGCAAAGTTTAAAGCCGATGCAAGTGCAAATGAATTCAATTCCAGAACAAGAAGACGACATCCACCAGAAGAGGCAAGACGAACGAACACGAAGGAAAGGAAGAAGAAGAAGAAGAAGAATTGGCAGCCAAACTGTAGGGACGACCAACATGATGATAATTCTGTGCACTTCACTCACCTGGCTGCTGCTTGGGGCGCCCATGTGGTGGCCGACGTCCACGTCCACTTGCGTCCACGTCGTCGTCAAGCAGACCCAAATTGATCTCACCGGCGATGGCAACGGCGGCCAATCCGCCGTCGGCCGCCAGCACCGCAACAACAATGTCAATTCAGGTAAGTAATAAACAGCCGGCCATTCACAGCCACCAGTGGGTTGGTTGGTTGGTTGCAATGGAGGCTCTTGTAAGAGACATACACAGCGAGAGAAAGAGACACTTTTTGGGTCGTTTCGCTTATGAGGCCTGCAATTACGGCCGAATGTGCGTGAATGGCCAACCCAACACCAAACACCGAACGACGGCCGGAATGTCTGGTTTTAAAGTCAACCAACCAGAAAGTTGTCGCGCCAATGTCCGTGCTGGTTCGTCCGCCACAGGTTGTCGATTGTCGATTGTTATTGTAGTTGTGCATTGTCATGGCGACCTGAGGGCTGCAATTGCCCGGCACCCAAACCAAATCCTCACTGGAGGTGCAATTGAAAGCTGCACGTCCCCTCTCGATGGAGGTGCATGTCGGCCATTCCAAGCAGAGATAATCTGCATTAAATTGCAATTCATCATCAAACGACGATTACATTTGACTGCATAGAGAGAAGAGCCGACGAGCGAAACACAACAACTGATAAGCAATTGATTATAATCAAACGAGAGAGAGTGAGGGCTTTAGTTTTGTGGGCAAACAATAACACGGCCGACCGATAGAGTTGAATGGAGGCGCAAACAAAAACAGAGTAAATAATAATAGAGACAAGAAGAAGGAGAAGCCACATAGAAGTCGACGGACGGAAGTTGATGGCTGTCGGAGTGTTGGGAGCAGCCGAGCCGTGGCCGGCTGACCCGCGAGCCGATCATTAGGGCGGCTTGCGGCGGGTGTCTCCTCTGGTGGTGGCCATGCAATGTAACGGGCGCCGTCCATCATTTGCAAGACTCGTCGGACGCAAATGAATCAAAAATATCAAACTTTTTGCAATCAATTGGCGGCTTTGGCTCAGAGGACACAAGCACAGCGACCAGCCAAACAACAACAACAACAATGGGCTGCTCGCTAATGAAGTCGCCGCGAAGATGGCCAAGACAAGTGGCCGGCGCCAGTGGAGAAGAGGCCAGTTTGATTAATGAAAAGTGTCCTCTGGCGCTGTTGTTGTCGCCTCTGGTCAGCTGCAAATCGTCGTCCTCTGGCTAGTGGCGCCTATTTGAGCTCCTCAAAGCCCAGAAAAAACACGCAAATGTCCTTTGCGCAAAAAGTCCTCTCGGCCGGCGCCAATTGTTATCGTCGTCATCGGCCGAGATAGAGACTTAATAGACTGGCCATGCGGCCAGTCCCATCGAACACTCGGCGGCAGTGGCGGCGGCGGCGGCGGGCGCCAAAGTTGCTGCTGGTGGCCGTCGTAACTGTCTTGATTAGGTTCAACTCAACTCCGACGACCTGCCTCTTATCGGGCACATCCTCGGCCGCGCCAACTACTTACTGCACCCATTCAGGTGGCTCTAATGTGTTATTTACTGGCGCGCCAGAGACACGAAACAATAACAATAACAATTCGTTTTGTTAAAAATCGTCCACGTCCTCGTCAGTTGGGCTCTTATCGGCGCCCACCGATCGGCGGACATTAGCCGGCCAGGCGCGACGAACGCACTGCAAGTCGTTTGGGGCCGCCCTAATGCGCTCGTTTGGTATTCAGATTTGTTCCGCTGCCTCTGGCGGCTGGCGGCTGGAAGCTGGAGGCTGGAGGCTGGAGGCTGGAGGCGAGCAACGGACACTGGTCATCAAGCGGGAGCCTAGCGCACCTGGCACGTGAGCTCGCCAATACTGGCCTCTTAAATAAACATCCAGCACGTCCACTTGCCTGCCCCGAGACGTCCTTTTGGCTGCTCAATCATCTGACTTCATGGAGCCACTTTGGCCGGGCGTCGTCTTGCAGAGGCGCCTCGGCCTCCAAAGTGATGAATTTTTCATTTTGTTGCGGTCAATCAGACTGGCCATTGGAATTGAATTCATTTGGCCAGTGTCTGGACGTGACTCGACTGGGCAACTGGGACGGCTCGAGATTTGGCCAAGCAAAACAAAGCAAACAAACACTGAGAGAGAGAGAGAGAGAGAGAGAGAGAGAGAGAGAGAGAGAGAGAGAGAGAGAGAGAGAGAGAGAGAGAGAGAGAGAGAGAGAGAGAGAGAGAGAGAGAGAGAGACAGACATTCAATCAAATGTCAGCCGAACCGAGCTGAATTAGCCATCTCATCGTCGTCGTCGTCGAGCTCTAACGGGAGTCCCCAATGGCAGTGCATAGCAATGAGACTTTCCTTTGGTGTCGGCCATCGCCGCCGCCACTCAACGAGAACCGCCAATGGAGAGGCCGCAAATCTCGTTCACTTGTTTGCATTCAGACTTCCGCTTTTAGCAGAGCAAACAAGTGGCCGACGAGGCCAGCAGAGGTCGACGTTAAATAATAATAACAATATGAAGAATGATTAAGCTGCAACTCGCGAGAGGCACACAAAGCGAATTAGTTGAGCATGAAAAGCAGGAAATTACACTTGACTTTGGCCCTCCGTCGAGTCGAGTCCAGTTGAGGTGAGGCTCGTTCAGGGCCAGAAGTCGAGGCGCAGACCATCAAACAGGCAGTGAGAAAGAGAAAAGTTTGCAGCAGATGCAGGTGAAGAGAGAGACAGACAGAAATGAAATGAAATGAAATAATTCCAGTTGTCGTCGGGCTCGTTTTGTTGTTCCGGCTGCCTAACGACGGCGACAAACACTACACAGACTCGGAATTACAATTAAAGTTAACCTTTGGAAGCGAAATGAGAAGAGGAAAGACACCAACAACAACAGCAACTGAATTTCACTTACAGTTTGAATGGAACTCGGCCGGCTCGAGTCGGCTCAGGTTGCGCTTCGTTTAATTTTCTTGTCCGATGAATGTCACTCGGCCGCTCGAATGCACTTTTCCCTTTCCAGTGGCCGTCGGCGTCGTCAGCCTGGAAAACATGAACCACATCAACAATTAGGGCCGGCCGATGCGGCCACTTGTTGTCGTTGGCGTGTTGGTTCTTTCATTCGTTTGGTTGGCCTCAAACTGTCGCATTCGGACGATGACAAATGCAGTGGTATTGAGAAGCGACAGGGCAGATGAGACGAGACTGGATGAGACAATGGAAATTAATTTGGCGGCCGCGTGACGCCACGGCCACCAACCTGGCAGCCAGGTAGACTCGCTTGTTGGGAGCCTAAAAATAGTCGTCTCTGGCCGCCTCGGATGCGCCCGCCCGCCCGCCCGCCCGCTCATACGAGAACAACAGACAGAGCCACCAGTTGGTTGCTTGCAAATCAATATCATCCCTTTATTAGTGAAGCCACGATGAGATTCAATTACTGCTATCTGTTGTTGGCCCTGGCGGCCACTCTGATGTTGGCCATGTTCGGTCAGCCGAGTGAGGCCAGCGGCCATGCGTCGACGCCCCCTCGGAGGCCCAAGTTTGAGTTGCCAAAGATATTCGACTTCCAGTTGTTCAAGCAGCTGTTCGGGAAACACTACGCGCCCCAAGAGGAGCCCGTCCGGCGCAAATACATGCTGGCGCGCGCCTTCCGAGCCTTCATCTCGGCCGTCAGTACAAACATGGCCAGCTGACCTATCACCTGGCCTGAACCAGCTGAGCGATCGCAGTCCGCACGAGCTCGACCTGATGCGCAACCAGATGGCCGCCGAGGGCCTGGCCGAGTATCTCGGCTATGGCGGGCCCAACAAGACTCGGCAGAGTAGTCACAACGACAGCAACGAAGAGTCCCGAAGGCAAACACACGTTGCAGGCGGCGGGGGAGATTCCCGAGGTGGATCCTGGCGAGATCGAGGACGAGCTGGCCAAGTTGACGACGGGCTCGTCCGACGAGGAGGACGACTACGGCGAACAATTTGAGAGGATCCGACGGGAGATGGAGGCTATCGACGAGGTGGATCAATGAGAGTCAAGAGGCAGGCTGGCCATCGCCACGAGCGTCAGGTGCACCTGGCCGACTTGATTGGGGCACCCAATGGGACTCAGCTGGACGCCGAGACGGCGCGCAAGGTCGAGCTGAATCCAGTGGGCAACAATCCCAACTACGAGGCGCCCGAACTGTTGAGTTGTGGTGTGAGAGACGAGAGCAACTTGGAGGAGCTGCAATGGATCGAACTGGAGCCACCGGACGAGCGGGCGCCCAACATCGTCAAGTTCATGTCCAATATGTTGTCCGGCTACGAGCAGAAGGGCAGGCCGACGAGGCAGTCCACTGGCGATGACGATGACGATGATGAGGCCAATGAGGACGATGTGGTCTACTTCGACCACCGAGACTCCAAGTGCATGTTCCTGCCCAGAGACCAGGGCACCTGTGGCAGTTGCTATGCGTTCGCGGCGGTGGCCATCGCCGAGTGGCTGTATTGTATCAAGAGCGGCCACCTGGTGGCCTTCTCTGAACAGTATATCGTCGACTGTGGCCAGAGTGTTGGCTCGCGCGGCTGCAATGGCGGCAACCACTTCTCGGTGGGCTACTTCCTCCACAACTACGGCATGGAGTTGCGCTCCAACTATCCGTACGCCGGCCGGGACGAGTGTTGCCCCTACGAGACGGAGGTGGAGCCAAGTCGATGGGCTTCATCCGTATGGAATTGGAGTCGGCGGTGATCGTTCCAGTGGAGGTCTTCGAGGAGTTCGTCCGCTATTCGCCGCTATTCATCACCATCTGCACGAAGGGCGACTTCGCCGAGTACCGACGAGGCGTCCACTGGAACGACCACTGCAATGGGCACGAGGTCCGACCATGTGGTGGTCCTGATTGGCCATGGCCGCGAGAATGGCCAAGACTACTGGCTCATCAGGAACTCCTACCTCCGTTGCCTGGGGCGAACAGGGCCACTACAAGCTAGCCAAGGGCTCCCCGGTGATCTATCCGCCAACAGGTGTTGCCTATGGCACCTCCAATGGGGTCCAATATCACATTGAGCCCAACGAGAACCAACTCAACGACAGGAGACACGTCAGGGCGCGCTACATAGCCAAGATGGCCAATTCCATCAACTCGGGCGAGCTCGACTAGGCAGCCGGGCCGTGTTGATGCATCCGGCATTTGCCCATTGGTATTGGACTAGGCGCCTTGAGAACATTGGAAAGTAGCAGGTTTTGGATATACCGGCTTCGTTTGCTTGCAAATAATTGACACTTTTCACGTGCTTCGGCTCGACATGTGACTTGGGCGAGACAGTAATGATGGAGCAGACAATGTTTGAGTGTTTGTTTAGTGATGATCGTGACGACAAGCCTGAATTAGAGTCTACCAGACTGCATCCCATCGAAGTGGCCCATTGCCAGTGGCCGCGTGATGTCTGTAACTGTTGCATTAACTACAGGAGAACTCAATAAAGTTCTTATTCTACAAGAGACTATAAAGACTATCTATCGTAATGATAGTATATATAATTAATTAGTTGTATGTTTAATAAATTTAGCCAAGATGAAGTCAGCCAATCAGATTCCACTCTTGTTGGTTGTTGTTACAATTAAGCTTGACTTTGCTTGCAGTTTCAAGCGTACCTGTCCGTTGTTCTGATGAGCCGCCGGCAGAGCCAAAGCAAACGGATGGGCTGTCTCTAAGACAGAGATTTCAATTGCCAAAGATCTTTGACTTTGAGATGTACAAGCGAGTGTTCAAACGAGCCTATCATGGGATCGAGGAGACAGTCAGACGCAAATACATGCTGGCCAGAGCCTTCAGGGTTTGGATATCGTCGCTTAAGTACAAGTATGAGACGAGCAGCTTCTATTTGGCGCTGAACCAGTTTAGTGACAGAAGTCCAGAGGAGTTGGAGCGCATGAGCAACCACCATTTGGCAGACGACATGAAGAATGCGAGGCCGGCCAAAGGTGGCGCCGCCCACCATTCCAGAGGTAGACCCCATTGAGATTGAGGAGAGTCTGAGCCACCTGGCAGGTGGTGACGATGGAGTGGAGGGGCTGGAAGAGTTACGAGACGAACTTAGGGAGTCAGCTGAATCACAGTCGACCACAGCCAGCAGGAGGAAGAGAGAGGCCAGTCATCAGGTGCGTGACTTGGACATCGACAAGCTGATTTCCTTGCCTCAGGAGGAGGGAACTCTTGACCCAGAGACAGCGGCCAAGGTGGAGCTGAAGCCAACGAGCAACAATCCCCAGTACGAGGCGCCGGAGATGGTCAGTCAGGGCGTCCGTGATGATTCTAGGAAGAAATTGGACTGGTGGGAGCCGTTGCGCGACCTGAAGCCCTGGCGAGGCCGAATTCCGTCCAAAGGCCGGTTTCTTGGATGATGAAAAATATGCGCTCAATCATAGGAGGCGACAGCGAGAACTCGGACGAAGACGACAACGAGGTGTTTCATCACACCATCGAGCAGCTGCCCGACGAGGTGTTCCTCGACCACCGCAAGTCTAACTGCATGTTCCTGCCCAGGAGCCAGGGCAGGTGTGGTAGTTGTTATGCGTTTGTCATCATCGCCATGGCGGAGTGGCTGTACTGTAAACAAACAGGTAAACTGGTGGCCTTCTCGGAACAGTATATGGTGGACTGTGGAAAGGACACCAAAATGATGAATGGTTGCAGTGGAGGCACTCTGAGAGATTCGGGCCATTTCATTTTATAATTATGGCCTGGAATTGCGTACAAACTACCCATACTGGGAGCGAGAGGACCAATGCCCGTACGACGAGGATACCGATCCCAAATCAATGGGCTACATTCGAATGGATTTGAGGTCGGGTTTGAGATTCCAGTGAAACACTTTGAGCGATATTTGCCCTTTGGGCCCATGTTTATTGGTATCAGCACCAAGAACGGCTTTCACGAGTACGGCGGCGGTGTTTTGGATGGCGCCGGGTGCCAGCCGAAGGGCACGCATGCCGTATTGCTTGTCGGACATGGGCGCGAGCATGGTCGAGAGTATTGGCTTGTGAGGAACTCGCACTCCGTCGGCTGGGGCGAACAGGGCTATTTGAAGCTTGCCAAAGACAGCAACAATTGCATCCAACCCGCCTACGGAACTCTGTATGGAACCCACGACGGCCTTACTATGGCATTCAAGAGCAAGTCGAACAAGTTGAACGATCCCAAGGTGGTCAGCGATCATCACGCCAAAATGTGCTTCCATCATTTAAAGAATTAGAATGAAATGAGTTGAAACCAGTAGAGTAATCTGTTGAGTTCATTGAATAAAAGAGCATGTTGCCGCTACTTCTAGTTTAGCGATCAGTAGCTGGATTGTACAATCGAGCACTCCAATGTCAGTTGATGCAAAATCGTATCGTCACCACCCCAACAATCAGATGATGGCCCCATAAATAGACTAGACTAGACTAGACTGCACCCCATTGGAATCACGCGTTGACAGACAATCTCTAATAGCTGTGATAGTGACTTTGGCCAGAGGAGAACTCATGTTGCAGTTCTCATTCTACAAACGAACTATAAATTGTAATAGTAATTAATTAGTTGTATGTTTAATAAATTTAGCCAAGATGAAGTCAGCCAATCAGATTCCACTCTTGTTGGTTGTTGTTACAATTAGCTTGACTTTGCTTGCAGTTTCAAGCGTACCTGTCAGTTGTTCCGATGAGGCGCCGACAGAGCCAAAGCAAACGGATGGGCTGTCTCTAAGACAGAGATTTCAATTGCCAAAGATCTTTGACTTTGAGATGTACAAGCGAGTGTTCAAACGAGCCTATCGTCAGGATCGAGGAGACAGTCAGACGCAAATACATGCTGGCCAGAGCCTTCAGGGTTTGGATATCGTCGCTTAAGTACAAGTATGAGACGAGCAGCTTCTATTTGGCGCTGAACCAGTTTAGTGACAGAAGTCCAGAGGAGTTGGAGCGTATGAGCAACCACCATTTGGCACACGATATGAAGGATGCAAAGCCCGCCGAGGTGGCGCCGCCCACCATCCCAGAGGTAGACCCTAGTGAGGTTGAGGAGAGTCTGAGCAAGCTGACAGGTGGCGACGATGGGGAGGGGTTGGAAGAGTTACGAGACGAGCTGCAGAAGTCAGCTCAATCACAACAAGAGGAGAGACAGTCCGACGTTGGCAGGAGAAAGAGAGAGACCAGTCGTCAGCTGCGTGACTTGGACATCGACAAGCTGATTTCCTTGCCTCAAGAGGAGGGACCTCTGGACCCAGAGACAGCGGCCAAGGTGGAGCTGAAGCCAGCGAGCAACAATCCCCAGTACGAGGCGCCGGAGATGATCAGTCAGGGCGTTCGTGATGATAATAAGAAGAAATTGGACTGGTGGATGCCGCCGTCTAACTTGGTGCCCCTATCGCGGTCGTTTTTCGTCCAAAACGCCCTTTCTTGGATGATGAAAAATATTCTCCCAATCATGGGAGACCACATCAAAAACTCGGACAAAGACGACACCGAGCAGCTGCCCGACAAGGTGTTCCTCGACCACCGGCAGTCTAAGTGTATGTTCTTGCCTAGAGATCAGGGCACTTGTGGTAGTTGCTATGCGTTTGTCGTCATAACCATCGCTAAGTGGCTGTACTGTAAGCAAACAGGTAAACTGGTGGCCTTCTCGGAACAGTATATGGTGGACTGTGGAAAGGACACCAAAACGGTGAAAGGTTGCAATGGAGGCAATGAGCAAAGTTCGGGCGATTTCATTTATAATTATGGCCTGGAATTGCGTACAAATTATCCCTACTGGGGAAAGGAGGACCAATGCCCGTACGACGAGAATACCGATCCCAAATCAATGGGCTACATTCGAATGGATTTGAGGTCGGGTTTTGAGATTCCAGTGAAACACTTTGAGCGATATTTGCCCTTTGGGCCCATGTTTATTGGTATCAGCACCAAGAACGGCTTTCACGAGTACGGCGGCGGTGTTTTGGATGGCGTCGGGTGCCAGCCGAGGGCACACACGCCGTATTGCTTGTCGGTCCGCCGGGCGCGAGCATGGTCGAGAGTATTGGCTTGTGAGGAACTCGCACTCCGTCGGCTGGGGCGAACAGGGCTACTTCAAGCTCGCCAAAGACAGCAATTGCATCCAACCCGCCTACGGAGCTCTGTATGGAACCCACGACGGCCTTACTATGGCATTCAAGAGCAAGTCGAACAAGTTGAACGATCCCAAGGTGGTCGGCGATCATCACGCCAAAAATGTCCTCCGATCATTGAAAGAATTGGATATCTAAGTAGTGTATGAGATAGAGGGCATGTTGCCGCTACGTTTACTTGAGTTATCAGTACCTGGATTGCATAATCAGGCGCTCCAATGTCAGTTGATGCAAAATCGTATCGTCACCACCAACAATCAGATGATTCCCACGACAGGCCCATAAATAGACTAAACCAGACTGCATCCCATTGGAATCACGCGTTGCCAGACAATCTCTAATAGCTGTGATAGTGACTTTGGCCAGAGGAGAACTCATGTTGCAGTTCTCATTCTACAAACGAACTATAAATTGTAATAGTAATTAATTAGTTGTATGTTTAATAAATTTAGCCAAGATGAAGTCAGCCAATCAGATTCCACTCTTGTTGGTTGTTGTTACAATTAGCTTGACTTTGCTTGCAGTTTCAAGCGTACCTGTCCGTTGTTCTGATGAGCCGCCGGCAGAAGCCAAAGCAAACGGATGGGCTGTCTCTAAGACAGAGATTTCAATTGCCAAAGATCTTTGACTTTGAGATGTACAAGCGAGTGTTCAAACGAGCCTATCATGGGATCGAGGAGACAGTCAGACGCAAATACATGCTGGCCAGAGCCTTCAGGGTTTGGATATCGTCGCTTAAGTACAAGTATGAGACGAGCAGCTTCTATTTGGCGCTGAACCAGTTTAGTGACAGAAGTCCAGAGGAGTTGGAGCGCATGAGCAACCACCATTTGGCAGACGACATGAAGAATGCGAGGCCGGCCAAAGGTGGCGCCGCCCACCATTCAGAGGTAGACCCCATTGAGATTGAGGAGAGTCTGAGCCACCTGGCAGGTGGTGACGATGGAGTGGAGGGCTGGAAGAGTTATGAGACGAACTTAGGGAGTCAGCTGAATCACAGTCGACCACAGCCAGCAGGAGGAAGAGAGAGGCCAGTCATCAGGTGCGTGACTTGGACATCGACAAGCTGATTTCCTTGCCTCAGGAGGAGGGAACTCTTGACCCAGAGACAGCGGCCAAGGTGGAGCTGAAGCCAACGAGCAACAATCCCCAGTACGAGGCGCCGGAGATGGTCAGTCAGGGCGTCCGTGATGATTCTAGGAAGAAATTGGACTGGTGGGAGCCGTTGCGCGACCTGAAGCCCTGGCGAGGCCGAATTCCGTCAAAGGCCGGTTTCTTGGATGATGAAAAATATGCGCTCAATCATAGGAGGCGACAGCGAGAACTCGGACGAAGACGACAACGAGGTGTTTCATCACACCATCGAGCAGCTGCCCGACGAGGTGTTCCTCGACCACCGCAAGTCTAACTGCATGTTCCTGCCCAGGAGCCAGGGCAGGTGTGGTAGTTGTTATGCGTTTGTCATCATCGCCATGGCGGAGTGGCTGTACTGTAAACAAACAGGTAAACTGGTGGCCTTCTCGGAACAGTATATGGTGGACTGTGAAAGGACACCAAAATGATGAATGGTTGCAGTGGAGGCACTCTGAGAGATTCGGGCCATTTCATTTATAATTATGGCCTGGAATTGCGTACAAACTACCCATACTGGGAGCGAGAGGACCAATGCCCGTACGACGAGGATACCGATCCCAAATCAATGGGCTACATTCGAATGGATTTGAGGTCGGGTTTGAGATTCCAGTGAAACACTTGAGCGATATTTGCCCTCTGGGGCCCATAGCCATCAGTATCAACACCGAGAACGGCTTCCACGAGTACGGCGGTGGTGTTTTGGATGGCGCCGGGTGCCAACCGAAGGGCACGCATGCCGTATTGCTTGTCGGACATGGGCGCGAGCATGGTCGAGAGTATTGGCTTGTGAGGAACTCGCACTCCGTCGGCTGGGGCGAACAGGGCTGTTGAAGCTTGCCAAAGACAGCAATTGCATCCAACCCGCCTACGGAACTCTGTATGGAACCCACGACGGCCTTACTATGGCATTCAAGAGCAAGTCGAACAGGCAAAACAATCCCAAGGTGGTCAGCAATCATCACGCCAAAAATGTGCTCCGATCTTTGGGTGAATTGGATATCTAAAGAGTGCATGAGATGGAGGGCATGTTGCCGCTTGCACAGTCCAGTTTTCAGCGCCTGGATTTTGCAATCAAGTCAGTTGATGCACAATCGATTCGTCACCACCGCCAACAATCAGATGATGCCGACGATAGGCCATAAATAGAGTGCACCTCACCATGGCCGTAGTCATTCGTTGGACGTGGGCCTACGTCTGTCTGTCTGTCTGTCTGTCTGTCTGTCTGTCTGTCTATCTGGCCTGATCATGAGATGTTGCAACAACTGCTGCAACCAAAATGTGCTCGATGCTCAGAAATAAATAATTCTTACCAAATTGTTTCTTGTTTCAATAGAGCTCCCAAATGAGACAGAGTGCGATATTTTCTGCTAATTTCAGCGGCCATTGGCCTGACTTTTGCGCGGCCATCTCGAGCGTGACAGTGCGTTGTTCAGATGCTGAGGAGGCCTCAGCGCGGCCAAAAGCAAGCGGACGGCCTCTCGGCCAGGCAAAGGTTTCACTTGCCAAAGCTATTCGACTTCGGACTGTACAAGCGACTATTCAGGCGGCCCTATCATGGAGTTGAGGAGTCGGCGAGGCGCAAATACATGCTGGCCAGAGCATT
The DNA here is from genome assembly GCA_020916435.1 of Oxytropis ochrocephala. Lineage (NCBI taxonomy): Eukaryota > Viridiplantae > Streptophyta > Magnoliopsida > Fabales > Fabaceae > Oxytropis > Oxytropis ochrocephala. The sequence continues at coordinate 94,701 of JAJHUT010000092.1, forward strand.
TAGGGCCTGGATGTCCTGGCTGGAGTTACAAGTACCAAAAGAGTAGCTTCTACCTGGCACTGAATCAGTTCAGTGACAGGAGTCCCAGAAAGGAGCTGAGGCGTCGCGCAAACCGCGAGATGGGAGCCAGTGGAGGCCGGGACGCCTCCTGGAGGTGAAACAAAGAGCTAAGAGAGAAGTGAGTGAAGATGAAACAGATGATAGTAGAGAGTTTGATGTCGACAAGCTCATCTCAACGGGCGAGGAGTCACTTTGGAGCCAGACACCAGCCAGAGGGTGGATCTGGCGCCACAGAGCAACAATCCCGACTATGAGGCGCCCGTCGTGGTGGCGCCGGCGGCCGCCGACGAGCTCCAATCAGTCACCTGGCATCGATTGAATGTGGCCAACGACGACGACAACAACAACGTCGAGGGTATGAGAAGGAAGTGGATCAGCCAATGGTGGACAACATATTCTCGATGATTTCACGAAGCTGGCAGAAGATGAGAAGGAAGAAGAGTAGCAACTCAGGTGAACCAACTAAGAGCGACGAGGTGTTCTTTGATCACCGGCACTCACATTGCATGTTGTTGGCTCGCGACCAGGGCGACTGTGCCAGTTGTTATGCCTTCGTGGCCATCTCCATCGCCGAGTGGCTCTACTGCAAGCGAACAGGTAAGCTGGTGGCCTTCTCCGAACAGTACATGCTGGACTGTGGCCGGCCGCACCTGAACAGCGGCTGCCAGGGCGGCAATCGATTCCAGGTGGCCAAGTTCATTCACAACTACGGCCTCGAGCTGGCCGCCCACTATCCGTACAGGGCCGCCGGGCCAGTGCCCGTACGCGGCCACCGTCCGGCCCCAGTCGATGGGCTACATTCGCATGGAGCTCGGCTCGGGTGTACGCGTCCCGACGCGCCTCTTTGACCAGTACATCGCCAGTGGGCCCATGTACGTGGCCATCAGTGTCGAGATGGGCGCCCTGTTCGAGTACGGCGGCGGAGTGATGGACGGCGTAGAGTGCGATGCGGAGTCCTGGCATGCGGTCACTCTGATTGGCCACGGCCGAGAGGACGGCAAACACTATTGGCTCCTGAGGAACTCCAATTCGGCCGGCTGGGGCGAGGAGGGCCACTTCAAGCTGGCAAGAGGCCACCAACAGGTGCATGCCCGACGGCTACGGCCTCATGTATGGCACCCAAACGGGCACGACATTCTGGTGGAGCCGGGCCAGAACCAGAACCACCAGCCGACTGTGAATAGCCACTAGTCAATGGATATTAGTGTAGGCTTGCAGTCGAGAAATGATGTCAAAATGATAAAGAGGTCCACTGGCACAGTTCAGTGTTTAATGAGCCATTTCAGGGTGTCCACAAACACTTGTTTGGCTTTCGGTGGTTGTAGTGTCGTGTCGTGTCGATGACCACACAGATCAACCGCAAAACCTGCAACAACAACAACAACAACAACAAACAACAAGACTCAAAGTTTGATTGACAAGTCACGCGAGTCTGTTGTGTTGGTTTATGCTAGATAATGCACATTGCAAAACAATCGGCTCCAATGGAGGGAATCTATTTGATCTGCCGTCCATACGGACAACGATAGTCGACTGGGGCGGCCAATCAAATCGGCGGCACACTTTCGAGAGGCCTTCCAGCTGGTCCACCATCTCAGCATGTAAACGGGCGCCGCCTCCAGAGAGCCAGAGAGCCAAAGAGATCATTATGATGTGGCCGCCACCTGTTACGGTGGCGGCGGCGGCTGGCGTCGAGATTATAATTTATCAAATTGGCGCCGAGCCAACCAGAGAGGTGCCCATTCGAGAGACGAGTGGACGCCTGAAGGCAAATTCAATGATTCTTTGGAGTGCATCTTTGGCGAGCAACAGGAAACTGCATCTCATTGTGAGTTGCGTATCATCATCATCATCATCGTCGTCGTCGTAGTGGTTGTTGCCGTCCTCTTGATGCGTCCACCTCCATCAGATTCTTATCGTCGGCCACAGTTACGCAACTCATCTTGGAGAAAAGAAGTCCGCCAAATGGACACTTGTTGTCGTCGTCGTCGTCATTGTCGATTAGCTGGCGCGAATAAAGCAAAGAACAGGCCAACTTCTTCTTCTTCTTCTTCGTATTCTTCTCTTGGGCGCGCCCTCAAAGTGCGTCGTCTGTTGGGTTGGCGGCCAGTTTGGGAGATGCAAATGCGAATGCAAATCGACTTTCAATTCAGGTGGTCGTTGGCTTTGCTGCAGTTGCAGTTCTTTGGTTCGTTGACGACTTTTTATAAAGTAAACTTTGCCTTCTTCCACTTCTTCCACTTCTTCCACTTCTTCTTCTTCTTCTCCTTCGAGCGCCAGCCTGACCTTTGAATGGCAGCCGAGAGGAGACTGAAGGCCGAGATTTGCGTCAAAGGAAAATGAATTCTTTTCTCATTTGTTTTGTCATTCAGAGATTCTAAGAAAAGAACAGACAACAACAGCCTGTTGGACGAGCAGGTAATTCTGTTGCGAATGCCAAGAACAAAAGACAACTGCCTCTGTTGTCGTCCGCCCGAAATGGCCTTCTCTCTTGCCATCCAATGGAAGCAGAAATAATTGCAAGCAAACTGTCAACTTTGTCTGTCTGTCTGTCTATCTTTCTGTCCACCCGCTAATGTCCAATGGCAACGACGCCAGCCAGAAGGAGAAGAAGACGTGAAGTTTGTCCCTTCTTTAGTTGTCCACTTGTGTGTGTATGTTTGTTGGTTGACTTTTGTGAATGAATTGCGCCAACAGCCAACAGCCAACAGCCAATGCATACGAACGAGTGGCCATTTCAGAGATGAGATAAAGGAGGCGAGTCTTGGCTTTGCCATTTGTCATGCACAAAGAGCAGTTTCATCTAAACTGGCCCGTTCGGGCTGTCGACCAGCGAGGAGAACAATGATTAATTGCATAATGATAATCAGACGCCAGTGGTTGTTTCTAGCCGCCGACTGCGGCCGAGATCATTGAATTGGCCAACGAGGGCGGCCGATTCAATGACAAGGGCGAGGGGCCACCTGGCGGAGTGTCCGCCCAATTGCAGTGAACTGACTTCATTCGAGGAGAAAAATGACATGCAGACGAGAGGGCCAATTGAATGGCGAGTCTCATTTGAAGCGACACTTTCAGCCTCTCATTGCGTGATCTCTGATGGTATTACACACAAAGACAGCCCACTCAAGTGATGAGCTGCACGAGCCCCAACAGTTGGCCGGATTGTTATCCTTCATTGGCGGACTGGATGGATGGAGCCAACTGTTTAGCGGCCGATCAGTGTCGAGAGAAGCCAACTAAACGACGACGACGTCGACGGCTTGATTGGCGTGGGAATCGGGCCGAGGTGGCCGCCGAGGGCAATGCAAAGGTGGTTGAGAGGCTCGCCTTGCAGTTGATTGCGGGCGAGGAGGCGCCAAAGTGACAATTTGGCTCGCGTGTGGAATGTCTTCTGGTCTGGAGGCGAGTTCTCGCGAGTTGAATTCATTTGAGGTTTCGACGATAAGGACGACGATGACTACTATCACAGACAAGACCAAGATGAAGAGGCAGACGATTCATTTGGCTTCATCTCTCACCTCTCACGAAATAGAGCCGGACACTCGTCAGGTGAATGTCTTAGCATCGAGAGACAGAGGAAGATGAGGAAAACGGGAGAAGGAGAGCTCATTAGCTTAGTGGAGGATGTCAATTAATTTGTGTCTGTGTGTCGACGACGGCAATCGAGGAGGATGCAAACAGATGTTAAATGCAATTAGACTAACGAAACTTGAAACTTCTATTCACTGCCAAACGAATGCACACATTACAGAAGTCCAGCTGGTTCGAGGACTGGCCGATGGAGGCGGCCGGCTGGAGCTGCCCTGCCTGGTGGACCAGGCCAACTGCGGCGAGGTCTACTACATCACCTGGACGAGGCAGACGCCCACCAGCGCCAATGGGAGCTCCGCCTGGACGCGAGTCTACCTGCATACGGGCGCCACCGACCCCAGCCCACACAAGCCCATCGGCGACCTGGTGAATCGGGCCACTTCGTGATGCCGCCCACCGCAAGTGGTCACCGATGCGCGCCGACTTCGACGACTCAGCGCACGAGTCGACACTGCAGGCGCCCAAACAATCGTACCAACAGCAGACGGACGGCCAAAAGTGCACAGGCCAGGCTGATCATCGAGGAGCCGAGGCTCACCGACGAGGCCTTGTACAAATGTGATGTGACCTATGTGAAAGGCAAGTGTCCCAGCATCAGTCTGGTGCGTGTCCAGATGCTTGCGCTGCCCTCGAAGGCCCAACTCTTCCAGGTGACCTCCAAGAGCAATTGGCCACAACAGCAGACGGCCCCACTGGAGGACAATCAATCGATTGGGCCGTTCAATGAACAAGACCAACTGCAATTGAAGTGTTCAGTAACAGGCGGCCGGCCTGCGCCGCGAGCAGTCTTTTGGCGCAAAATCGACTCCAGCGGGCGCGTGGTCAACCTGAAACAACCTGTTACGATGCCAGGCGCCAAGTCAGGCGTCTCGTCGAGCTCAACAGAAGTCTACTCAATCATACGCTGACCAACCCAGATCTGGGCGCCAAGTTCGAGTGTCACATCGAACACGAGGCCATGGAGAGGACTTTTGGCGCGCATCATTGGAGTGGGCGAGCGGACGTGGTCGTCCGGCGTGGAGGAGGCGCCGCCAGACGCCATGCGTTGACCTGCATCCGGTGGGCCAATTAGGAGTGCAGGAGGTGGCCGAAACGGCAGCGAGTAAGTCGCTGGACTCGCATGTGATTGTTGACTTAAATGGTGAGTTTGAATTAAGCAGTCAATTGATTAGGTTTACACTTGATTGAGAACTACGCACAGTCCCAACTAACTGATTTGTTTGCCCCTAATTACATCATCACCATTAGTTGGAATATCCTCGCTCGACTTGTTTCTGGCCAAAATGGGCGACGATGCAAAGTCGTCGACGTCGTCTCTGTTTTCAAACGAAATTTGAGCAAACGCAACGCAAGCGAGCCACTGGTGGAGGGCGATTTGATTGAAATCGAATGCGTGGCGTACAATTCCAAGCCGGCGGCCAATATCACCTGGCTGAATGGTCAAGACGTGATTGGTGATTCTGGTGACGTTGTTTCTACTTCGACCACCACCTCCACAACCCAAAGTCCATTCGCCATTCTCGGCGGAACCAGTCGGACGCAGTCGAGATGGTCCCAACGCCATCGGAGATTATCGCAAAGAAATCAAGTGCAATTGAACGCGGACGGACAAACATTCAACACATATTCGTTCCTGTCAATCAAATTAAGTAGAAACGAGCATCGGGCCCAAATCACCTGTCAGGCCGAGAATGCGCCCATGCAACGTCCACTCGTACGCACGATGGAGTTGCAAGTGCAACGTAAGTATCTGACTCGACTTGGGTGGGAGTTTTTACATCCCAATTACAGTGATTTTGACTAACAAAATGATGATTACAATGACTCCTCTTTCGCCTTCAGATGCCCCAATTGTGCTGATGGAACCAGCGGCGGGAATTGTCACCAGCGAGTTGATTCCTGGCACCCAAATATCCAATCAACAACAAAATGTGATAATTAATGGCCAATCCAACAAGCACACAGACGAGATGTCCATCTATTGCATCTATTCGGCCCATCCGAGCCAGTTGATGGTGGCTGCTGCAAGCGCCTCTCGGCGACCGAAACTCATCCTCCATTGCGCGCTGGTTCAAGGATGGCCAACCAATCCCAAAGCTCGGCCATCTACACGGCCGAGGCGGGTCCTATGTCCGTAGATGACCACAACCACCACCATTTGATTGAATCCACAACGGCCACAGGCTATCCAGTGTTGACCATCAGACGGCCCAATAGACGCGACGCGGGCCGCCACGATTGCCAGGTGAGCAATGCCATTGGTCCGAGCGAGCGTCTGGCGGCCAGCGAGTCGTGCAAGGTGGAGGTGAACTTTAGGCCGAGTGTCCAGTTGGGCCTGTTCAGACCCATCGATGAGAACCACCTGAGACAGGGCAAGAGTCCGAGGGACAATTACAAATTGGACGAGTTAGTTGAGGTGGATTTGGAGAAGGAATTGATCTTACCTGGGGCATATTTGGTGTTGATTTGCAACGTCATCGAGGCGCAACCAAATAAAATCAACAAATTCCACTGGTATAGGACGCCGATGATGGCAACGCCCACACCAATGTCGGCCTCGCATCTGCATAGGTTGAATCAGCGGGACCAACAGCAGCAGCAGCAGCAAGTGGTGTCCGGAAATGGGTCTGGCAAACTGGGCGTTTCACGGAATCGGAGCAATCTCAAGCTGAGCGCTTTGGGGGCCAACTTTACGGCGACTTCGTTCGCTTGCGCTGCATCGAATATCATCGGCGAGAGCGAACAAAGCAATCAAATTGATTTGGCAACTTAGTTACGCGCCAGGTAAGTAAACATTCTCATTCACCGATAGAGTTTCTTCCTTTCCTCCGCCCAAAGTTACCTATGAGACACATTCGAGACCCTGTAAGGTGCGGCGTCGTCTCTCATCCTTCTTTATCTCCTCCTCATTGACGTCCCTCGTCGGCCAGTCTCTGTCTGTTGGTGTGTGTCCACCTGGACATGGTGCAAACAGTGGAAATAATTGTCCAGTGCTATTGGTGTGAATGGAACCTCAGCGGCGGCCCGAGAAGACGACGACGACGACGACGACGACGATGACGTTTCAAGTAACACTAAACTCACCAACACACAATGGAGGCAGCGAGCACAACAACAACAACAATGGACGTGGATGGTTGTTGTTGTTGTGATTTAACTCAAAGTCTGGCACAATCCAACGTAAATCTAATCTAATCTGAACACTTTCGCTTGGCTTCGTCGCCGCGTGTCGGTTGGCTCCTCCTCCTCCTCCTCCTCCTCTTGGCCGTCGTCGTTGTCCGCCCGCCTTGTCGATGTTGTTGTTTGGTTGGTGTAAATAAACAAAGTTCTGTCAATGTTTGATTTGAAGTTTCCTTTTTGCCGCCATCGGCGCCGTCCTCCATTTGGTTGGCGCGCCCAGAAGGGCGACCAGTCCGTTCGAGGGGCTCCAATTTCATGCCTGAATGTAGGTCTGATGTAAATTCACAAAAGATTCGATTTCCTAAAATCCTTCAGTCGGTGGCCGGTCGACGGTGAGCCAGCCAGTCGGCCAGTCCCAACAACTGAACAGCCAGGAGCAGCGCGCGAAAAGTGGTCTTATTGGCCGGCCGCTGGTGTCCGCAATCTAATTTCACAAGTTTCGCACGACACGTGCGAAGTACACTGGCCTACTGACGGGTCGGCCCTAAGAGGCCCATGGGAAGTGTTTTGCGAGCGCCGGCCGGTGGTTGTCTGCAAGTGTAAGTAAGTGGAAGGCGAGTTGTCTCCTATGGGCGCGCTATGATTGGCAGAAGTGGCCGCTTGTCTGTTGTGTTGGCCCTCGCCAACCAACAAAACCCGGCACCCTTTTCTAATCATCATCGTCGTCGTCAAACGGCTGTTCCTGTTCCTGTGACGCACCTGAGGGAGTGGACAAAATTGTTAACTTGCCATTCAACGGGCTGGCAAATATGTTTTGGTGATGGTAGTAGTGGTGGTGGTGGTCAGCACTAACTTGGCTCGAGTAAACAACGAACTTTGCTCACGTAAGCTCTACTACCTGTACTGATTGCTTGTCGCGTCCATTTGTCGTGATTGTTGTAATCAAGCGAGTTGGCGGCGGCGGCGGCCGAGCCAACTAAGTGAGGTCCAATTAGCGCGAGCGGTCCCGAGTTTAACCGAGTGACCGAAAGCGGATCGCCTAAAACTGATTGGAAGCCGACAACCACCGACACCACAAGCCAAACAGATTGAGCAAAAGTAATCTGCGGCCAAGTCGGCAAAGGGCCATCGCCGGCGCCAACTCAAATTACACTCAGCAAAGCCTAATCTCGTGCGGTTGTTCTGGTCTAGTCGGAGGCGTCTGGTCTGCTTTACTTATTCCGTTTCAATTTGTTGTTTGCTTACCACCAAACTGGACCCCAAAACAGGTTGTTTTGATTACACGAGGCACAGCCTTAGCGCCGGGCGCCACGAAGATCTTGGCAAGGGGCCAATCATGTTGGAGGCCAGTCTCCTTTGTTAGTCTGTCCGGCGACTGTCTAATTTGTATTCGATCACAGCCAAAACAAGCGAGAAGCGGTTCAACAGCAACAGCAACAACGGCAGCAGTTGCAGGGGCAAACTCAATCAAACTGACGATGGGCAATCAGTCATGTCTGTGCTGGTCAGAATGAGCTCGACGATGACATCAAATTGCTCTCGAGCCTAACCCCAACGCCGGTGGCAACATGAATTGTCTTTCCATTTGTCCTATTTGATATTCTTCGCGTCGTCGTGGTTGTCGTCGTGGTCGTGGCCGTGGTCGCAGTCGTTGTAGATCCAATGCGAGCTCGTAAAGTTGCCAACCCAACAGCCAAAGAAGACTCTCATTCATCTTTCATTGCCTACCATTGTCTGATGACGAAAATAGTTATGTAATCTATTTTGTGTTTGTTTGTTAGTTTCATTCAAGCTGACTGTCTCTGAATCCATCGGAGAGTCCATTGATTCAATTCAATTGGGCTTCCGCGGATGAGCTGAGTTCGTTCATAAATCCGTATCCAAGCGAGTGAGTAAGTGATGTTTCGTTTTGTTTGTGGATTGAAAAAGAAATTGTTTTAGGTTAGTGTGCGGGCATTCTTTTTACAGTTTTCAAAGCGAACCCGTCTACAGCCTCGAATGGCTTCAGAGACGAGTAGCAAAGGCTGAAAAAGTGATAGAAGTAGTAGCGATGGCGGTCGTTGTTGTAGCTCATCCTCGTGGCGTTCATTGACCATCTTCAACTGGGCAGATACATCGGCTAAAGGCACATAACTCGAACTTAAATGGTTGCCAACAGAACAACAACAACAACAACAACAACAACAACAACAACAACAATAACAACAACAACAACGACAGAGACAGACGACGAGTTGTTGTATATTGTTTTGTTTATGTCTGTGAGTTGGGGCAATTCATGTTCATGTATCCCATCTGTGTAGTTGTTGTTGTATTTGTCCACCCAAAGGAACAAACGTCCATCTATCCATTTGATCCTCATCTTCCAGTTGTTTGCAAAACTTTCCTCCTCGTCGCTTCTCTTCTTAAAAATTACTTATTATCTGTCATTCAAAACAAACTTGAAACACAAACACTGTTAAGATAGCGAATTGCCGTGATGATCGTACGCACCGGAGACTTGGCCGAGTGGTGTCTACTTTTTGCTTTTCCAATACACACACACAAACTAGTTAACTAGCTCCAGGCTACTTCCAAGTCGCCACTAACAAGAGGCTTGACATAACAACCAAACAAGTTGCTCATTGTTTTGCCCACTTCAGAGTTCGTTCGTTCTGTTGCTCGCTCGTTGGCTCGTTGTCGGCTCGGATAGGGAAGATGGCAAGATAGTTTGTTAAGTCAAGTGAAAATCTTTCGCTGCTCGTCTGTCTGTCTGTCCGTTTGTGGGCTGACTTCTTGCCATGGCCGCAATGATAGACCGCAACTACGGCATTGCCATCGGCTGGCCATAGTAGTAGTTTACTTACGTAACTCGAGTGCGAGTGGGCGCCCGCAAGAAGGGCACGTTAAGGGCCACAACTACGGCCATCCACTTGGCACGAAAACTATGCACTTGTCGGCCTGGATAGATGGTAGTGAACTCCTCGCCTTGCTGTTGTTGTTGCTGCTGTATTTTGTTTAAAGTTGCGAGCCTCGGCCAGAACCACCGCTAACACGAGCCAGCGCCAGTTATAATGAACCAACCACTGACTGATGGCGACCAGTCGACGACGACCACGACGATGATGATGATGCCAGTGTGTTTATGTTGGAGAGGCCACGAACACGACGAGCTCGGCCTCGCCATTAATGTGATTGTCGGCTTGCTTGCTGGCTCGCCGCCAAAATGACCACTAAATGAAATAACCGAGGCTGGCCGAGCTCGTTGATACGAAATTATATCTCGCTTGGCCAGTGCCCGCTCGGGACAACCAAATTATTGTTGGGTTGGTGGAGTTTGCCATCCTAGTTGTTGTTGTTTCCACCATTGGCCATCAATTAAATTATTCCCACTTTCTCATACTCGTGGCTGGCCTAATAGATGAGTCCGGTCGGATTGTTTAAAGTAAATAAACACTGGTGATTGCGGTGGGGAGATACTAATCATTATAAGATGGAAATGCTCTCTGGCCGAGTAGGCGAATGTGTTTGGGCGAGTGGCGCCACCTGTTCGCAGTGGTGGCCGCCACTCACTACTTACATTGTTGTTACGTTAAGTTGGCTATACAAACAAATGTACACGAGCTCATTGTAGCCCACCGGCTTCACGCGATGGTCCCCATGTCCACTCACAGGCGAGCGCGCGCCGTCCAGACGGGGCCGATATTAGTTTTGCTATCTGGCGTCACTTCCGGTCGGCGCACTCAAGCGGACACACAACAGGCCGGGCCAAGCTGACGACAACACACGAGACGGATATATCTCTGACAGGCCCTATGATACAAATGTTTGCTCTATGCGAGACAGTCGAGAGAGTCGCCGCCGGTGCGCGCCGGACACTTGACAATAGCAAATTAATAACGGCGCCAACGACAAACAATTGGCCTCCCTTTGCTTGTCCTCTATCGTCGCCAGCTTCTCCGGCTGCATTGGGACGTCGATCTTGCCAATTTCGCATTGGCAACATACTGAATCAACAATAATGCTCGCAATTGCTGGCCCCTTGCGACACTTTGTATGCCACATTAGGCTCGGCGTATCTGGAACATCATCATCATGGCCATAACCAAATGCACATACAGTCTCTCATCTTTGGACAATAATAAGAACCCACTTGCTGGTCGAGGTGAGCGTCGTTGCCAAACGATTGCATCTGAGATGGTTGCGCTTGATGAGGAGAAATTGAGTGCCATTGAGATGGTTACAGTTGAGGGTGGGCCAGATCGATATCTCCGATTGAGGCTCTGGTTGATCTCATTGCCGAATCTAATAGATTCCCAGAAGAGACTTGTGCTCGAATGTGTCGGCCACAATTGTATCCTGAACTGGAGGGGTGACGACTGGCGCCAAAGTACACTTGTAAATTTGCTTTGGTTAGAGTCACTACAACTAAGAAAACAAGACCCACAACTGGAGGTAGTTGAGATCGAAATTGAGTCGACTTACTTGACGATGGGGCCACATAAGGGCATCAAATGTGGTAGGGCCTTGCTGGTAGTTGCGACAGCCAGCCAGTGGCTCCGGTAAAATCATGACCGCGACAGACGACGTCCCTTGGCCCCACTCTCTCTCTCTCTCTCTCTCTCTCTCTCTCTCTCTCTCTCTCTCTGAGGTGGTAGATCGATTTCGGGCCAGCCATGGTTGGATGATTTATCGTTGCCACACTTGATTGAAGGCTCTCTTTCTCACTCTTTTCCACTCTCAATAGACGTCAGATTATGTGGCCCATCTCTGGCTGGCCTGCTCGTGCTGGTGGTGGTGCTCGAGGCGACGGTTGATCTTTAAAGTGGTACTGATTATGGACTCAGCAAGGAGGAGGAGGAGGAGGAGGTTGGTCTATCATCTGAGACGTCAACGACGAGCAAGTTGCACGAACCATTTCTGTCAGTCCAGACGATTGGCTTTTTTGGTTATGTGTTTAGACAAGAAGGGCAAGAGCATTCAATGAGGTTATGACAGCCTAGAAGTGAGGAGTTGGGTTGATCGTAGATGAACTGAATGAGCCTTGGGCTTGAACGCAACTTAACCACAAACCCTCCTCATGAGTTGGTTAATTTTGGTGGCCAAGATCAACCTCGTGAAATGAACTTAAAGTCTCTCGCATGTGCGCTCACTTGAATGAATTCAAACAGTCTCTGTTGGCCAAGTTTCTCGGGCGTTGTCATCGTGTTGGCTGTGGTGGTCATGGTCCCAGCTGAGGTCCAAAAGTCTTCCAACATGTCTTTTCGGGTGCGCTTTCATTTGCATTTCACCACAATTTACTTGGAATAATATTAGCTAGTCACTCATTTGGCCAATTGGGACGCGGCTCCTCTCGTCCAAGAGGCCCATCTCTATCCTCTCCTCCGCCAAACAAACTTTCTATTTAACTGTATTTGTTCGTGATCTGTGATGCATGATTCCCGTTCCTTGAGAACAACCTAATATATGGCGCTCAGCTGCTTTCAAGATGCTCCAATTTGGTTCGTCACACGAATACAGAGACTGCTAATGTTACCTAGATAGTGATGAGGTATGGACGACGACGAAGAAGAAGAAAGAAGAAGAAGTCATTGGTTAGCTGTAGTTTGTTTCGATCAAGGAGGTCAGCAGTCGTCAGTTTCATTGTTGCTGTTGTTGTCCTCGTGCTTGCGGTAAACATCGTAAAAGGTCTGCGTCAGTGAGGCCTTGGCTTGAAAGGCCTTCGCCACAATGACAACAAAGACAAACAACGATGACGACCACATCATGTTGGTTGGTTTGTTCAGGAGGGTCGGAGTCAGTAGAGAGTGGCCCCACCAGTACTACCATCACCACTACGACTCTAGAGCAACAACAACGAGGACGAAAGTTGTCGGTTGACATTCGATCTCGAGGGTCCTCTCGCTTGCTTGACAAATGGTGGCTCATTAGGCGGTCTGTCCCTCAGCCCCACTTTCGCTCTGGTCGGCTTGGTTGATTCTATCCGCCGGCAATGGCGACAAAAGGATGCTTTTTCTCAGCCTTCTATGCAAAATACTTATTCAACTCGGGCCAGTGAGTTGCCTATGTAGATATTATGATACAGAGATAACCATTGAGATCTCTCATATTGTTACTCTGTTCGGTTATAACCTGGAGGCACTGAAAGTTTGGGTTCCGAAACAGTTTGGTCCATTGTAGGCGTAGTCGATTTATGTTCTCCGAACAAACAAAACTTGTTTGGCAAGACAGACACAAATAGAGAGACGTCACGATCCTAGACGGGCTCAGGGAGCATAATTGTGGTGGCAGTTGGGCTTTCATGACGCCGACAATAAAGTGAGACACTGACTAGCCCTGGCTGTTACATTCTCGCCCTACTAATAGTTCTATCCTCAGATTTTCACGGCCTTGGTGTCTGAATGGTGCCTGAGTTGGATATTTTACGTCACCTATGCTCCTTCCCCGCCCAAGCCCGCCTGTGCCGATGTATAGGTGGGGGTAGACGGAGGGGACGTAAGTGAGTAAGATAATGAATGTTGGTTTATGGCATTTTATCCTGACTTGAAGAATTCACTTTCGCCACATCTTCGGGTCTAGACGACCTCCTGGTCATTGAATTTGGTGACATTGGCTAGATGAGGTCGATGTATTAGTCTACTTGATCTCAAACTTAAACTACTGAAATAAAAACTTTGATATATAACTGAAGACTAATAATAAATTTTATAATCCTCTAACTTAAACAAACTGCATATATTTGATGACGATATTAACATTTGATTGACCACAATAAAAATGACATTGATATTTGGACGCAATCAAATTTTTGTGTTCATGCGGCGAACGAACGAACGGACAAACATTCGCTCATTCGGTGGCTGGTGGAATCGAAACAATGACACGTGCATGCTCACTCCCTTCAGGTCAATCCTTGTCCGGCCCGTCACCGACCCAATGACGAGGAAGCTAATTTTGGCGTCGGGTCGTCCCGCCCTCTGAAGTCTGACCGAGGCGGCGCCGCAGCTACCACCGAACTGGATTGGCGCCGCCAGCGAACTAGCGAACAAAGAAGAGCAGAGAATTCGGCGCCAACAACAGCAGCAGCAGCCGCCGCCAATGCCGCATTGGCCGCAGCTGCAACGCCCACCGCAGCAGCCAATGCTGAACGCCGGCGCCGAATTACTGCTCGAGTGCGTGACTCAAGATTTGGGTCAGCCTCGAGCAAATATCTGGCTTTGGTTCAAGAATGGACAAACCATCGAAACTATTCCCTATCAAACAAATACAAATTCTCAACACCAACGACAATCACAACAACAACAACCACCATCTAGTGGCAGTGGTAGTGGTGGACTTGGCAAAAATCTAGCCTTGTCCTCTCCTTCACTAGACATCCGCCACCAAGATAATCCAATAAGTGGAGCCGGCCAATTGTTATCCACCCAGGAGGTGCCGACACCAACGGCAACAACATCTAATATCCATACAGCTGGACAAAACACTCCGAACTGGCAGGCAAACTGTCACCATTGGAGATGATGACGGCGAACAAGCCGATAGCTATGATACCACCAAGGCCCGTGATCGAGAGGCAGCCAAGGATGGTGGCCAAGAAGGCAATCGAAATAATAAACACCAACTTAAGGCCCGCTCGCTGGCCTCAGGAAGATACCTATTTATACCGTCGATTCAATTGGCTCATTAAGGGAAACTATTCATGCGTTGCAGTGAATCGTTTAGGCTCGGGCCCATCGGCCCCAAATCAATCAGCCAACGAACGTGACTCATACCAGCTTAGGGGTGGCATTGGCGCCATCTTTTGTCCAACCACTGGCAGCTAGAACGTATTGGTCCGAGATACAACATAAAACCACAGCCAGCTAACACTTCGTCGTCGTCGTCAGCCATCCCGGCCACTAGCGCCTCTAGTCATGATAATCAGCAATTGATTTAGTTTCATTGCGTTCAGTGCGAGCCAATCTGTCAAATCGAATGGCTTCGCAACAATGAACCTCTGGACTTGAAACGACAATCCGAGAGTCCAATTGGCAACTATGTGAGCCACCAAGTGAGACAGACCTTAATCGATGAGAATGACGCAACCAACATGTTCAGGGGCATCGAGTCCAAAACTTGCATTACAATTTCATGATCTAAGACCAGCGTCCGTGTCTTCAAGCTCCTCTCATGATGAAACATCTAGCGGACATCATCAGAGCGAAAAATTATTAATGATGGACAGGGAGCGAACACTTGAGCGCCGACAATTATTGAATGGTACTAATTATACCTGCCAGAGTACCGCCAATTCTATGGGGCCGCCGGTCAAATCCACCACAAAATTTATTGTTCAATGTAAGTACTCATCATATAAGATTGACGCTCGCCAATGTTGCTGCCACAAATGATGTTGATTATCAACCTCAATGTTATGGTTGCCAAAAGAACATGATGATGTAAACGTTCATTGTGGTGTTGTGGTCCACTGCAAAAGGAAAAAGAAGAAAACACAACAATCAGCCCCACATTCGTTTGCATATAAATTGAATTGAATCAAATTATCTGGCCATTCCATTGAGCATTACTCACGTTCTGGTGGTCTCTTCTTGGTTGGTGCCTTCTACGTGCACCCAACACTCAGCCTTTTAGCCAGTCAAATGCCATTAATCACACTGAAAGCTGCGGCCACCAGTGCTATTTCTTTATATCGAAGATTGGCCATTTGTGCATCAACAGGCCCATAGGCAACGGGAATCTATTCGACAATGCCAGTAGCAGCACCGACAACAAATATACTAACTTATTACACCATTACCGCCCATTTACCTAAACCACCCCTAAACTTCTTTCTTCTTCTCACCCTCTGACAGATCCACCTGAAAATGTGTTCATCAATACGCCCAGTGACAAATTGAACCTCGTCGAGGGCACCAACGGGCCTCGGCTGAGCTGTGGTGTGCGTCCGGCGAGCCCCAAGTGCAATACAGATGGTGGCTATTGAGGAGCAACAATAACGTCATAACAAGTAGCGATTTAGTTGCCAGCAGATATAAGGTGAAACATTTCAACCTCGCAACGGCCTCCAGTCAGCGACCATCTCCATTGTCGGACGCCATTCATCAGATGGCAGACAAACAACAGCAGCAAATTGGACATGGCAAGATGTCTGCATGTTAAAGTCACCCATAGGCCCTATGGCTAACGATATCGGCCCACTGGAACCATCGCTTGGGCGTTCCGTTGCTGGCGAGCCAGACAGTGCGCGTCTGGTGGAACTGACAGGAGCCTCTGTCGAACAAGTGGGCGGGCCAGGTGCCGATGCAACAACGGCAAGGAACATTTCCACCTTGGATCTGAGCGATATCAGTATCGATAGGAACCAAGCAGGACACTACATTTGCGAGGCCTCCAACAAACTCGGCCAGACGCGGCAATCAGTTTATGTGAACGTCTTATGTAAGTATTCGTCTAAACCCAACTGTAAATCTACAGGAGTCTGGCATTTTAAGTGTGTTGTCCAAACGAGAGGCAAGGAATGAGACGGAGCGAGTGGAAATTTGCCTTCCTACAGGTAACTACTGTATTACACACGCACAAGTCTCGTTTGATGTCTTCGTGGTGGTCGTTAGGCGACAACATTGGATGTTGATGTCGCTTATTCTTATCATCTCGTGTACAACACCACAGTTGGCTGCCAGTTCGATTTAGCGACGGTCTGGGGGCTCTCAGTAGCGTGCACGTGGACATGTTGTCAGAGGACCCAAAGAACTGGTTTTGGTTGTTTATGTGTTTGCCATTATAATCAGCAGGCTATCGACCGACAGGCGGGCGCAGGCTGCGTGTTAAGTTATGATACGAGCGCATACTGGCTGCTGACTCTGGCAACTTGGAAGTGTTAAAATGGTCTCAACATCGACACTTATCTGGTGGGGTCTGCTGGCTGGCTGGCTGCTGCTAGTCGGCAAAATTAAAAAACGGAAACGAAATTTGCATCTGACAGGAACAGAGTTTACATATCAGCCGGTGTGTGTGCGCCCACACGCCGCCCAACTGTCGCTTGGGCCAACTTTAAACACACACACATGAAAGAACGACGACGATGTTGGTGGCAGTGGCTGCGCCCACTAGCATATGGCTAAGACTTGGCCTGAGCTGACGGCGGCCACGACGACGACGACGACGGAAGAGATGTATTGGCGGATGTCTGGTCACTGAAAGGGGGCTTGATCGCAAGCATTGACGAAGCCGACCGCACCCGTATTTCAGGTCGCCATTTTGATAGATTTAGGCAAAGTGTCTGGCACCATCTGGAACTGCCAGCAGGTCGCAAAACCATCGGCTGGAATGGCAGATTACACCAGACATTGTTTGTGTTTCGGCCTGTGAGAAAAGGACAACAACACCAAACTTCGTTCGAACGAAGGCAATAGCGGCGGCGGGCGGCGCCTGGTGGAGGTTATCCATCCAGCTTCTAGATGGCCCATTCGCCAGATGACTAATGTAGAAGACCCAAATAGCCATACACATAGGAAACCTGTCGCCAGTTTAACAGTGATTGGGGCGACAGCTCGTGGCCAGGCGACGAGAGTTGCTTTCACCAATTCTATCATATCGATTTCCATATAAACATCTCTGGTCTCACTCGGACACCATACACCATCAAGCAAATTGAGCTACTGACAATTAGATAATGATAATAATAATAGTATGCCAACTACTGGACGGGCCAAGTGGATCAGTGGCCTCGAACGCCGATGGTTGTCTTATTAGGAGGCAGACTCAGGTGCACAATCGGCGATCAGTTAATTAAGATTCAACGCTCACGCCCGACGCCAACTGACAAGACCCATCAAGTTGGACGGCCGCCGCAACGCCTGCACAACTAATTAGATCTGATCTCGCGCCGGAGAGAGAGAGAGAGAGAGAGAGAGAGAGAGAGAGAGAGAGAGAGAGAGAGAGAGAGAGAGAGAGAGCCCATTACATAAACTAAACCCAGTGACGTGAAAGCGGCAGAGCAAACTAGGCCAGATTTAAACTAACCTCTCCCTTCTGTCCATTCACTTCTCTTCTACCCAATTTAATATGAAATGCCATGTGCCAATTACAGACAAGCCGACTTGCACTTCTTTGCATCTCTATTCATTGGATATGATTCAAACGCCACCAACACCAGCGAACGGTGGCAGTCCATCTGTGGGAACTACCAGAAACAACAACAACAACCACGACGACGATGCGATGATCCAGCAAACGCCAGCCAGGCCATTTAGAGCAACGAACAATGATGAATACTCAATGGTGCACGAAACGAGCCTAGATTTTATCGGATTCAGGAAGATTCTAATCATGTCGCCCATGTTAAATAGGCACCCACAACAACAACAACAATTAATTAATGCTGCCAATGACGATGAGCTCTCGTTTAGGGGCAGCATTTTTCAAACAATATTAAACGACAAGCGCGAATTAAAGGACAAAGACGCCCTGCTGCATGACGACAATGACCAGACCACCAACGATTCAACCACCACCAATTCAAAACAGAACACGCCATTGAGTGTCTCAAACTATTCTGGCTTGCAGCACCTCAATGAGAACCTGCGAAGTAGAGCGGCGATTCGTGGGATAAATTCAATGCGTTGTTGTTGAAATTCTTGAATAATTACATGAAACAAGTCAAACTGACTGAGGAACAGCGTCATTTGAACGACGATATGCAATCGAGAGATAAGCGCCAAAGTAGACGATCATCATCATCATCATCCTCGTCGTCTATCAATCCGCGATCTGATCAAGCTGATTCTAAAGCACCAAAAAGTCTCCATACGAACCATCTCCAGCCAATCAAAACGATATTAATTATAATATAATGACGAATTCGCTGCCCGGCGAGAAGAATCTATTGACTTTCGCCTGCCTGGCTCAGGACGGAATTCCAATGAACAATCTAACCTTCGATTGGACCTTCAACTCGATTAGTTTACCTGAGACAGAACCCGGCAAAGTCGATGCCTGCCTTTAACCCTAATACAGACAATAATTTACTAGATAATTTGGACAATCTTTTGGCTTCAAACACCGACATGCGGCCAGTGTTGATCTACTCCAATGAGAATTCCACGTTGAGCATTCAATTGATACGACGACTCGATACCAGGACGACCCTCAACTCCATTCCAGATGAGTCTTTTGACATTGAATGTTATTGTTAACAATGAATCAAATCGAAATCATCAACCAAACCATGAGCGTTCAACCAGACAAGCTAATCATAAGAATAGTGGAAACCAAATGAGGGCTCCAGTGATCAAGAACAGATACCAATCCTTTTATAATAATTTGAAGTCATCCAATCCCGCTGACACCCAACACCAGCCAAGTTTGTCCAATGTTGAGTTGGTGCCGCCATCAAGTTGCCATCTAATCTGGAGTTGAATGAGAACAATTGGGAACAAATAACTGGGACTACTATTGAAATGTACTGTCTCTAATCAAATCGGAACTTCGGACTCATGTCCGGTGGCCATTAATTTGCAGGAACGACTGGCCCGAAGTGGCGCCTAAACTGGCTCGTCATTGTACGAGTTCGCCAAGTGGCGAATGCCGTCTCTCGCCCAAAAGTCGCTGTTGATCATCAGTTTGATGGTCAGTTGTATGCTAATCCTATTCGCCACCTTCGCCCTCCTCATTGGGCCATACCTGAAGAGTTTACAGGTTGCCGGAGGGGGCAAACTTCAAGATGGCGGTGGGCACTGTTTGAAGGACGATGGCACAAACACTGGCCATTCAACAAGTAGCCAGAAGAGCTCAGTTCTTGGACTGCTCGGCTATGGCGACAGTAGCCTCCAGGCGAGCAGTGACGACGATAGCAGTGGCCGATCAAACAACCACCATCTAGATCATCAAGATGCCAACAATAGCCAGGAATCTCGGGCCATCGCGAACGATAACTACGACCCCCGAATCAATGGAGCTACCATAAACAGACTTGGCGCTATTGATTACGACCGGCCTAGAAGTGGCAGATTGATATATCAGCCGGGCAATTTGAACGAGCAACTCGTCGTCGGATGCATATGCATCGGGTCACTACCTTCAATGCAACAACAACAACAACAACCTGTCTACCGAGAGCGGCCAATCAGTAGACTCGTCTCAGGCCAAAGGATCGGCGGAGGACGATTGTTGGCCAGTCTCCGATTCAAGTCATTGTCCACCAAATTCAAGGTGGATCGAATCGCCGATCTGCCCAGCATTACTGGCCCTGGTGGACCAAATCATCAGAGTTTGCACACTAAGAACATGAGCAACAGTGAAACAACAACCACCGGCCTCAGTATGAACGGACTGGACACGGCCGGTCAGACATTAGCCAGCGCGGCGGCCACCGCCACTGACCACCTGAGGAGCTCGTCCCACTTTGGGGCGCCAAATCCTCCGACACAGCCACCACTTTGGTCGTACCACCGGCCGGCCTAGCAACTATTATCTGTATAGAGACTCGTACGGACAGCAGCCAAAACCACGAGCATCAATCAATGCACCTAAACTCTTCCTCCGTTTACTCGAACATGATGCCCACCATCAACGATGAACTCTCTGAATGCCATGGACGAATTCTTGCGTCGCCGAGGTCTGGCCACGTCGACGCCGGCCCCAGTGCCAACACAATACGACTACGACTCTCAGTCGCTTAGTCGTAACCAGGCGGCCCTTTCTTATTCGTTGCAACAAAACCAATACAAGCCACGACCAAAGCCACCTGTACACCCCAGAACAACCACAACAATATCATCGACTCGCGCCAACTCATCGTCTACCATGTACAGGCCCATTGAGGTGGCCAGGACATCCATAGCACCAGCCCTCCAACAGCACCTGTTTTCTCCGTCCACTCTTGGTCGGGCAGCCCTCACTCAGGTCGGACAACAATACGCCGACACTAACAATGGCTTCAATCCTATGCAAACGACTCGATGAATGCAGCACCTCGAATCGTCTCGATACAATCGATACTCACCTGGACAGGCTAGCAGTAGATAGTCTCGCTCTGGGTTATTATACAAACCAAATGATCAACAACGACAACAGCCTCTTACATCATCAACACCATCAGCCGGCGCCGTCATCTGATTATCAAATGGCCTATGCCAACACACTCGAGATAGGTTCCAGTACATACAATCCGAACTTGTATAATCATGACCAATTATTGGCCTCAAGTCAGAATTATCAATCAGCCGAGCATATCTACGATGTGAATGCATATGCAACGCCCGAACAAACCCCAATGAGGAGACCGAATAGTATCCACAATGGTGGTCATTCACTACAGCAACTGCCACAACACCAACAAGCTCCAACATTACCTGAAAGTGAGAGGCCTCGTGTTAGCCAGTTGATACAATCATTCAATTCTCAGCTATCAGATTGATACAATACATTTCAATCTATTCCATTTCAGTTCACCCCATCATTATTGTTATAATTGTGATCTCAAGTCAAATCAAATGATATACAGTACATGTACATACAGAGATTTATAAATTGTTATTGATTTTTTAATAGATATCAAATAAACGTATCTCCTTCTGACAGGTAGAATCAGAATCATATACCAGTACTCTTATGTTGTAATTATATATGTACGTCATTCAGTTAATCTGTCTATCTATTCATTTCAGATTGTGATTTTCCTTTTCCTTTTCAATCTCAACTTCAACTGTAATCTCTATGCACCACAACATCATCTTCTCCACAGTGTTGCTTGTCGACCACATTTCTGATTGTGTTATTAGCCCCTTTGGATCCAGTTCAATGGCCCAGGAGAAATTCATTAAAGCCGTATGAGTGTCGCCTGTCTTCTTGTGTATCTTTCCGATTAAAAAGTATACCATAGACTCTTTGGGTACCAACTGTTTCAGTTCATCTAATTCCTTAGAGCGTCCTCATTCTTATCCATCGCCGAATAGATGGTTGCCTGATGGAATCTACATAACGCATTGTCTGGACTGATAGTTAAAGCTCTGGATAGGGTCTCAATAGCCGCCTCTGCTCTTCTTACAAGCATGCTGAACCACTGCCAGCTGACACATCAAAACTGGATTAGTTGGTGCAATCTTTCAACGCCTTCATATAATACAATTCCGCATTTGTATATAGCTCATTCTTATAATAAATGCAACCCAATCCACACCAGGCGTTCCAATGGCGCGGGTCTAATCTAACAGCATTTCTAAAATATGTCATAGCTTGATCTAATCGCTCGGCGCTTATCAACTCATGCGACCAAGGAGTGTGTAGGCATAAGCAAAGTACGGGTCCACTTTGATTGCTTTTCTCAAGATATTTTATGGCCGATTCATGTTCCTTTTGTAAACTATAGCAATTGCCAGCAACACACCAAGTCTCTGGGGCATCCTGATCGAAATCCATCAATTCTTTGGCTAGTATTGAGAGCTCAACCTCCTTGTGTAGATGCCATAGGGCTGAACTATAGTATTCCATACCTCTAAACGGTACGGTTCCAATTTTCTAGCTGACTCATAGTATTTCACAGATTCATTATAGTTTGTTTTTCATAAAATGCCTGAGCTATACAAGATAATACCCAGCCAGAGTTGCGATGTTTCTCAGGCAGACCATTTAATATCGAGATTGATTGATCTAATTTATATTGATTTAAAATAATCCAAACCCTTATAACATTCGAGGAATATTTTTGCAGTTGAATCTAAAGAGAATTCTGGTTCAGTGTGTCGGCGTAACTTCTTTGCCGGAGCATAAGTGCCTGCAATGGTTGGCCTTGTTGCCGGAGTTTCATTATTTTCAATTGAATATAGACGAGTACTTCTTCTTGGTTCTTTTTAACCGGTGGCGGTGCTTTAGGGTCTTGTATTCTTCATTCGATGGAGTTGCAATACAATTCAATTGATGATGATTAGAATGATTATGGTTGTGAAATAAATGTTGACTAAGTTCCATAGTAATTGATTGGGATTTACCTAAATGATCTGACGTTAATTTAAATTTACCCAATACATTGGCAAGAAAGTTTGTTCTAGAAGTAAAATTTGAGCCTTTATCCGCTGTCAACCTCGCCAATGCTTCGGCCGAGCCCCAAAATATAAGGAACAACTCTAAACTTACTCGAAAAATTCAATCGCTTCCTTGACACGAGAGGTTTTTTCGTAGATAGAACCTAAATATTTGGCCGCGATGGCAGCCGTTGAATCATTTCCATATATTTTGACTAATTGTTCTGAAATAATAGTGTTACAAGAGCCATTGTTACTGTTTAATATTGCATTATTGTTGTTAGCTTGGATTGAATTGATAATGGTATTTGTTAATGTAGTGATTGATGATGATGTGTTTATGGTATTTGTTGTGGTAGTGTTGTTGGTAGTGTTGTAAATAGATGTATTATTACTATTATTGTAAGGTGTTAATGTTGTTGATTTTATTGTTGCTATGTCTGGTAGAATGATATCATTGAGAGTAATGATTTTTCCGCTTCATGGTATTTGCCTAGCTCATAACAACATTGACCTAATAGGAGTTTCTGATTTTGACTGAGTACATTGTTGTGCCTTGGATAATATTTGATAGGCTGAATTGAATTTTTAGATTTAAAATAACACAAGGCTACATAATACAAGCTGTCCTCTGAATTAACTTCGGCATGATATATCTCAGCCAATCGAATGGCATCAGAATAAAGATGGCCATTCAATAGGGTCCAGATATAACTTTCCATGGTTATATGATATGATGAAAGAGAATAATGTAATGAATAGTGATCTTTTTCCATATCTAATACGGATTTATTTTGTGTTTTCCAAGTGGAGAGGATTTTTCCACTGGCCAAAGAGATTGCACGCCATTGAAGACGTCCTCTGCTGGCGCGAAAGTTCAAACAGCGGCAGTCGGCGCTGAATATAGTACAAATCTTGCATACTGAAAATCAAAACATCTAATCGAGATAGTTAGTAAGTTAAAAAACAATTTCAATGTCCAGTGATCGAACCAATGAGAAGAGCATTCACATATCCAAATTTGGTGCTAATCGAGAGACAAAATAATATTTTTATCAGATTATTCGTCAAAGAACTTGAATTCACTCATCGTCCAAAGTGGACGACGCCGACGCCGACTCGCGCGATGGCACTGAGGTGGTGGTAGTCGATGTGGTGGTGGACGCTGGGGTCGAGGAAGGAGAGCCACCTGGTCGACCTGTTGTGGTGGTCGTTGTTTTTGTGGTCTTTGATGATGATGAGCTTGAGTGTGTTTGTTTCTGTTCGTCCCCACTGAGAGCTTCAATCAGATTGAAGTCGACACTGGCCGACTTGCCATTCGTGGTGATGTCTTTGATCCAATTAATGTAGGCCGAAGTTCGAGGTAAACACCAGGGACACCTTTCGTGGCACACCCGACGCCGTAGGACACCACTCCCACCAGGATTGCCTTCTTGTTGGTAAACTAATTAACGATGGGCGATTAGAGTTTGGTTAGATTTCAAATGTCGAAGTAGCTCACAGGATTTCGATCATACAATGTACCACCACCTGCATCAAAGGACCGCCGCTGTCAGCTGAGAGATGGTGCCAAGTATGAGAGTCAACAAAGGAGGTTAGTAGAGGTGAGTGTAGTAGAGTATTCGGGGTGACTTATGATATGATACGGAGCTGATTAATTACTTACATTGACAAGCGTCGCGGGTTGTCTTGTAATTGGCGCAAATGAAGTCATTGTACTTCTCTTTGTGCTCTTTAGGTTTGTCCGACTTCAAAGGTTTCCACGTATTTTGTAATACACTCGTCCTGGTTGCTGATCAAGATGTCCGTAGTGAGCAATTTGCTGGGCATTGACGAGGCGTCGTTGGCGCTGCTGAGCCCCCAGCCGGCCAGTCGGGCCGTCTCGTTGGACTGATACGACCTGCCAATCAATGGCAAACAGATGGCATTCATGAAGGGTGCCTCTGTTCGCCAAACCCATTTTGTTGTCGTCTCTGCTCGAATTTCACCTGATCGCGCAACTTCCACGAGGGCCACATCGAACCCTAGTGGCATTGATTTGTCAAACTTCGAGTGAGTATAGATTCTCTCAATGGTGAAATTCCGGTTCAATGGGCTACGCGATGAGACCTTATGGGAGCCAGCAACCACCTTGAGTTTATCGTTTTCGAGATAGTTCTTAATTGTATCGCCAACAAAACAATGAGCGGCGCTCAAAATCCATCTGTCGCTAATGAATGAACCACAACAAAAGTGGAGGTCCTCCTGTTGTTTGTTTGGGCCCGTCGAATTACTATTGTTATTCGTGTCTTTCTTGGCCTCCTCCAGGTGCTCCTTATAAGTGGAGTTGCTCGAGACCTTTATTTGGAAGGAGACAATCCAAGGAAACTGGCCCTCACGCGCCATACTGACAAATTCATGTTCCTGAAGTTGGGGTCTGAAATACCACAGGTTTTCACGTTGAACGGATCGATTGAGGTCTGCTCGTTGTGGCTTTCATTCTTGGTGGCCGACAATTCGACCTTTTTGGTGCCATCAACGACAATTCCGAGGCCGCCGGGGGAATCTGGTCGACCACCAGGAGAGGGCCGAGAAGGCTGGCGACTAGAGTGATATGGAATAGGCCATTAAAGAGGTTGGGAATGTCAATAGTATTCGACAAATGGTTTGTTTTGAGGGTCAACATTTTTTCCGTTTAAAAAGCGGGCGAAAAACAACTCAGAATAGAGATTCACATGGGCGGCGGCGTATCAAATGTTGCAATAGTCTGATGTGCTCGATCGTGCAGGTCTCCTTGGTTGAATAGAGAAATAACAGAGCAGAATCTACCTTACGACTCCTCTCAGTTGGCTCAACTAATTAACTCTGCTATATCTAATTACAACTACCACCACCACCACCGCCGCCACCACTGCGATGGAGCTCTGTTGTTCATTTGGGGCCATCATTACTCGGATGATAGCGAAAATTTGTCAGTTTGTTGATATCACATCAATTAATGAGTTGTATACAAAATGAACCGCAATTATAACAATAACCACTTGAAGCAGGTCACTCTGGCCTCTCTTCTGGTCTCTGTGGTTGTCCTTAGCTTGAAGACGGAGCAGATCCATGGAGTAGTGGTGGACGGCAAGAGGGGCGGCCCCTCGGCCCTCAAGAACCAATCACACGAGGAGGACATGATCGATGGCTACAACACAAAGACCTGTGGAATCTCGGATCCGGACAATTCCAAGAGCGACTTCGTAAACTCGGCCAAGGAGGGCCAATTCCCTTGACTCGTGTCGTTCCAAATCAAGCGGCCAAGCGATGGGAAGTATGCCCACTTCTGCATGGGCTCCTTCATAAGCGATAAGTGGATTCTGAGTGCCGCCCATTGTTTCGCCGACCCGTAAGTATCACCAGAATCTTTATCAAAAACAACACTTCGATCAATCTTAATTCTAATACGTCAACGTGTTGTATGTGTGCATATGTCCATTCGAACCAATGAAGACACCTCAAGCCTCACCTGGACGATGGTAGAGTTCGCGTCACGGGCGGCTCAACCAACGCCTACGGCAAGAACAATGCCAATTTTACCATCAAGAAGATCTTCTATCACTCGAAATTTGATAAGAGCAGCCCAATTGGATTTGATGTCTCGCTTGTGGAGGTAAACGAGAAGGCTAACATCAAAACGAAACGAGACAAGCCGCCCTTCTTGAATACAGTTTGTTTGCCCATAACTGGCAAGGAGTACTCGAAGGGCCAGGCGGTCAAGCTGGCCGGCTGGGGCGACACAGAGTCGAAGGATCCCAAGTCGAAGCCGGACAATCTGCTCACGACAGACATGCTGCTGGCCGATGGAGAGAAATGCGCCGAGATCTTCTCAAAGAGACTCAAGAAGGTCAAGAAGAATCAACATCATGACTTCAAGGACTTTTTGTGCGCCGAATACAAAGGCGAACGAGACGCCTGTCAAGGTAAGTCGAGGCGAGACATAGAGCAATACGTCGAGTATGATGTCTCCCTAATCATTAAATGACAACTAACAATACGATTACTCATATTATGTGGCGTCCCATACGACAAATACAGGTGATAGTGGCAGTTCGTTGCTAGAGTACGCCGATGGAGCGCCGTTGCCGTGGGCATCGTCAGTTATGGCCTGGGTTGTGCCACTAAGGCCGCGCCAGGTGTCTACGAGAGGGTGTCCTCGTTGATACCCTGGATCAAGGACATA
Organism: Oxytropis ochrocephala; assembly: GCA_020916435.1. Classification (NCBI taxonomy): domain Eukaryota; kingdom Viridiplantae; phylum Streptophyta; class Magnoliopsida; order Fabales; family Fabaceae; genus Oxytropis; species Oxytropis ochrocephala. Next base: position 121,674 of record JAJHUT010000092.1, read on the forward strand.
ACCAAGAACAGGGAGAATGCCACAGTTCAACATACCGTGTTGACTCCTAGCAAGTCTAAGTCTTGAAATTCCAATCGAACTGGACGAGTAACTTCAAGAGAAACATCCTCCCCTATATGGCTTGACATGGATTGTAATAAAGTCACCGGAACCATTTATGAACAAGAGTTTCCGATCCTCTGCTCATGCATTCTATCCATCTATCTCTAGATTTCTACCTATTTTATTTCATTATAGATTTATCACGGCGGATATTCAATATTGTTCGCCTATTTCCGTAGGTTGTCTTTGTTTAAAATCATTATTTGATGGAAATAAGTTTTCGATTGGTTAGTAAGTGAGGGCGATTGAATCATCATGTAGTAAATATACACTAGATATTAGAATAATTTAAGAATACAAATATCACCGGATCAATTATGGTGGTGGTTGTAGCCCGGTGACGTGTATGATATACTGATATTCATATATTGTCCCTAGGATAACTCGCCTGGCGGTTGAAATGGATTGAAATTTTCGTTGCCTTGTGATGAATATTGACAGTGTAAATTTCTGATTGAATGTTGTAATCATGCTACCTCTTCCGATGGTTAATGAATACCACGGTTGTATGAGCGAATAGACACTATCGTTTGGACGACACTGTCGTCTGCACGCGAATCTTTGTTTGTTTGGTTGGTTATTTGGTTTGGTTGGTCATTTGTTTTATTGCACTTATTATCTCACCTTCATTATCTCACATTAGTATTGCACTCAATATGGATGGCCGCTAAGAGCCAAGTTGGGCTCACCATTGAGACCAATATCGGCGACGTTCGCCAATGTGCCCTTTGGGCACTAGCCAATGGCCTCCTACGGCCTGTTGCCTCATGCAAGAGGCACGGACAACCTCGCACCATTGCAGTTCGTCCCAGCTGTGACCAAGTATATTGAGGTGCAGCAGATGCTCTGACCAAATTGCATGACGTCTCCGGTTCAATATTCCACAATTGCAACATGCCCATAAGAAAGGATCTGTTAGCCACCCTTTGTTTTGCCCAAGGATTGTCGGTCGAGGATACTCGCCGGGCTCTCGTCTGGTCGTCGCAAGACACGATAGTCGCAACTACCACCGTAGTGTGATGGTTCGCGAAACTTCGCGCTGGGGTCATGATGGCGATGGCCGATGATGGCACTATCGGTGGACCTGGAATCATCGTGCAAATTTGATTCAAATCAAAGTGATTAGCTGCCGCATGTATCATCGAGGCCGCGTTGTACCTGGCACATGGTTGCTCGGCATGATTGCCGAAGATGGCCAACTGCGCTTCGAGATAGTGGCCAACCGTAAGGCGGCCACTCTAGAAGCCGTCATCAGGCGCCATGTCGCTGTAGGCTCTCACCATTCATACTGATGAACGGAGAGCCTACAGTCGACTTCCTGAGCTTGGCTACTGCCACCAGACGGTGAACCACTCCAAGCGGTTCGTGTAGCCCGATGGGCTTCACAAACCGCTTGGTCTTATAATTAAAGCAGAGATGGATAGTGTCACACTTCTCTCCTCTTTTTCTCTCTCTCTCTCTCGCTCTCTTATTCTCTCACGCGCCCTTACACTTTCCTCACGCGCTCTTATATTTTCTCTCTGTCTTCTGCACTATTTTTTCTCTCTCCTTTCCCTACATCACCTGACCCGTGCTATTATTTTGATTATTGCGCTCATTTGTTTATTGCACCTGCGCTCTCTCCCTTGATTTATATCACATCTCAGTTTGGCTGTTCTAGCGGATTGCCACACAGAAAATTTGAGACTTTAATCACATATATAGATGCTTACTAGTCGACTCAAAATCCTCTTCTCTTTCGATTGGATGAGGGCTATGTTTTGATTGATAAGATCTCTTCAGTCGAGGAGGAGTGATTCGAGACTGGCATATATCCAATCCAAGTAATAACTGACACTCACAAATTTGCTGCCTCTAGGGCCGCACGTACCTAGGCTGAGAATCCCGACAAGCACTAGTTGACCATCCCAGTATGCCACTAACGGCCCGCCACTGTCACCAATGCAGGTGTTGTTCTTATAATCGTCTTCCAGGTACGATACTGTCAAGTGGGTGCCGTTATTCGATTGGATAGTCATATTAGCATATTGGAGCCTCGACGCATAACTTTTGTTTTCTACGTAGCTCCAACTGGGAAAAGAACCGAGTCCCCAACTCTGGGTGTGATGTTGCACAATCTAATAGTCTGATAGAACCTATGCCTCCAAGCAATAATCTCGGAACCGCCGGTTGGTTGAGGCAATATATTACCAAGTCCGTAGTCGGGTGTTCTGGCAACACTTGAGCCTGAGGATCTATATCCTCTGTCCCAAGATCTGTCAAACCAAGACGAAATATTAAACTAGACCGACAGGGGGTGTGACACTGGCGGGATGAAAATTCAGCTCAAACCTGCGCACAACTTTCGGTTTATCTGAATTCACGTCTCGGGTGATAACTCAATTGAGTTGCTCCCCGATGGAGGTTTATTTTTCCAGCGAGCGTCAACGGCATAATTGTTGTAAGTAATAATCTTCAACACCCCACCTGTTGAGTTGCTCAGGTAACTTCTATCCCCAGTAGTTGGGTAGGAGAGTATGCAGTCCAGCTGTTGTACCTGGACGGCTTGATCAGCCTCGTTGATTGTGATTGCTGATTTTCCTTTCATCCCAGCAACTCCTGTGGCATAGCGCATTAGTTCTTCTCCATGTTGGAACATGCACTTAAAGATCTTTTCTAGTGCTTCCTTTTCAAATTCGAGTACTTGACCCGAGACTTCGACGTTTCGATTTCCAGCAATATGGTCGAGGAGCCTTTTCTTAAAGTCTTCCATGTTTAGGCTGTTGGTCACATTTGTGGGTCCTTCAGTCGCTTCTTGGTTGTTGATTATTGGTCCCTCTGTTGCATGTTGATATTGGTTGAACGACATGTTGAAGTTGAAATAGGTGCAGTAAGGTGAACTAGCAAGAACTTGTATGAACGTAACCAAAACCAAACCAACCAATTAACCTCAAAACAAATAACACAACCGTATTAATCAATAAGAAAATATACTAACAACAATGACTATATACGCAATGCCAGGAGACCGATGCGTCCAATGTAAAGGGGGTAGTAAGGAATGACGGTATTCAATGCGAGTATTGCGACGACACCATCCACCGAGACTGCACCGGATTAAACAGCTCCGACTTTGAAAAGATTATCAATTTCTTTTGCAACAAATGCGAGAAGGCTGGGCGCCTTACGGAATGGAGAGCCACAACCGCCTCGGGGCCAAAAAGAATGGAGAAAGACAAACACTATTACGGTGGGGACGTCGCAAATCGCGAGTTTTGGGTAGAGTGGGAGAACTCACCGGTGGAGCCGGGATCCAGCGTAAATAGCAGAAGCTGAGAGCCGGAGCATCACCTAGATGGCTCCTCAACCTACTCCAAAGCTATTCCAAACGACAGATCATCCCGCTGTCAACCATGACTGGCCTCTTGGGAGCAACTGAGCCAGACAACGTCAACAGGTCTAATTGGGTATCGATCGAACAGGTCCTCGAAATATACCACGCTACCAAAAGAAAATGGAAAATGAATATAGATTTGAAGATATGAACAGGGGCTGAGTTCGAAGGGGACGCTCTGCACTTCACCGACCACAATTCCCATTGTGTGGTCATCCTTTATATGTACGAAAAAATTGCGCTACATCGCGGACTGCGGAAACCTCTATCGCAACGACCCGACCTACGCGGAAGATATACAACATGCGCTAGGAATTCGATTAGTATCTCTCCCATTCGGGCAGCAACTCAAAAACGACCATTGCGTGTTGACGGCCACGTCGACGACGACGGCCGGATGGCCCCTCATGGCCCTATAAGGGACGGCCAGAGGCCAGATGGTCTCTGTCCATCCTGACGCCGTCGTCTCGTCGACGTCCGTCAGGCATCTCTCCTCACTCTACACACTCTCATTTAACGACCTAATAAAATAATCAAACAAAGAGAGGCCGCCGTCCGGCGACCCCGACAAAAAAACGAACAGAGAAAAAGAACACCATGTGAAATTTAAACCAACCAAAATAAAACAGTCTGCTTCTGGACCCTGAACAAATAACATCTCCGACTCTACTTTTACTTTCTTCTCTCTCTCCTTCTCTCCATCTCCCAATTTCTCTCAATCCCAATATCAACTAACATTGCGGCAGCTCGGCCGTACTAATAGCCCTTGAACTGACAAAGTTGTGTAAAAGAGGGCTGACCTACCAGTAGAGAATGTGTGAATTCACATTTTACACATATGGGGGAAACATTTCCCCCATTGTCACATAGATTTACACATTTTTTATGCAAACTAGTGTAGTTTTTATGTGAAATACACGAAAAATGTGTAAAATGTGTAAATGGATGTCTGGGAGACAGACTAATTTCAACATGCACTGGCAGACACAAAAGCGTTGTGAGATTTAGTCTGTCTCCAATGCATCGACAATTACATCAACGCTGTGCTATGGCCTGCCCTGCCCACTTCTGGCGTGTAAAAATTTTTTCCACACAATCTCTACCTACCAGGCGCTTACAACAACGGAAATTCTAAAATCGAAAATAATTGGGTTATTTACTTCTTTGGTCGCTTCTCCTCAAGGAATTTAGAAGAAATGGACGCAATAATAGATACCATATCTAGACACGCTACATTAATTAAACCGATGCTCGATCGACAGTGCTCATCACTTGACGATGATATCGAGAAGTTGAAAGAAATGAGAGTTGCGATAATGTTAACATAAATGGCTTCCAGTTGTATCAAGTATTTTTCTAGTCTGATATTGTTTGTTGGCGAGAAGACACTGACACCATTCATGTGGGAATCATTGAAGCAGACCCCATCGTTAACAATAATTTCTATGCCTTCAAAGACTGTGATTCGGATAACAAGCTCGATATTATGTTCGAGTTGATGGATAGCTTTGATGTCACACTGACACCTGAGGATTATGTCGTAACTGAGCACAAATTGAACGGTCAACTGAAGTGTCTGTTCGCATTCAAGCCTTGCAAACAGGATATCTGGTCGTTTGGAGCAACATTTATGCCCGAAAACTACACAGTATTCGACTATGAGAATGACGTCGTGGGTTTCGCAACTCCAACATAATATATGAAGGCTACTAACAGTGATACCTGAACATTCATTGGTCCATTCGCGACGTTGGACTTTGATATGAATTTTTTCCAACCCATTGAGGCCCTCCGTCTCGCAAATATTGCGCTTACAGGATAGGCTCCTGTATGTGCCAATTTAAGTTAAATATCTCCTAGTTGTTCTGCATTTAGCAATCCATTAAAATATCTGATGAGTAGTCGTCCAGATTGCTCAAGATAAATCAACTGCTCATTTGGCTATTTTATTCCTACTAAAACAAACTCTCCAGTTGTCTGTCAGCGCCTTCACTGGTCTCAATCTGTTGAATTGTTCCTCGCAAAGTGAACATGAAGACTTCAGTTCGCTCTTGTGCTCTTGTTGGTCATTCGAAACTTCACTATACTCGATATCATCGGCTTTGATGTATTTAAGTTGCGTATTCGGTCCTTGACCAAGTAAGATTCAATGGAATTGCAGCGCAAATATGGCTGAAAACCATGATTCGAGACATTCTGATTGGAGGAAACATTGTTGACTGTATTGATAAACTAGTTGGAGGAGGTTTATTAAATTGGATGATGGGGATTGTAGGTGTGCCCTTTCTGGATTGTCACAAAACCCGAGGCTCATCAACGTCGACCCTCCAACTGGGAAAGAGGTTTCTGTTTATGTTTCCAATAGCCGATTGGATTGGAGTCACGCAAGTGGAGAGAACATAGGTGACAGTATCAGTCATCTGGGCACGTCTGATACAGACATGGAGCCAGCCCGATTGAAGCCTCTCGACAGCAGTCTGATACTATATCCGGGAATCCTTAAACCCGATCCAATCTTACGAGAAGCCTTTTGCGCCTTCAAGGATTGCCACCCACATAACAATTCCGATATTGTGCTGACTCTCAGGGATGGCTTCGATGTCACAATAACACCTGAGGAGTATGCAATCAGAACGCTTTGCCCGTTTTCTTGGCCCTTAATTTCCCTTTGTCGTCTACCTGTCGTCTGTAGAATAAAAACTCTTCCGTAAGAATCAACAAGCTTCAAGTGTCCTCGGACTGAAACCCATTTCTGCTTTGTGGTAATGGCAATATGAAAACAATCCAAGATAAAGAGTGAAATCTGGGGCCAAGGATAGTTCCGACTATGTATTGTAAGAATATTTATTCAACAGAGTCTTAGAATTCATTCCAATCCATTTGATAATCTATAATCACAAAGAGGAATCAGCAGTTGAATTGAACCACTAGAGCCAGCAACATGGAAACATTGGCTGAGAGGAGGCCAGTGCAGGAAATTCTAAGGTGCTGGCTCATCTGTGCGCCAGGCCCACTGAAAACCTCAACAGGATATTAATAATTACGGTTTGAAATACACATTGCATCGTTCATAGATCGAGACGAGGTTATTATCAAACCAACTAACAAGATGGTTCAGTGATTGGTAGGCTTTTATTTAGCTTATCTGTTGTTCTCAATTCTGTCAGTCATGATTTGTGGCTTTTAATCTTTTGTCCACAGATACATGTATACATAGATTCATATAGACTTTGAAACATTTTAAAAACGATGACTTAATTTTTTGCTCATTCACTGGTCGACTAATAGACCACTACTATACCTATAACTGTATGATAGACGAATTGCATTATACAAACATGTCTATAGCAACGATTCTACAATGAGTTAATGAGTAGAACTGACGAACTTGTGAGTTTTCTTGACACCAAAATCAAGTTTGTTGTTGGTATTCATATTGCTACGATCATCAACGGAATGTTGAATGATCACCTCTGTTGTTCTTGTTGTTCACTAATGGTGTTCCATCTGAGCTCTTATCTAGCCAACGATTGTTTCCCTCGGTACTGTCTATGGAGTTGGAGGCACTCATACGATTGCCACCAGACGATTGACCGCCAACAACATTATCTCCATATTGTTGGTTACTATGTCCACTGTTGGCACTGCTAGTGCTTGGCCCTCCATTCGGTGCCCTCTGGGCGTTCCCATTCGATTGGTACTGTGTATATTGTTGGTATTGAGGGTGGAAATTGTGAAGGGCGTCCGTCATAATGTCGCGAGGATTGATTGTCTCCTTGAGACTGTTCGAGATGCTTTGCATCGTCACAGATCGACCATATGTATCGCCATAACTATATATCTCGTAGGGGAAGGCGTAACGGAGCGCAATGGCGGCGAAAAACATCTCAATACATAGAAAGAAGTTCTGATAGCCGGCGGCCACTGCACCAGGTGATGCGTCCTCAGTATATGGCTTCAATACTCCAAATTTCTCCATCAATCCGAGAAGGGCGCCCTGCCAGAAGGACATGAAAATGATCGACTTCACCGATAGGAACTTCAGGATCGGGCTCGTATGGTGCCAATAAATCCTTGGTTGCCTCCATAGAACAATACCAATCCGTACAGGGCCACTGAGACACTGATGTTGTAGACCATATTGATGCAGAAGTAGCTGCTGCCAAAACTCAGATCGCCGTCTTTGTATCTTCCAGTGGCTTGTAGATATAAGGTCAACACCGACATTAGAGGCTTAATTATGCAAAACTGTAATGTTGCCTGCTTACAGAATCGAAGGAAGCCTATGGTGTAGGTTTGACCCTTAAAGAAGCATGTTCCATACAACCAACTAGTGTGAATTGCCTTCCTCGTATCTCCGACATAATGTTGCTCTCGCCGCCTAAATATTCATAGCATAAGCTCGCGAAGTTATAGATGACAAATGCCTCATACCAGTCGCGAACACTATCGAAATACACATAAGTGTTACGTGTTATGAAGAACAATGACAGCCATGAGTCAAAGCCAAATATTGGAACGATAAATAGAATCCTAACGATGCATCTTTGTTCGCTTGGTAGCATGTAAAACCTTAAATGCTGATAGATATGATGATGACATGATATAATGATGCCGGCCCAAACAAATGTGGCCGCCAATAGATGGGCAGTTGTTGTTTGAAGAAACAATGGCAACTCTTTGGCCTGCGAGCTGGCTGGCGCCACAATATCTGTTAGCTTTTAGTGATCTCTTCGGCCATTATGATATCAGATTTTTAGAGTCGGTGTTGTTTGTTTCACTTCAGTCAATTGTTACGTGCTATCTAAACAAAATTATAATTTAAATAATTTCCAGGTAGAGACTAGATATAATGTGTGATTGTTACTGTGATGAGATCCTTGATATTGTCAACAATATGCTTGTACGATTGATACAGAGAATCCCACCAAGAGGTGCAAAAAATTTGGCAAGTTGTTTATGCTCATGAGATTCTTAGTTGTTTTGATATGTGTCTTAAATAAATACTATCTATTTCCAATGTTAACAAATTCAGACTATAACCAATGTCAGTTGAGAGCTTTAATAGATCCTTGGGATGGGGATAATGGGTGTCCTAGATTCGAATTGACCATATTTCAAAACAACCACCAGCCCAGAAAAGAATTGGTTGATTATACACCAACTATATCGACATTGTCTTCTAATTTAGTGACTGTATATAAATTAATATGATTCTTGATCCACATTGAGACATTTTGCTTTAGGAATGATACATAATGTAGTATTTGATGAAATAACAATATTTGAGGTAATAACTAGAATAAAGGGAATTACAAAACATCACGAAATGCAATGGCGCCAACACAGCAGCAGTTGTGAAACAAAATTCCTCGCCATATTGAAGCTAATACCGAACAGCAATCTCCACGCCCTTCAGACCTTGGCGGGTCCGACGGTCTGACCGAATCAGTCAAAACAACACACATTTTCATATGTCGGGCAGAGTGCGGTTAGTGTATATTTCGGGTTGGGTATCGTCGCGGGCTGTTTTGGTAAGCTAGCAGAATAGAGATGGCAGATTTTGTGTTATGAGAGAACAGTAGCCCACCAGTTCGAGTGGATCGATGGAAGTCGATGCCACATCATGAAATAGAGACAAAACAAAACAAGACAAACAAAACAAAACATAACATAACATAACATAACATAAGTCACCAATAGATGGTCTACCAGAATGACAATTTGCTTGATGGGCGCCAGAAGTTGAAGGTCAAATTTAACAAAACAGCCGGCTAGACGTTGTTTTAGATTGTTTTTCAGGAAATAAATTCCTTTAGAGTCGCGGGGAGGGGGTGTTGTTTATTTTGGAGTTGAATGGGCTCCTTTTCGGTCGTCTTTTTGATAATTTTGTTGCAGTTTGAGTGTGGTTGTTTGTGTTTGCGTATTTGTTTAGGTGTGTATTAGTTGTGTTGTTTTTATGAGAGGCCACCACCTCTATACCTCTCGCCTTTTCTCCATGCCCTACTCTCTCGCCGCCTCTTTATCTCTCTTTCTTCTTCATCCATTAGATAATCATTGTCTTTCAATATCGATAATCCAAAATGTTGTTCAGAATAAATCAATCATTGCATCACACCCTATCCTCAAATTTCGACATGATTTCGCTTTGCCTACTCAAGTCCATTTGATTTTGGCTGGCTAGGGCTTCTCGTTTCCTACGCTCTTGCTCGCGTAGTTTCAACATGCCAGATCCACCACCGCTAGTACCCGCACCTGAGGCGGGCGATTGAGAATCAGAGGCGGGCGACAAGACTGGCGATTGTTCGGCTCTAGCCAATGAATTGAGGGCCATCTCACCCTCCTGATCTTGTTGGGTCAGACGCTCCTGGCGTTCACGTTCTTGTTGTTCGCGCTCCCTGTTGCTCCCTTTCCTGTTGCTCGCGTTCTTTTCTCCGTTGCTCTTGCATTTCAATCAACTTTTCCTTGTCCTGTTTCTCTTTGGCCTGTTTCTTGAACTGCTGGAAACTGTCCAATGTTTTGTTTGTCTCAATCGCCTGGGATGGGCCCGATTGTTGGGCAAACTTCGACCAAGTTGAAGCGGCCGAATGGGGAAGTGTTGATGCTGCTGCTGAAGATATGTCATGCGTAGAGTTGGTTGGCGTTGTTGTTGTTGGTGGACGAACACCTGCGCCAACGGCTAGGGAAACACCAGCGGCCTCAGCGCCACCACCAAACGGGTGGAAGGGTACTGGACCAGCTAATTGGCCTCCAGGTGCACTTCCACCGAGGGGTAATTTGGCGGGCGAATTGATGGCGGGCGAACTTGAGCCCAAACTTCTTATTACTGATGTTGATGGATTTGAGCCAGCTTGGTTGTTGGCTACCTGGCTATTATTGGTTGCTGGCTGCTGCTGCTGTTGCTGCTCCAATTGAGAGACTTGACTTGTTATCACACTTGTATCATTAAATGAGGGTAAATTTTGGTTGGAAACTGAATCTCCTGATTCCGACTCGCTGCTACTTGTTGAACTGCTAGAGTCGCTGTCAGAACTGGTGTCTGAGTCACTCGAATCTGAGCTACTAGCGCTAAGACGATTAGTGTTGTCGGCATGTGAATTTTCCGTATCTGAAAAACGTGTAAGGATCTGCAGGTAAGTAATGAGTACGTTATACATTTTAGATGGAGCGGATTTGTTTAATGCCTCGGCATTAGTAAAATCGTCTGCTGAACTCCACAATGATTTTGATGTAACCATATTCATCATATTGCACGCGCCGGCAATTAATTCCATATTCATTGTCAAAATCATTATTAGCTTTACAATTTCAATTACCACAATGTACATACCTTTTTACTCTTTTGTTTGCCCGACTGGCTGGGGTCTACTCTCTTATCCAGATCTCTTCTGGCCTGTGTTGGATCTTCCTTGCCAGATTTGGGCAACAATTTGTTTTTGTTTGGCTTGGGGCCTCGTCTCTTCCTCAGACATTCGGCGACATACTTCTCGAGCCCTTAGGTGGAACCTCTCAGCGTCTCGAAGTCAATTTCAATCTCGTCAGGGTTAGAGTCACGAAGTGACGGTTCTCTTTGCTGTATAATTTGCACCACTTTGCCAAGTTTGTCGCCTGATTGGTGCAAAACCATGACACATGACGATTAAAAATGTTTGTTTGTTATTAGATACGTTCACCATAATCATCATCATCATCACGAGCAACACCTCTAACCAACACAGTGATATAAGAGTGCTTGGGTGGTGGGTGATTATTCGACTAGTAATTAGATACTTACTCGGCAATTTGTTTATATCAAGACTGAGTTGCCGTTTCTCATCATAGGACATGGCCACCTCTGTTTTCATCATCTTCCGAGTCGGAGATCTGTGGCCTGGGAACACTGGTCTGCCTCTGGTTGAGCCTATTGTTTGTTCTCAGTTTCTTGATAGGTTGCTGGGGCTTGCTAGTGACGGCTCTCTTCTGTGATGAGCTCTTAGCTTTTCCTTTGCCGAACCCTTCGGCAGAGCTATGTAGGGCACCGTAGTCGGATGAGGCTCCAATACCAGTCATGCTTGTACCTGGTTGGTCAGAGAGACGTTTTGAATCTTTATATTTGAGACTTCTCGTCCGCTTGGACTTGCCTGATTTCTTTCTAGCAGAGAATGTACGGACTTGTTCAGACAGCTTGTTGCATTCGTCGGAGATCTTTTGAGTGTGTTTTGGATATTTTTGATAGCGTTGACGAGATTTTCGGACTCACTATCTGGACCGTAATCAGAATCCGATTCAGATGAAGGCACATTCGAGGCGTCCGATGAGTCAGTGTCATCTGAGCCCTCAGGTAATCTTGCATATTTTGTTCGAATATCTCGAGGAGCTTCTACCACATCTATTCACATCATGGTCAGGTGGATTGTATCTGAAACTGTTGTGTAGCATTAATCTAACATCTTCGGCAAATTGTTGTGGTTTCCTGTATTCTCTAGCTTCCATCTTCTTCTTTATCGTGCTCAAATCCATTGGTTGTTTAATAATATCATGATAATCTCTCAAACCTAGCAGCTGAGCATCGACGGGATAATAAAATAGTACGCCACTTCATAGTTTTTCTTGTTCCATAATTCTTTCAATATACCTTGACAATACTTCATTCGTTCCGTCATTCTACCCTTTCTAGGTCTTGATGGCACGGCGTTACTTGTCGTCTCAGGCAAGTCCTGTTGAGGTTTCTTGATTGGTCGACCACTTTCTCTTCTAGTTGACATTTTCGATGGTCGTAGGGTTTTTTGGTCTAGTTGAGATGAATTCTGAGATGATTGGTTTGAAATTAAGGATTGACCTAGACCTAAAGCTGTCTCTGGTGAGGCTGTACGATCAAGAGGTGGTAGATTTGACGACGAAGAGTGATTTGTGATGTCTGCATGATTATTCAGTTGAGTTGGTTGATGGGCTAAGTTATTGCTTTGAATACTACCATCCAATAAATTTGGGGCAGCTTTTGAAGTTGAATTATAGATAGATGAAGTTTGTGCATTGTTGTTGTTGTTGTTGTTATTATTATTATTGTTATTTGTTGCTGTTGTGGTTGTTGTTGCATGATTTGCTGATTGACTTTCTTGATTATTATAATGCTGAAATGTTGATTGATTTGTCGAATTTGAGAAAGCTGGTGAGATTGAATCTAATTGACTATGGTTTGAAGAATTATCAATATTTAATGAAGATAACTTGTTATTTGGCAATAAGGCATTTGAGGTTTGCGATGAAGTTCTCAATGACGATGATGAGCCACCTGCACCGAGTCCAATACCGCTGCCTGTTATTCTTCAGCCACCTTTTTGCCTTTACCTTTTCCTTTGGGGTTGTATTTCAAGGATTTGCTCTTCAAGTGGCAACTCCTCCAGCTTATCTAAAAATAATTCCTCAACTTGTCTGGCCATCATGACGACATCCTCAGTTGGTCTGTTGTATCTATAACAATTTGTGAAAACTTGTTTAAAATCTACAACACATTCATATGCATCATAATACCAAAAATTCTCGAGCCTCTTTTTTAATTGTTGTAAAATCCATTGGTCTCGTATTGACAACAAAATAATCGGGCAGTTTTAATGCTTTTGTATCGACAGGTGAATCAAATGGCCAAGCATGCCTGTGTTTAATGACGGCCTTATGTATGTTCTTGAGCAAATATTGTAATTGATTTGTATTCCTATGAGGTTTGTTTTCTGGAGGTACAAATGGTGGCTTGACTTTTCCGTCAACAGGTTCTGGTGCAACATAATCAAAGTCTCTTGGATTGTATTTGTTTGGATCCATTTGTAAATAATCATTACAGATAGGATTCTTAAATGTTTCTATTAGTTTGTGTGATTGTACTATGTTCGTGTAAGTTTGTGGTTGTTGCTGGTGTTGTAGTTGTTGCCGATGTTGCACTTGCAACAGCACCAGCAGAAAGGGCGGTGGTGGCATCATTTGGGCCACCACCGCTTGTTGTATTATCCATATTATTAATAATAATAATACACTAATATAATATTAATAATAATGATAATAATATCAATTAGTGGTGGTGGTGGTGGTGATAGCGGCTGCGGTGGTGGTGGTGGCGGCGGCGGCGACGGCGGCGGCGACGGTTGAGTCGGTCGTGGTCGTTATAGTTTTTGTTGTTATAATAGTAGCATTAATAATAATAATGATAATAATAAGAAAATGATAATAATATTGGTACTTGTAGTAGTAGTAGTTGTGATGGTGTGGTGATGATGGTGGTGGTGGTGGTGGAGGTGGTAGTCTTGGGCAATAATAAATACAATAATAATAAATATTCAATATATATATATATATATATAGGTGGATTAATATATAGTTATATATATATATATATGTATATATTAGGGATTTGGATGTTTTAATAAGTTTATATAAATTTTCAAATTTAATTCATGTTAAACGAGAGCGACACCGAGAAAAACGAGCCGAAAGAGGGAAAATTCTTTTTCGCTCGCCTTTTCGACGCTCGCTCGTTGCCGCCGTGGTCGTTGTGGTTGTCGTGCCGCCGCCGCCGCCGCCTCGTTGTCGTGCTGATGCTGCTGTTGGTGCCGCCGCCGCCGCCGCTGCTGCTGCACGGTGAGTGGTGTGCGCTGGCTGTGGTGGTGGCGGTGGTGCTGCTGCTGTTGCCGCCGCTGCTGCACTCGCTCGGCCAAGGCGGGCGTAAGCTCATTTGATTCAATGGCATTGACGCTCGCACAGACGCACGCACACGAGAAGATGTTCGCGAATCTGTGACGCTCGAACAAGCGCACGTTCTGTTCCTGTTCGTTCTTCTTGTGCGCTTCTATCTGTCTGTCAGTCAGTCTGTCTGTCTGTCCGCCTGTGTGTCTATGTCTGCCTGCCTGTGCGCCACCGAGCAGTGCATCTCTGTGCGCGCTGCGCTGACGAGGAATAAGCCGAGCTGCTGGTCCATCGCGGGCCTGCCACAGGCAGTCGTGGCAGCTCTGTGAGCAAAATGGCACAGCTCTCCTCAGTCAACTGATACAGCTCGCCTCTGGCAGAAAGCGTGCGCCAGGCCCGACCCCGGGCGTCAGCTCGGCCCAGAACAGCTGGACGGCCGGCGGCGAGCTGAAACTGGCGAGGCCATCGTCAGCGGGCATTACCCAGACGACGGCGGCGCGCGCGTTGCTTCGCCCGTCGAGCGCACTTTGGCCGTGCGTGGCGCGCAAGCTGCAATGCGAGCGCGCCTTTTCTCGCTGCCAGTCGGGCTCGGCGGGCCGCCTCGCGCAGTTCGTTCACAGGCGTCGCCTCTGGCGCCGCCGCCGTCGCCGCTGCTGCTGTTTGGTTTCGTCGATCTTTTCGGTCCATACCAATAACACGGCCACACAGTGTCCGCCACAAAAGTCATCTGCCCTCCTGGAGGCCGCACACAAATACACGCAAACTGGGTATGGATTCAGGCGCACTAATTTATGTAAATAGTGGCCACAACTTCCAAACAGCAACCAGACAGTGTTGCTTCCATCCCACACACACAAACACAGAAACCACTGGCCGAGCGCCATACAACCAAACACCAGCGAAAGGTGAGAAGACGACGAGAAGAGTGGAGGTGGGAGCAGGTGAGATGGACGAGTCGCGTTCATTTTCGTCAATGGCCGCTAAATGGTCAGCTTGTTATAAAGTAGTTATTTTTATTGGCAGTTTATTTATTTATTCGTATTATTATATTATTAGTTCTACAAAGTTTAAAAAAATTCCAAAACACACTACTAATTAGCAAGAATACTTGATGATGATATCTGTTGAGTGTCAGTTGAAGATTGTTCTTTCATAATATCAACGATAACAACAACAATAATGATGATGATAATAATAGTTCTAATAATGATGATATATTGATAATTATATTGATAAAAATTTTAATTGAAAGGTATCTGTATGTGTTCGTTCGTTCTGTTTGTGGTCTATAAGGTTCATCTATTAAATATGTAACTTGTGATGAGCTCACCACATAGATAGTCTTCTCTACAGAGAGACGATGACCATGATGATGATAATGATGATGGTGCTCGAGAATGGCAAATCAGTCTCTGTAAAGTAGTGATGTTTCTTCCTAGACAGTCCTATCGCATTGGAAGGTGCAATATTGAACAGGACAAGAAGGTAACCTGTTGCTTGAGTTGTTGCCTGTTTGCGTGGGTCCGCCTCGGGTCAGTCGATCCTAATCGAATGATGGTGTTGGTGGTGTTGATCCGATGGCTGCGAGCTGGCTTGAGGTGGCGGTGGCGGTGGTGGGGCGCCGGTGGTGGTGGTGGTGGGGGCGCCGGTGAAGGCGGCGACGGAGGCTGAATGGTAGCTGGATTAGTTCGATGCTTCTGCGATTGGCTATAATGTTGCTGATTCGAGGCCATCTTGGCACCTGTCCGCGGCCCACCACCACCACCGACACCGACAAGAACACCTTTGCTGATAATTACCTGAGCTTGGGCCGCCTCCGGGCAACGGCGACGACTGGTTTCTCATCAACGTTATGGGATGTTGGTGCTGTTGCGGATTTGAGCTCGATTGCATCTGAGGCGGCGACAAGATCATTTGTTGCACGTGGGGTGGCGGAAGTTGCGGCTGCGGTGGGGCCGCCGAGGACAACGTCGGTGGTGGTTTGTTCCTACCCGAAGTGGTCTTGATATGTGCCGCGAGACATTGGCGCTTGTGGTGGTGGCGGTGGCTGTTGCTGCTGCTGCAAATGGCGCAGAGTTCCTCCTTGATGAGGGTCCTGCTGGAGCATCAGGTGGCCGGTGGCGCTCATATGATGCGGCTGGTGGTGGTGGAGTGAAAGCTGATGCTGTTGCTGTGGGTGCTGGTGGTGGACGTTGTAGTTTACTTGGGGCCCGACACCAATCGACTGATTGACGACAGGTGCTGCATTCAATCTCGGCCTGCTATCATTCCAATGCCTGAAGTCAATTGATTGGCTGCTTGTGTAGGATGCTCATGTTGTTGTTGTTGTTGTTGTTGTTGCTGTTGCTAGCTGCTGATGCTGGGGTGCAGGTGAGATGATGATGAGGCCAAAGAATGATGTTGTTGGGCCGCAATTTGTTGGTGTAATTGTTGCTGTTGCTGTTGTTGCTGTAGAAAGGCTGTTGTTTGTTGTAATAACTGGTGCGATTGAGATATTATACTATCTTGGTTATTATCTTTAAATGTTTGTATATGAAATGCTAATATAAATGAGAATAAAAACATTACAACAATGGTTACAGCTAAGGTGGTAATGAACATGTTACTAATTTCCTTATTACCTAATATTGAATTCTCTCTAAATAAAACCATAAAATCACAACAATAATCACAATTATAATATTCGTTGCACCATAAACAATCAACAAGATCCTCTTATGATTCTTCGCCCCGCAATAGCCGATAGTTGTAAATAACATACAAAAACAATGAACATAATGCCATATCACTACCCTTATAACTCAATGGGAAATGTTTATCCGAATAAGCAATGCCAAATAGGCCGAGGAAGATGGACAGCATAAAGCCAAATGCATTGCTAAATATTAGAGTATATTTAACAAACTTCAATAGGCCCTTCTTGGACATCATCTTGTAAATATATGTCTGGCGTCGACCACTACCACCACCACCACCTCCACCACCACCACCACCCACTCCACCACCACTAATACCACTACAGTGTTGTCTGTATTTAATAGTGTCAAGTGTTGGCTGTTGTTCAATCAATAGACTTTGATGATTAAGGTGGTCACCTGGTGGTGGTGGTGGTACGGGGTTGAATCTATCAAAATCCTGTTGTTCTTCTTCGTGTTGCTCTGTGTATTTGAAGCTGCTGCTATAACATTCGGCGCTAAAAGTGATCTCGAAGTGAATATCAATCCTAAACAATCTACTAGTTGTCTGATTAGAGTAAAAATCACTCAGAACAATATCGATAATGCAGCACATAAATGTATGTAATTGTCGTTCTAGTTGTTGTTGATGATGGAATAGACTTCTGTTGTTGTTGTTGTTCGTTCATTCAATGATAATAATGATTCCTATTGATGATATCCCTTGTTGATCTTTCATTCATTTTAGTTCTGTTGAGCCATTAATGCCCTCTCATTGAATGATGAAATGCAATATAATTCAAATTATGTCCGCCAGCCTCGGCCGGGCCCCATCCTCTGGTGGCGGCCTATTTGGTCACCTGTTTGCTGGTCCTCTGGGGGCTGAGTCTCCACTGTTGTTATAGTGATGGTCGATGTGGATTCATGAATGAGATTTTGGACATCTACACACAATAGACTGTCGTGGTGTTGATGGTTGTGTATTGATAGAGTGAAGTTAGTTTCATGTGTTGTGTCTCCGCATGAGAGGCCATTCATCGAACGGAAATCCATAATTTCCACTGATCGGCTCTGGTCATCTGGCGGAAATCCTCTATTGTCCGACCATTGGAGACAGACAGACAGACAAATGGAGGGATAGATCGACAACAATGATGCTTGTTGGCTGCTGCCTACTTCCGGCCAGTTAAATGAATCACAAACTAGCGATGATGTACATCTCAAGAGCGACGGCGACGACGATAAGGCAATCTTCATCAATTTTAAGTTTATAGTTTGCTAGTTAAAAATCACACATAAAGAGAGTCATCGCGAGCTCGCGAACGCAGCTAGCGACAAGAGCCACTTGTTCCGGCTGCCTGCCAGTTAGTCTCTCTTTGATTTATAATATCTCAATTTCTTTCACTTCCAGACATCCAGTCGGCCAGCCGGCGAGACAATCCAAGTAGTGGAGGCGACTCTCTTTAAACTTGGGCTCGTTCACGTCGGCGTTCACGTTTGTTTACAGTAGTGGCCAACTGGAACGGGGCTCGCGGCCACCAAGCGAACTCCATTTGGGTGCTTCAGTTCGAGTGGCTTTCGAGTGGGAAAGAGTCGCGAGCATTAGTTTAATATGTCGAGCAGTACTCTGCCAACTCACAGACGACCCACAACTCAGATGACGACGACGACGCCGACGCCGAAGACGCCTGAAGTCGGTCTGGCTTGAACGAGAGGCTTCCTATTCTTCTTCTCCTCGTTGTTGTTGTCGCCATTTCAACGGCAGCCGGCGCTTTGGGCCAAGAGAGATCCACATGTGGTTGGGCAACGAGCCAGCCTGTTAGGGCCAGCCCGAGTGGCATTCAGAGGGCGGCCGCCTTGCCAATGACTTGCCATTAATTTGATTTAGTTACATTGAACTGCTTTGGGCTGTTTCCACTCCCGCCATTCCATTCCACTCGCCGCTCTGCTCATGTTGGTCTCAGAAAGTCTCTTCTCGGCTGTGTTTGGTTTGCCAGTGCCAGTGCCAGTGGTCGACGGCCGGTGGTTGTTGTCTGGAAAGTGAAATGAAACTTCTGCCAGTTCAGACGAGTTTCATTCCTCTGTATTATTATTGTTGTTGTTGTTGTTCCCGCCGCTGATGCTTCAGGCCACTTTGGGCCAGCCTCAGCTCGCCAGCCCAAACGACTTGTCATAATGTCCGCCGTCGTCTCCTTCGGGCGCCGCCGCCACTGCAGCCGCCAATTTGATGGTCATGGCCGGCCTCCAAACAGAGTCGAGTGGCCGCCCGCAGTCGAATGAATTAGTGGGCTTCTTCTGGTTTCTTTGTCGCCGCCACCACGTCGATTACTCTCGAGAGGGAGAGAAATGGCCCGACCGAGGAGCCCCACACAAAGGCAGCCGAGTCTCATCGACGAGAGGCTGGCAAATTGATGGTCGGCGTCAATTTGGGGCCTCCACCGCCGCCACCGTCGCCGCCCGTCGCTCCACTGACTTTGGCTGGCTTCTATTCCTTAAAACTGGAGCCACTTTCCCACTTTGCGGCCTCTCTCTCTCTCTCTCTCTTTGGCCGGCTGACTGGATGGCCGAGCTCATTCAAAATGAATGAATGCCAACCAAAAAGCAGCGCCGCCAAGCAGTTTCTTTCTCCTCCAATAATCTCATTTTTCTTCTCTCGGCACATCCAAACTCGAAAGAGAAACAAAACGACCTAATGGCGCCAGTGGCGGCCTTCGATTAAGTCGACTGTATCATCCAACCACCACCGGCTGGTGGCGGCAAATAAATAGCTGGCCGCTGGGCGACTTCCGGCCGCTCAGCCGGCTAACAAGTGCAAGTAAAAGTGATAAGTTTGTAATGGCGAACAAATGACGCGCAACAACAAACATTTGCCGGACTCGTCGTCGTCGTCGTGTAGTTTCTTATCAAGAGCCAGCAAAACAGTTAGAAACAAGTTTGCCTCGTGGGCCGGCCGTCCGGATGGCCGAAGCTATTTTTGGTTCCATCCTGATTGTTTGGGGCGCCGCCGAATGGGCGCCTTTATCAAGTCAATCTGGCCTCTTTGGAGGCCCAACCAACTCGCACAGGGGCGGTCCATGCACATTAGACGGCCACACGAAGAGGCTGGCTGCCCTCTCCTTTCGCGGGCTCCTCTCCAGGCGCCAAATAATAAATGCAGGCCTCGCTCGGCCGCTCGCCCACCCACCCGATGATTGTGATTTTTTCGGCCTGATAATCATTAAATTTAATTGTCCATTATTCTTCCTTTGCCTCTCTCGTCTGTTGGTCTGCTGGCGCCTAAGCCTCCAGTCTCGGCTTGAGGGGCCACCATTAAACACACACACACACACACACACACATTAATTCGGGTTAGGCCATTCATTGAAGCGGAACGAGACTAAGGCCGAGACTTGGGCCGAGAATGAGAATGCGAGAGAGAGAAAAAGCGCAGTTTAGGCCAGTGCCAGTGCAAACCGAAATAGTAGTTTCCGAATAAATATCTACGTGAATGTGTGTGTTGAGTTGTGTTGTGTTGGCTTCGCGTGGAAGCCACTTGTCGACTGTAGAGGAGTCGCCTGCTCTGGCAACTGCTGAGGCTTCCATCAACTCGAGGAGCGCATAGCTCCGCTCCCGCTCAATCAGCGCCATTGCAACTGTAATGATTCCGTTTGAGATCACACAGCCGCCGATCATTAATTGTTAATACTCCTTTCAAATGCAGGTGCACAGTGAGGGGCAGCTAACAAGTGGAAGTGAGAGAGCGCGCGCGACCCCAAACCGAGACCGCAACCACAGCAGCCACTGTGCACTGGCCGAGTGTGATTTATTTGCCGCTTGTTTTGTGTCTTGTCATCATTTGGTTTGCAATATGCTAGCAACCGGTGGCTGCCTGCCTGCCAGGCGCCCTCAGTCCATTCGGACTCGGCCGGACATGCTAATGACTCTTGCACATGCAATTACGCGCTGAGAGGGGCGGCCAGAAGGCGCGCAAAGTAGCGAAATCTCCATTTAATTTTCCTTCTCTATGCCTTTGGGCGGCCGGCGCCATTAAGCTGTCAAGAGGAGGCGGCAGTGGCGGTGGCGGTGGCGGTGGCGGTGGCGGTGGCGGTGGCGGTGGCGGTGGCGGTGGCGGTGGCGGTGGCGGTGGCGGCCACGACCACGAAATGCAAATTCAGTGGCCGACGAGAGCTCAAACGTTTTTGTCACGTCGTGGTGGTCGTCATCATCATCATCATTCTTTCGCTCCCTCCTTCTTTGTGGCCGAGCTCAGCTCCTCTCGGCCGATGTGTTGTTTTGTTGCTGTGTATTTAATTGCTCGAGCAATAGATAAGAGAACACATTGTCTGTCGTCTGTTGTCCGTCGTCGTCGTCTTGCCGGTGGGCCGTTTATGCAATGTGAATGGAATGCAAATGAGGCCGGCGAGCAGTGCAGCGGCCGAGCGACAACAAGTTGGTGCAGTCGGAAGTGGCCGGCCAGAGGGCAGAAGAGATTCTGGGCACAGTTTGGCGGTGCAATATTGTCGTCGATTGTAATTCGAAGCGGCGGACAAAGAGGAAGTCTGCAAGTCGGCCTCCAAGTCCAAGTCAGGGCCTCATCCATCAATTTCAGGCGCCGCTCCTGTGCCCAAATAGGAGGCGCCGAAGATCGATTCGATATATACACACATCGAAGGAGTGATGTGGGCTGGCTCACTGGCTCGATGGCTGGCTCGGCTGGTTTAAACTCCTACAAGGTAGACCAGACCAGAATAGAATAGACCAGAGTCAACGTGACCTGAAATTCGAGCGAGCCGCCAAATGGTGGGCGCCAATTTATTGGCCCATCTCTTTAAAATTCACCTCCAATTGAAACAATTCGGCCCCGTTTGCCGTCCGTTCAGACCCTTTGCTGTCTCAGAGCAGCCCTCAGCGGCAGCCTCCACTGGCGCCGCCGCTAGTCTCGAGCCGATCGGCTTTTGATGGCAATAAATAAAAGTAATCCAGAAATCGATTGGCCAGAAGGGAACTGAATCAATTTCTGGCACTTTCCTGCCCCTGAAGTCCATCTCCGAGGCCGCCGCCAGTCCTCCGGACGGCACAGAAGGCCCGAGGCTGTTGTTTTGTCGCCTGTCGTGGGCGCTGCCACCGCTGCTGATCGCCCCGAGCAGGCCACTTTCGGGCCACCTCCGCCCGCCCGCCCGCCCGCCCAAACCACCTTGAAACCGCAACGGAAATTTGCTTTTCACCTGATCATCCTCCTCCTCCTCCTCCTTCTCGTCTGGAAGTCATTCCCCGCCCATGTCGAGCGCCCGCGTATATTAGTTTTACACGGGCCGAGATTGACGACGGCGGCGAAGGCGAAGGCGAAGGCGGCTGAGGCAGCCCCTTAAATAGTAAATATATTACTGCCGTTCGGGCGCCGCGAGGCCACCATCGGCGCCACTGCAACCACCGCCACTGGCACCACTGGCGCCCCTATAAAACCTCTTGAACACTCTTCGAGTTGCGTCCGACTCATTTGTTTGCTTCGCCGGCGTCAAAAACAACGGAAAACCAGCCGCCGTCAAGTGCGCTGGCGGCGGCTCCTCCGAAGGATGTCTGCGGGCGGCCACTTGCGAGATGAATGCTGAATATCATCGACGCCGTCGCCTCTCTGCCTAACTACAAAGTCGCTGGCCTACTTTCGGCCTTCGCCAGTCATTCAGTCAGCCAGTCAGCGACAAAAACCACTTTCTCTCACAGGCTGAGTCTCATACTCTTATGGAGGCTCCTCAGAAGTCGCAAATGCGAGAGAGGCAACTTTCGACGCCTCATTGGCTTTGATATTCGTGATTTCACGACAGTTGGCCGCCCGCAACTCTTCTGGACGCTTCGGCGGCGGCGGCGGCAGCGGCGGCAGCGGCTCCGGTGGCGACCTGAACAATGGCCGACGACGACGTAGGCAACGCGTTTGTTTTGCCACAGCTACCAACGACGGCCCCATAGATCGATTGCGTTCGATTAGCCTCCGACGCCGCCGTTCGCATAGCCCCCACCGTCGCTATCTCGCCAGTCACACTCGAAGAGGCGTCCAATTTGTCTGTCTGTCTGTCTATTCGTCTATTTGCAGCCAGTAATAGAGCGACTTCGGGTGGGCCCGAGACACAGCCGGCCCCAACATCATAACAAACACCTCGGCTCTTTCACACTTCATCGCCGCAACTCCACAGGCCTCCATCATCTAATTGCATCAACCAGTCCACTCCGCCTCCTCATCATCCAGCAGATATGCATTGGCCGCGGGCGTTCGGCCCCTCCGCCGGCTGTCCGAGCAGGCCAAGTGATGCTGTGTTGAATGAAATGGAACATCCAAAGGGCGGACTCGGCGAACGGAATTGGAAGGCAGCTCTGACCGATTTGAGGCGCCAGATAAGCGGCTCGGCCGGCGGAGGACGACTCTGATAATGCAACTTGTTTCTCCTCTTACAGCTCGTTGTCTGGCGCAACTTTCATTTGGCACTAGATGACAGCAAAGCCAACACAGCACCAGAAGAGTACGAAGACGACCTTCGGCTGCCTCCGACTGACTTGGCTCAGCCGCCGGACAGGCCTGCATCTCATTTGTAATGTCGGCCAGTGTCTTTACTTGTGTCTGTGTCTGTCTGTTCGTCTGGAACTCTTCGGAAACAAACCGACTTTGTTTTGCAGGCGACAGTTGGAACTACAGGCGCCCAAAATAGACTTGCAACATTGGCGGAAGCGCAAAGGGGCGCGCTCCGGCGGGGGCCACAGAAGGGCGTTAAATTTCCATCAGAGTGATGATGATGATCGTGCCGGTGGTCGTTTTGCTCGTCTCGCGGCTCATCTTAATCCTAATCATCATCATGAGAATAAGAATAAATTTCCATTCCCGCGGGGACTCCAACCAGTGGCTTAGGTTGGCTCTCAGCCTCCTGGATTGCATATTGAATACATGAGGACTTGAAGACTTGAAGACTTGAAGACTTGAAGACATGAAGACGTCCAAGTCGAAAGGCAAAATTCATTACTCTCCACTTCTTGGGGCCGCTTTTAAACGCGTAAACATTCATAGGCCCACAATCATAGTGATGGATGGCTTACACAGTCGACGGGCACCAAAGAACTGAGCCTCAGAAGGATGATGATGATGATGATGACGATGATGAATAACGACAACTTACCTGGACTATCCTCTGCTAGCGTTATTCTTCTTCTTGCAACTTGTTATTGTCGTCTATTTAGAAATTTCTTTATTGTCTCTTCAATTGATGTCCTTCTCGTGCTCGGCATAACAACAACAACCAAGACGATGGCGACAACATCTTTCTCGCTTGACGGGTTGTCTTCTCTCGATCTTGACTCTTGACGCCGCCAACTCTTGCAGCTCAGTATGGTTTGCGTGTCTTCATTGTGGAATTCATTTCGCATAGTCCAGTTGAAAGTAAAACAACAACAACAACAACAAGAACAATTTGAACACTTTTAGGACTGCTCGAAGCGACCAGAGCCGACAACTAACACCAGGCGAGACTGGAAAAGACGACGACAACCACGACGACTGGCAGCACGACAAACACAGGACAGAGTGCGCAAACGCCACTATGCGCCCAGCCGCCGCCGTCAGCTCGAGCGCGCGGGCCCGTGCAGGCCTACGGACACCGACCGCCAGTGAGCCTCTAATGACCTGACAGGCTTGCTGTGACGGCCGCGCAGGCGCCAGACCGAGTTGGTCTAGTTTAAAATGGCGTTCGCGGGCGCCTCTTCGCGCCTGGCCTTCGCCGGAGGCGGCGCTGCTCAATCAGGTGCGCCTGTACAGCCGGCCAGCCGCATCATTCAAATTGCAGGCGTCAGGTGGGCGCCGCCGCCACTGCCGCCAATCACCAAGTGATTCCTCCAGCAAATCGCCACCGAAATACGCGCGTCAATGTTGCCCTCCACCACCACCACCACCACCAGCAACCAAACTAACAACAGCGACAACGTCACAAAGATATTATTAAGCAGACGGAATTGTTTTGTCATATCGTTTCGAGTGATCTAAAATAGTCAGTGCAGCGTAAATAGATTTATAGAGCTTCGGCTGGCGGCGCCTCATCTTCTCCATTGACACGAACACAAAAACACACACATCGAATGTGGTACTGGCTGAAACTCGAGAGAGTCGCCTTTTTGCCTATCGTCGTGGTCGTCGTAGCGGTCGTCGTCGTCGTCGTCGTTACAAGTTTTTCGACTTTCCAGCCAGCGAGTCCATTTGGATCGCATTTCAGACTGTCGGGCGAGCCTCAAACTGGCGCCTAGGGCGACATTTGCAAGCTGGCCGCGGCTGGCAAGTAGTGGCGCGCCGATGTTTGCGCTTTGTGGCCGCCACCTCCACTGGTTGGCTCGGCGGGCGGGCGGGCCCATCCGCCGGCATATCCGCCTCAGCTGGCCCACCTCCACTTCCAACATCTACCAGCGCCACCACCACCACTTTGAATGTCCTCCTCCTCCTCCGTCAACTGAGGCGGTAGCTCGCAATTGGCTCCTTCACCTGGCCGGCCAAACGGCGGGCGCAATTTCTCTCAATTTGTTACAAAGCAAAGTCGAGACCAGATTGAGCTGTCCCGCCAGTGGAGGGCAGGCCGACAGTTGGCCCACCGCTGCCTTACTTCTCCCGAATGTGCGCCTTCGGCCACTCGGACACCAGAGGAGGCAATCCGTTCACCTGACCAAATCGAATTCGAGCGCCGCCACTGCCGCCGCCGCCAGATGATAACAAATGACGGCCAAGCAAGTATTCGCTTCGACACAAACAAACAAACAAACGCGTACAATGGCGACATTGCCGCCGGTGGCGACTCCTCCAACTGGCCCCACTGCATCATTGCACTCCGTCGGTGGGCCACCCGCCGCCCCTTCCGTTTCAGTTTCTATTTCTATTTCTATTTCCATTTCTATTCCCATTTCCATTTCTGTTTCTCTCGTTTTCTACTGCCAATCGGCCGGGCGGCCAGTCGGCCAGCTGTGGCTCGCTGCACGTCGATATCTGAACGTCAGCAGTTGCACTGGCCGCTGTTTTGATCGATCTGAGGTTTGAGAGCTGGAAGGCTGCCCACTCACAGCCATTGGGATCTCTCGGAGGCCGCCCGTCGACTGGCCGGCGCCGCCACAGCCGCCAAATTCTTTGCCTCCCGTCGAGTGGCGTGCACCAAACACTTGGCGGCCAACTCCTTCCGGACGCTCATTACGATTCTCGCCGGCAGAAGGAGGCCTCTACTAATGCAGCCACATAGATCGATGGATGGATCGATCGATCGGTGGATCCGCCGGCCGCTCAGGCACATCTCCGGATATACATTCGGCGGCCAGATTCACCAAGTGAACACAGCTACACCTTCCCAGCTAACGAGCGGCCTCTGTTTGTGGCCACTCTATTTTGGGGCCACAAACGACGGCCAGTAAACGTTCGCTCGGCCTCGCAGGTGGTCGAAGGACTCCCTCTACAGTAAGGTGGGGGCCGCCAGCAAACAATGGAGCCAGCGAACACTTTCGAGGCCCAGAAGAAGAACAATGTCGAGCTGTTTGGGCTGCTTCTCGAGCTGATGTTGCATAACAACTGGAGGTCTGCCGTGTGATTGTATGCTTCGACTGGCCGCACTGGACGAAGTGGCGCCAAATGGAAGGCTCCGCGTGCCAGTCAAGATGCTGGCCAGTTATTGACAACAACAACAACCGCCAGTTCGGGTCTCTGTCAGTTGCAGTAGCCACCACAGCAGTGGACAGATTTTAAAGGGAAATTTATGGGCCCGCGAACAGGTCGTCGGTTTTGGCCGGCAATTGAATGTCGTCGAGTCGGCGGCTGTCTGTCAGTGTATGTGTTGGTCTCTGTCTCTGTTGGCCTTTGCCTCGCGGCGACAACCACGACGATGGACCAAAGGCGGGCTTGTTGTTGTTGTTGTTTATTCCTGCTGTCAGTGCCACTTTGTTTCAACTGCAATGAACTGGTGCGGCCGACGACAACAACAACCACCGACTGCAGCCGAGGGGCTTGCCATTGGCAGTGTATTCCAATTGGCTGCTTTTCAAATTGATTGCTCTCCACTCGACCGCCGCCATCGCCGTTAGTCTACTAACTCGCCCTCCATCTCTGGGGACTCGCCGAGGCCGAGTGCCGTCGGCTGGCCGCCGTCACTGGTCCGCTGGCCTCCGCCAAGTGCACCAGAAAAGCAAAGCTGAGCCACTCTAAGAAGGGCGCCCGGCCGGAGACGATTTGGATGTAAATGACATCCAAATCATTGGCTGGGCCAGCGCCTAATTTGATGCTCGTCTCGTTCATCGTCGCGCTCACCACTTCTCCATACGACGAGGGCCGTTTGAGTTTCTATAAAAACGCGCCCCCAAATTGAAAACAACTCGCAGCTGATTGGCTCGCCTCAAACATTAGCGGCTCCACGCGACATAAGCACCACAACCACTGACCGCAAACAGTTAGCACAGCCCACAAGTCCGTCCGTCTATCCGTCCGTCTAGAGCCTAATGACTTGCTGGCGGCTGCATTATATTAATCATCTCCCTCGAGTCGTGGCGTGTGTTGGGCGTCGCCGTCTCAGAAGTCGTCTCGTCGTCGTCGAGGAAATAGGCCGAACGACAAATAAACTTTGAATACTTAATGTTGCTCGGCTCTAATTTGATCTCGTGGGTATTATTCAAATGCAGCCAGCCAAGACTCAACAACATCTCTGTCTGTCTGTTGTTGAGGCCTGTGTTCGACGGCCGCTGGATATGCAAATACGCGCTGCCGCCAAGTCCGGCGACTTTGTTTCCTTCCTCGAAGGAGTAGAAGTCAGCCGGCCGCAATCATTAGCGGCTTCGGCCAAGTCGGCTCTCTCAGATGGGGCCTCATTTGCCAGCTGGCGGGCGGGAGGCCCAACCACCTGCGCCTCTACCTGGCCCACTAACTGGAACAACAATAAAGCCTCGGCCAGCTTAGAGAGTCTCTGGGCGGCGAGCATTCGGCCGGCTGAGATGGGCTTTTGTCGTTTTAAGTAATCAGCTGAGGCGGTCAATCTGGGCGGCCCGGGGTGCACGTGTACAGGCGCGTTTGCCACCAACTCCAAGATGATGATGATGATGATGATCGTCTTAGAGTTGACTTCCAGGCGGGCGACATTAAATGGGCGGCCGGAATTGGATGCCGTAAAGGGAGTCTGTTCCAGATGGATGTGGCCCGCCAGCAATACAGTGCAAGCGGCCATAACAATGAGGATAATATAAAAGAGATGAGCGGCGGCTTGCAATAAAGAGTTGAAAGCTCAAGTGGAGCGCATGAAGCCGATTGAATATATATATATACTTATTTGGCTGCTGCTCTCTGAATTAAATTAGCTTAGCAAATGGCTGCATGACAGAGAAGGGAGAGAGGAATTCCTCTCTTGATGCTGGTGGCGGCGGTGTCGGCTGACCCAATAAAGTAGCCAAAGCCAGTGAGATGGGTTGAGATGGCAATGCAGAAACAAACAAGTGGCATTGCCACTTGTTCGTTTCAGTGCACTTTGGCAGTTAAACGAGCCAAATAGGCATCGATGGAAGGTGCCAGTGGAGATGGGCCCAGTGGAGGTCCCGATGGACGAAGTGGCCGCAACAGCAGCAGCAACGACTGGCGGCCGGCCGCCCCATTCAAACAAACAAACAAACAATCACAATATAATATAATATAATATAATAATGTAATGTAATGTAAGCGAGCCAGCAGGGCGCTTAGTAGTAGTAGTAGTGGTGGTGGTGGTGGTGGTGGTGGTGGTGGTGGTGGTGGTGGTAGTGGTAGTAGTTTGCTCATCCGCATTGATTTGTAACTAACAAACACAGGAGTCAGTCTAGTCTCTTGCTCGAGCAAACAATGTTGGAAAGCCGCTCGTCGTGTGAGTGGGGCCTAATGGCGACGACGACGACGAGGACGAGGAATCAATGTGGCCGCCGGTGGCTACTGGCAGCGCCCCATTGACGCCGGCATTGATTCCTCTCGGTCGTCCTCGTCGTCCGTCCGTCCGTCCATTGTCCTATTGGCTAATCTCGAATTGGTCTCTCTATGCGACGACTCGTACGACGACGACGACGACTTGGACCAATCGGACTGGCAGGAGGACAACAATACAGGAAACATGAAAGAAAGAAACAGGCAAACTCGCTCATCCATCAAGTCCATTCCATTCTATTCTCGTGGCTCCACTACCCCCACCCCACCCAAACCCAAACACATACACATCGACGCCGGGCCGTCGATGCGATCGTCTAATTCGACCAAATGGCGCCGGCCGATTATGGCATTGGCAGTTGCAGTCGACTGCGTTGGTCAGTCCTCGGCTTCATGTCAAGTGAAGTGAGCTGAGCTGACTCGGAGGCCGGGCGACTTGTCCACTGCAATCCGATACGACTCGCCCAGAGGCTTGATTTGCCTCAACCACCTGACACCGGCCGCTTGGAATTGGGCCCGCCGCCAGATTGCACTCCACACAGGTCCACTCTCGAGTGACCACGACCGCCACCGCTGATGGTCATGCAGGTGGACGTCAGACGGGCCCGGCCGTCATTGATCAAAGAGAGCCCCGGCGCGTCGTCTGACGGCCAACGTAAACCAGAACTCGGCTGGCAAGGCTAATCTGCATGGGGCAGTGCACCTGTCAGATGGCGCCGGTCGTTAGGAGGAGGAGGACGACGACTGACACGAAGATCGCTCAGGCCTTCTGATCGATCCAATTCAATCAGAGGGCTTGGGGGGCCTCCACTGAGATTCTGGCCGAGCCGAGCCGAGCCGCAGCTCACGTCAACTGGTCGTGTTGTTGCTGTTGTCTTGTCTCTTGGGACGTGGCCGGCGGTCCAAATGAAGTCGTCACGGCCGTCTTGGGGCGCCTCAACATGCTTTTCCGTCGTCGCCGCCGCCGCCAGATGCCCGGCGACTAGAAGCAAGATGATAATGTTGCACGCAAACGAGAAAGTAGTAATCGCATCTCCATCTTCGTCCGGCCCGGAACTGAGAGGTCGGCCCTCAAGTCTTTAGTTGGCCATTTAACTGGTCGTATTTGTTGTTGTTTCTCTGCTACTGCTGCTGCTCCTCTTCTTGGCGCCCGTCAACGGAAATGCTGCCGTCCGCCAATTCTGGCCGTCGTCATTGTTGTTGATGTTGTCGTCGTCTTCATTGCAACAGTTCCGCAAGCTCGACATTATCAGCTCGCCGGCCGTATGACTTGCATACAAATAACCCGGCCACTTCCGCCATTATCATAGGGCCACCGTCGGCGCCACTCGTCGAGGCCAAACAGCGGCGGCGGCGGCAACAACAACAACAACAACAACCGGCAAGTCTTTCTTCTATGCTACCACTACTACTAATACTACTTTTTCCAACGAAATGTAACTCGCGGATATGGCGCTGCCTGTCAGTCGTGGCGGCGACCGTCCATTCGGGCGCCACTTCCACTTCCACTTCCACTTGGCTGCCTGCGCGGCCGCCGAGGAGCCAGCCAAATCAGCGGCCTCAGCCTGGAATCCAACAAATATTACATCAGCGACGACCTGGAAGCCTCCATAGCCGCATGCAGATTCAGATTCAGATGCAGCGCTTGGAGGTGCCTGTCGCCATCCCGCGGAGGAGGCGCGTCCGCCGGGCGCCCCAAGTGGAAATCGGCACCTCAACGCGGCGCCCATTCATCTCGAGTGCTATTCGTTCTGCTCATTTTCAGCCGCCAACAACCACCAGCCGACTCCTCCATCACTTGCAAAATCTTGCCAGTGTCGCCGATTGTATTGGTGGGCCGCCTCGACTGCCGCCATTTGGCGCCACTTCGATTGTTCTACGCCGCCTCTTGGCCGGCCTCCAATGAATGGGTTCGCCGGGCGTGGATCCGGTCGGTGTTTCGGTCGGACTTGAAGGAGTCCTGGTGGCGGCGGTGGCAGAATTCGCGCATAATTAGCGCCCGAACTGGCGCCGAGGAGAGCTCGCGACTCATGTCGACGGTCGACCCGACGCGGCCTCAGCTCAGAACGGACCTATGTGCGCCACCCGAACGACGTCACAATGGACCAGTCCTCCTTCCTCTTCTTCTGCTCCCAACTGGCAGGTGCTAATGTTCATGCCGACTGTGTTGAGTCTCTGGCCACCTGTACCTGCAATCTCTCACCTCGCCATTGCTTCCGCGCGGTGCCCTTTTAATGGCCAACCACTGGGCAAACGACTGGCAACAGACTGCCGCCAAGTGAAGACAAGACAAGACAAGACAAGACGCAATCAGTTTAATTTCGCCCCAACCAGAAGCCATCGATTTGGTGCGCTCCAGTCGTGTCGATGTGCTCGCCTCCACCTCCATCGTAATGAGCAGCCCTCCTCATTACGATGATGAGCAGTCCAAGGCCGCCACCACCTGATGGATGTTGTTGTGTATGATGTTTAGCTGACGACGAAGACTATATACGAAGGTGGCCAGAGGCAAAAAGAATGCAAATAACAAGCACCAGTTCGCTCGTGTTTTGCAAAACACAACCTCTTTATCTTAATCAGTGCCGACAACCTGTTTGCAACAAACAAGACTCGCCACCTCCACGTAATTGCTCTCATTGGTTCCATTTATTTGATTGGATGGCCTCGCCTGGCGTCGACTAGTTTTGCATTTCGCCACTTTGTTTTGGTTGTTTATTATGTTTCAAGCCGCATGTTGCAACTTGCAAGCGACACACGAGAAGAGCTTTACATGCAAAGCAAACTTGTAGTAGTAGTAGTAGTAGTAGTAGTTGTTGTTGTTGTTATTGTAGTCTTCCACTTGGGCCAAGTTTAAGACGACGTCAGTGCACCTGGCGAGGAGTCGAAAACAAGACTGGATTCTTGGCTGCGAACCTCAGACAAGTGCATTCATTACAGACTGAGGAGGCCCCAATCGACTTATTATATCAAGTCAACGACATTATAATATCAATGGCTGTCGGCTGTGGGCGATCGGCGGTCGGTGTTCGGTGTTCGCCACTGACCAGCCGGCTAGCCGAGGAAACAAGCGCCGGTTGACGTTTAATTTGCCTGTTTGTTCAGGGCAAACATCACGTCGATGTAGTTGTTGTTGATGTTGTTTCTAGCGCCGCTGCTGACCGTCGATTGATTGGTTAGGCGGCTACTGGTTGGCTACAAACCCAAGAGAAGCTCTAAAGTCTCTCGGCGAGCGCCGCAACAAACAAAGGCTGGCCAGTAATTACCACTGTTTGCAATCAATGACATGAAAGCCGGCGACTTGTTTGCACCGGCCTCTTGGTGGTGGTGCTCTATGTACATGTGTATATGTAATGAGTGTATGCGTCTCTCTCTCTCTCTCTCTCTCTCTCTCTCTCTCTCTCTCTCTCTCTCTCGGTCTCTCAGTCAGTCAGTTTGTTTATTGAAGCCAACCAAGCGCAACCCAAACAAGAAGGAGAGGAAGCAAAACAGGCTACATGTTGTTGTGTGTGTTAAGTTAACGGCAAATGTCTCTCTGGCGCCCGTTCGCAGGGGTCGGCCCAAAAGAGGATGGCCATTGTCGTGTAGCCGCCAATGGAGGCGGCCAGGATTGGCCTACCTGGCTGACTGGCCGACGGTGCCCAACAGCTGATGGCCTAATGGCGCCACTGACCTAAATGCGGGCGGCATCGGCGGACATCATCAACAGCTAGCTGGGCCGCAGCAGGCGCGCGCCTGATTCTCTTTATAAGACTGACAACCGAAGGCTAAATTGCCTATAATTAGCAACTTGCTTGGCCAACTTGCAGGCCTTATATTTGGCCTTCAGGCTTCTCATTGTTCCCTCGCTAAATGAGTTTCGTCTGTCCTCTTCGTCCTCTCCTTCTCCTTCTTTTGTTCCTCTGCCGATCTTCTATTGCGTCTAGACGACTCTTTCTGGTCCTCTTCGTCGACGTCCTCGATGTCGTCGTCGTCGTCGTCGTCGTCGTCGACCAGCGGCTCGTAGACGAACAAGGCGTGCCGACGACTTAATTGGTGATGTCGCCTAATTAGAGTGTCATTTGTGTAATCAAAGTTCTGCTTGCACTTGGAACGGAGGCACATCCGAAACGTCTGGTCGCAGTCGGCCTTCTTGTGGCCGCATTGGCCATAGCACTGGCCAAACCACTTGCAGCACAGCTCCATCTCCTGTACGGGCAGGTCGGCCGGCCCCACTTCCAAACTGAACATCTTGCAGCCGCCCGACGCCTGGCGCGCAGCTGCCCACTGAGGTAGTCTTCCAGGAACAGGTCCACATTGGTGAACTCCTTCTCGTCGAAGAGGCTCCGATCGAGACGACGTACCGAAGGGGCTAGATTCACCAGGTGAAGCAGCCTGGCCCCGGATGGACTCTCGCGCACTTGAGACTTGTGCAAAGCTGGAGCAGGCGCCTGTTCGCTGGTGCACTTGGACGAGCCAAAGGAACTCGCATTGTTCCTCCAAAGAGGACTCGATGATTATCTCGGCCAAGAAGCTCACCTTCTCCAGGAGGACGTCCACGAACTCGTCCATGACGCGGCTGATTTGGCCGATCTGGTCCAGTTGGAGGGCACTCGCGAATGTGATGCTGCCCTTGGCGCCGGCCAGTCTCCTCTGGTGCAGGCTGTTGCTGTTGCTGTTGCTGTTGCTGTTGCTGTTGCTGTTGCTGTTGCTGTTGCATTCGCAGATGCACTTGTTTTCTTCGTTAGCCATTAATTCCAGTGATGAATGAAGTGGGCCCACTCCATAATTGATGTCGTCCGTTGTTGTTGTCGTTGTTTTAGGCGGCAACAACAACAACTCCGGCGGAATGAAAACGATTATAATTAGGGCCAACAAACACCATCTAAGTTTTGCTAGCGTCGTCGAGTTCATTCTGCTCTCACTACTACCAATACAAGTCTGTGTCGATTAATTCTCGCTGATGGACAGGCTAATACATAATATTGAATTGAATAGGCGCCGGTTGGATGTTGTCGAGCCGTCCAAAATGGTAGCCGCCAGTGAATATCCATTGGAAGGCAAATTATGTCCACCACTGGCGGGCGTCCATATGATTGCGTGCTGGCTCAATCAAGCCAGCCCAGCCCTCTCCGTCTCTATACAATGGCATCCTGACACGCAATGCCCAAAACAGGTGCCAGTTATTGTAGCGAAGGCGGCGGCGGCGGCCCAGTTGCAACTGTCAATGATTAAGTGAGCTCAATTCGAGTGGAGAAGTGGAACAAACAAGCTTACCGTAGTCTGAGACAAACACACAATCATCAACAATATGAAGTCTTGCACGCGAGACTTTACTGGAAACTTCCGTCATCGCCGGCGAGGCCCAGCAGCCATAGGAACCCTCCAACAGAAAAGTCTCCTGAAAAGACGTCTCTTCGGCGGGCCAAAGGACGCCGCCCGAATGAGTGATGACGGCCGACGTCCGGCGGCCAATCGAGTTAACTAACTGAAGCTACAAAGTCGCGCCTCCGTCGGCCACTTGTCGCCTTTGGGGCTCCCACCAACATCTGTGGAGCCGGTCGGACGCACACACAGACAGCAACCTGCCTTTGGGAGGTGGCGAGGGGCCCAGTTGCCCCCAAAGAGACACACAAATGATTGGCAAACACAATGATGATGATGACGTCGTGGCGCCGCCACAGCCACTGGCCATTGGCAGGATTCTCCGCCACAACCCAGGGCCTTAGGGGCGTCCGTCGGCCGGCCAGATTAGCCGGACTGTTTTGTGGCTAAAAGTGTTTGCTGAAAGTGTCGTCCTTCTCATGGTCGTCGTCATTGCGGCTCATCAGAACTAATTGAGATTCGAATCAATGGAGGCAAATGGCTCTGATTTGGCGCCGTTGATTCGTCGCCGGCGAGCCAAGTCGTGCGCATCTATTCGCAGGGCCAAATGTCAGGCCTCCCATAGATGTCCACCGACAGTCAGCCAGCCAGCCAATCGTTGCTCGAGGCTCATGTCAGCCGATTGATTCCAGCGCCAAGTCGTGTCGCTTTGGTGCCCCATCGTCGTCCTCTCTCTCTCTCTCTCTCTCTCTCTCTCTCTCTCTCTCTCTCTCTCTCTCTCTCTCTCTGACGTTGGTGTAGTGGACGACGAAGGCCAAGCAAACAAATTGGCGGCCGCAACTCTGCCAGCCAACACTCAAAACTGTCCTTCTCCCAGCAGAGCCACCACCAACCAATCTGAGAGGCGCCTCCAAATCGCGGGCGCCAAACACTCGACTGGGCAACACTGCAATTACAGTTCCGCCACGGCGAGGCGGCTCGCGTGAATGCACAATATATTGAATTAAAAGCCGGCGACGTAGCCCAGTTGGGCCTTGCACTGGCTGGCCGCCAACGGACGTGGACAGACGCGGGGAGGACTGCTGCTGCTGCTGCTGCTGCTGCTGCTGCTGTCTAGCCGATGATGACTCGGCCAACTCACATCGGCCGGTAATCATGAGATCGTTAATTAAATGATGAAGAGAGCGGTTAACTTAAAGTACATTGTGGCCATCCATCCGGCATGGCTCGCTTTGTTTTGGCTCGAGCATCGAGGTGTGGAGCCCCGAGCCTCGAGGCAAGCGAATGCTGGTCACTGCTGGCCCACTGAATATAATCTCGTCATTTATTGGCGCCCCAAACAGTCGACGATGGGCGCCAGTGAACAACTGGCTCCACCAAAACTAGCCAGGCGGACCAAATTAATGGGCCCCCATCACTGAATGATGACGGGACCAGCTAGCATCAGCGAAACGAAGCTTTGCCAGACAAACAACCACTGGAGAGGTGGCCGGCTTGTTGTTATTGTAAAGCATCCAACGTCTCAACTGGCGCCAAACTTCGAGTACGACTCGTGGAATTTCTGAAAAGGAGACAAACAGACAAACAAAATGCTGATGCGGACAAGAACTCGACGACGACGACGACGAAACGTCGCCAGGCAAGCAGCTTGGCCGAGGTTTGCGCCTAGTGACGTGCTTATTTATTGATTCTTTTGTCTTGCGGCCGGCGCGGCCGCCAGTGTGTTTGTCTTGTGCTTGTTTTCTCTCGAATCTCGCCTGACCAGCCTCGAGTCAACAACAAAACACTGCCGATGGTCGTTGTTGTTGTTGTGGATCTCGAAGAAGGCGTGTTATCTTGCCAGGCAGAATACGTCCAACAGTAGAAAACAACAACAACACCCATGACGACAGCCATCAAAACTGGATGGCGGAAGACAACAACTACCACTTCTACTACTTGAAGCACTACAATTGTCGTCACATCAATGCTCGCTGGCTGTTTGTTCGTGCCTTGTGCTTAATCAGAGGGACAATCGACGATAGAGGCTCGGCCGAGGCGAGGAATGGGTGCCCGAGTAGTTGGGTGGCCGTGGCGCGCACCTCCGGCTCGATCGTCAGACACTTGTCGAGAAAGTCCGCCAATTGGGGCGACAATTTGTCATAATCGATGGACGGCTTGCCGCGCGACGCAATTAAATAGATGGCCTTCAGTGGCGCCTCGTTCAGGTAGGGCGGCGCCCTCGAAGCATCTCTATGATGAGTATTCCCAGGCTCCAAATATCCGTCTTCGTGTCGTACGCCTTTCGGGTGATAATCTCGGGCGACAGCCAGTGGGGAACCGGCGAAGGTGCGCTCTTCTCGTCCATATGATCCAGTTGGGCGCAGAAGCCAAAGTCGATCACTTTCACCTGGCCATTTCTCGCCCAATAGAATGTTATCGCTCTTGATATCTCGATGTATGATCCTATTCGAGTGCAGGAATTCGATCGCCTTCAAGGTCTCCCTGGCGAGGACGGCAATTTGGCCTCGCGCAACACCAACGTGGTCACCAGGTCGGTCAGTGGCCCAAATTGCATGTACTCCATTATCACCCACAATTGATTCTCGTCCACTAGATAACTATCATAGTAGTTCACCACATTCGGATGCTTCTTATTCTTCATAACAGATATCTCCGTCAATATTAACACCTTCTTCACTTGCTTCCTAATGTCTATCATCTTGATGGCCACCTTCTCCTGGCTCACCTGATCGATGGCCGTATACACGGTGCCCGTCGCGCCGGTGCCCACCTGATTCAGTAGCTGATACCTTTGTCGAGGGTCGCCGGGGTTCACGATTTGTAGCAGCTTCCTCATCCATTCGTCGTCTCGTAGCGGCTCGTCCAACGGCTGCTGTCGACGTCTCCTTATTTGGCGTCTCATTGGCACCGGCTTGAAGGTGGCGGACGATGGACACCAGCGGGTGCACCATTGATTAAATGGTGTGCCTGCTGTGGAGTCGCCCCATGGACGAATTCTCCTCGTGGTCCCTTCTGGCTCTCGATTCCTCAATCACATGCTCGATGGTCTTATTGACATCTATCGTCGTCTCTTCCTTCTTGTCGTTGCTATCCGTTTGTTTTGTGTCCACAGAATTATCCTCCCGCAATGTTAGTTTATCAATATTGACATACCAGTGCGCTTTGAGTCAACATTCTCATAGACGTGCCTATTGTTGGGTCCGACGCTTTGGCCCGGAATGATTCGTGCAAACCGATGCGAACCTCTGGCTCGTGTGGACCGGCGACAACATCACCAAGATTCACATATCGACCGCCACAGCCATTGTTTATCTTTGAGCCTCTCGGACTGGGCACGGGCGGCTTCATTTCCAGCAGATTTGGGCTTGTTGAGTCGGTTATTGTCTGTTCAACTTCAACAAGACATGGTTGATTTGTTTCAGGAATTTGCGGAGGTTGCTGTTGCTGTTGTAGCTGGTGGTTTTAAAAGTTATCGGCTCAGTGCCAGGAGATTGTTTTGTCTTATCATCTGTTATCGGGTCATCGAGATCGTCGCCGAAGGCAAATTTCAGTCCATCTATATCATTCATATTGCAACCATTGTCAGCTTTGGTCTCTTTGGGAGAATATTGATGTTCCGGGTCGCAGCCATTACTGTGGGCCGCCGCCACCATGGGCTGTTGTTCGAGGATCGGCTGATGGCTGGAATATGCAAAATGGGCCTCGAATGTGGTGTAATCACAACTGTTGATTGGAACGGACTTGATATATCAAGCCGACTGCCACTACTATCACTTCCATCAAACAGATTGTTTGATGATGATGAACCAATGCAACCAGCCATCATTTGGAGATCGTTCTGGTTCGCCTCGCCTAGTTTCCCAGGCATACAAGAGTCTAAATCGTCCTGACTACATGACAAGATGGCCGTTTGCTCTTCGGTGTGACGATAATTTGGATGCTCAGGATGTCTATCTAGAGTAATGTATTTCACGTCTTTGTGTAATGAGTGGTGGTTGTAAAATTTTAGCGCCTCCAATAGGATGGCCGAGTTCTCTTGTTGCTCTTGTTGGGTTATATTGGACGAATCAATCAACTGTTGCCATTCGATGGGCAATCCGTCCATCTTGCCGGTGGTTGGATTATGCACCACATGTATCCTATGCTGCACATTCTGAGGTCTACCTATTCGTTTGCCATTGATATGCTTTCTCGTTTTACTATTGCTACCTTTATAATTTGGTCTATAGTTCTTATTGGCATGCCCATTGAGGGAACCATTGTTTGTCTCAGATCCATTGCCGCCACCGACTTTTGAGATGGCCTTCAATAGACTCGTAAAACTATTCATCTTGGCCTCCCAATAATATCGATTATATTATAACGATTAATTGCAATAGAGTCCATAGTATTCACAATAAAATTTAAACTATAACTGACTAACAAGTCCAAGATTTCATTTGATTTGCACTAATACATACAAAATTGCTCATTACAAATATGCTGATGAATGTTGGCGATATACAATATTAAAACAACAATAATCAATTAAAGCGATCTCTGCCTTTATTGTAATAATCTCACTGATATGAACTGCACACTACCATAATCATCATCACAACTACCACCACCAACACACTTACACACAGAAACACTTGTTGTACTTTTGCAATAATTAAAATATGTATCTATGCTTTATGGTGTCTCAATATCATCATTAAAATCGGAATACTCTCTGGCGGGCGCTGTGTCATCCGGGCCGGGTGGTGGCCAAATATTGGATATATCTAAATAATCAAAAGTGCCCTTGGCTGGAGATAATCATCATTGACCTCATAGATAATAGACTACGGCCTATATGTAAATTGATGTTCTCGTCGAATCGTTGGACTGGACGGAGAAAGTCTCATGTTTTATTCACTTGCACACACACAGAGAAAGCGAACGTGAATTTCTAGCGAAAGAAAACTTGTTCGCTAAAATTCGGCGTTCGGCCGCGCACGAGAAAATAAAATGTCCATCTTTGCTTCTCCATCCCTCTCGGCTTCTTCCATTTTATTGGTAAAAAATATATACATATTCCAGGCTGGTAAATACATATTAAACCTATGATATATTGATATACATTTCGTCAGGTTCTATCGCCCATTCGAGGATGGACTCCCGGATTATCTGGAGGAGCCAAAGCTATCCTACGAGAGAATACTAAACGATCTGTCACTATTATACAAACAGATACTATAACAAGCACGTGTTTGCATAGTAAATTCTTTGTCATTGGAACTCTATTTGGACGAATACATGTCTTCGATCATCAGGAAACAAAGTCAAAGGACAGGATCTATGTGTACATCTGAAATCGGTCAATTCCATCAGTATCGACGAGAAGGGCGAGTATCTAGTCAGTTGCAGCAATGACAGGCTTGTGGTTTATGGTTTATGTGATACAGAGCACAATTTTGTTCTAATGCCAGATAAACCAATCAATGTGGTTGCAATGGATCCATTCTTTCATTGTGCTGGCATGGGCAGGAGATTTGTGGCCGGCGACGATCGCGTTGTCTTATACGAGAAAGGTTTTTGGCCAGATACAAGACAACAGTATTACAGAGTAAACAGCAAAAGGTAAGAGACAATCTCGTGGCACAAGCAGTTCATCGCATGGGCTACAGATTTTGCAGTCCAAATTTTCGATGTAGAACAAAGGACCATCATAACTAGGATCAAGAGGGACTGCGACGCCGGGGCCAACGATGAGGCCTGTCAATTTTGCTGGAAGGATAAGAGGACATTACTGATTGGATGGAACAATACGGTTAAAGTGTGTTTAATTAAGGAAAGATCGCACGAGGTTATGAATGATACTCAATTGAAGGAGCTCCCGAGGAAGTACGTGGAAATTGTCTCAATGTTTGAGACCGATTTCACCGTCTACGGTCTGGCACCTTTCAGCAATAACATACATATTAACGCTCTCGATCAATTCCAATGAGAAACCACAAGTACAAATCCTAGAAATCTTCTCAAACAATTACAACGAATTGTCCAAAGATCTACTTACGCCTAGAGCATTGCAGAAGAACAACTCCAAGAATTCCTTCACGTGCCAATTATTGAGTCTACACGACGATGGAATATATTTTATTGTCTGTTCGAGAGACGTCATATCAGCCAAGCCCCGTGATCACGATGACCATTTTGGAGTGGTTAATCCAACACGACCAACTACAGGAATGTTATACTTTGCAAAGGAGCACTCTGGGGAACTTGTACGGCATTCGGTGAGAGAGATCCAAGATCTCTATATGGATAAATTGTTGAGCAAGCAAACACCTGAAAGCTATGGGGAGGCGGCCAAATTATGTGCCTCTAAATGTGGCCAGGATCAGGAGGCCTGGAATAGCTCAATACAAAAATTCTGTGATCTTAATCAATTGAAACACTTGTTGCCCCATCTGCCCAATGGAATTAAAGATGGATTTCATTTGAAAACAGAGAGTTATGATTTTATATTAGATGAATTCCTTCGGGACGACTCGGTGAGTTTCTTCAGGGCCATCAAAGAGATTCCAGCCAACTTGTATTCACTAAACAAAGTCACTGAACAAGTTATCAAATATCTGGCCAATGACCCAAAGAACTTGATCTTAAATGAGGCCCTGGCCGAATTGTACACTCGCGGAGGTAAATTCGAGGACGCAGTGAATATTTATTTAGATTATAGTGACAAAAATAAGATATTTTCTCTGATTAGGAACAATAATTTAGTAACAATACTCGAGAATAGAGTTGATAGGCTCATGCAAATAGACGCTAATGAGACATCGCAATTATTAGTAGAGAATATAGAATTGATTCCAATGAAACGGATTGTTGAGCGCCTGGAGAGATACAAATCGCAAAAGTATCTCGTATCTTATTTGCATAGATTGATGCTCAAAGATCAGGACTCCTGTTTGGAGATATCACGATTTGATGGTGAAATTGTACGCCCAGCATCAGCGAGAATCTTTATTGAACTTCCTCAAATCATCAACAAACTATCGTCTCGAGGAGGCCCTCGAGATTTGCAAAGAGGCCAACCTAATCAAGGAGGTGGTGTTCCTATTGAGTCGAATGGGCGACCTCCGAGTGGCTCTCAGGTACATCATTGAATCTCAAGGTGATATAAAGGAGGCAATAGAGTTTTGTAAGGAACACCAGGACCCGGAACTGTGGCAGGATTTGATCCTCTACTCCATGGACAATCCTGAGTTTATAGGGATCTTACTTAAGAACATAGGCACACATATCAATGATCCAATTGAACTAATAGACAGGATTCCCATAGGTTGTGAGATTGAAGGTCTAATTCCGGCATTGGTGAAGATTTTGCAAGATTACCAGCTGCAGATATCGCTCGAAAGGAGTTGTCGCGATTTGATGGCCAAGGATTGTTTCACTTTGTTGGAGAAGCAAATACGTTGCCAGACGCAGGGATTGTTATCAAGGAGGACCAACTTTGCGACCACTGCAATCAGCCTCTGTTGTCCGAATTGGTGGTGGACAACACTCGATCCGCTGGAGGTGGTGGCGGCGGCGGCGTCGACGTCGGTGGCGGAGGTGATCAATTGGTGGGTCCAGCCATTGGTGACGGGCCGGCCAAAGTCAGCGACCAGCAGCCGCAAACCAGGGCTCATTGAGTGGGCTGATTGTATTCGGCTGTCATCATGTCTTTCACGAGGACTGTTGCGCCGATTCAATGCCGGCCACCTCAACAACAACAACAACAACAACAACCTCAGGAATCGGGCCTGCTGGCGGGCCAGATCCACTCGAGACCACTGCAAAGACTTGTCGTGTTTGCATGCTCGAGAAAAGACTATCAAGACAACCAAGTTGCAAACAATTGAACCAGCAAACGAACTTAGAAAGAGAGTATAATACTAGTCTGTTTTAATTAATTATATTTAT
This sequence comes from Oxytropis ochrocephala, assembly GCA_020916435.1. Taxonomy (NCBI): domain Eukaryota; kingdom Viridiplantae; phylum Streptophyta; class Magnoliopsida; order Fabales; family Fabaceae; genus Oxytropis; species Oxytropis ochrocephala. The sequence continues at coordinate 163,621 of JAJHUT010000092.1, forward strand.
CCTTAATTATAAGATAATCACATTGTTTGTTGATAAGTGCCATTTGGCACCTTCCAATCATAGAGTCCCTCGTAGTTGCCGTCGAGGACTCGCGACAGAATCATCTTGGACATGTTGTAAGGTTGCTGGTGGTGGTGGTGGTGGTTTAGGTTGTGGTTGATGTTATCGTTGGTGTTGACAGCCAACAGGTCGGCGTTGGGCGACGACGAGGCGGATGAGGGCGGCGGCGATGGTGGAGTCGACTGGTTGATGAGACGAGACTTTGGCGACAGGTCCAATGTTGGCGGGCTGATTCAGATGGGCGGAATGTATTCGGGCAAACGCGAGGCCTGGCACCGATAATGATTATGGTTGTTCATGACTGATTCATTTGTTGTTGTATTTGTTCGGTGCTGCTTCGAATGTTGTAATTTTTGTTGTTACTGTGATTCAGCAAGCAGCTTGTATTTTGAGTTGATGTATTCAATAGTTGGTCCCTTTGTTCGTGCAAAACGACGTACATAATCGACGGTCAGCTCCAAGATGTCGGCCTTCTCCAACTTGTTGGGGTTCTTCCCGGCCTCGATGTCTGTTGATGAGGCCCGACGTCTTGAGTATTGTTCTCGCTATCGTTTCCTCGTCTCTGTTCTCGTTCATGCTCGCCTCTGATCCCACATCGATGCCCAGGTGAGCGAGATTGTTCGTGTCGGTCAAGACATACGACTTGAGTATGTCCAAACACTCGTTGATTCTGGCCCGCCGCCTCTTCTCCATCATGGGCTTCGACGACCTCCTTCCTCTGACTCGTTTCAGGCCCACCACCGGCGGCTCTCGTTGTCGTTGTTGTTGTTGGTCATATTTTGCTCTCGGATCTTCGTGTGGGTCGTAAGATTTGTCGGCTGATTACAACCTGCAGGCTGTATTGGCGAAGGGACGACGACGACGACATGGAGTTTATATTCTCTTGGCAGGCGATTTGTTCGAGCTGCTGCCGCTTCAGCTCCATCTTGAAGTGTCTCAGCATGACGACGATGACAACCAGCTACTTGTTGATGAGTTTTGGATTGGGTTTCTGTGAATTTTTGTGGTGTTTACCAGGCACGCGATGAATGCTGAATGAGGCGAGAGTTTTCTTAAATTTGTGAATGAAATCTCTCTTTTGAATTGTCTTGTTCGAGCGAACTCGGCCGAGGAACAGCTGACGATCTGAGGCTCGAACCAGCTGAAGCCCCACAAGTAAACCATTTCAGGAGTGCGCCTGCGCCCCGATCGGCCATTGGGAGTGTGCTGGTCGTCGTCGTCGGTTGGGGGGCCGGCCGAGTGACGAGAAACACATGTTGCGTTTGTGCGCTGTGATTGGCCGCGTGGTAGTGGAAGCAGCAGCAGCCTGTTGCTTACAACTTGATGAATATCGCCGTTGTCGTTGTCCTTCTCCTTCTCCTTCTCCTTCTGCTTGCCAATTGAATTCATTGCGTCACCTTTACCTACACTTCCAACCAATACGACACACAGAAACAACAACAACAACAACAACAAGGACAGGAAGAAAAACCAAGGAATGCGCTCAGGTAGACTCCTGAGGGCCGACAATCTGGTGCAAGTGAGGAATTTTAAAGCGGCAGATGCGTCGCTCTGGAATGCGGCCGGCTCGTGGCGTCCGTCTACGGACTGCTGCTAGTTTCATTGCATCACTCCGAGAGCAACATATTGCATACACAAATCGGGCCCAATAATCAATTCAATATGTGTTTGTTGTGTGTATGGAGGTGAAACAGTGCCACAGTAACACCTTATTGAATCGTTGCAATAGTTTCCATATGGCATATGTTTCTTTTCATTGAATGAACTACAACAACAACAGCACGATGATGATGATGGTTTCCTTGCACGGCCATCATCATCATCAGGTTACTTCTGGTTGGTTCCACTTTGCATCTGGCGCAACCAGCACCAGAACGAGCACATTCCAAAGTGTCAACATGCACGAGGCGCTTGGCAATTTATTTCATTGATGAAATGGGCAAACAAAACAGGAAGAGAATAGTTATTTAAATCTCCACCTAAAGTGGCTTTGGCCGCCGCCGTCCCGCCGCTGAATGCATTCTGCGTGCAACTCAAGAATGCGGCCACCTCAGTGGACCAAATCAACAGGCTGATGCTTGGTGGGTTTGAATGATGTTTATCATGCCAGTTGTTGTTGTTGGTGGCGCACCCGACCAGATTGCACCACCAGAAAGCACCGGCGCATTACTTGCAGCGAGAACGATAGTTTCCTCAAAAGTTGAGGTAACCGACGAAGTGCGCGGATGGACGGCGACGACTGGCCCGACGACATCCGCCGGAGATGAAGCGAGAGACAGAGAGAAGGAAAGAAAGAGATTTTCAGCCAAATCTGGTGACGATTTGGACGATAATTGAAAATTCAAGAAGAAAAACAACGACCTCCACGGCCAGGAAGGGGCCCACTTCCATCTGCCGTCCAACGGCTTCGGCGGACACCAGCAAACTGTTGCCCCACAGCCGCTCATTAACCAGTGCAACCGTTGGACATGCGCCACTTGCGCCCGGCATTTCCTGGAACTCAACTCGGCAGACATTTTTGAATAAACAAAGTCAATCTTAGAGAGATGCCCGCCAAGGGCCATCTCTTGGCGCTGCCGCCGCCGCCGCCGCCGCCGCCAACACATGTGTTCTCTCGTTGCAATTTGGCGCCAATTCACTTATAAACTAGGCCAATCAGTGGCCAATTGTATAGCCAACTGTGGCCAGTGCGTGCGTTCATCATATCAAAACTGAAAGCTGCTATTGCTCCTCCATTCTCCTTATTAGTCGTTTTTATTTTCCTTGAAACTGATGCCAATCACGAGCCTCGTCGACCTCCTCTTTTATGGCCGCCACTCGCCGTTCGTGTGCCGGCCACGAGACCAGACGGCCAGTCTGATCTGTTTAATCACTCGACAATTGAATGGGCTCGCTTTTTGTCTTCAAGTTAATTATCATCTTCGTCTCATGTCCAGCGAGCAAAAGAAACTGCTGGTGGGCGTCGCCGGTCCAGTCAGTCCAGCAGCCGCCCTTGTCGTCGTCATCTGCTGCTGCTGCCGTCTCACGACCGGAACAACCGACATGCGGCTGTAATTGTTTTTCCCAATTCATTCATTCATTAAACTCGATCCTTGTCTGTCGCCTTATTTAGAGCAACGCGACCGGTGTGATGAAATATCCGACTAGGACAGGCACAGGGCCGAGGAGGAAATGGAGGTACTGGAGTAAAGTGGCCCTCGTCGCTGGCACTGTCGTCTGGTCGCATGTGTTCAGTGTCCAGCGCCAGTCAATTGTTGCCCGAATCCATTCGCTCGTTGGTTCGTTCGACAGCTGAAACTGTCGCCTGGCCCGGCCCGAAGCCGCCAGGTAACCTGCTGAGTGTGCCACTGCCGGCCCGGCCAACCCATGGCCCTCATCTGCATAATAATCTTCGAGATTATCTGGCCGACGGCTGCCCATTGGTTCGTTGGAGAGCCGTTAGACGACTACGACGCTGAGAACAGTCTCAACCGCCCGGACACATACACTCAAACATTTGCCGATGAATGAATGCGGAAGAAGGCGGCCACTTGCAGCCGTTTGGCTCCGAGCCGCAGATGCTACTGATTGACTCCACCGGCCGGAACTTGCACAAGGAGCTCCTCATGGAGTCGATGTTGCCCTGGTGGCTCTGGACTTCCTGTCGTGGACCAGAAACGTCGAGGCGCGCTCGCCACTAGTAGTTTCCGTCTTATGTGATGATGTTGTAGAACATAAGTAGTCTGCCCGTAGTGCTGGTGGTGGGATCTTGTGACCAGCCGATGGGGCACGTACACAGTCTCAGGCAGCTACTTGTTACTGTCAATGTTTATTTCCGTCCACGTCCGTGCATTACAAAAGAGAGAGAGAGAGAGAGAGAGAGAGAGAGAGAGAGAGAGAGAGAGAGAGAGAGAGAGAGAGAGAGAGAGAGAGAGAGAGACACTGAACTCCTGGCACGCATTCCTTGGCATATTTTGGGGCCATCACGCGCTCCTTACATCCGCCCGGCCTGCTTTCCTTCCGACCGTTGGGCTCTCGCTACCTGAGCCACCCCGTACGGTGGACATCATCAATATTTTAGGTGTAATTAGTCATAAAGATGGGGTGTCTCCACGGGAGCCGACACGACTTTATGGCCTAAATTTTTAGGCTATGTCTTTGTGGTGCATTTGAAAGGCAGGTCTTTTGAGTGGCCATCGAGCTGGTGCAGTGCACCATCTCGCTCGCACACGCCACATGCACCACGCCAAACGAGAGGATAAAAACAACAACAACAACCACGACGGTGATCAAATGGAATAATCTCGAAGGTAGCATCCATCGAATTAGACACCAACAAAGTTCCATATAATCATATTATCTTCATCACCTACTGAATTATTATTACATAATAACTAAAGAGGCAAAAATTATCTCTTCACATCCCATCTGGTCATAAGTAGATAGATTATTTGTAGCATAAAATTTAAAAAAAACACCTCAAACCACCACCACCACCATGTCCAATCCGCTCTATGGAAATGTCGACTGGGATTCGGTCACTATATTGAAGAAGAGGCCGGCGCCGGTCCAGAACAAGAAGGCGGCCCTCAATAAGGCAATCCAGCAGGGCGAGCAGGTGGACCTACAGAAGAAGTTCAATGCGGCCACAAATAGACACGCGGGAACCTCAATGAATACGGCCAAATTGGATGCCGAAACGGACAAGTTATCTCACAATAAGGTTGGCCTGGACACGGGCAAACTGATCCAACAGGCGCGAGCAGCCAAGAATTGGAAAAGGGAGGAGTTTGCAACAAAGATTTGTGAAAAGGTCCAGGTGGTTTACGGACTACGAGATTGGCTCGGCCATACCAAACAATCAGATACTATCCAAGATGGAGCGCCAATTGGGCATCAAATTGCGAGGCAAAGAGAAGGGCCAGCCTCTGGTCGCGCCCACGCCGGCCTCTTCGGGCGCCAAGAAAGGTGGCACCACTACAGGAAATAAGAGCAAAAATAATAAATGATGAAGACCAAAAGATGTATGAAAATGAAGACGAGCCTTGCACTAATGTTGATCATGCAAAAGAGGGCTTGTTTCTTTTTTATCATATATCGTCTGATAATGTTTACTAAAGCAAGAATGAGCATATCCCATTTTTTTGCCTGTCTATCTCTTTTCATATGCCATAGTTATAGTTGATTATCGTGTGCTATTATATTGGAAACTATTTTCACCATCAACACCACTGATTAATGTTGCCCCATTGGAAGAGTTGCTGACGAGTGCCATGTCCCAAGTCGCAATCTGAGAGGATGGCAACCGAAAAGGCGTTCAGGTTGCTGGGTTTGCCGCGGTCGGCCTCCACCGACGAGATCAACCAGTCGTTCAAGACCAAACTGGCCGACATACAGACGAGACACGCCGAGAGGCCCGACAAGCTGGTCAAGAGGCGGACAACTTATATTCGGCCTACCGGGCGGCCTTCCTATCGAAGGAGGGCGCCAACGAGGACCAGATGCTTCCATTGACAATCACGGGGCCAGAGACGATGCTGAATATGTTTGGTTTGACGGAGCTGCCCCATCAGAGTTTGAAGGTGCAAATGCACTCTCAGGCACAGTATAAGGACGGCAATTGGTTAAGAAGGCTTCGAATAAAACGGAATCCTTCATAAACAAAGACGGCAAACGAGAGACGAAAGTCTACGAGAATGGAAAGTTGGTTAAACACACAATAGATGGTGTGGACCAGCTACACAAGTAATGATGGCGTAACACTGAATCGACTAGGTAACCAAAGGTGGCCTTCAGAGGAATACAATATTGGGCCAGATAGACAGACCAATAGACAGGCAGACAAACGGACGTACAAAGCAACAAACAAACTAGCATGCCTGGCACCTCTTCAGTCCTCATCCCCCGACCATCTTATTCTTGCTGAATGCGCGAGAGGCGCCTTTGGGTGACTCGAGATTGTGGCAGCTGCTCAGTCAAGACTGAAGCAGACCTTTGGAGTAGAGGAGGACTGTGAGCAACTACAAGACGACGACGATGACTATGTGATTATGTGCAACATATAGCGACTTTACGCCTGGCCTTACTTGTTGGCAGCGCGACATAAAACAAATGAGACTTTCCTGGCATAGATTGGCTTGGATATAAATTCTCAAGTAATATATATATATATATACATTCTATGAAATAAATCGATATTGTTTATTGGATCTCAGCCATTATGTTGTAGAAAAAATACACGCAAACTATTTAGATTGAATTGAGATGACATGAGTAATCGGTCGGCAAGTTGAAGCGATCCAACTCGTGTAGTTATGTCGGGCCAAGTGCATCAGGCAAGTCCCGTAAGCTTCAAGAAGGCGGCCGCCAATGTGATGATCCAGCACTTGGCCACAGTCAGCCCGAAGAGTCCCAGTGGCGGCCTCAACTCTTCAGCCACAAGTGCAGCCAATTCGCCTGTCCATCAAACAACAACTACAATCAATGGGAACACAACTACCACAACGAACTCCAATGGAGCAGCTGCGCCCGCCAATACAATCACACCCAGCGCCACCGACAATCCACTGATTCAACAAGCAGGCGTTCAGCCAGCAACAAGTGAACAACAGCGAACACCTACAACCAACAAACAGAGGCCCCAAAGGAAGGTACCTAAGCCCATGGACAAGCCGCCCATTTCGTTGTACAATCTGACGCTCCAGAATCCCGTGAGACGCGTCTGCATCGATATTGTCGACTGGAAGCCATTCGATTGGCTCATTTTGCTCACCATCATATTGAACTGCTTTGTATTGGGCTTCTATACGCCATATCCGAACGGCGACTCAATCAGACCAACTCGTTGCTCGAATGGATCGAATACGGCTTCCTCATTATATTCACCGTCGAGTGCGTCATGAAGATCATCGCCTATGGCTTCGTGGCTCACCAGGGCGCCTATCTGAGGTCTGCTTGGAATGTGCTCGACTTTATTATTGTGGTGATTGGTATCTTCTCCACTCTGTTGAGTATGTTCCAGAAGGAGGGCAACTTCGATGTGAAAGCCTTCAGGGCGTTCAGAGTACTGAGGCCGTTGCGTCTCGTGAGTGGAGTTCCATCGTTACAGATAGTATTGAACTCCATTATGAAGGCCATGTTGCCTCTACTACACATCGCCCTGTTGGTCATCTTTGTTATTGTTATCTATGCCATTATTGGGCTGGAATTATTTAGCGGAAAGATGCATCAGACGTGTTACAACATTATCACGGGCGATATGATGGACGCGCCTCGGCCGTGCGGCCTGAACGGCTTCAAGTGCGACGAAATGCAACACATGGAGTGTCGGGGCGGCTGGGAGGGGCCCAACTTTGGCATCACCAACTTCGACAACGTGGGCCTGTCCATGCTGACCGTTTTCCAGTGCGTCACCAACGAGGCTGGACCACAGTCATGTACAACATCAACGACGCCATCGGCAACTCCTGGCCCTGGATGTACTTCATCTCACTGGTCATCCTCGGCTCCTTCTTCGTCATGAACCTCGTGCTGGGTGTCCTGTCGGGCGAGTTCTCGAAGGAACGAGAGAAGGCCAAGGCTCGGGGCGACTTCCACAAACTGCGCGAGAAGAAACAAATCGAGGAGGACCTCAGGGGCTACATGGACTGGATCACCCACGCCGAGGACATAGAGCCCGACTATGCCACAGGTGCCGGCGGCGGCCTGGCCGGCTACCTGGGCCTCCAACACCAACACCAGCGACAGATGATGGGCGGAACGCCGACGGGCCGCCAGCTGCAGCGCCAGCAGACGATCAGCCCCAATTCGGCCGGTGGCGGCGGCGGCTCGTCGGTCATCTCGTTTGACCAGGGCAGCATCTCGGCCTTCCAGCAGCAACAGGCCGATGAGGACAAGTCCTCAAATGATATCCAAACCCAGAACAACATGTTCTCTCGACTCTTCCAGGCCTCCAGCAAAATATCGCGCCTCAGAGGTGATCCTCTGTTCAGTATTGGCCGCCGCCACCACCATCACCACCACCACCACCACCACCACCACCACCACGGCCACGGCCACGGCCTCCACCATCACGGCCACCACCATCACCACCAGCATTTTCCAGGTCCACTGACAAGCGCCGGCTCCAATGACGACTCGGGTGAAGTCTCGCCGCCCGGATCGGCGTCAGGCGGCGGCGGCGGCGGCGCCTCTGCTGCAGGGGGCAGTCGTCCAGCAGACAGACGGCCTTTGCACGGACACGAGCCACATGGAACAGATACAAGAAACAATTGGCCAGAAGCAACAGGCGCGTCAGGCGACGCTGTAGAAAATGGTGCAAGTCACAGACTCTCTATTGGAGTGTCATTGTGCTGGTCTTCCTGAACACCTGCACTCTGGTCTCAGAGCACTACGGCCAGCCTAGTTGGCTCGACGACTTCCAGGAGATGTGCAACAGGTTCTTTGTGACTCTATTCACGGTGGAGATGTTCCTTAAGATGTACTCGCTCGGCCTGCAGGGCTACTTCGTGTCCCTATTCAACAGGTTCGATTGTTTTGTCGTCATATCGTCCATCGTGGAGCTGGTCCTCACCAATACGGGCATCATGATGCCACTTGGAGTCAGTGTCGTTCGCTGTGTTCGCCTATTGAGGATCTTCAAGGTAACCAAGTATTGGTTTCGCTGAGGAATCTGGTGGCCTCCTAATTAACTCAATGCGAGCCATAGCCAGTCTATTGTTGTTGTTGTTTTTGTTTATTGTTATCTTTGCACTGCTCGGGATGCAGGTGTTTGGTGGAAAGTTCGCCGAAACAACGTCGGGCATTGAGGAGATGCACCGCAGCAACTTCGATACATTCAGCCAGTCCCTATTGACAGTATTCCAGATATTAACTGGCGAGGACTGGAACGAGGTGATGTACATTGGAATCAACGCCTATGGCGGGGTGAACTCCTACGGCATTTGGGCCTGCCTGTTCTTCATAGTGCTGTTCATTTGCGGTAACTACATCCTGTTGAATGTCTTCTTGGCCATCGCGGTGGACAATCTGGCCGACGGCGAGAACCTGACGGCCATCGAGAAGGCGGGCGAGGAGGAGGCCGAGGCGGGCGAGGCGGCCAAGGCGGCCGAGAAGGAGACCAAGGCCAAGCTGAAGGCGATGAAGAGGCGCCGCCGACTCAGTAAGATGCGCCGCCTCAGGCGCAAAATCAAATACGCGCCCGGCATCGATCGGGATCCCAACGAGGCCAAGTCCAGAGGCGGCGACGGCGACGGTGGCCAATTCATCTGACAAGGAGCCACCGAAGCAGGCGGCGGGTGAGGAGAAGGACGAGCAGTCGTCGAAGGGCAACCACCGAGATGGAGGACAGGCCAAGCCTGATAAGAAGACTCGAGTGGGCCAAGTCGGTGGAGAGCAGCAGCCAGTGGACAAGTCGACAGGTGTCGATAATAACCAGCTACAGAAGGACAACAAGAAGAAGCCCGTCGATGGGCACCACAACTCAAGTGAGGCCAATGAGGCCAAGAACAGGTTGCATTGGACGAGGAGCAGGAGGAAGACGAGGAGGAGGGAAGAAGACGAGGACGAAGAGGAGGAGGAGGAGAAGAGGAGGACGAAGACGAAGAGAATGATGACGAAGAAGAAGAAGAAGATGAAGAGGATGAGGACGATGACGGCTTGCTTGAGTTGGACATCGAGTCCGCAACCACCGACGACAACGAATCAGTCAACAACAACAACAACAACGGCAAGGCCCAGCCTTCAAACAATGGCACCAAGCCCAACGAGGCATCCAACAAGACTTCCTCGAACCTGTTGCAGGCTCCGCCGAGTGGTGGCCCACCCGCCGGCTCCAGATTGAAGCAATCTAGAACGGGCGCCAATAACAGTGGCGCCTCAGGTAAGGTCCGAGCAAAGGCCGGCTGCCGTTCGGCTCGCCTGGCCGATGTGGAGGCCGACGCGGGCCTCTACGAGGCCAGGCTTCTTCGACCAGCACCCGCCGAGCGAGCTGGACACGGCCAGTATGGCTCCGTCCGAGCCCGAAGTGAAGAGTAAGCCCCGTATGAGGCCCCGGAGGATGCCCGAGGTGGGCCGAATGAAGACCAAAGTGAAGCCCATACCCAAGTTCACCTCGTTCTTCTTGTTCTCGCATGAGAATCGTTTCCGAATTATGTGTCATCGTATTATTAATCATCGCTATTTCAGCAACGTCGTGCTGGGTTGTATCCTCATGTCGTCGGCCATGTTGGCCGCCGAGGATCCCATCGTGGAGAACTCCTACAGGAATATTATATTGAATTATTTCGACGTTGGATTCACCACCATATTCACCATTGAAATTATGCTTAAAACAATCACAGATGGATTTGTATTGCACGAGGGGGCATTCTGTCGGAGTGCCTTTAACCTGTTGGATCTATTTGTGGTTTGTTGCTCGTTGATGTCGTTTACCTTCCTACAGAAACTCTCAGTTATTAAGATTTTCCGAGTGGTGCGCGTGATGCGCCATTGCGTGCAATTAATCGCGCCAAAGGCTTGAAACACGTGGTGTCCTGCGTTATCGTTGCAATTAAAACCATTGGAAACATCATATTAATTACTTTTTATTAAATTTCATGTTCGCCACCATAGGCGTCCAATTATTCAAGGGAACCTTTTATTCGTGTACAGACACCTCCAAGCTGACCAAGGAACAATGCGTGGCCAATCGGTTGTATTTCCAATCGGGCGATATAGATTTGCCAAAGATGGACCAGCGCACTTGGAATTTAAACGAGTTCAACTTCAATGATGTCGGCCAGGGAATGCTAACCCTATTCACTGTATCCACATTCGAAGGTTGGCCAGCCCTATTGTATGTGGCCATAGACTCGACGGCCGAGGATGTAGGCGGACTGATCAATAATCGCCAAGTGGTGGCCATATTCTTTATTATTTATATTATCGTTGTGGCCTTCTTTATGGTCAACATATTTGTTGGTTTTGTTATTGTTACATTCCAAAACGAGGGCGAACAAGAGTACAAGAACTGTGAATTGGACAAAAATCAACGGGCCTGTATAGAGTTCGCCCTCAAGGCTCGGCCCATCAGGCGTTATATTCCACACCAGAAGTTCCAATATAAGGTGTGGTCGTTTGTTACCTCTAAATCATTCGAATGGTTCATTATGGGCCTGATTATTGTCAACTCCCTGGCGCTGGCCATAAAACATCATGGACAATCACCGGCCTGGTCGTCGGCCCTCGACACACTCAATATTATATTCACCTGTTTGTTTGCTCTGGAATCATTGCTAAAACTGATAGCCTTTCGCTTCAAGAACTACTTTGGCGACTGGTGGAATTGTTTCGACTTTGCCATCGTTTTGGGAAGTATCATCGACATTGCCTACAGTAAGGCCGAGAATCCATTGCAAGTGCCTTCACTCCGATAGTTGAGTCGTCGTTGTCGTCCTCCTCCACCACCTCGTCCACGTCGACTCCACCTTCGGCAGCCTCTCTGGCGGCCTCTGAGGCATCGAAGAATTTTATTAGCATCAATTTCTTTAGACTATTTCGTGTAATGCGTCTCATCAAGTTGTTGAGTCGTGGCGATGGCATCAAGACACTACTATGGACATTCGTTAAATCCTTCCAGGCCCTGCCATATGTGGCCCTACTGATATTGATGCTGTTCTTCATCTATGCCGTGATTGGCATGCAAGTATTCGGAAAGATCGCACTGAACGACGAGACGGAGATCCATCGAAACAACAACTTCCAGACATTCTCGCAGGCCATTCTCGTCCTGTTCAGGTCGGCCACCGGAGAGGCCTGGCAACTGGTCATGTTGGCCTGCATGAACCAGCCCGAGGCCAAGTGCGATCCGAGATCGATCGAGGAAATAGTCTCTGTGGGTAGAGAGGCCGACCTGATGACTCCAGACTTTGAGCTTCTGAACACAACCATCTCCACCTTAAATGACACACCAACAACTACAACCACCACCGCCACGACGACGACCACCACCACCGAAACAAGTCCAGGAGTGCCCATAGAATCGTATGGAGGCAAACCTTTGACGGTTATTCACGGCTCTGTCGTGGCGCCCATCAATTGGCTCGCTAGGAATTCCACGTCCACAAATCTCCAGACTATACAACGAATACTACAACAATAACTCTTTTTCCTTTCTTGGGCCTCCATCGGCCGCCTAGTGGCGCTTTGCATAGCAGAAGCAACTTCACAACCACCACAACTACACCAAGCCCAAGTGTGAGCAGTGTCGAAGAATCGGAGGCCATTTGTGGGACGAACTTCGCCGTGCCCTATTTCATCTCCTTCTATGTGTTGTGTTCCTTCTTGATCATCAACCTGTTCGTGGCCGTCATTATGGACAACTTCGACTATCTGACACGCGACTGGTCCATTCTGGGGCCGCACCATCTCGAGGAGTTCGTGCGCTTGTGGAGCGAATACGATCCCGACGCAAAGGGTCGCATCAAGCACCTGGACGTGGTGACTCTGTTGCGAAAGATCTCGCCACCGCTGGGCTTCGGCAAGCTGTGTCGCATCGGATCGCCTGCAAGCGATTGGTTAGCATGAATATGCCGCTAAACAATGACGGAACTGTCATGTTCAATGCCACTCTGTTTGCCATCGTCAGGACCTCATTGCACATCAAGAACGACGGCAATATAGACGACTGTAATGAGCAACTGCGCGCGATCATCAGGAAGATCTGGAAGAGGACACCTGCACGTCTGTTGGACGAGGTGGTTCCGCCGGCCAGCGACGAGGACGTCACCGTGGGCAAGTTCTATGCGACCTTCCTCATTCAGGACTACTTTAGGCGCTTCAAGAAGAAGAAGCTCGAGAAGGAGCGCATCGGAATCCATGAGGACCCCAACACTGTCGGCCTCCAGGCGGGCATTCGAGGGCTGCACGAGTTTGGGCCCAAGATAAGGCGCGCCATCTCGGGCAACCTCGACGAGGACAATTTCGGTTCGCCCGACGACGAGCCCACCCATCGGCGAAACCACTCCCTCTTCGGCAGCGTCTGGTCCACCGTACGAGGCAAGCGCCTACAGTTACCTGGAAATGGTGGCTTCTATGGTGTAGATTCACACCAGCACCAGCAGCAGTCAGCCCCATCATATGCGGCCACCAGCCAGTCGGTGAGCAATCTGGAACAGCAACTACTGGCCAACCACCAGCAGCACCAGCAACAGCAGATGAACTCAATGAATCTGGACCATTACAATGGCGGCCGGTCGCAGTCGGCCCACGCGGGCGCCGGCGGCGCGGCGGCGATCCGACCGCCACCAAGAACACCAGCTCGCCCTATCACTACGGCGACAATGGGACCTCTACGGCGGCGTTTACTTGGGCGATGCGGCCACCCTGACGGTGAGGCCCACGCCAGGCCTCTACCAGCCGCCGTTCTTGGCCAGCAACCGGCAACCTCCTTCAGCCGGTGGAGCTGGATTCAATAGGTCGGCCTCGGCCACTAGCAACCTGACGAGACTGCTTGTCGGCCAGGAACAGGGCGGACTGGGCCGCTACAACTACCCGGCCGACCTGCTGCAGACCACCAGGGACGAGCTGGCGGCCGCGCTCAGCCTGACACACGACGAGCTCGAACAGGCGGCCACAAACCTGTTGAGCCAACAGCGACAGCAACAACAGCAACAAGCTAGACAATTGTAGACAACAGGTTTTCAGGAACGACGTCGACGACGTGTTTATTCAGCTCATCATATAACTCATCAGATTAGGATTCCGTGCGCGCCAATGGCCCTGCAGTAGGTGAGGACCATGCGGATCTTGTGGAGGTCCTCGTTGTAGTTCGTCACACGGAACAGGTAGCGCTCATTAGCCGACAACCGGCGCAACTTTTCCAGGTAGACCAGGGGATCTCCATGTTGTCCATCAGCTGCCCGCAAGTGGCCGAGATGAAGCGGCGCATGGAGATGCTCGTCTCGACTTTGGAGCCCTGGAACTCGATGGCAAATTTGCTGGGGTCGTAGTAGATGTCGGCCATGATGAGATTGAAGTCTGACGACAGCTCCTCGTATTCCATCATGGTGGTGTACTGGTTCTTGAGGATATCGTCCAGCCTGTCCCAGTAGTACATGCGCTCGCCCTCTGGCGACGACTTGAAGACGCTCGAGTTCTTGGGCACGCCCACTCTGGTCTCCGGCCTCGCGTCGATCTGATCGATGAGCTTGATGAGACTCATGTACATGCACTCGGCCGGATGGGTGAGCATAACGGCCCAGGCGAGCTCGTGGCTCAGCAAATTGCAGGTGCACATCTCAATGACGTCCCACCTGTTGTTTGGGCTTAAATTGGGCAACTCGGTGACGTTGATGGCGACACAGATGTCCTTGTAGGTGTCGAAGGTGGCCTTGCTTATGATGGCCGAGCAGTCGGGCACTCGGTCGCGGAAGGCCTCGGCATGCAATTGGAAGCAAGCCAGTAGGAGAGCAGAGCTGCTATTACAACGAACGTTAGTCTCTTGGTGACCGCCATCCCGCAAATGAAACTTTTATTGCTATCAAATCAATCTCACTAATTAGTTGGGAGGTGTTGAATCTTCCGGAAGGATGCTTATTCTCTCTAGGCTAGAATGCATTGGAAGAGAATCAATACAATAGAATAGAATACGTATGAAACGAGAGGAGCGGCGGCCGCTTGGTGGGCGCAGATCACAAGACGGAGGAGACTAAATTTAGACTGACGATCGACATGGAAGCGCCATGATTAGGGTCACTACGTAACCAACAGGTAGAGATTCCAATGCAGGCTCGCAAGCGTACACAGCGTGAGACACCACCGCCGGCGCCACTCATCGGAACGGCTGCTTATGACAGGCGACAACAATGAGATGTAGGAGGCGTCGGCATGGTTATCATCATCATCATCATCATCATCATCGTCGTCGTCGTCGTCGTCGTCGTCAGCTGCGAAGTCACACGAACCACCCTGAGGACCATGAGAAAGTTCAACTGGATTGTTTGCTGTCCCCATCTGTCTGCTCGCTCCTGGTCGTCAGACTAACTGGCCAACGTCGTCGGGGCAGAGAGGAATTAGATCAGCAATGGACCATAAAGAATGCCTGCAGTGCCACTGGGCGGCATTCTAAAGTCGAATAGCATCGATTGGAGTCAAGGTCTGGCGCCAGGCCGATTGTTGTAATGTACGATAAATGTTCTTTCGTAGCTTAATAAAGGGCAGGCGCCTCTCGCCGATGCATATTAAATTTCCTTGGCTTGGCTGAGGAGCCTCACAGGCTCTTAATTGATGCTATCTCGAGGGCTCTCTAAGGCCATTCTTGACGGTGCGCCACCAGAGGCCCTCTCTCTCTCTCTCTCTCTCTCTCTCTCTCTCTCTCTCTCTCTCGCTCTCTCTCTCTCGTCAGTTGGCCTCGTTTCGAGCAGCGGCGAGGATTCAGATGGGCCCCACAATGTTCCGAACTGCAGCTGATGCACGTAATGTTGGATGCTTTTTGTAAACGCTAACAATTAGTAGTTGTTTCGAAAGCTGCCTGAAAGCTGTGTCTCAACAGACTGACTGCGTTTGTTTGGCCAAGCCCTCGGCGGAAGAAACGGACAGAGGCGATTCTCTTTTGGGCTCGACGAAACAAACAAAACCAAGCCGAGGAATGGCGCGAATGGAAGTAATGTAATGAAGCTCACAGGGAAAGACATTACGTAAGCCATACGTAATGTTGTCGTGCAAATCGTTCGGTCTCTGTGTGAGATGCGCGCCTGCGCCTTAAGAAGTAAATAAACTCGAAGCCAAGTGCGCCGCCGCCGTATCTTCAACCAGATCTTTGTGTTTGCGTAGTGTCCACAGCTCGGCCCGTTTACAATACGACCTCAGTCGAGTGTCCGCAAGCAAGCAAGCAAGAGAGCGAGCGAGCGAGTGAGAGAGTCCACACGACGGCGTGTTTTTGTCCCATCCATCGTGACTTTCCTCAAAATAGTCTCCTTAGTTGTTGACATTGGGCAAGTAATAATATTTGGAAGTTTTAATCGAAAGTATCCAACAGAATGGACAACAATTCAAGCTAAACATCATCCCAATGAAGAATCATTTCTCAAGATCAAAACAATGAGTAGCAAGTTGAATTGGAACGGAATATATATCCAATAGTGACGAACTCAGCTGAAAAAATCAAGTCAATCAGCCGGCAAGCCAATCGATCAATTCTAGAGCCACAAGGTAAGTGTTGCTCCTCCATGCGGGTGTCCTCTGGTTGATGTTCATTGGTTGTGTTCAATGTCGTTTGACGGTGCGCAGGGCAATCATTAGTCCGATTTTGGCATCGCAGCCGAAACAATCGCAAAACTGGTCGAAAAATCTGGATCGAAGCTGAGTATGAAGGCCAGAAAGTGGATTACTCGGCGGTGCCGCCGTCAGAGGTTTGTTTGTGCGACCTTGGAATGCCGATTCGTGTGGTATCGAGCAATGAATGGAAGATCAATACTATCTATACAATATGTTGGTCAACAGGTGGACCTGATGCGAGATTGACTGGAATAGATTAACTGGCAGCAACATCAACAAACTGGATGGATTGTTGTCCGGCGCCCGGCCGACTGGCTGCGGTTTGGCCTTCATGTTGAGGAGGTTAGTTTTTCTCTCGATGCATTTGCGTTCGTCGAGAGATGAGATTTTTGCCTTGATTGTTGTTATTATTACCTGTCTTTCAGGCCATTTTCATCCTTAGCTCGGTCACATAGACTCTAACTATAATTCAGACGACGACGATGCCGACGACATGAACGCGAAGATTTACGGGCCTGAGGTGCGTAATCTGAAACATCTCTTTCATCCTCTTCTTCATTTTAAACGTCGTCTCTCTCTCTCTCTCTCTCTCTATCGCGGCTTTTCCGATGCTCGTCAATCTCGCTGTTGTTCCTCAGTCAAGGCCAATTGCCTGGCGTGCAACGGCCAATTTGAGTGAGCCTCTCCTCGTTCTCATCGTTTTAAATGGCATAGAAAGAGCCTCTCGTCGGTGTCGTCTGCTTCTTCTACTCAGTTGCTTCCTCTATTCATCTGATGGCATCCACAAGTGTTTGGCCGCAATGGGAGACTTCCTGCAATCAATTCAAGTTCATGTTCCTCAACTGGACACAACAACAACAACTCACAAATTGTGAGTCACAATGCGATTTGTGGCGCTGAACTTGTCGGCCGCGCGCAGAGCCAGAGATGTGGCGCTGGTTGTTTCAATGACATCATGGCGACTTGTTGCTGGCCGTCTGGTCGTTGTTGTATTCGTCTGGAAGGTTCTCGTCCATCCATCCGACTGGTGTGCTCCATCACTTGTGGTTTGTAAGCCGCGGAAATTGCACAAACAATTTCCCAACGACCACTACGACAACCATAAGTTGCCAGTGTCGAGCGCCAGCAACAACAATCGATTGCTTCCATTGGGCCGCGCAAGTGGCCATTAAGCAACCATTTCATTTACCACGCTTAAAGGCAACTTCGACATCAATAACACGACAAACTCCTAGTATTAGATGACACAAGTAGCTGCGCTGACTTCGTCCGGTCGTAATAATATAACAAAAATAAAGCTGCCAATTCGTTCGTACCAAATAACAATAATAATAATAATCCAGCTGGAAGTGGCGGTGGCCCATGATTAAGTGGACATTTAACGTCACATAATAATAGTAATAATGGCAACTGGAAAGGTGTGACGCGAGTTATTTTCATACATTCCATTGTCGTCGTGGTCGTTGTTCATTTGAAGATGAATGCGCTTACATCGTCCGCCTGTTGCTCGTCCAGCAGCTGCCGCCGCCGCCTTAATTCAACTCTTTTGAATCCACAATCTCAGGCGTCGTCTCCGCTCGTTTGTCGCGCTGGGCTTCCAACATAAACTAATTAATTTATACAATAAACTGAGACCTGAATGGCATTTTAATTAGGAGAAGAAGTTGAAGAAAAACTGAGTTCTCTGTCGAGTCAGCAGCTTCAGTTTGGCGAGAAATTCACTTGACTTGAACTTACCTCTTCGGAGACACACAAGGCTTGAATGTCTTCTTTCTCTATGTTGCTCTCTCTCCCCCTCTCTCTTGTCTCAGGTTGGCGAGAAAGTAGGTTGACACGACAGTTGTTGTTCGGGGCGACAATCTGTAATGTTGAATTTGCAAATCGGAAGCTGTTGTTTTGTATTCGGCTGATGATGGCGCGCTAGTGTGTAGGGGCGGCCGAGAGGCTGCAGCCGAAGGAGTCAACAAGTAGTGGCCCGAGACGGAGACCTTTCGTGCTCGCGATAATCTGCTGCCGCCGCCGCCGCTGCTGTTGTGTCGTCGGACGGCCAGACTTAATGATTGTATGAACTTGATTCATGAAAACTTTGCCAAGAGCTGGGCTTGACGCGATGAACTAGGAAGCCGGCGGGTTTGTCGGCGGCTGGCTGCAATGGCCGCTCGGCTGACTGGATGAGAGCCATTTTAATTATCATCGGCCAAGATTCGGCTAACACAACAGTGACATTCATCCATCAAGCGAGCAAATCTAGGTGTCAGTCACTCCAGTCAGTCAGTGAGTCAGTCAGCCAACCAGTCAGCTGACCATTGGCTGGAGTTGGTCTGTGTTGGTAGATGCATTCGGAATGTCCATGAAATTAGACTTGCATCTGACATACTAACTCTCTGATACAGACAGAGAAATCCTTCCCTCATGGATCGAATTAGTATTCAGCATCTAAATCGTTGGGCGCAGGAACGCTGGAGATGCGCATTCTAAGTGCAGCTTCGGCGCACCGCAGATGTGTCTGCAGGATGCCCATTCGACAGTCGGTCAGTGGTTTCTTCCTCTTCCTTGCAGTAGCCGGCGCTCCTCTGTCCATATGAGACTGACGGACGGGCGGGTGGACAAGCAAAAGTTGGTGCCAAAATCAAGACTCTCCTCCTTCAGGTCCAGTGTCAGTCTCTCACCTGGTGAGAATCAAACAAATCCACTTTTGACATGATGATGAGTTGCTGGTCGGCGGCGCTAACTCGACGTCAGTTGGCCAAATTGATCCCTTCCATCCGCCACTTTGTCGGCGGCGGCGGCGGCGGCGGTGGCGGCATTGGCGTCCCATCCAATGCAACCTCGTCCGCTGCCGCCGCCGTCGCCACAGAATATCCATTGGCCACTTGCATTTCACTGCTCCAATCATAGCCGAGATGTTATGTGCTGCTAGAATTAATTAGTCTTGTCGGCTTCACCTACTTACCTGATTACTCTCTCGGCCATTAGAGCGGCGGCCCCGCCTCGACTGGAGCCGTCAAATTTGTCGTTGTTGTCTTTGTCGCCCGCGTTTGCATCCCTCTCACATCAGATGGACGGCCGCCAGGTGATGTTGAGGGAAGGAGAAGCTCATTGGTAAGCCTGGCGCTGCTGTTCGGCTGAGTCCAACCGAAGGCCGCTCAAGTAAGTTTGATTATCACGGACAACAGGCCTGGCTTTGAATTAAAGCCAACAGGTTGTTGGTGTTGTTGTATGTCTCTTTGAGTCTCCATTCGCAGGAGCTCAACTTGAAAGATATAAAACTATCAAGTCTGGCCGGTAAGTCACCACCACCACTACCACCACCGCTGCAGCCGTCTGTCCTCTTGCAGACTCGCATTCACTCATGAATGGACGAAAAATTAATTAATGAAATGGCGCTGAGAACGAGAAGGCTGGACGGATGGATGTGGATTCAAGCGAGGCGGGCGGTCAGTTTGTTGTTGATGTTGTTGTTGTTATCATCGTCATCGTTAATGTCGCGACAAAGTATTTGCTTCCCCTCAGATTGTATGCTCTCGCGCTGGGCTTCAGTTGGAGTTTAGTTTTGTTTGGAGGAAGAACTTGAGAGGCGAGCTTTGTAGTTGTTGTTGTTTCAGCGCTCTATCGGACATTTTAGTCTCAAAACATCAACCTAAATGCACCCATGAAATACTTACCGAAATTTAGATTGAAATCTCTGGCCTCGTCGGCGGCCATCACGACGGGAAACAATGACAATAACCATCCTCGTAAATCCTCCCACTCGGCCAATACAACAAATGGGCCATTCATCCAATACAATCGAATATCATCAACACAAACCTCAAGAGGCCACAACAGACAGTCATGAGCATCAATAAGCAGCAATTAACCGCTCGTGTCAAGTCAATCACAGGTAAGTAGGCTCTGCGCATGGTAATGCCATTCGGAGAGTCAATTGATGATAGTCGTGGCGGTACCATTTAGCACTGACTGCTAAGATGGCCCTGAAATGGTTCTCCTATTTTCGTGATGTACTGTCGGCGTATTATCGTCGATGATTATGATTGTTTCAGGGTGCGCCCAGAAACTTGACGAGATCCATTGGGATGTCCATGTGTGGCTTCGCTCACCTACGATTGGCACTCGTGTAATTGTTCTGTCTCTGATTAGAATATAATTCCCATTGAGAGATACGACCCACTTAGAATGGGCGCATTTGCATTCTGGACAGATTATGTCTCAATTTGGTCCATTCCGATGCGGTGATTATGCAAATTTCCACTCTTTCCTATCCTCGTCAAGATGAGTGAAGTCCTGTTTGTTTGTTTGTTTTGGGTCATGTTGAATGAATGCAAAAGTTATGCAAAGCGACGTTGCGTGCAAGCTTCACGTTCCAGATTTCTCGGATCAGAGCCATGCGACTTCCTGAATATTCCTTCAACATCAACGACGACAACCTGACGGAATGTGTACTGGCGGCGGCTCAACTTTGAATCTGCATGGAATCAACTCGATATTGGCCACCCTAATACCTACACGGCCGTGATGATCCAAAACTAACACTTGTTTGATTGACTGCTCAAGCGGCGATGCTGAAGGAGGTGAACCGAACAGACAACCCGCATCAAGTTGCGCCGAATGATGGAGCGGCAGGTTGTATCTAACATGTGTCTGTCGCTCGTCCATCCTCTCTCTCTCTCTCTCTCTCTCTCTCTCTCTCTCTCTCTCTCTCTCTCTCTCTCTCTCTCTCTCTCTCTCTCTCTCTCTCTCTCTCTCTCTCTCTCTCTCTCTCTCTCTCTCTCTCTCTCTCTCTCTCTCTCTCTCTCTCTCTCTCTCTCTCTCTCTCTCTCTCTCTCATTCTGAGGGCCATTTTCGTCTCTGCATGGGCACTCCAAGACGACTTGCATGACTCGAACAGATCCATCAAACTAGAATCCTGCCTGTCCGTCCATATTGGTTTGATGCAACCACCTGATTCCACTCCTTCCGCCGTCATATTTGCATTCCTCGACGCGCCGCTTCCTCCTCGTCCAGACCGCAAGCGCACGAAGTCAAGACAATCCTTTGCGAGATTCTTCATTAGGAAATGCTCGGATCACGAAGCTTTGGAGGGGAAATTAAGAGGCCTCGAAATCTACTACATATCTGTTTGTTTGTTGATTATCGCAGGCATCAGTTTCATGGTTTCATCACGTTTGTGATTGAATCATCACCATGTCCATGTGCTGGGTAGCCGCAATCTAACTATCGTTAGACGAGCGGCCCATCGGAGATTCAGCTGTACTGCTGTTACTACTGTTAGATGTGATAGAGAGAAAGCGCGCATACATTCGCATGAATAGAATTACGTATTTTCTAATTTCGCTTGTTGTTGGCCATCAATTCATTTGGATCGGCCGGTTCGGGGCTAGTTTGTTTGGATTTAAATCTACCAAAATGTGTCCTTGCAGGTCAGATAACATTTTCAAGTGGTCTGCGGCCTGTCCATTGGAGATAGACCATTCGAGAAACCACTTAGTTTATGTTGGCCAGTAAATCACCTTCGATGAGAATTTTCTGGATACTATCCGGCCAGTCTCAAGTCCAGCTCAGCTCCTACTACCACAACTTCAAAGTTGGTGCACTTTCTCGGCCAACAACAACAACAACGACGACCATCGTTCACGAGAGAAGATTTATGGGCTTCCAGTGGAGTGGCTGGCGCAACTGGCCAGTTTAGGTGGGTGCACTCGAGACACTTTGAGAAGGCGCTCGCGATCCTTGAAATTGTCAATTTAATTGTCTCTCATGGCTGGCCACTGGGAAACTTTTGTATGGGAGAATGAGCCAAACTTTGAATTAAAATGTTAAATTGAGCAGATTGTTGTCTAGATTGTTGGTGTGTTGATGTTGCTGTTGTTGGCCGTTCAAAGTTACCTGTAGAGTGAGAGGCGCGTGTGTTTGTAGTGGCAATCGAACTGCTGGCCTGAGATGGACACCGAGTTTGTCGTCTCATGATGTTGTGGTATCGCTGATGTTTAATCTCAGATTAACATAAACACAAAACAAACGCCATGCGCTCTAGTGATGACTAGCCGAGCATGTTTTGACTTCACCCGGCGTCTCTTTGATGAGATCCATTTGGTTGCCATTCTTCGCCAAACATTGGCTATGTTAGTCCACATTGGGCAAAATCCTCGATGTGGTCTGGCCACTGTCACTCTCACGATGTGCGCCTGATAGAGACATTCGTCAGGTTGGCGCTCCGCAAAATAAGTAACAAGTTGGCGGCTCTCGGCCGCGGACTGTCGTCGCCCATTTGTATCTCTCAATTAAGCCAAACGTTGCTGATGCGGGCGACGACTTTTGTGTCGGGCGACGATAGCCAATGGCCAGCAGTTGTGACCTGATTGTGGCGACGACATGGCAACCGAGGTAGTAGAGAGAAGAAGTTAATTCCCAATCAAGGGCTCGTAAACTGGATAGGAGCTTGTTGGCCAGCCATCAACAGTTGTTTGATATACTGACCTCAATCCTGGAGCTTAGCATCTGCTGATCAATGCACAATGCCCATTAGTTTGGGCACATCTGATCGTTGTCAATCATCGGATAGGCAACAAGTGATTGCCTTAATTTGCAAGTTAGTGGACTGTCCTAGAGATGTCATCCGCTCAATGCTGACATAGATAAACATTAACTCGACCCTTGCCGTTGACGTCTGTTAGGTGATTTCTCTTTTCCGAGGATAATTGAATAGATGTTGATATTGGATTTAGTTCTCAGTTTGATCGTGTAGTTCAGGTTGGGTAATCTGATCTCTAACTTACGAACAATAAACGACGAATCCAGTGTTGGACGAGTGCCAATGGTGCCCGTCGAAGTAGGCGAATACCAAGTGATAGTAATAACAACCACTGCTTGTAGTGGATCTCCAATTACACCCACAGCTCTAGTGCATCCTCACAAGTTCGCAGGTTATCACGGCTACTGCTCGTTGTTTACATTGGCTCTCATTAGGGCTATAGTTCGTGACCGGTGTATTGGTGTGTGTTGGTGAGTTTTAAATTGAAAGCGTCAAATTAAATTGACGCCAATGGCCGTCAACTATCCCCACTTTGGACGCCTCCTGCCGCCGCCGCTGCCGCCGTCAATAGCGATGGAGACAAGGAATTGGCCAGCCGTTGGCCGTATCCTCTTCTTATCGGCGCCAACTCCACTTATTGGTGGCCACGTTTAGTTGAATAATTAACAATAACAAGTGTCGGATATCTTGTCTACATTCCTCTCTGTCCGCCCATCCGTCTGTTTGTGTAGTCTGGAGGCTATTCGATTTCGGTGAATAATATAAGGAGCAATCCAAAGGATGAAGAAGCAGCAAAGTAGACGCCCACGCAGTTGGACGTAATCCCATGTCTGGCCAACAACAACATGTTGATCCTGTTGTGAGCCTGAAGCTGGCGGTGATTCTGGGATTGGACGAGATATTAATACTAATTATGTGTGGCCGATAAATCAATAAGAAGATTGAGTTCACTTTCGATATTCGCCACGGTTCATTCAATTTGACTGAAGTCGACTTCACAACAAACCTGAGGCAACCAGTGCTGGTCAGATGGGCTTGCCGGGCACGGCGAACATGAGAGGCGACCATGCAATGCAGTTTTAGGTGTAGCCTGAATGTTGTTATGGTCCGAGTGATATCGAGCGGTCCATCTTGATGGCTCTAAATAGATGCTGGCTGCCACCTGATTCATCCAATCCGGTCATCCCTCAGGTGAATGTTATCTTGTCCATGGATATGCGGCCAAGACGTTGGTTGATCAGAAGAGGAGATTACAGTCGGCTCACGCCACATGGGCCATTGTCTTTGCGGTTCGCTACGCCCCCACCAACAGAGTATCCTTGCGCGCGGCCTACCAATTAGATAATCAGACGAGGCGCTGTCGCAATTGATCTACGTTTTCCTGTGTGTTGTGTCTAGAACGGGAAGTGAAGTCATCAAATTTGATGTCAATCTGGAGAACTCGTTCTGTTTGTCTCTCTGTTCAAGAAGAACTCACCAAACTGTAGCGGCGACGGCTGACATGGCAACAGTGGCAACCAAACTATTGCCATTCTCCTCGTTGGGTTACTCTACCGAAGTAGCAAGTTGCTTTAACTAGCTGCTTGACCAAGCCGGAGAGGCAATTTAGAGATGCTCATGAATGACCACCTGCTTGCTTGCTTGCCTGCTTGGAATTAGCGCCGCCATCGCCGCTGCTTTCGTATCATATCGAGCAAACAATTGAAGTTGAGTAAGATGGGCAAACAGGATTGAGCGTTTTGGTGAGCCCACGTCCGAAGGGCGCCAGCAACAACACATCCCGGAAATCCTCCATAATTCACCTTAATCAGCTGTGTTGATCAACAGGTCCTGTGTAAAGTCCAGCGCATGCAATGGCAGTGGGTTCCTCAGCTCTGATCCTCGTAGTCCCGCTTCTTGTATAGTCAGTCAGCGTAAAGGTGATAATTGAAAATATCTAACGGGCGCCAGTGCAGAGTTCGGTCCTAAAGTAATGTCTGTTGTATGTTACCACCCTCGACATGAGTATTTCCGTTAAACAACCAACCAACTGGCCAGCTGCAATTATTGCTGCATTGGTTTCAACGTCCACCATTATAATACTGCGAAGATGCCCAAAGCAAATGGCCAGTCATCTTATCAAATTGTATTGCTTATATACTTTCACTCGCCCGGAGATCCTTATATAGCCTAGTGTAGTGATAGTTTTGTGGAAGGAGAGGGAGAGAGATGACTCGATTAGGTCGCACCCATATATCAGAATGAGATATCCACTGGAGAAAACAACAAGTTGTTTTAGTGTCTTCCGCGGCCGGCTCAATTGAAGACAAATCCTTTTGTTTACGCACCCATCCAAACACGATTCGAGTCTACGCTTCCCCTCGTTTGGCTCGTCTCCAGTCCAGGCTAGTTCCATCAGGTTAGTTCATTCTTCCACTGGGGACGTAGGGGCATGATAAAGATGCCGGTGGTTGTTTAGGTAGTAGTTTTGGCTGTAGGGAAACAATGGACTTGTTTAACTCTTACCTGATAGTTCTTGCCGCACTGGCAAGAAATAGCAGATGAATTTAGTTGAAAGAGAGAATTTTGATGATTCTCTCTTTCTATGTCTGTCCGTCTTTCTATCTGCCTGCGTTATACAACCATACTTCAGACAACACTAACACCATCCAACCGGCCGACAAACACACACTAAAATCGAACAGGTAAATTACTGGACTCACGTGGGGCTGAACTTAGGCGCACTCTCTTCTCATTGAGACAGATCTTCGAGTAAGGATCACCAACAGATGCCTATTCTTGTCCGTGGGAGATCGCCCAGTTAGGTGTTACGCCTTGCGCTCACCGGCACTTGTCTATTATTGGTGTTGACAAGCTAATGAATATATCCGCACTCCTCCTTCCGATGCCCTGTTTAACCAATCATCTGCTCGCCCATCGATGAATGTTGACCCCATAAACAATAAACACAGGACGACCCCGAGTTGGCGATTGGCTTCGTCGAGTTAGATGGACTCGATTGTCTGATCAAGTTGGCCACTGGTGCCGATCAGATTCACCAAAACTACATCTTGAGAGGTAGGTATCTTCATCGAGACTTAGATGCTCACATCCATTCAAGTGGTTGGTTAACGACTTGATTAGTTTGGCACCGAGCATGGTGATCCTGTCGAACTCGCGGATGAGCGTCTTGGTGAGCAATTAAGGAGGAGAAGAAAGAAGGGTCATTTCGGCGAATGTGCCAAGTGATTGAGTGGAGTCAGTCAAACTGATCAACTAATTCTTCTTTAAACTCGTCCCCTTGTTTACTACTCACCGCTTACAACAGCGCTTGGCCAATTAATAGCCTATCCGGCTGGTTTGAATGGACTGACGCGGCATGAAAGACACCACAAGGTGGCTGTACAGTCTAATCCCGTCGCAGGTATGTATTCTGGCGCATTGGAAATGTAGTCACACTTTACATGAGGACTTGGACTTGTCTTCTCAATGATGAGACAGTTGAATGCCTGATATGTTGACCCTAATTCTAATATCCGTTAATTGAACCAACCTATCATATTATTATGATCTCCAAACTTTGTTACTAAACAACTGGCCATTGGTCACAATCAATCTGAACAATTGTTGTCCATCCCGTTTATGTGGTTGCGGCTATATTGATGATGATGATGATGATGATGATGTTCAGCATCGACTTGTTGCGAGAACCTCGGTGAAGTTGCTTTTTGTCATTGGTGGACCAAAGTGACAGGGGTTGTCTGCGTCTTTGTAATGCCATCAAGGCCGAGGACGAATCAAAGGTAGGTAGTCGATTGATTGTATTGAGGTCGATTGACGGACTCTATCAGCTGATGATTTCAATGAAGAATGAACAAAAGCGTGATGGTTGTATGTCTGTGTGAGTTGATGGTTTGACTTACTTTTGGGCGCGGCTGACATTCAATTTTTGTTGAACTGATAGATATGTGGTGGGCTTATTCTTGATATTTGATGAGCCAAATTTGTAAAATTTTAAAAGTGTCATCAACGAATGAGATGTCGTCTGTCAGTGGTCGGCCCTTTTATATTGGGTTGGTTGGAGGAGAGACGACACTTGTGGTTGCTCTCCCATAGCCATAACACAGAGACGGAAAATTGGCGCGAATTAGTTCGCTGCGGCTAGTGGTGTTGCGCCTGACACGTGCTGTGTGTCGCATCGGCGGCAGCTTCGTTCAGTTCGGTTCGGTTCGGTTCACCATGGAGCGGGTTGAAGCCGCGGCGGCCGGTAGAGCCAGCAGTGGCTGCTGCAACGGCCGGGCTGTTGAGCTGCCCCACCGGCGGCACTTGAAGCCACTCGGCTCGCCTCCCGCCACCTGCCATCGGTTGGAGGATGCCAGCCACCGGCCGCCGGTGTGGCCAAGCAGAACTGCCACCGACTGGCGCGCCGCGTGGCGACTGCCTCAAGTGGTTTCAGTCACCTCACTTTGTCTGATGGCCATGCGAGCCGCTTGAATTACACGCCGCCGCCGCCTGCAAACGCACGTAAGTATACGACAGCACCTTAAGATTGGATTATTCTCGAGCTCAATGCTGACGCTGATGTATTACCATGACATGATGATGTTGTTGTCGTTGTTGAGTATGATAATAGTCTTGTTAGTGTGGTTATTTACATGTACAGACACCACAACCAACAAAAAATCTCCCATAGTCGATTGGAATGAAATCACACTGCTCATAATCGACATTAACGACCACCACCATGACGACCACCACTACGACTATTAGTGGCAACGGCGACACAGGTCTAGTGTTGGAGGGGGCTGACCGACAGCGTCAAAGGAGCCAAGCGATAATAGTTGAATAGAATTGCTCCATCAAGTTAGCCGGTATTATCAGTATATTAGAATTGATACTAACTAGCTCATTTTAAAATGAGATCAACAAACATACATGTATACGTGTACTGGCCGCGAGTTCAATTGTCTAAGAGGGCTATTGTTGTTGCTGTTGTGGTTGCCATTGATCTCAATGTCTCTTGTGAGAGTGCCCATGAAATTCTTTTCTCTTTTTCTATTTGCCGCCTGTCTAGTATATTCAAATTACCTTTCACCCAATGCAATGTTCTCGCGTGCCCGTTGCTATTTCTTTGCCAGCTCGCCGAGTCAGCTCGAATCAAGTCAGATCAAGCCAATTCAAATGAGTGAATGCTAAATGGTGTCGACGTAAATAAGAGACTCTTGAGAGGCGAGGAGAGCTTTCAATTGAAACAACAGGTATTTAGGATTAACTAATGTAATGTAATGTCAGAACAGAAGCACCAGCCAGCAACAACGGCAACATTCGCCAGAATGGGCGAGATCGTTCAGATGGATAGATACACTGGATAGATACAATTCTCTGTGAGCTAACATAGAATTGTGTTAGATCAAAAGTTAGTTCCACCTGGGAAATGGTTGATGAATTAATAGAATGGGCTGGTTTGCTTGTCGAGCGAGTCAGATTTGATTGACTAATTGGGCTTGATGATGTGCAGCTTCGATTAAGGTGAGCCGAGCCGAGCCGAGCCGAGCCGAGCTGATCTGAGAGTTTTTCACGACTTGTGAACATTCTTGCGGTTCATTCGATGTAGTTTGTTGTGGCCAATGATGATTAGTAAATGAGATTGGCAACTTGCAAAGGAGGAGACTACATTTAACAACAACAAAGGTGACTTCCTTCCGCCCATGTCTGGACGAGCAGATCTCTTTGCTCTAATTGTTGTTTTACTTCCTCTAGCGTATTGAATTACCTTCCATGTCGACTACATCGCGCGCGCGCTGCCGGCTCCTACGTCCGGCCCGACCGACCGAGATCAGGCGACTCGCTAATCAACTTGATGGGTCGCCTGTTGATGTTGATGATATATACAATTAATATTCTCGAGAATGCAATGAATCTATCGGAATCGCGTATGAAACGCGCTCTAACAGATAGATGCACTCGCCTAAATTACCTTGAGAGATATTTGCCCGATAAAATATCAAATCAACTGCAAGAAATAAATGAATGGATGGGCGAACATAAACAATTGAATAGAAACGAATGGCGCTGGCAAGCGCACTAAACTGAGGATGGATGGCGAAAATTTTACACTAAAAATATGGCTTATCATAATGATGGTAATATTCTAATGTTGTCTGTTTGATTGTTGCACTACAATTCCACCAATGACCAGGCCTCTGAGATGTTGCACACCTGACTGGTGGTTATATGCAAATTAGTCATCAGTTGGATGTTTGCAAGGTTTTCTGGGTTTGGCGGCGGCAGAGCGGCGGCGACGGGCCTAATTGAATTCTTTTGAAAATTGATTTGGGGATAATTTAAATGGGCGGTGCGGTCAGTCGGTGGGACGGCCAACTGTTGCATTCTCTATGTCTGTGTGTTTCACTCGACACAAACCTTGAGCAAATCACGAGCGCCAAGATTAGCGGCTAATGTGATGAGCATCACACCGATTTAGTTATCGAGTTGCGTTTGCTCGCATCAAAGGGCTTTGTTGAGGAGAGAATAGATGTATGTATATTTTTAGGAGTGAGAGTGGAACTATCGGCTGACACAGACAACAAGCCCAAATGGAAGCTTAAAACATGGCCATTTCCATCGAGTGTATGATAATTTAAGGTAGTAGTTTGGGCCGGCTGGCTGGACGAGAATATGATGGTGACTTTGCTTATTATCGAAAGCACATACAGGTTGTTATGCAGATTGTACAAGTGTCTAACCAATACTTGGTGGGCCAAAATAAGCGCCGCCAGCCCGGCCGCCAGTGAGCGCGGCAGAGGCC
This sequence comes from Oxytropis ochrocephala, assembly GCA_020916435.1. NCBI lineage: Eukaryota > Viridiplantae > Streptophyta > Magnoliopsida > Fabales > Fabaceae > Oxytropis > Oxytropis ochrocephala. Next base: position 193,233 of record JAJHUT010000092.1, read on the forward strand.
GATTTTGATGAATGAATGACGATTTTCCATATTTTTTGTTACAAATCCCCATGACACGTTGGAGTTGAATTCAGGCTGCTGTCGATGACACACAACCTGCTGGCACCATTTTATCATCATCTGGTGGCTGCAAATACACCAAAGCGTTCGTTACCTGTGTTGCCTCGTGCCAGTGGCCGGCCGGCTGCAAACAATGGCGGGTGTTTGGCGCCGTAGCGAAAGCGTTCTCTCGCTGTCTGGCTTCTCAAAGGTGCCTGCTTAGATTAGCCTTAGTTTGTTAATTTAGCTCACACACATATACAGACAGACACTCAAGCACCGGCCACGACAGGTAGATTAAGCGACGAGCTGTTCAATTGTTTCGACCGGCCACAGTGGCAGCCACTGGCCAGGCAGAACCAAAATTCACGGCCACCACCTGATAATGGGATATCAATTAGGCGGCTCTCTCCCTCTGCCTCTGAGTCTCGCTAGCAAGCCATGGACGGACGTGGCGTCTTGGTCGTTTTGCGAGCGAGCCAGTGGGTGAGTGGTGAGTGAGATAAACAGTCATGCAACAGGTCTTCCACTTTCCCAGTGACGGCCCATTATCTTGTTACATTATGTGCGGCTCTTATGTCGCCCGAGCTCGAAAGTCGACAGCTCGCGCCAGCTAAACGCCTTGGCACGCAATTGACTCGAGCCATAACACCAACCAATGGCCGAGCCACGAGCATCTCGACGATTATATCCATCGTTACTGTTATCATTCATTCATCCATTTGTCTGGTCTGTTCCTCGGAACCAACTCACGTCAATTGTTTGCCAAAAGGCGACTGCTCGTCACGCAGCTCTCACACAATCGGAGAGGTGCCAATTATTCTTTCCCCGCCACCGGCGTAGCCACACAAACCGACAAATATATATTGGCACATAATTGACAAGTTAACTGTTTTAACCTGTTGTTAAACTCTCCATACTCTCTGAACTCGTCCAGTAGACTCGAGACTAAACCCGAGCACCGAGAGTCATTGTGCTCCCATCTGAAAGGGCATCTCTATTTGTCGCTCGAGTCTGCTGACCTCTGTCTCACTGTGCCTCTGTCTGGCCGAACATTGGCGCCACTAGATTTTGGGTGGCCAGACGGCCCAGCCGATATTAGCCCTCGAAGTGACGAGCGCTGACGACACGACGGGGTCTCAATGCTGGTCGTCGACTCCGCACGAGCCGAGCTCTTAAAATAGTTGACCGAACTAAAAGTAATTCAATTACTTTAATCGGCTTGTTGTTGCTCTATCGAATATTTTTTAATTGTTAGGCATCAATGGATTGGTGGGCCCTGTTGTTATTATGGTCGTCGTGTTTGACGCCGTCGCCCGTTCATAGACACAATTCAATTAATGTAAGAGAGTTGGTAGGCCTAATTTAGTAGCCCAAAGCAGAGAGAGAGAGAGAGAGAGAGAGAGAGAGAGAGAGAGAGAGAGAGAGAGTTCATCGGCCTCGCCCACGACGGAGCTTCTCTTGGCTGCTCCTCAACTCAAATTGCATCATCTCTCTCAAAAAGATCCTCAGTGCACACGTCTCGAGCAAATGTATCAAGTTATTTACAAAAATCATGCTGCCATCTTTCCTGATGCACGACGGCCACAATGTTGTCTTTGTTGGCTCCATCCTCGGCGTCGTGGTCGTCGATTAGTCTGCCATAAAGTTCCTGAAAGCTCCACTCCGCCTCTGCTCCAGGTTTGTCGGCCTCAATCTTACGGAAGAAATGATGAACTGTGCAGACGGACGTCGTGTCTTTGCAAAGCCTCCCCATCTGAGGCCCCTCGTCAGAAGTAACAACAACAACAACAACAGCAGCAGCAGCAAAGGTAGTTTTCACTAATGAATTACATGACATAACAGCCTTGCCTGTCCGCCGGTCAGTCGAGCGGAACAAACTTGGCCTCGTGGTCGACTTGACAGTCTAGCTGGCTGCCTGTCTCTTTCTCTTCATTCATCTGGCCGCCGTTTCATTTGAAAAAAATACGACACAAACACTCTGAGACGAGAAAAGTCAACAGCACCTCTACGGCGAAAGTAACGGGACCTTCCGTTCCATGAATGGAAGGTTGTCGACTTTAGAATGAATCCGTTTAGCTCATTGCGACACTTTTCAGGCCGTCGACTTGCTGCTGTCGGCGGCTCCGAGAGACACCAAACTCCATTTTCTCCATTTGAGAGTTGGAAGAGTTCTTTTTAAATTGTCAGAACGCATGCGCGTTGCCAACATCAACGCAAGCCTTTTCGCTGGCGGCTGGTCGGCGGCGTCGAACAGCCAGTTGTGCGCACTTGTGCGTTTTCGCTCATCACTCAGCGCTCGCCCGCCCAATCGGTCCAAATTCGCTTGTGAGTGCACACCGGCGGCGCCCGCTTCTCCGTCTCGTTTGGTGTTCGTTCACTTTGGTTGTTCTCTCGTCGCCGCCATTTGCAAAAAAGGTTGCACGCGCTCATGTTCATCACCAAACTTGATAATAACAAAATTAATAATTATTCTCATACATGCCATAGTATATAATGTTTAACTATATTGCTTGATACCATAATGAGTTAGTGGTTGAGTCAATTCAATTTATTTTGTCAATAGTGAGGTTAAAACAAGTGATGGAATATGTTTCGCTCGATGGAAGACGACGACGACGACGATCACATACAACAAGTTAGAAGGCACATAGAGAGAACAATTGGCGCGATGAAAGAATTATCTTCAAAATTATGATAGTTTATATTCATTTTAATAATTTTCAACACTTTTTACATTTATCACCCGACACAAATTCATCAATTTCTTCTCAAAACTTCAAACCGATAAATTATTAACCAATTAATCATACGAAAATATCAAACATAACAATACCTCAATAACCACCAACATCTGGAACACAAACTAAACTTGCAAACCATGCTGCATAGGCTCACATGTTTGGTCAAATGTGATACAAATTATTCAAGCAACAGCCAGATAACAAAGATCAAATAAGCCAACAAGATGTCGGCCTTCTAGTAGATTGTTTGACACTTTTAAACAAAACTCTCGCCGGGATACCAGATCAAGATACATTTTACGACTTTGTAGATGCACTTGAAGAGGCTGGAATGGAATCAATTATACAGAAATATTCAGATTTAGATGCACAATTGAGAGAACAATTTAAATTATATGAACAATCGATTGAAGCAGAAGACGAGGAAGCCGACGATAACAGTCCCATAGTTGGATCAGAGTCAACAACCAAAACAACCGAATTAGAGGCTCAGCTAAATCAAATAACAACCACAACCACCACAAATATGATGACTGACAAGAAGGTTGTAACTAATAGCAACAATGGTGGCTCCAATTCATCGGAGGAGGCTCATCCGCGGGCCATAATCACATTGTTGAACAAACTAACTCGCGCACTTTCAATCGGGCATTGATAAGGCGACATGAAGCTTTAGGCGAGGTCAGCGAAAGGGTAACAGATGATACACGAGACCCTAACGAAAGCGGTGAGACAACAAACGATGATGACGAGTATGAATCGGCAAACGATAGGTCGAATGAGTTGAAAGAATCGCCAAAAACAACATCACTACCCGCATCTAAAACAGTTGTCCAAACACTGAATACTGAACACCAACAACATCACACTGTTAGACGACAACATCAATTACAATTACGACAGCAGCAGCCATCGCTACATCAGCGCTCTAATATCAGTAGCACTAACAGTCTCAATAACAGTAATAATGATAATTTATTGAAACAAAATAACCTGGCTCGGGGTAAACAACAACGAGCTTCGATAAGTTCATGCTCGTCAAGTGACTCGTATGCATCATATGGTTCTGGTTATGCTAGCGGCAGTGGAAACAGTACTGATCACGAGCATAAACATCAAAAGGCAGAAGTACTCCATAGTAACGCAAACCTGTCAAGCAACGTGAATGAGCCAACCACCATTGAAGCCAATAGCGGTGTTCGTGTGATAAGAACCAGCTCAAGCGAGAAGAAGAAGAAACTCTCAGGTGCGACGACTGGAGAGCGTTTGATTGTGACAATGGGACAGATGTTGATTCGGAGAATGACGACTCGCAATTGAAACAGCATTTGAGCGAGCTGGAACAATTAACAGACGAACTTGCAAAGAGGGACATATTTTCAGATCTCAGCCAACCCTCGCAATCAACAAGTAAACACAATTTTTCATGCAAAAAATCAAGTCAACTTCAAGCAACTCAAGTAGTGTCCTCTCGACAGGTAGCAATTTATCAAGCTTAATATCAAACAATGATGAAAATATTCAACACCTCACTTCATCACCAAAACCACAACATCAATTGAAGCAAACTCAGGGCTCCACTGCGCCGTCGCCGCCTCAACCGCCGCCGCCCCACCGCCACCTATGCTATCTGGTGGCCATGATGACAACAGCAACGCCGATTCGCGTTCAGCCTCAGCAACGCCGACCTCATGCTTCCAACAAGGAGCCACTAACATCAATTTAAATAACAACACAGCTAAAACATTGTACAACCAGACCTTTTCGAGCCCGCAACGCCAGCAACAGGTTCCAAATAACGATGGGATGGCTATTCACTCGAAGCCATCTAGCAAAACCTCAACGCCAAATGTTACCAGCCAATCCAACTCGTGTGCACAATCACCAAACGTGAAACTATCAACCACAACAACAACAACAACCACAAGATCTGGCAACAACCCGTCGACGCCATCAAAACAACAAGAGCCCTACTATCACAACCTCTTCCAATGGGAGCAGCTGGTGAGCAAAGGCGTAACGCGACCTCTCCTCATTAATGATCTTGATTTCACCGACTTGAGAGACGAGGACGACTGTGATCTCTTGAATAATAGTCCGCCAAACAACAACAACATTAATGGTACTCGTCTCGTTGGGCCACGCAACCAGAGCTCAGGTGAACCCTTGACCATCAGCATACCCTCGGATGGAGGCCCGACTGGCGGCGCAGGATTCCACTGACAGTGGGACGAGCACCACCTCGCCGAGCTCGGCCAATGCACCTGGAGCGCCAGCGAGCGCGCCGCCGCCCTTACCACCACCGCCGATATCGCCCTGGTTCAATACGATCTCGGGCAGCCGACCTCAGAGTCAATTCATGTCTAGTCCTCGCCGACGCCTTATGACTATCCTGCCGGCAGTAATAATATTTGCCAACAACAACAACAACAGAACTCGGCCGAATTCAATCAGAGACGGCTCGCCGGCAAACTATACATACTCAAATTATAGCCGTAATTTCTGTTTGTGTTACGCAAAACATGAACTCGCCACTCAATAATAGTCACCATTATAATACTCTACAGCCTGTAGGTAATTTAAGGTCTGCTTCCTCTATGTCCAGCTTGTTATTTGGTAATAATGGACGCTATGGCAATAAGCGCAAAGAAGACAATGAAGCTGTTCTGGAAGGAGGTGCGCGAGGATCGCTCGCTCTTGTCCAAATTAACTAAGAAGAAAACTATTTGGGATGAGATCAAGCCAATTCAGGTGGATACACAAAAACTGGAGTATCTATTCGAGTCTAAGGCGAAGGACTTACTGTTGAGTAAGTCGCGTAATGGCCTCGATGGAACTAGCCAACGCAAGGTGAAGATCACAGTGTTGGATGCAAAACGATCGAATGCTATAAATATTGGTATGACAAAATTGCCACCAATGCGTACGATAAAGGCGCTATTCTCAAGATGGATTCAAGTATAATGAATCGCGAGGGCATAGAGAAGATATTGACTACGATGATGCCCAGCGAGGAGGAGAAATCTCGTATCATTGAGGCTCAGTTGGCCAATCCCGACACGCCTCTGGGAACGGCCGAGCAGTTTCTACTCAATCTGGCCAGTATTAGTGCACTGGAGGCCCGCCTGAAGCTGTGGGCCTTCCAATTGGACTATTCACAAATCGAGAAGGAGGTGGCCGAGCCTTTGATGGACCTGAAACAGGCCATTGAAGAGATTGAAAAATCCGATACCTTCCGTATAATATTGGGCACTCTATTGGCCATTGGCAACTTTCTCAATTCAACCAATGCCAAGGGTTTCCAAATCGACTACCTCGAGAAGGTGCCCGAGGTGAAGGATACGGTACATAAGCATTCATTATTGCACCATCTATGTTTGTTTGTACAGGAGAAGTATGATCCAGAGTTAACTACCGACCTCTATAGTGAATTTAGTGCCGTAAATCGTGCAAGTAAAGTCGATTACACGGAAGTTGCAAAGAATCTCAAAAAGATGCAGCAAGATTGTAAGGCCAGCTGGGACTATTTGAAGATTGTGGCCAAACACGATGGTTTGGCCAATCTCATGAACGCTTGCGGTGGCGTCTCGTCGGCAACATGCTCGTCTTCGTTGGCCGGCTCGTCGAGCAGCAACGAAAACTCGCCCACCAGTCATCATCAACCAAAATCGGCCGGCAAATTAAATAACCTCAGCAAACTGTCGATGATAACAACTGTCATTGGCTCAGACAGCTCATCTGATCAACAGCAATCGTCGCCCACAACAAAGCAACTAAAAACAAAAGTGAGCGACTTCCTGACTGATTGCGCCGAACGTATTATGGTCCTGATGGTTATTCATCGGCGAGTTATGAACAGATTTCAAAAAGCTTTTAGTCTATCTCGGCTGTCCATCGCATCAGATCAAACAAACTCAGCCGCAACAAGTTCTCAAGGTTATCAACGAGTTTGCGCTAGAATATCGCACAAAGCGCGAGCGAGTCAAAGAGATGCTCATGAAAAATCAACAATGTCACCACCATAACCAGTCTGCTAGTAGATGGCAACTGAATCGTTTGCGCTGGGCGGGCAGTCAACAATGTATCGATTCTCTTGGTTACAACAACCGACCTTGCTCAACCACCTCCTCAATTACCTCATCGTCGTACGCCAACGCCGCCAACTGCCCTGAATGTGCCATGGAAACTCGCAATCGCTCTATGGACAGTCACTATGCCAACCAGCAACATCAGCAGCAGCACCACCACCACCACAACCACAGGCCTGGCTCACCATCTGATCTCAGTGGCGACTATCTCATTGATCAAGTGTCGTGTTGTAACTCGCGCCAGGTTTCTATGACACCTGTTCCATTGGCGGACAAGGGAGCTTTAAATTGCAGCCAACGAAACCGGCCACATTCGATGTCCATGTCGATGTTCGACCTCCAGCACCAACATCAAAATGGTTCGCCCAATTCTAGTCTGCGAGGGGACACTTGTAATGGGGCCAGTCAATCACTGCGGGAGAATGATGATGTTGCCCGACAGAAGGACGAGCAGATGCGGCGCTTGTTGGGCGCCGGCAAGTCGGTGGATGGGGCCTGTAGTGATTTGTATCAAATGAGCCACTGGTCTACCACAATGACGCGCGTCAATCGGCACCCACCAACACCAAATCAGCTGGCCAAACAGAGAGCGGCCAGTATTGAACTCGTCACAAGAGGCTCAGAAAGAGGCCGCCCAAGACTCATTTGATAGTACAGGTAGTGGTTGTTCATCGGGTAGACGTCAATCGTCGTACTATAGGCACTTGAACAACAGGAACTCATACCAAATAGACGATGAACCAAACAGTGACGAGGAAATACTACAAAGTTTAGTGAGAGCGGCCACTGCCAAGAGTAACCATCACCATAATAATAAGAGCACAGGTTCCCCAGGCAACAGGTCGAATGGGAGTGGCAACCAGGAGACGCCAAACAATGGCATCAATAATAGGGGAACGAAAATAAGATTCTCAGTCGTTTTAGTTGCGATAGAAAGTCATGTAAGTAGCATCAACGAGAAGCAATTCACACCATTGTACTTATCTAATATTTCATAATAACTAACCGATTCCATGCCAATTGAATCAATCTCAATACATTATCAGTACGTCGTTCATTGGGTCCTAGCTTGGAGATATCTAATGCATAGTTGTATCCAATAAGAGCCGAGGATATTCACAACAACCCAAGATTGTACGACGCAAATGGAGGTGTTAATCCAATTAACATAATGGCATTTTATTAACTGACGCATGACAACTGGCCAGGAGGAGAAATTTTATGCTCATCCATGGAAACTATGATGTGACCTGACCCACTTGGAGAAGAAACACTAAATTATAAGCCAATTCAATAAAATTTAAAACTAAACAATCACTCGAGGCTTCCCAAATAATATTTTAAATTGCCAAACTGTGTCCGATTTGGCACACTTGAACATTCTCCTTCGGGTTTCACAATAATTACATTCTCCTCGAACCATATCACGTGCACCACTTAAAATCAATACTGTAGAACATATCTTGCAAACATAGGAAGTGTGGTGAATATTCATAACCGTCCTCACGGTTGGAGCAGAATAAGTCTCATTAGAGAGCAAGAGAGGCCAATGGGCCTTGCTCAAGCCTTATTCTGACGTTTAACAGTTACATATAGTGGCGTGGACTGATGATCGGCACTAGTGCCGACTGAATTTTACTTATGTAATGACTAAGGCAGGTTTGCTCAAAATTTGGTTGGCCAAATTATTGAGCTTAAGCTTGACTATCTAAATAAAAGTGTTTTTGGATAAAGTCCAAGCATCAGCAGACTGAGGACGGAGAAGTCTTGCTAGTTGTAGGAGTCTGAATTGGAGCAGAGCTAATCTTGGCATCATCAGCATCTATGAAGAGCTCGTAAGAGTGGCGTTTGTCGACGACGAGTCTCGTTGATTGCCTGGCAACATTTAGTTGTCGTTAACGGACGAGCAGTCATTTCTTTTGACATACAAAACGACGAAGATTGTATTTGGCTGGCCTGGCCAAATTGACGTTGAAGCTCCGCCGAAGTGGAGTCGGTGCTTCAGTAGTGTTGATCCTCGCGTTGGCTCATCATTGAAACTTGTGAGGCCGCAAACCGACGAGCATGTTGAGGAAGATGGGCGCCCGATCTATCATCTGCCCCCTTGAAGCGGTTCAGGAGTTCACTCTCACTCTCAAGAGATAAAATTAATTACCATCACGTCCACCGGCTTGTGTTTGCCACATGGATCGGCCGGCCAGATGATAATGGACAACAACAACAGCAACAACAACAAAGCCGGTGGTGTTACGTATCTGAACGGCATTTGTTATCACCTCGAATGGTTGCCGCCGATGTGGCATACAAATCGTACATGTTTCCATTTCCTTGTAGTGCTTTCCAAGTGGTCACTTCTTACATTGTATCATTGTATGTTGGTCTCAGCCCACTCGTCAGTGTTGAGTTATGCTGAACAAGAATCTGAGCTGTGAGTCATGAAGAGAGAGAGAGAGAGAGAGAGAGGAATTCTCTTGAATAATCACCACCACCACCGCCACCACAACTACAGCAGAAGACGCTGAACAATCTCTCAAAACTTATGGCCATGTTTACCTCCAATTAGCTGGACATACCTTGGAAGTTGAATCATCCGAATATCGCGGCTTGCTACTGCTGCCGCAGCTGCTTCAGGCTGTCCACTGGCGGCCAGCGAGAAGTGAATACATTATTCGTGGTTGTTATCGTTGCAAATGCAGCAGAATGGCTGTTTACCTGGCGAGCGGCGACCGCCTTAACGACGACGATGATGATGACCAACTAACGGACGGACGGACAAATGAACAAATCTGGCCAAGTACCAACATCGGCGTGATTTTGTGTACAGAAACGTTACGTAATCCTCGTTGCCGAGGCATCTCATACAGACAGTCGAGCTGGTATTCTGCGTGCCAAAACATTTTGGCTACTTTTGTCCATTGTCAGTGGCGTCGTAGATGATGGCGATGGAGGAGGCTGAATTTTGGATTAAATGTTCGAGAGTGTGTATGTATGGGCTTGCATTCTGGCAATTGAGCTGCCTTTGACAGACTAGCGTCGAGTTGGCCGAGAGTGCGTCTGGATGATATCGAAGGCTAGTGTTGGGTGCTGACAGTCTCTTGTGTTGGATAAGAAGAGAGGAAAACAGCCATACAGAGAATGCGAATATTATTATTGGCCGTCGCCACTGCCACTACTGCCGCTGCTAGTTTTGTTTGTGTGTCTGTAGGTTTGGGATGGCCAAAGCCGTCGATAGCCTGAAATGAGCCATCGACGGCTACGGCGACTGCTACGACTGGCCAGGCCGAGCGCAATATCGTCAATAGGCGGGATTTAGTCACGCCTTTTCTTATATGTCGGGCACAATCATTACTTTGGGACGGAGACCGCAGCTACACCTACTCTTGAATGCGGGCAGCCTGCGCGATTCTAACAGAATGAAATATACACAGCCTTTGTATGGTAGTGGCAAGAGCAGCAGCTGCAGTCGCTAGCCAAAGCTAACGATAGAGAGACAGAGAGAGAGAGAAGGAGAGAAGCACACAAACACTCATTCGATAGATTGGAAATAATTTCGCCATTTGGTGATGGTGATGATGATCGATTTAGTTTATAATAAATACAAAATATATGATATACATTCTCACACTAACATGTCCGCCAAACACAATATTTATTGTACACCAGTATTATGACAAAATCAATTAAATAACTATGCCATAATAGTCACACAAGCAAGCAAACAGATACATACACATAATTATGCCATCTCATTTTACTACTTCAAATGGTCATTTAACTCTCGGCACCAATCACAAGTTGCAATCATTCCCAATCTAATGGGGAAAGGTATCCTCTCTACACATTAATAATAAATCTATGGCAATAAGAGAACAAAATAACACTCACAGACACTATATTAGTTACAATTACTACTATTTACACAAATATTTTGTAAACTTTTTAACATATTACCAATAGAAACAGAATAATTACTCATAGACTCATATGTACAATAACAATATTGACCACATAAGTTCACACAAAGATATATACATATATTTAATTTAAATTAAAAAAACGATTGTCGATGAGAAATTATTGTTATTCAGACTAATCAGAGATCAATAATCTCTGGTCAAACATCTACTGACACAGCAATAGCATTTTTGCTGTTTATGCAATCAAACATATTCATCATACTATTATTGCACAAACGAAGGACAACAATTACGACAAAAGGAACGACTCAATCTTATTTCAGCCATGAACTCGCCCATCATCATCATCATCATCATGACCATCATGATGTCCACCAGCAACGCCTCCTTTGGTTTTTTTAGCTTTTGTAATCAACGTAGTAGCTCCAGTAGTAACTCATCGTCGGCTGGCAGTACGGCATCACATGAACGCGGCCGAAGAGGTTGTAATTCGCGACGGAAGACTACATCAAGTAGAAATAAATTCGCTCTTCAATATCAACAACAATTACAACAACAACAAAGACAATCATCAAATGTTTTCGGCCTAGACTTAACGGAACATACGCAAAGATATTGTGATGATGACTCGATACCATATATTGTTAAATCTTGTACGAGATTCATTGAGAAATATGGCATAATTTTTTGTATATATAGACTAAGCGGGATGCGTGTTAATATACATAAATTGAGACAAGATTTTGATAAAAATCCCAAGATTTCTATGATTGACTGCGAGACCATCTCAAATGACGCGCATGCAGTCGCTTGCGTCCTCAAGCAATACTTTCGAGAACTGCCAACACCATTATTGACATTCCATATGTATGAAAATTTATTGAATTATTTAAACAAAGTAAAACTGACCACCACTTGAATGGGGAAGAACAAAGTCATGATGAATCCAGAGATGATGATAAGAATAAACAAGCGACTAGAATGCAATCTAATAATGACACTCTAAGCAATACAGATGCAATCAATGACCATGAGCAATACTATGATTCTGAACAGGACAAAGACGAAGATGTTGGAGACGACAAGGATAAAATTCACGACATTGATGATGATAAAATTTGTGATGATATTAGAGTGGATTCTACGAGCATCAGTAAGCCTGATACAACACTCAACTCCAATAGAACATCAGATAGTTGCCATAATAGTAATAAAAGTGGCACCAGCACGAAAGTGCAACAGCCAATGAAGTCAAAATCATCCATTGTACATCAGCAATCGTCAGCCAATCCAAAACTAGCCCAGCAATCAAAACACAAGAAACCATTCACATCATCAGCCTCCGATTCTCAGCTCATTTCATTATCATCGGTGGTTACAACAACTGCCTCTGACATAAAATATCAAGTTAATTTGGAAGATTTCAAGAGGTTGTTGTTGCAATTACCCCTGAGCTCATTATCAGACACTCAAATATTTGATGCGACATCTCGCTTGCATTGCAACCAATGGCAAGAGGACCGGCATGGACTCGAAGAACGTTGCCATTGTTTGGGCCCCTAATCTACTTAAACCTCGTGAGCTCGAGCTTTCAGCTGGCCTAGAGACACTCCAGGTGATTGGCCTACAAGCAGTCATCACGGAACAACTGATCAAGCACCACAAGTTCCTATTTGATGATGATGAGAACAAGAACGATTTCTCTGAGAACAGCAGCTTGAGGCGCGAAAAGGTGGAAGAGAAGGAGGAGGACGACGATGGAAGTTTACCAGAGGATGATATTAGCAAATCGAAGCAACCGCAAGATATCTCGTCCTGATATCAGTTCATCATGAGTGTCTATATCAATCATTGATGAAATGAGGATATTATCAAAGGCTTCTGCTTTCTATTTGTATGTATAGCCTCTATATTGAAACAACATAACTTTAATTATTAATAATAACATGATAACATTTGCCTTGTCATAAGAGTGGCCTGCCTAAATGTTTGATATTCTTCCTACTGGTGAGACATGTTTCTGTTCGTCGCATCTATATGTAGATTCAAAGGCTCTTTCATTTCGACGACGTACTTATGATATTTGGGGTTGAGATATCGTTCTAATGTTCTCCACATTATGAGAATTGGACAGCTCTAATTGATGGGCTTAGTAGGCTGTTAATTCTATGGCCCCTGAAGGGTATATTTGCAGTATAGGATGTAAGCTCGTTGATGCTCAATCCACTCGAACACGTCTCTTGGTAAATTTGAGTGTATCTGTGAACGAACCTGCAGGTGATAGATCGAATTCGCACAGCCCACGGAAGGGGCGCCGAGAAAACACTGCAGGAAGGGGCCGACATCGTGACTGAAATCATCGAACAACATTCTGGCCCATTTGTGCCATGTCGAGGGGCCTGGACGGTGGCGCCCACCCATACGTAAGCCAATCTCCGGCAGCCATCCAGCCTGGCAAAGGCGGTCTTTTTCAGATCATTCTGTTTAGATAGCCTTCTAGCTCGCCGATCCTTTTAATTATATCTCTTGCAAGTTGCAACAGATAAATGTGCCAAAAATGTGAACATGAAAATGCCACAGCGGCACATCAGAAAACAATTATATCAGCACTCAATTGAAGCGGATTGAGGCGAGCGAAGTGGCGAACGCGAGCGAGTGCAAGTGTTTCTTTCATGAAAACGCACATGACTCCTCACCAGCAGCTCGCTCGCTCGCTCGTTCACTCTCCTCATTTTGTCGTCCTCAACGTCGCCGTCTTAAACTTGTTCTCAATGTGATATTAATTATTACCAAATAGATATCAATATTTAATGGTTACATAATCAATTCCAAGCGAGATTGATAGATATTTGCATGTTCTCTGTCGACGTTTCAATTACCATTGTTTGCAATTCATGAAAACTAATATAGTTATTACTATCATATTACTAGTGAAACGATCAAATTGGTGATACAAATGGGCAGCCTTAATTAATAGGAAAACCAAGCGACAACATATTTATAATTAACAAGAATATTGTGTTCTATAGATGATAGACTAATACTTGAATTCCGAGTTGATTCATCCTACAAGTTGGAATATTGTGGTCCGGGCCTATTCGTAGGTCTATTGAACATTTAGGCGCAATAAGAATTAGTGTTTGTCTGTTTATCATTCAATAATTGACATGATCTTCATGAATATAATCCCAATGGCATCGTCCAATGATTTGAGCAACAAAGAATTTCATACTATCACATATTACTTACATCAGCAAACCACCTGTTTGATACATTCCTAGCCAAACCGGCACCTGTGCTATGCTAGAGTTTTTTCTCTAGAGTCCAGTAAATTGCAATTTTGTGATCTTCATAGTTCGTTACGCCCAATTACAAACACATATATTATAATATAATTGATTTATCCCCCTTTGAACGTAATAGACATATTAGATACATATAATATAGAGAAAATCTCAAGATCATGAGCACTAGCTCGGTCAATAATACTATTGATTCCTCTAGTAACAACAAGTCGGTCATCGGAGACCGAAAGCGACCTTATGAAGTCCAGGATGCAATCCCATTGTCCACCCACAAAGAAACGAAAGGAAGAAGCTGGCGAGATAATTACTTGCCATCAAGACATAAATAGTGTTAAGAATATAACTAGCAACTCGGATGAATTGAATACAAGTCCAATTATAGCAAGCGATTCCAATCGCTTAAATGTAAATAATAATAATAACAAATCTCAGAATTCTGCTGACACTACTAGTCGCCAGGGTAGCCAATTGACGAACAAGTCGGAACAACATGAATCCACCAATAGAGTGACCAACCATCCCAACCAAACATCAACACCGACAGGTCAAACAGCCATAGTGAAGCTTGAGGTCCCGAGCAAGATCTCAAAATGCGCCAACTCAACGCCCGCATTTGGCTCGAATAATTTCTTTTATGGTAGCCAAAATCAAAATATAGGTTATAAAACACGGCCACTCCTTATAAATCACGCATCATCAACCTCGTCCTCATCGGCCACATCTTCAACTAGTGTTATTACAGATAAAAATCAAGCTTCATCGGGGAAACCAAAATCCTAAATCAAGTGATACAACTAACAACAGAGTGCCTAGCCAATTGCAACAAACAGCCACAATTATTCCGGCTGTATCATCTCAGTTGATTCAAACTTTGATTACAACTCAAGCAAAACAACCTTTCAGTCTCAACTGTAATGATCTAAAGATTAATACAAACAATCAACAGAACAAACCGATAAACGTGAACTCTCACGAGTCCAGTGTGATCACGAAAATCCAATTAAAACAACAACAATAATAACCGAGACAAAAACCACCAACAACAAATCAGCAATTGAATCAAAAACGCCCGTCAAACAACGCAACTCGGCCAGCCCAAAGCAATCTGAACCAATTGGCAACTCCAGGTTCGGCGGGAATGCCGCTGCAGCTAGGCTCATCGATATGGGAAAGAGGCTGCTTGAGGCTGCCCGACAGAGATACATACAGACCAGGTTAGACACCTGGTGGTCAATAGTGGAGCTCCGTTTACGTCGGATAGTTTTGGTACGACTGCCCTGCATATAGCGGCCCAAAATGGATCCATCGAGATAGCTGAAATACTTCTGAGAGGTGGCGTTAACAAAGATGCTAAAACTAAATTGGAGCGAACGGCGTTGCATCTAGCGGCACAGAGTGGCAGTTTGGAGATCGCCAACTTGCTATTGAATTACGGCGTCGATGTGAATGCAAGAGATATGCTCAAGATGACCCCATTACACTGGGCCGTCCAGAGAGGCCATATGAATGTTATCGAGAGGTTATTGATTGCGGGCGCCGATGTGAACTTGAGGAGTAAGTTTCAGCTGACTCAATCGATATTACACGCGATTCGGAACTGTATCATGTGGTTGAATTATTTAAAAATTGGACAAACGGACAGGTATCGTTTTTGATGAGAGCAGCATTGAGAATTCTTTTAGAAATATCGAAAGTAACAGTTCAGGCGAATCTCACAATATATTCGACATTGGGATCCAACTATCGGCACTTGTTGATGGGAATGCAAGTAGTCGTAGTGATCCCATGTTAGATATCGACGAGAATGAAATAGATTTCGACGAACTAGAATGGAATAAGCCGATTTTGGGCCAGATTTTTTCCTCGCAAATGACAGCGAAGACAGGCCCAATGTCGAGTGTCTGATGAAAATGGTCGAAGAACTACAGAAAGAGAATAAACAATTGAGACAGAGGGTTGAGCGATTGTCCACACAACAAATCGATGATGATGATGATGATGGTTGTGGTGGTGATTAGGATACCCATCAATTGGGAGCACACTTAGAAGCCGGGAACACCACCAATTAAGTTAAGAGGACAACAAATTGATTTCACATAACAACTCAACTCATCGAGTTGGCCATCCATAGGAAATTTTTGCTTCATCAAAATCAACATAATATTTATAACACAGTTTGGTGATTTCTCAAGTTTGAATTTGATAAAGTTTATTTGTGTTAATTTAAGAAATTGGCTTGAGAGTTCCTCACTGAGTAGCTATTTTAGAGTTTCATCTCTAATTGATCATTGAATCACAATCTTCTCCTGTCGAGTAAGCAATCCTCGCCTGACACCTCAAACAGACTCAATGGTGAAATATTTGATGTAGACTTACTGAATGGTAACTGTCCAGAAACAACCTAATATTGATGATATAAGCCAACGGCAGGAGATTCTAGTTATGAGTACAATTATCAATGACTTGATTTGTCAAGACTTTATTGTGGAAAATGATCCAACTGAGTAAGTATCAATATCATGATAGGTGATGATCAATCCATTGATTTAAGTAATTTTCAACCCTCTGAATGATGGGGAATATTAGTGTTATTGATCATAGGCTGATATAATTGAGTGAAGATTAGATTCATAAGTAGCGATGAGACTCTCATGATCACTACACCTAGTCCAATGCCTGATAATTGTATAAGTAGTTTGCCAGCTCGCGTTAATGCCGGCTGTGCGGGGTAACAATCCAACTGTGGCACCATATCGACGAGACTTATGTATAGGAACATGCCAGCTATTAAGGCGCTAACCCAACCAACATCGATCTTACCAATGAACACACCAGTCGTTGCTCCCAGAAGGCACAAAATTGAAGACAATGTATTGTAAAGAACGGCTCGCTTGATGGGCATCCCTGACTTGATCAACACCGCAAAGTCGCCAATCTCATGTGGCAACTCGTGACACAATATTGCAATCGAAGTGCTTAGACCAACTGTCAGGCTACTTCCATATGAGACACCAATAGCGATACCATCGAAGAAGTTGTGCAATCCATCGCCGGTTATTATCATGAACATGAATGACTTTGTTTCGCTAGTTAAATGATGATGTTGATGCTGGTGATGATTCTGATGACTATGTTTGTGGTGCAATTGTGGATCTGTCATTTGTAGATCTTTGCTTGTTGCCTGTTCGCTGTTATTTGTTGCAGATTTGTTGGCTTCATTTGAGGCGGCCAATGCGTGCTCACGATGAGTGAAAACATCCGACAACAGCACCATAATTCTTTCTAAAATTAGAAATCCAATGATACCAACTAGAGCCATGAACCCGAACCAGAACCCTTCGTCGTGACCAAAGTGTCCAGCGTGATCTTCTTCATCATGATGCTGATGTCCGTTGTCATGGATTGTTGAATTGTTTGACAGTAGTTTTGATGATTTATCTTGGTCTAATATACTGAAGCCGATGAATTGGCTTTGATAGAACTTATCGGATTCGAGCTACGCGAGTGTCTATGTTGTCCACTTATTGGTAACAAATGAAGCAGAGCGTCGGCGGTTAGTGTGCCTATTGCTAATCCAATTAGAAATTGCAATAAATCGTTTTGGTACCTGGTTTTTGAAGCCTCGGCATGCAAACAATAGGTATAAGGCCACATAAACTAATAATTATCACCGAAGTAAAAAGCATATAGCCAAATAGAGAAGGTTCCATCGTTGGTGGTGGTCATGATGAGTATAGTGAAATACTTTAATCAAGTGAAATACTGTCGGGTGATTGGTCAATAATAATCTTCTCTCTCTCTCTCTCTCTCTATATATATATATATATATATATAGATATAGATATATATATGTATAGCTACAGTTGCTAACCACTACTGCTAATACTACCACTAAATGCTAATGTCCATTTGCTATTCTTGATGTGAAGTTTATGATTGAGATACAATCCTAGGAACAATATAACTCTTTTTAATTTCATGGAAGCAAACACTCTGAGTTTACTTTCTCGAATGGAATCCTACAATTACCTGGATATACACATTTAAGCCAATTGGTCATTGCTAATGATCGAACCTAGCGATGGTGTGCTCTTCGAAATGCGCACATGCTGTAGAAGAGAGCACACTCTTCAGATTGTTCGTTTTCGGCGTCGAATCATGGTTTCCCTACGGGCATGTGCGTGTTTGCTCAAAATTGTGCCCTTTTGCCGTCAGCGCATCTAAAATGGGCCTGAAAGCACGTCCTCTGCGTGCTTTTCCCCCTTTCTGACCCACGATGTCGGCAGGATTTTAACAATTTCGGGCAATTCGTCTGCTCGAAACACGCCTACCTGTCCATATTGATCATGGACATTTTCTGTATAAAATCCTGCGGGGCCAGACACTCCTACAATAGGTAAGCGGGCTGAATTTGAGCTGGCCTATATGAATCCAGCCCGGCTGCACCCCACAGCACGCTTTGCACAACACCACGAACGATTCTACATCGTACCGGTACGGTTCGATTTTCTCCTCATCACAAGAATTGGCGCGCCCGAAATTCGCTCTCAAACTGTTGGAGATGATACCTGTTTTGTTTACTTCAAGTAAGTCACCGGTCGAGACGACCCAATAATGAAAGAATGCATGTCTGATTACGTAACCGATGAAACAATCATCAATCTAGACAACAACTACTTGAGTGACAACTAGTAATGGCCATAGCTACAAGAGAAGACGTTGCCCGGGCGGGTCGCCAATGAGATGGAGAGATTTGCCTCGGCCATGGATACAGAATATTCCTCAATGGTGTCTATTTTTTCATGACGTTTACATCCCTACCCGAATGAATAGTTCACCATTTTAGACCTAAGTAATTTTGATCCCCAAAACCATAGAGACAAAGAGATAATTTGATCGGACTAGATCTGTTTGTGTGATTAAACTCAACCAATATTGTTGGTAAACAAAAGCACAGACACAAACAAAGACTAGGGATGGGAGCTGAGCTGACTCAGGCCTGAAAACCCAGCTTGGGGGAAAATGCCTGCAGGCCAACAGCTCAGGCAGGGGGGTGAGACCTGAGCTGTCCTACCCCAGCTTCAGACATTGAGCTGGAGCCGGGTGAACTCAGGCCGATCCTCAGGCCCAGGCCAGTGCGACCAGCTCTCAGACAGCTCAGAGAGCTGAATTTCAGGCAGCTGCTGGTCCGATAAAGCTGATTCCGAGTAGCCTTTTGAATTCCAGCTCAACAGGCCCAGCTCTTTCGGGAAATCTCGGAATTGAGCCACGCCTACATAGCTACGCCTCAAACCGGTCACCAAGCATTAATTGTCATTTTTCGGGTGAATTCTACTCTTATGTGTGGGTGTGGTAAAAGCGGGTTTTCGGGAGAAAATTTGATCAACAAAAGCTGAGACTTTCATTGCTAGGCTCGCTGTCAGCTGTGGATTAGTCAGGCCACAGGCAGCCAGAGCCTGTGAGAGCTGAGCCTATCACCAGAAAATTCGAGCGGCCTGCACATGGCCAGCCCGTGATTTGCCTGTCTGGCCTGAGTCGAAGCCTGGACTGGAGTCGGCCTGTTCAGCTTCAGGCGAGTTTTCCCCCAGCTTTCAGCTCCAGCTTTCCAGGCCGAAAAAGTCACCTTTTCAGCTCTGGCCTGGACTATTCAGCTTTCAGCTCCCATCCCTAACAAAGACGTGCACCAATTAGCAGTTTTATCACTTGCATTGATTGTCGTTGTATATAAATATAAATATACCCTCTTGATGATTTCTATTATAATTGCTGTTATCATTAAAATCTCGGTCATGTACGCAAATTGATGATGGGGATGAGAAAGTTGGCATTTGTTTGTTGTTCATTAATCATCTCAAATTGGTTGACAACTTCACAAAAAAAACGGTACCAATCACAGATGACGATAGAAATATAATCGTCAGATCCAATTCAATTGTGAAATACAATTGACATCCAGGTATTTAATTATTTAGACGGCTTTAGGGACGAGAATTAATTCCATAGACCAACCAGAGACTGCCATGGATTCGACAACTAACTGCTTGGCTGGCGAGACGGCCCATGTTTGTGTGATCGGTGCCGGAGTCTGGTAAGTAAATGAGATATCGGCTAATGTTCAAATCATGTCGAGCCTGACTAATTGACATTTATCAATATATTAATAATTATAGCGGCCTCGTATCGGTGAAGGCTTGTCTAGAGGCCAACCTGAGGGTGACCTGTTACGACAAGAGCGCCAAGTACGGCGGCCTCTGGAATTATCGACCCGACGCCGCTGGCCAAACCACCACCACCGACTATTCGGCCCCATTCGAGCCGTCAGTGATGCGAACAACCATACTGAATACAAGCAAAGAATTATCCGCCTTTTCAGACTTCCCTCCGCCTGCCAAGCTGCCCAATTTCATGCGCCACGATTTGTACATGAATTATATCCATTCCTATGTTGATCATTTCAAGCTGCTGCCTCACCTGAAACTTGAGCACGAGATAGTCAGTGTAAGCCTGAATGGACGACAACAGCGGATAAGAAGTCTACAAGAGTTAGGTGGACCATCACAGTGAGAGATCTACGAAGCTGACAATATTCAGGAGTTCAAGCAAACATTTGATCACCTAATGATTGCCGTCGGACACCACAATGTCGCCTATATTCCCTCGTTCACCGGCCAGCACAAGTTTAAGGGCGAAATCATCCACTCGGGCCGCGTGAAGGACATTCTGACTGACGAGAGATTTTTAAACAAGAGAGTTCTGGTGGTTGGCTTTGGCAATTCGGCCTGTGACGCAGCCAACGACCTGGCGCTGGTGGCCAGCAAGTGCTACGTGTCGTGCCATCGAGGCAACTGGTTCATCAACAGGCTGTCCCGGGATGGACTCTACGACTTCAAGCTCAAGACTCGCTACTATTCGAAGCTGTCCAAAATGTTGCCGAGCCAAGTGAGCGACAGATTCTTGATAAACCACCTAGAGAAGCGAACAAATCATCGCCTACTGGGCCTGGAGCCGCGCCATCGGCCCTCCGAACAGGTACCTGTGATAAATGATCTCTTTCCCTATCGGCTGCTAACGGGCGGCGTCATCATGAAGAGCAGCATCTCGACGTTCACCGAGAACGGAGTAGTGTTCGAGGCGAGCCTGGAGACGGGGGCGAGGGCGAAGAGCATCATATTGATGTAGTTATATTGGCCACCGGCTACGTGTCGCGGATTCCCTTCCTGAACGAGTTCGAGCTGGGCCTGAAGTCGGCCGACTCGAACGAATACGAGCTCTATCTGAACATGTTTGCGCCTAATCTCACCTTGTCCATGGACCAGCCCCAGAAGGCCACGTCAGCCTCGGCTGAGAGTCCGCTAGAGGCCGTCAAGTCGTTGGCCTTCATTGGGCTCGTCCAGCCAAGTGGATCCATAACAGTTGTAAGCGAACTGCAGGCTCGCTACGCCGTGCAGATATTCAAGAACCAGCTGGAGCTACCTGAGAGGCGCCAAATGATGAAACACATCCGCAAGGTCAGGGCGCACCAGTCTCGAGCCATCAGATCGCACTCGAGAGATCAACTGGTGGGCGATTGGATTGGTTATTTGGATTTGATTGCTCAGCACTTGGGATGCAAGCCAAACTTGAAGGCAATGTTCGTCAAGGACTTCGCTTTGTGGAAACAATTGATGTTCGGCCCGTCCGTTCCCTATCAGTATCGACTGATTGGGCCAAGCAGCTGGCCGAAGGCTCGTGAGACTATCCTGAGTGTACCGGATCGAGTGTATTCGGGCATAAACGAGGGCAAGAATCACATTTTGTTCCAATCGAGACGAAAATGTCTCTCGGACGGCAGCGCAAAGCAACCGCAAAAGTAGCCGTACAAATAAATGAGTTGGATCTTACAGTAGAGATTGATGAACAAGACGAAAGAACAAAAGTCTGCGGTCGACGTTCTCGAGTTTGTGTGTTTGTTTCGTTGATTACGTTTTAATTTGATCTATTCCTCGTATTGATCGCCATCTTGGTTGCTCACCTTTGCAGGTCCATCAGATGCATCCAGAGGGCCGAGATGGAAGCTTCGCAAATTGTCGTCTTGAGGAAAAGAATCTCAAGAGATCGAATGCCATGCGGATCAAGTCGAAAGGCTTGAGGCGAATCCTGCAAATTTCACTCCAAAAGTCATTCAAAACAATCAATTCGATTTAACGTCGAGTGAAGACGAGAGCCACGACGACGACAACCACGATGGCCATCAGCAGCAGCAAGAGGAATTGAGTTTGCTTGAACAAATCTGGAGAGGCGTCAGGTTGAGGCCCATCGGCGACATGAAGAACAGGCGTAGAGGTGACGAACAGGAGATACTCGACCAGGACGAAGACTCGTCGTCGTCGTCCACGTTATCGGCCATGCTCATTAGGGTGCTGCGAATGAGATACCTGGCCATCCAGCAGACGGACGACGAACAATCGGGCTGAGCAGCATCGACTGCAGCAACAATCAAACAAATGAAGCCTCGAGCCGCCATCAATCATCGGCCTGTTGCAGTGATATTCAAGCAGCCACTCGGCTTCTCGTCGGCCACGGGAACTCAACGGAGATCTCGCCAACTACCACCACCACAACAGCAACAACAACCACTACTAAAATACAGATATTCAAGCTATGATGTAACACAACAACAACAAAGCAAACAATGTTCTTCTCGATCAACTCAACAAGTGTCACACAGAGTTCCTCTATTAGGCGACGACGATGGCGACAAATGAAGACAAGAAGGTTTCTTTTGGAATATGTTTGAATTACTTGCTAAATACTGGATTACGAGCCGCCACTTTCACCTGGATTGTTGTCGTATTGTAGTAGACATTATTATCACTCTACAGCTACCGCTTGATTACATTGTCGCCGAGATTGTTGATGTCCGAGATTGTTCATGAGGACATCGCCCAAGACGTCTCGAATCGATCTTGTTGGTGGTAGTGCTGCTGCTGGTCCTTCCTTGTAATTGTGTGTTGACCATTTTATTGTATTATTATATCTCTGTCACTCGCCATCTTGTCTCGGCTCGTCCGGCGACGCCCAAATGAAGTTATCCTCTCTCTCTCCTCCTCCTCCTCCTCCTCCTCAATCCTTTGGTGTCTCTCGATTCGAGTCAAAACAAACACCGACCTGGGAGAGTATAAATACTCGGCTGCAACATTTTTCCTCGAGAATCACATCGATATTTGGTAAATTATATCAAGTAGTTGGTATCAATTTAACAGACAACACTCAAGAGATCATAATGAAGACACAAACACGCAAACACCGTCCAGCCAAAGACGCTCTCGTCGTTATTGTGTTCGCCGTCAGTTGTTCAGCAGCCCTATTAAGTGTGCAACAGGTTTCGGCTGGCAGCGAGCCGGACGAGCAGGAAATAAACAAGAGAATCCCATCGAACCATCGGATGGACGAGCCGAGCAGGGCCCAGTCGAGCGGGTCAACGACAGCAACCACAAGCAGCGCCCGCCAGAGCCGCCAATATGATGGCAGCCTGAGCACCTCAAGTACAGGAAATTACGCCGCCATGGCCAGCGATGGTGGCGCCTACATCGGCGGCGGCGGCGGCCAGCTACCCATGACAGGAGCCAGCTATTCGGCCACCGGCTCGACGGGTGCTGGCTCAGCCACATGGGGAGACCTGAGCGCTGGACTGGCCGGCTACTCGACAGGCGCCGGCTACCACGACTATATGGCCCGCGGCTACCCGTCCATGCATTCGGCCGCCTACCCGCCGGCTCCACCGTTGGCGCCGCCGCCGCCGCCACCCATGAGTCCACTCTCGGCCATGTTCTCGTCGTCCAATTCGATGTTTCCGCTGATGGCCAAAGGCTTCGACGTGTCCGAGATCATTTGCACGGCCATTGCGGTGGCCATCGGCGCGGTGATTGTGGGCGCGCCATTCATCTTGCTCTCACCTGTTCGTGATGAACCAAATGGGCGGCAATGGGCCGGCGATGGGACCAACGGCGGCTCGATCAGTCTGACAGGCCCCACGTCGTCCACAAATGTCAGTGGCCGAAGGAAACGCCACACCACCTTCTCGGAGGCTCTATTCAAACAATTAAGTCCGTTCGTGAACAACGAACAACTAACTAACTCCTTCAAGATGCTGATAGATTCAATGGCCAAATACCAGGCCTGACCAGACAGAGATAGAAAACACTCGTCATCAGCATATTAATATAATGATTCTCCCATCACATACAGCAAAAACATCCTAAATAAATGGAACAAAACCAAACACAAATCAATATGAACTACCTGCCTAACTCATAATGACGACGAGTTCAGCCACGATGAACTCGTCGATGTTAACCACTCCGCGATTGTCGCATAATATATGGCCGCCCACTGATTCTTTGTCTCGTGTTTCACTCTCGCTGGCCCCTCTGCGCGTGATATTTCTGCGTAACTGCAGGAGGTAACATGGAGCGCAAATTGCCCTTCTTCAATGATTCAAGCAGCCATTCTGAACCAAAACCAAAGCAAAAATATTTCAGCCCCTGCATCAAATATGACATTATCATGTTTCTCCTCTCTCCTTTGAGTTTATGGTATCTTCATGAAGGATAATTAGATACTCCTCTCATGTACCAGTTAGTCCATCGAGTTTCACATTCATCGCTGTCGAGCTTTGAGAGGCTCAATAAGACGAGTTTTTGGCTCGTTTCAGATAAATTCGCGTTTGCAAAGCTTATTTATTTGATGCTTTTTCTGATGAAAACTGAGATTCATCGACGGCATTCATGGCACTAAAACCACACAGCCAACCAGTTTAATATTCAATATGGTGCTGCATCCGGCGGCGAGCCAGATCGACGAGACACACATTTTTAAGGCAAACTCCACTAATGGCCACCCGTCTATGTGCGTGTCTTCGGCCGACCTCATCTGTCGTTTAGCCGCCAAGTTGTGGTCGTCCTTGAACATCAATACTCGTACACCATACTCGTATCATGTGATGTAACAGTCTGTCACCTTCATAGAAGCCGGCCAAACAGCAACATCATTTAGCGAATGAGCATATTGGATGCGCCGCGCCTATGGGCCCTCGGATCACAACTTGGCCGCGCCCAATAGACCTTTCACCAGGTGATATATAGGAACTCCCTAGGTGAACAAAAACAATTGACTCAATCGAGGGTTCACAATTCAAGACGTATAGATTTGGTGAAATCTGTCTCTGAGAGTGACCATGAACTTAACTAATGTTGGCCAACTTGCCGTTTTGTGGAGTAGACGCATCATTTTAGCTTGAATCAAACAAATAATTTAATATGATAAATGAGGAGCACGAAAGACTATTGGATGACATCTGGTATAATTTAATATTTTGTTCATTATTATGATATTTTATTTGATTTTGTGTATTCATAGATAATGAAACGAGTCAGTTACCAGTTGCGGACCAAAACGAGGTAAATAGTCTCATTGGCAGTCGAGAGATGTAGCTATTTTGTTGAATGGATTGCTCATTTGCTTGATGCATTTCGCTCAGGTTAATTGAATCCGACATTTCCATTCCGAATCAGACGCATCATCGTCGTCGGCAAATTTGCTGAAATCGTAGAAGTCCTCACGGATCAACAACATGTCATTCGATAATTGCTCCTCTATTCTATCAACGGCCTCTTCGTCATCGATTTCAATGATGGGCTTTCTGCCAAGATCACAAATATTAATATTAAACAATAACATCAAATTCTTGATTGTCCTCTGAGGATTTAACAAGGAAATATCAATACCCTGTGAAATACATAAATGAACAATATTCGTATTGAGCTTAGCGACATTGTATGAGAATTGTGAATCTTTCAATAGTTCACGACTAAACATATCGGCCTCCATTGGGGCAGCAATATCACATCTAAATATGAGGCTAGATTTTTCACCAGTTGAGTTGTATAAGCTAATCCGGCTCCAACCTATAGGCCGGATTTCTCTCAGAGAGATCGTCATCGTTAACTGGATTTGGTATTTGATCCTTGTTGTCATTCATCCATAGACTATAGGCACTATAATCTCCATTGCTAGGCAACAAGGTTCAACAATTGAGTAGGCTGTTTGTTGTTCAATTTGATGATGCGAACCATCTGAGAATGTAAGCAATGGCGATGTTTCCATATTGACAAATGAACTGTTTTGTTCAAACAAATTAATCTCCTCAATTGGGAAGACGTCTTGTATCAATTGATATACTCTTCTACTCACATGTTGCTTCAATTCATCTAATTGATCTATCTCAGCGTCCTTCTTTTTCTTCACAGACGCCTTACGGCTGGTAATGAAACGTTTAATAAGCTCTATCTTGCTCTCCTTGGACTTGTAGGATTTCTTCTCATTTTCTAGCTGCTTGTTTGTATCCTCCAATAGTTTCAATGTTTCTTGTAATTTAAGTTTCTATCGTTGTAGAGAGTCTTAAGAGTTTCCGCTTTTCGAGTCAAGGTTCTCAATTTTATTTGCAACATTTCCTCAAGGATTCTTTCGTCAATATTCGCCCTGCTCGTGTTTCGAGTCATTTCGTCTGTCTTATCATCGGTCGATGGTGGTGGTAGAGATGCTGATGACGATGTTCGTTCTTGTTGCTTGACTAGCTCGCTATAATGCTTTAAACGGTTGTCTATGAGCTGGTGATCCAGTGTAACAAATTTACCTTTCTGAATACATTTGGCACAATAGAATGTTCTCATTGGTTTCTCACAAACTGGACATCTTATTACACGGCTTGTGTTTGCTGTCAGCAAAACTGGCGAGTTGCATAATCTTGGCCACTCTCGATAGAGAGAGACGAGGCCAATGACGAGCCCTGATCATAATCTGGATCATCATTCTCATCGAAGATTTGGCACATACTGGCCTTCAATATTAACATCGAAATCCCTTGGTGGAGATGAGCTCAATGGAGACAGTGGCAGTTGATCTGATTCCCTTCATGTAAGTCTCCTTTATCATCATCTGAATAATCAATATCTTCATCTTGTTTTGGTTGTTGCTGTTGTCGTTGATATTGTTTTTGAGTAGATCTTTTAATAGATGAGTCTTTGCCTTCATTTCCCATATTAACAATCCAGAGGAGAGAGATGAAACAATAAATGGTGTTGTGTAATTAGATGTAATTATGATCTAATTATTGGCCGTTTTCAGTGATCCGAATAGCAAAGTATTTTTTTCGTTTGTTTACAAATTGAATGCACATTTGGCTTGTGCTAGTAAAAATTATTCCCTTGCGCTCTCTCATGGAGGCGCACTAATTTTGCTCCAATCACCTTACAAGTGCTCATGGTTCTAATAAATTAATGCGCCTCTAATATGAAAACAATTGCTGCGCAGGACCAATTGAACGATGTCTGGTGGTAATTGCACGAGCATAATGGAAAAAATCAATCATGTAACTCTGTCCAGACCGAGGCTTGAGGTCTGATCGCACCAGCATCAAGGTAATTGGATATAGACGTTTAATGACGTCTATGGAATCATCCACATTCGTCATGTGGTCGCAAGTCAGTCGATCACAGGTGAGAAGACTACTGTGAATGACGAACTGGCCTAGAGATGATGCATGGTCGTCTTGGCAGGCAGCACAAGAAAGAAGTCCAATGAGATCAACAACAACGAGATCAGCCATTGGCAGACAACAAGATGAGTGCGACGGCGCCCGCCACAAATTGGCACTGTCGTAGTGCTTGGCGGAGCAGAGGGCGCCTCCGCCACGGCGGTGGCGCCACTGGCAGCAGCAGCACCATCAAACAGTGGCGGTGGCGGCGGCGCGTTTTGTTTATCGTTTTGCGTGGATCATTCCGCAACAACACCATGATAGGTGCTGATTCTATGTAAGAGTGGCGGCCAGTAACAGTCTGTACGCACGCACCTTTCCTCGTCGACAGATTGACGGGGCAAAGCTGGCTGTATTTCTAGAGAACTTGAGAATAGTTGAAGTGAGCCATTCGTTTACTCGACGAATTTGCTATCCAAAATTTGGGGCTGATAGCTGATTTTTGTCACATGCGAAAAATGGGTCCAGTATTCCTGCAACTGAATGTTGGCAAACTCAGCGGACCTTAATGTTTGCACCCCTATTGCAACAAAGAGGAGTGGCGAGCTCACCTATGGCCTGTTAATAGACGTGGAATTGAAACCCCGAATGATCCAGGTTACACTGATTGGCCATCAACTCTTATCCAAAATGTTCTATAGTCCCTGGTAATACTGGAGGACCAGAATGGACTCTAGTCACTGTAAACAATCTCAGTCTTTGTCTTGATCGTAACATTGCCGACGCCATGCGAATCGATATATGTAAACATTTTCCTGCAGTCCATATTACATCGATGGCAGATATTCGGGAATCTATCGGTATTGGGCAATGAGGTGCGTACGAGTACTCGTCGTGCAATTCTACGGACAAAGTTGGCCAAGATGGTGCCCTGAATCAGGTCACGCCCATTTGCATTGCGACACCGTCCAAAGAGCTGCAGGCAAGTTCTCTCGTTTCCGCCAGGGCCGTGTCAGTTGCGCTGCCGTGGCCATAGTTCGATTGTGTGGCCTTATGGAGACACACAGAAAACATGAATTATCATCATTCTCTTCATGTGCGTGCGTGTGTGTCTCCTAACTATCTGGCAGAGGCAGAGCTGCTGGTGGTGGTGGCTTCTCATTCGTTCATTCTTTCGTTCACTTTTGTTGTGGTTCGTTCAAATTTTCGTTCATCTTTAAGGTGTGAAACATAACAAGCAGCGGTGGCAACGGCGCCAGCAGCAGCAGCAGCCAATAGACAGCAGCACACACAACGAGAAGTCGTCGCCGACGACGCTCTCTCTTCTATCTTACGTTCCATTGTTATTATTTTTAATGCTTATTAATACAAATTAACTTTATTATTGCCAATTCAGATTGCGGAACTACATTATCGGTCGAGGACACCAACGAAGATTTTATAACAAATGCATTTAAATACCTATTAATATCTCCATTATAATCACTATTAATGGAACTCAGTTTCAATTGTTTGAATTATTTCGATGACATCATTAAAAAATATGGAATAACATTAAACTGTGACTGTATCCATCAATGACGACAAAGTGGCGACAGAATTGGCGCTCATTTTAGGACATCAATTATCATTGCAACAATATTAATACATTATTCGTTATACGGCTAACTAATTATCAACCTCGTACACATATCATCAATACTGATCAATGAGACGGTAATTTATTTGGAAGTAAATTTGCGCGAAAAAAAGACAACTCATGAAGATAATTAAAATTGAACCTGGTAGGACGCAGTTTGACTAAATTCCTCAAATAGCAACGAGTTAATATATAACAATATTATTTATTTTACTAAACATGTTCAGGCCACGCCATGTGCCTACAAATCGCCTATCACAAATAGGTATAGGGGGCAAGGCGAAAAGGTTGTCCAGTGTTCAATAATTTGAATGAAATCACTTCAAATATGGTTGAGCAACACGACGACGAATGCTTAGAATGCCTTGCTAATATCAAGAATCAAGTGATTTGTATAAAACATTGGCACAGACAACAACAAACCAAGCAACAATGTAATCAAGGTAAGTCCTCATTGGAAAATTTCAATTTCGATTCTGGAAACTATTCAAATTAAAATTGAGACACTAACCACTAATCCCTCGATACTTAAACCAACTTCAACTGTTGTCTACACTCTCAGAGTCTACAACGTCTATCATCGTCAGCTTCAAATAACAGATTGAAGACGTGCCTTCAGTTTCTCATTATAAAGGTTAACGAAAAGTCTGTCACAGTGCCCAAAAGAACATCGACCAATGGTAGTAGCTCCCAAATCAATACAACATGATCAGAACTCACATAATAGTGAACATGTATGTGGTACACCGGTGGCTCAAACCATGAAGCATCCAACCAAAAGACAAAAGTTGCACCATAATCAACAAAGGCAACAACATATTAATAAACAGAAACATAACCAACTAGCAAGTCCACCTCAAGACCAGGTTAGCTCCACCCAAGATCAGGTTGTAGCATCGCACGATCATGATTGTCAAACTAGTCCCATGATGCCAGTAGGAAGTACAATCAACGACGAATTACACCATGATGATATCAAGTTAATTGAAGACGACATTTCATTGATCAAGGGAGGTGTCAAACAACGAGTAGATGATAACGACTACGATGAGCAGGAGGAAGAAGAAGAAGAGGATGGTGATGATGATGACGAACAAGAAGCCTTTTATAAAAGCACAAACGACTCAATCTAGTCCCCAAACAGAATATGCATTAGAAGCAACAACAATGACAACTAGCACTAGTCCAAATCGAATAATAATCAATTCTGTTGATGATTACGATGACGAGGATAATTTAAACAAACTTCAACCAGTGAACTTGACAAAACCAACTACAACAATATCATCACCTTCAGATGTGGTAGCTGTGGTTTCGGCAGCACCGGCACCAGCATCAACAACAAAAACAATGACAACTTCCACCACAACTGATATCAGACCGATTGCCATAACAAAGAAGAAGAACTCATAATAGCATAAATTCAGACAATGAAACATCTTCTATCGCTAGCTGGTCATCGGCCTCTTATGGTGGAACATCACCACCCTCGCCCTTATCATCGGCCTCGTCAACCTCATCCATATCCTCATCCTCGTCTCACAGCTCCTCCTCTTCATGCTCTTCCAGCTCCTCCATGCCACAGTCACCTTCACTGTCTCCATTATCATCGCCTGACATTATTAATGAATTGAAAGGGCCAAGATTGAAACTTAGTGAGGAAAAGATACGAAAGATTAAGAAAGACCAGTATTATTCGATGATATCTTCTATGCAACAGACCAACCGCATTCATTTGCAAGTACACCAACTGCAAGTAGTGGTTGTAGTCCAGGACAACATTCAAATGCAACTCAAAATTCTGACCAAACAAGCAGTACACGTAGTGGCTTTAGTAGCTTATCAACAACAAGTAACATGGTGATCCACATGTTTCAGGCTCCACCAACTTTTGTCAATAATCTAAAACCTTGTAATCTACCAACACCAAAACAACAAGAAGCACCCCCATCGAGCACTCCACCAGTGACCAAGATTGAGATGTTGAACTGTGCCATTTGTGGCATTAAGGAGAAACCACCTAATATAAGCAAAACTTATGGACAAAATAGCTGCTTATTATGTACCAAATTTTTGCAACCTTCTTGAAACGTCCTCAACAATTGTATTGTGCACAAGATGGCGATTGTTTGATGACATTCGATAGCCGGTGTCAGGCTTGTTGGATTAAGATCTGCTTACAGAAGTTTGATATCGAAGAGGAACATCGTAAAGTCGGACACAAGTATTCACCAAAACTACTTTCATCTCCAAACCGTATCTCTGATAACTATAGACACCTCAGCGAGTAGATAGGGAATTTGAACATTCTGTAAACTGAATGACTTAAAGTTTATAATAAGACACTCCCGGTTGAGTGCATCCTAACTAGGATGCAAAATATTAATATCTGAGTATATGCTTAAAAATAATCTCTCATCTTAATTATTTGTTAATTTATTTACTGCTTATTTGCACAAAAAGGCTCACTCGTAGACAATAACTGAGTTTACTTTAGACTATGTTCATGTAAAACTATGTTTATATACATCTTCATGTTATTTTGTGTGATCCTATGTTGTCTAGTTTGTATATATCCTAATCTAGGCCATGGTGTTCGTAAATTTCCAGCATCTCCCACTCTGCCTTGAATGCCGGCTTCAGGTCAGCTGGCATCGACATGGCCGCTCCTGACATCTGATCTTGCATTCCCTTGGTATGATCAGCTGGAATTATTTTCACCTAATACTAATGTATATATACCTCTTAAACCAAAAACGTTGAGAAAATACCAGGACGCCGAACTAACTCCAACTGGAATTCAGTGAGGCAAGCTCTATGCCTCGTTGTAACATGGGCTTAAACCTTAATGTCAGAGGAAGGGAACTCTTGTGGTTACAGAATCCGAGAATGTCAATTAATCCAGCCACCAATCAAAATTGTTGGTAGCATATTTGTGAGGATTGTTCTTCAGCATATCAGACATCATGGTCGGATCGTTCATTGGGTTCGGTTGAACACTGGGTCTATTCTTTGCGACCGTCAAATAGCCAGTATCTGGATTGTTGAAAAAATGCCTCCTCATCATGAATGAACTCTTGGGTAGATATTTACCATTTTCTCTCAATAATCTTGACCTAATTAATGCTTGAGAATCTTGGATTTGATGTATGTCGACCTTTTTGGTCGACATCAACAAATTGTCACATAATTTCTTAGGACTCCAACTAGAAATGTAATGACAACTATAGGTAAGAACACCCATAACCTGATATCGGGATCTATCAATAAATCTGATTTCAACATTTAAGATAGTATTTTTTACTAATAATAGATGGGGACAATTGATATGCAATTATTTGTGTGATAACAAACAATAGACAGTTGTTAACATTTTGCGATAATTTTCTTGGTGCCAAAAAACATGTGGTTGGGTTGCGCAGAAGTGCACTACGCAGCCCTTAGCTTACGGGATTGCCCATCGTTTTGAAATTGCTTCCTGATAGGTAGGTGCAATTTTAGACACACACATCTACCTAGACTAGATTAGATAATCGATAATCCTAGGAGAAGACCAGGAATAGTCCTTCTGGTAAGATTATTGTGAATCTGCATTCAAGTACGGGCTCAGTTGATGAATTCATCATATATACCATCATTGTTAGTGCATTGATTGTTTCCTCTCAAAAATCACACCTGCATGTCCGACGTTACTGTCCAATGGACCGTGTCCACCACTTCTAACAACGAACCAACCTTTTATTGTATTGTCGTTTCCAATGGATTTGGTTACAGATAACTCGAGAATTTCTGTTCAAATGGTGTCAACGTGCGTGTTGTTCGAGTAAAACTGCAACCAAATGTCATGGATTGTTATATCCCCATGAATGATTTGGTTGAAGCATTTAATCAGTCCCCAACTGGAGGGCAGTATATGGAGATATAGCCGAATTAGTTCGTGGCGCCCATCCAGCTTGAACAATCTGCTACTACATGTATATCCTCTGGTAGTTGTCCTTTGGTTGGTATTCGTGCTCTCTCTCTCTCTCTCTCTCTCTCTCTCTCTCTCTCTCTCTCTCTCTCTCTCTCTCTCTCTCGACTTTCATGCATACACCTCTGCCAAATATACCTCAATCTCCCTGATAATTGTTCGCAATATTGATATTTTCCCATCTAAGAGACAACAGGCCGAGTCATTTGTCTCGTACACATGGTAGAGTTCAGGGATCTAGTATTAGGCGAGAACTATTTCTAGTTGATGGGTCCTACATAGATTCTCAAACTGGCTATTCAATCCAAGTAGGCCAGTCCTATCCAAAAATTGTATGAATTAGCATAGAATGCGCATAATGAACTCAACATGATGTAGTTAGCTACAACAGAAAACTTCCACAGTCAACATTCTTCAGTTTTAGTTAGTTCCTTCGTGTTTGGAATGAACTTTCAAACTCAATTATCTGCTCATGCAAAGACTCTACCCAAAATATATTTATCGACGATGTTTACATTAGCTTTTTCTGTCTCACATTCACTCCGCCGACAGTTGCTCAAATGATCACACGAGAGACAATATGCAAATTTGTATCAACGAACATTTTTCGTCTTTAACTATTCGAACGATGTCGAACATCCATAATCAGGTTGGCCTCGGAACTCATCCCAGAACTACCTATAGTCATTTAGGTGTTTGTTATCTCTTATCATCAACAACAAACAAACTAGTTTGATGCTTTAATTGAAAGTGATCAAAGTAAGCTCCTCGACGATGATTCTGTTTGGTGTTAGCGTGTTGCTTAGGCCAGTACTCGAAGAGAACCAATCAATGGATGACGAGCTGGAGGAAGAACTGAAAGAGGGAGGACTCCAGCCAAACAAAACAAGAAGAGAACATGAATCCAGATGTCATTATGGATACGAAGAAAACAAAATCGTTAAGCATCAAGCAGAAAATTGATAATATGCTGGATCTGGATGGGCCAAAGCTGATTGATGGAGCTAGTATGTGGCTCACTTTATATCAATTTGTTGGCCTCTTGAATTGGATGGACAGACCAATGTATGTGTCAATGATTTATAAGATTATTGTGGTCACATTAACCCACTATAACCTCATAACTCGTCTCATAATTCCTCTCTACTCAATGGATTTATTTGCCTCTGTTTATAGCAACCCAATATTTGTGTTTATCTGTTGCTCATCAATAATTACGACCAGCGCAACTACCTGTGTTTCATTCTATAACAATCTATTCAAATTGAGTCCCTTATTTAAGATAATAACAACACCAGAAGCTATGTTACCTAAGCAAAGATGTCCAAATAATATTCGGCAACGAGACTCACATTTGCGGCAATGTTTTTAACCTATCAAACTTGTTTGGTTCAGATGGTGGCATCAAGGAATTTAGCAGAGTTTGTTGGCAATTTTACCTTCTTTGGCTTCATTTACGATATATTTAGTCAATCTGTGTTATGGTATAATATAGTTGGCATGTATCATTATGATTTCTACATTCGTTGCTGTTTCGGTAATTGGATTTTGGCTGTAAAGATGAATTTAGAGACCAGATTTGAGCGTTTTCGAGTCCACCAGAGAATGCGACTAATACAGTGTTTAAGAGGTTTCAATTTACAACCGAGACGACCGACAAATATGAATGAAGAAGAGGAACATAATCCTGACGATTATGACAATATTGATCTCGTTCATCCTGTCGAGAAACACAAGTTCGGTATCAATATTGATAAATTCATAACCTTAGATGAGATACAAAATAATCTCAATAAAATGGATGATCATCTAGAGGTTTGGTGAAGTAATCAAACAATGGCATTAGTACTCATTACCTAAATGCATTCCTCGGCAATGGAACTATGTTCTTGTTGGCCTACAATTTGCTGGCCAATCAAGGCGATTATTATCACGGCCTAATCGTGTTGGCCAGTTCCTTCAATTATTGGTTTGTGATATTCTTCTGCTATTCCAGGCGATCAATGGATCTCGTATGCCCTACATCGATTGGTTCAAACTATTGAGGACGAATATTTTATTCAAGGTGCCGATGATGAGAACGAAGCATATACCAAATCTGATCAGCAACTCAGAGGAATTCGACAAGT
Organism: Oxytropis ochrocephala; assembly: GCA_020916435.1. Classification (NCBI taxonomy): domain Eukaryota; kingdom Viridiplantae; phylum Streptophyta; class Magnoliopsida; order Fabales; family Fabaceae; genus Oxytropis; species Oxytropis ochrocephala. The sequence continues at coordinate 228,577 of JAJHUT010000092.1, forward strand.
TTAAGATAACCGCCGAGGTTGAGACGGCCATCAGTGAATTAACAGAAAAATTGATAGCACAACATAAGACACTGCTCACCAAGAAGAAGGATGTCCTATTTTGTCGCGAATTCTTGCATCAGTTCGAGAACCATATAGCAACCCCTTGGTCGAAACTAACATTTAGCTCTCATATGTACACATGTTAGGCACATTTGTTACGCTAATAGCTGCACAAATAATATTCGACGCCGAGCACTAGTGGTGGTTGTTGTTCTTAGAATTCTGAAAACAAAATTCAAGGCTCGAATACAAGCTCACTAATCGTGTAACTCGTTTAGGCCAAGTACCTAGTAAGTTTGCGAACAAAACAGAATTGTTAAGGCCAAATTGACTGATTACACTTCCTCCTTTAAGTAGCAGGTATCATCATGCGACTATATGACTATATGACATTATTGATAATATTAGTCCGTTAGATGTCTTATGTCCTCGACCAGACGCCACTCGGTGTGATCTGTAAACCACAAGATATTTTGCTCATCTTAATCGAGTTATCAAATAAGGATGACCAACAAGGGAGACGCTTAGCTTCAATCGGATCTTTGAATAAAGGGGGTCGATTAGAGAGGATTTTATGATTAACCCGATGATAAATTAGCATCTGTGGTTCTCCATTGACTTTGGTCCATCCGCCGGACTGTTGTTTGCTTGGCTTCTTAAAGCTATTCGAAATTATGCTGCGAACTGCTGTTCCTTCCATGTTATGATGACAACAATGGATTTTGTTTAAAAACATTATTATCTTCATATCAGGGTAACATGGCGGCTGCGAGCTGATGTTCATAACTACAAGCCAAATAATTGGTCATGTCGACAATCGAATTTACATTGCATTGAATATTATTGACGATAACTCGGCATATGCCTGCACTCTTTTATGGTTGTATCATATAGCTGTACCAACGTCCAAGTCAACCGAGAGGGTTTCATCGCTATATTCGACAGATAACAATGCTTTCACAGCTATACCCCTTCAGGTCATTTACAGGTCTGTCGATGATTGAGGCCAACATGACTTCACAGGTACCATTGAGCGTTGTAGACTAGTCGTGGCCGTCCCACAGGCCACGTCTAAATTCGATCAAAAATTCGATCCGTCCCGTGTTGATTCTATGAAAGTTCGCCCCAGTGCCCATTATCTGTGCTGTTCGCCAATGGGACGTAAGCTGATCATTACTGCTAAATCAATAATACCAGTATCGAATCCTGTTGTCATTGGCAACACACTCACTCTGGCGATTGAGAGTTCATTCCCCAATACTTGGTCGTAATAGAATAATGTAGCAAATGATTGTAGTATGAAATGTGAATCCACGTCAGGCATAGGGCATAGTCATCATCTTATAATTATTTCATCGACAAGGTATTTTCTATGAAAAATTAAATATGGAAATCGTTAAACTCTATCTTGACTGCCTACTTAGGTCAGTCCTGGAGAAAGATGTGAAAACAATTGAGGATGATCACGAGGACGACGAAGACGATCATGATGATGATAATGATGATGATGATGGAGGTCGTGGCGATGGTGAAACAAGTGAAGTTAAATTTGAAGAAGAAACAGGTGGAAACAATCGCAAACATATTCAAAATAAAAACCCACAAAGACCAATCAGTGCAACTAGTAAAAACTAAGACCGCTGATGATATGCTCGATTTATCCGGACCAAAACTGTAGGATGGAGCCAGGGTTTGGCTATTCTTCTATCAAATACTAGGTCACTTGAATTGGTCCAACCAGCCGCTATATCTATCCATTCTATACAAGATTGTTGTCGGCTTATTTGTGAGTTATATATTATATATTCACTTTATAAGGAAAATAATCGCATTGAACATCATCGATGAAAACTATCGGAACCCAATTTTTCATATTCATATCACTATTAGCGTTTGCCTCTTCATTGGTCCAATCAGCTATATCAGTATTTACAAATCTATTCGATCTATGCCCAATGTTCAAAGTAATCACAACCCCCAAATTGTGTTTCATCACCAAGGAAGTCCAACATATTACTGGCGTAGAGACATTCAAAGGGATGATTTATTTCTACATTTATAACTCTGTCTTGATGTCCATGTTCGTATGTAGGAATTTGGAAGAGTTTTGAATCAATTCAGATTGCAGAACTTTATAATTGACACATTTGCAATTGTATCTTTCTTATATCATCTAGTTGGTATGACACACTTTGATTTTTATATTCGTTCAAATTTTGGCTTTTGGTTGATAGCCATGAAATTCAATTTAGAGCATAGGTTCACCTTCTTACATATATATCAGCGTAAACAAAGGATCAATGAGCACAAGATGTCGATAGAAACGAACTCCTCGTCTGAACAAAACGAGAACCCTAATGATGAAAATAATATTGAATCTGACCGACACAGACATCAATCAACACGTGCAAGGCCCACCTCAAGTTTATCACAAAGGCGCTTGGAGAGACAATTCGCAAAGGCATACAAGTTTGTAACATTGGATGAGATTCAAAAGAAATTGAACAACATGGACGATCATCTAGAGGTTTGGCGTAGTATTCAAACAAGTTCTCTGGTTTTAATAACATTGAATGCTTTCTAAGCAATGGAGCTCTATTGTTGTTAGTCTATCAATTGTTAGCAAACCGAGGCAATTATTATCACGGCCTCTTGTTGTTATTGATCTCAGTTGATTATACGATGGTTATATTCTTTGTTATGTCGGCGACAGTTGGATATCATATGCTCTGAGCAGTTTTGTTCAAACGGTCGAGGATGAGTACTCTCTACAAGGTGGCGACGAAATGATCTCCGGCCTCAATCAACCAAATGAACCCAAATTTCGCTCAGTTCTACCTGTCGAATGGCAAAGATCACAAGATCAATCGGAGCCCTCGGAAGCATGTTACTGGCAACAGGACACGTATCAGTTTGGCCAAGCAACATCAATCGTTGTTGATCAGAAAGAAGGATGTGATTTTTTTGTCGCGAATTCCTGCATCAATTTGAGAATCACCTGGCAACTCCTTGGTCGAAGCTGACAGTAAAACCCACCTACATATGCTGGGCACATTTTGTCACCTTGATCGCTGCCCAAATCATCTTTGACCATGAACATTGAGCTAATACTTGATTCAGCTGATAGATAACTATGATAACCAAGACAAACTAATAAACGGATTGCAAATGATTCACAAGAATCAAATTCACAACATTGCGAATACGATGTTTTGTTCATTACAATCGTACAGAGAATTCGGCGAAAGAGGCGTGTCAGAGTCCACACGCATGACATGCACGTTAAAAAACATGAACGTGTCAGCTCGCGGCCAGAAATCGCGATTTTGTTTCGAATATCAGCTTTTTTTTTATTTATATTTGGATTGATCTTCTATAATTATCGCAATTTTCATCATGTCCAACCCATTAGTGAGAGTGCCGCACAACAAGTATTCGGTTCAGGCGGCATCTCTTGATGACCTCGTCGACGAGGACGAGATTTTCAGACAAAAGTATTAGAAATCAAAATTCCAAAATCTCAGATGACGAGGAGGACGAACTCGAGGCATATATGGCCAGCATTGACAGCGAATCAGATAGACAAATCAAGAAACTCAAATCTGAAAATCCGGCATCTCCAACTATTGAGATGATGATGAATTTGGTGTCCAGGAGGCCTCAGGAGAGCCAGATGTCGAGGATCTCAGGGCTGACGTTGAAGCGGCAAGGCAGGCCTCAATACGTCGGCCAACAGGATGACTAGGAAACTGAATCAACTTATGGACAGACAGATCACATATAAGCCATTTAAGAAGGACTTTTACCAAGAGGTACCTGAGTTGGCTAAATTAACTAAGGAAGAGGTTGATGAAATGCGATTGGCTCTTGAGAACATAAAAGTATCAGGTAAGTCTTGTCCAAAGCCAGTGGCGTGCTGGGCCCATTGTGGATTGAGTAAAATTATGGATGTATTGAAAAAATCCAACTATTTATCACCCACGCCCATACAGGCCCAAAGCCATACCGGCGATTATGTCGGGGCGAGATGTCATTGGAATCGCGAACACTGGTTGCGGAAAACGCTGTCATTTTTGTTGCCAATGTTTAGACATATTCTCGCTCAGCCAAGGCTAGAGAAGGAGATGGTCCGATAGCTGTGGTCATAACACCAACTCGTGAGTTGGCCTTACAAATTTGTGATGTTGCCCAAAAAGTTTGCGAAAGTTTTGGGCCAAAGAATAAGTGGCCATTTATGGTGGCGTTAATATTAGGGAACACATTGCTTTACTGAAACCAGGTGCTGAGGTGATCGTTTGTACCCTGGCAGGATGATTGAGATACTTACAGTGAATAATGGCGGTGTCACCAACTTGAATAGGTGTACGTATTTAGTCATGGATGAAGCTGATCGGTTATTTGACATAGGATTCGGGAGAAGCAAATCAGATCGATTGTTGATCTCATAAGGCCTGATAGGCAGACTGTTATGTTTTCCGCTACATTTCCTACAAAACTCGAAAGTCACGCCCGAAAGATCCTCACGAATCCTGTTGCCATCCAAGTGGGCGGCCGATCTGTCGTATGCAAAGATGTCTCGCAAACTGTCGAGATCATCGAGGAGCATGATAAATTCCCTAGGTTGATTGAAATTTTACAACGTCACGTCGACAATGAGAGTAGTGCCTTGGTGTTCGTTTACAAACAGAGGAGAAGGCTGACTCATTGCTTGAAGATCTAATGCAAGCATACGACCCTAATTGTTTGGTCTTGCATGGTGGCATTGATAAAGACGATAGAACATCGACCTTTGCCAGCTTCAAGAAGGGCCATACTAAAGTTTTAGTCGCGACATCAGTGGCTGCTCGCGGTCTTGATGTTAAAAATTGTATATGTGTTGTAAATTATGATTGCCCGAATCACTACGAGGATTATGTTCACAGGTGCGGCCGAACTGGCAGGGCAGGCAATAAAGGGTTCGCTTACACATTCATAACTCCCGATCAAGAGCCACCATTCGGCTGATATCATCAAGGCTCTGGAGTTGTCCGAGAATCCAGTGCCAGCAGAGCTCAATAAGCTCTGGGATGATTATAAGACGGACGCTGAGAAGTCGGGCAAAAGATTTGGACCTCGTCAGGCTTCTCTGGGCGCGGATTCAAATTCGACGAGGCTGAGACTCAGCTAGTTAATGAGAGGAAGAAATACCAAAAGAAGTCTCTTGGTATGCAGAATTCTAGCGACGAAGAGGAGGAAGCGGGCGATGTGGCAGACAGCGAGATGGACACTGCCGCATTGGAAAACGAGATCAAGAATCTAGCTGGAAGCAAGAATCATGCCTCGAAGTCGAATATCAAATTTATCGGCTCTAAGGCAACAACAACTAAAAGTGATACAGAAAAGCCGTCAGGTGAGCTATCATCGACAACACTCCCGGTCACTCAGGATAAGACAGGGACGACGTCCAAACTGGAGCTTGTCAAACAAAGGGCTGCTATGCTGGGCATGAAGAAAGGTATTGAAGTTTCCATCAATCCGCAAACACCAAATCCAAGCCACTATTCCACCCCTTGTTGGTCAGACAGACCAAGCTAGGCCACAAAGGCAGGCTCGACCAGACCTGTTGAGCCTGTCAAGAGCGGAGAGGTGATTGAAGTTCCCATTGGGGCTCCTCGAACTCGAGCGGCAACGAAAGGTATGAAATGCAACTTGAGATCAACGATTACCATCAACAAGTGCGTAGAAGATTGACGTCCAAAGAGGCCCTGGCCAAAGTCAGTGAGCATTGTGAGGTTGGTATCACAGTTAGAGGTAAATATTGCCATCCGGGGATCGTCCAGCGGAACCTAAACTATATCTAGCGTTCGAGGTAATACCCAAGCTAGTGTTGAAAAGGCTCACAGAGAGTTACTGCTATTAGTGAAAGATGAATATAATCGCATCAACTCTCAGCCGGCCTCTCGAGGTAGATATAGGATCATCTAGATTGGACAAAATACAAAATAAAGTATTGAAGGTTGATCATTATGATTGGCTCCTTTGCGATTTTGATGGATGGATTATTTTTGGTGCAATATTCATAGATCCTAGTTGTTTTATTTGTTCCTAGTGCGTTTGTTTTGAGTTGTTTGTACCTGGACCCCTGATACGTGAAACTAGATGAGCCTCAATGGAGGCTCTGGCCGACTTGTTTTGTTTTGATAAAGCTAAACCATATGCGGTCTGATGGAGCTTGTTCCTGATTCCCAAGTCTACATCGTTTCTTAATAATTCTTGGATAACCAAAGCGTGGTCTTGGTGGGCTGCGTACATCAGGGCAGTGTTGCCAGCTTCATCGGCATCATCTACACGGGCACCACCCTTAATAAGAGTCTTGGCTACATGAAAAATCCTCTAGCTGAGGCGAACATTAATGCAGTTCTACCATCTTTAGTTGTGAAATTTGGATTTGCCCCCGAGCTTAGAAGCATCTCAACAGTGGGTTTTGACCATAGCCAGCTGCCCAATGAAGTGGAGTGAGCCCATTAATATCAATCGAGTCTACTAAATGCCTATCAAGTTCATAGAGAGTTCACCCTGAGCCGCTTAGATCATGTATAGTTCGTTTTGTGTAGTAATTGGGGATTCACTTGCTTTACATTCCCCTTTGGAGGTTCGTTAATATTGTTGGTGATTTGGTATTCATTCACAAAACTAAATAAACTTGATTCCACTATTGAAACTGTCAATTGCTTGAGGTTATATCGACAGTTGTGAGGATTTGTATTCTCAGTTTGTAATAATCGGGTGGCTGGATTTTTATGTTTTTTTTTGTATTTAGGTGAACAATAATAAACAATGGAAAAGAGAAATTTGCAACAAAGGAAATTTTGATGCATTTTTGGTTTGCAAAGGTGAGTGTCATTGCCAGTACAATTGCTGGCTAGGCTCTACTGAATGCTCGAAGCATATCTCCCTGTCGGGCAATCGGCCCATTTGCGTTGACGGCATTTGCGTTTGCGTTCCATTTACAATTCCAGATAATGCTTTGATTATTGCTCCACTGGTAAGATTAGTCGCCTGTTTGACTTGTCTGGGGCAAGAGGGGAGGAAGCATGGCTTGACTATCATTTGATTTATGACAGACGTTCATCGTGAATGAGTTGGCCGCCGAAGATGCTCGTGATTGTTGAGCAGATCTATAATTCTCTTGGGTTCGTGAGGAGGCTTGTGATCCTTTCGAGGTGCTTGGGATAGTTTTTCTTGTTTGATACTCACTTGTTCGCTTGACTACTTACGTGCAATATAGTCAATATAACCTTTTATCGACAAATAATATCCTACTTTGGAGCAGGCCCTTAGAAACTCTGAGTCAAGCAATCTTTGGGCCAGGATTTTGGTCTCGACGATTAGAGTCCAAATCCATTCGGGGATATTACAATATGAGTTAGCGAGCTCTCGTTTCCATAGATAATTTTACCTTGATTAGATGAGATCAAATTCTTGATGGGTCCTGAGTTTGGTACGTTAATTTTGAAGAGTTAGACCGAAGAAGGGCTTGATCCTATGTTCAGGTAATGTCTTTGTGGCATCCAAGTTGAAATATTCTTGTTCATCCCTCAGAGAGGTATTATAACATTCCTCAATCCAATCCTTGGAAACAAGTGCAACACCACGAATTGACGCCTTTGAACAGTACTTGTCATCGCCCTATCCAGTTATAACAACGTTCAGCCTCTCATCGTCGAATCTCTCCACAATGTTACACACATTTCATTGATTTTCTTCTTGAGGCTCTTGTCATTGCAGGATTTCGTCAGGAACACGTAACATTTATACATGGCCAAACTGATGGCCAAATTTCTGAATGGTGTCTGGACTCTGTAATGACGCGCCTCGAGAAATGCCCTAGCCGTGATTAAATTCGGTTTAGTAAATCTGGTTTGAATTTTTCTGATCACATCCTCCTACAGAAGGGTATAATATACAATGTAACCAGGGCGTGAGAATCCAATTGGTCGACATCTGCGATATGAGTCTCAGCAACCTCGTTTAGATGTTTATGGCATTCCTTCATGAGATCAGCCGATTCAGTGGACATGTTTTTTATATATACAAATAAAGCCGATTGGGTGCCTTTTGGGTTGGTTGTCCATTTCCTGCAAATTGCGTCGTGAAAGGGACCATAGTTGAGCCCTGTAATCGCTTGAATCACACATTGATTATTTAATTGTTGGTTTAGAAGAATAGAGAAATTTCATTTATGGGTTCGATATTATATTGATGTCATCAGTCGTTTAGATAACATTGTGAATTAGAATGAATTAACACGATAAAACGTTGCTATTTGAGAAGAAAGTTGCGCGCGTCGTTTGAACGCGCGGCAGCTCAATCTGAATTTGTACGAACGTGGCTAGGGTGGAACACGGATTTGCCTGCAGGCAGGGTGCAGAGCAAAATCCCGGCACGACCCCACGTTTGCCTGAATTTTGCACTGCTGGGCTGCCTGCAAGAAAGATACAAATTTTGTTCGGGGAAAAACGGCTGCCTGCAGGCAAATTCAAGCAAACGTGGGGGTCGTGCCGGGATTTTGCCTGCACCTGCCTGCAGGCAAATCCGTGTTCCACCCTAACCACGTTCGTACAAATTCGTACGAGTTACCGCGCGTTCAAACGACGCGCAACTTTTCTTCTCAAATAGCAACGTTTTATCGTGTTAATTCATTCTAATTCACAATGTTATCTAAACGACTGATGACATCAATATAATATCGAACCCATAAATGAGAAATTTCTCTATTCTTCTAAACCAACAATTAAATAATCTCATCATATACATATTGCGACAAATTCAGGCCCTCCTGCAGGCACAATTTATTATTACCATGGCTCAACAACAGGGAGGCCGGTATGGCCGCAACCAAGGATGCAAACAAACAAAGATATATTAGAAGGGCGATAGAATCGGCCAGCGAATATAATCTCTTCCTCAATAGACAAAGACAAAGGGTTTACATGGATCTCCAGACAGATACCCCAAATTATCCTGTCAGTTTTGGGAAGAGATAACAAAACTCTCGCTAAAACTAACAAAATCGGACGCTTCCTGTTGCAGTAATACCGAGCCAATATCAAGATTGGTACATCGAGTACACCCCAGAGGAGTTGGACTTTTTACCTGTAGATACAGTACTTAGAGGGCCCATAATGAGAATAGATCAGCTACCGCCTGTTTTAACCACACCCGATGTATCAGATTTCCGAATCAGATTCTGATTCTTGCTGCTCCACCTCATCCGAGGATTGCTCCTCGTGTTGCTCTTGTTGTGCCCAGAATGATGCGAAGCAACAACAACAAGACCAGCAAGCCAACGTGAACAATACATCGAATCCGTCCGATGAAACAGCAACAGCAACAATCGCAACAATAACACCCATGAGTAGTAGTAGTAGTAGTAGTAGTAGCAACATCAACACCACCACCTCCGTGAGAAGAAAATCTCACTCCGGCGAAAATCACATCGATGGAAATTCTGTTGATAGCGCCTCATCGATCGCCGCCACCACAAATGACATAACCATACCGAGATGGACCACATGGTCGTCGCACCTCGACAAATAATCATAGTAGAAACACAAATAATTACAATTAAAAAATTAGATGGAGGAGCTCATTTATCTTCTATCTCATGTTGACTAGTGATATGAGTAATACAATAAATATAACAATGAGAGTGACAAGAATACCCAACATCAACTGCCTAAAAGTGCTGCTCTTAGTCTCTTTGGGATATGAGTCGGAAACGAATCCACAGGAGCTATAAGTTGCCGATGAATTTGAATCGTTTAGGTCGCTCATAGGTGTGATTGAGATTTCTGTGGGAAATATAGTTCATTCATATTGGATATAATTGTTAGTCAATCGAGGACAAATATCGTTGTATATAATTCAAGAATCAGGATATACACTTACTTGAAGATTTGTGAACTATGTATTGATGTATTGTCATGAGTAGATGGGTTAAAGCGTATGCGGCCACGAAAAAACAACCATGACCCACATGTAGAGCGGTGGTAGATGGGCTGGAGCCAGGAAGGCGGCAGTGACAATGCACAACACTTATGCAGTATATTGGATGTATTTAGAATTGAGGGGACAGACAATCAATAATATCGTTAGCGGACTGACACAGAGAGAAATATAATTCGATTAGCAACTGCAGATTTATAAATATGATTTGACCAACTTACTTGCGCATAGGTAGCTGATATTTCCACAAATGAAATGAGACCCAATTGAATAAAATTCTCTTGTCGGACTCAACCGATGGCCTCAACAGGCCTCCCAGCACTTGAACTGTGCTCAAAATTAAACACGTTGTACCAGATACTTGATGTAGACCCTGTGTCGTATTTTGAAAAGATTATCATTTTTCAATAATTAGTGTCAAAACTTCGATTGTATTGTTGTCAACATCCTAGATAGAACCAAAAACTTACCGGATGATATGTCTCTGTGTACATGTATGCACGAATATAACCGATATAATACTTCCAAACCAGGCTATGAGCATAAATGCCCTATGAACAACAAACCAAATAGCTAGATCATTTTATCTTGGAGCTCGACCACTCGTTCTTGTAGTAGCAGGCCAAGATAACCGATATGAAGTGACCAATCCAATCAGATTGCAATCATCAGAGATCCATGAATTCTAATTAAAATGTGAGCTCCCAGTGACTTGATGTGTCCTGTTTGTGCCAGACTAACAGGTGCCATTGAGCTCACCCTGTCGGTGTGAATATTTTTGTCTGTAATTGGATTTTATGATAGAGTTAAATGTTACCATTGATTAGTCAGCGATTTTTCAATGGGCGAGTTTTAGAGAACATTGCATCGAATTCTAATGTGTAACTTACAGCTGATCGCGTTCGTTATATTCGCCTGAGGCCGGGAGAATGTGATAATTCCTATAGCCTAGATCTTCTCGGCGATTCACGCTGGTTCCATTGAGCTCCTCATAGGTGAACTCCACCGCCGACTCCACCACCCACCTGCACTGATAGTAGCCGTTCTCGTAAGACACCCCAAGATTCTTGATACCGGCAAGAATGGTCACTGGCACATTCGTATAATGGCCGGGGATGTTGTAACTGTGCGCCAATTTGATCACCTGCAATTGCGTGTTGGCGTCACGATACTGGAGACACTCCGAGACGAGGCCGGCCATTCGGCCTGTCTCCGAGAAACCCACTGCCGCGTAATTACTGCGCCCCTCAAGAGGCAAGGCCACCAGCTCGAAGTGGATGTCTCTTGCGGCGGGCCGATATGGATCAATTAAACGCTTGGAGGTGACTAGAGACTGAACACAACGAGCCACTTGTTTCTACTTGCGACTTGTCTCGTTGGCTCGTGGGCGCCCGATCTAGACAGCCCATCGGCAGGCCATAACAGAGTCTGTCCGAGCAAATGTCTTCGGCCGGTGAGCTGCTTGAGGACCTGTGGCCTCGGGAAAACCCGCTCGGGTTACTTGTCGCACTTGTAAGGCCCGTGGTGGTGGTGGTGGTGGTGGCGGCGGTGGTGGTGGTGGTGGTGGTATCTTCATTGTGATCCTGATACGATACCTCAGATTCTCGCTTGGATATTGCTTTATTGGTGTTGCTATCAAGTGGTGGCTGTGGTTGTTGGTATTTGCTCGAAGTTGCGTGCTTCGATGTGGGCCGATAATCGTATTGTCTGGCTAAAAATGAGCTATCCTGAGAGGGTCTCGATAATTGACTGACAGCGCTGGCCGGCCTCGACTTTGGCTCGCTGAATAGCCCGCCGAGAGCATCGCTTTGGCCTCTGGCACTTGTTGATGTTGTTGTTGTTTTGTTGTCTTTGGGGATAGTTATTTGAGGCTGTTGTCTGATGACACTAAGCTTGTTGTAATTATAAAACTTATGCTTAATGAGAGGCAAAGTATGAGGAATGGTCGGTAGTGGACAGCTGCAGTGGTGTTAGTGTTCATCTTGACGGAGGTTTTAGTATATCCTGTCTAATACAGTGTGAGATACCAGAGTTGTTTTGAAGATAAGCGAGAAAAACACAGAGACACTTGAGCAAGTGCAGCCTTCAAAGGCTGATAGAAAAAATGATGATTATGTAGTGAAGGGTGATTCCTCTCGATTCTCGCCGAAGTGATGACCACACTGACACTACCTACTGTTGTTGTTGTTGCTGCTGCTGCTGCCAGCACCAACGCCACTGGCTGGCCACTGGATATTTGTTGTCGCTGTCTCTGTTTACTTGTGTCGGCCGGCGTCTTCGTCGTCGTCCGAGTCTCTTTGATTGCATTAGCAACTCAAACTCACACTCGGCAGGCAGGTCGACTTGCGAGTCTGCTCCAGCCAACTGCCTCACCTGGATTTTCGGCGACGGCGGCGAGCGCGGAGCCAAGTGCATGCGCTCGATCTACGCGCCACTGGCGCATGTATATTGCGCGCCCTTATCGAGCCACTCATGTCGACAGCAACGACGACGACGACTAAGGCTGTAACCTGTTGCTCAGGTTTTGCCGCCTCGAACTTCGCTCGTCGTTGCCTAATTTTGCTTTGTTGTTGCTGTTCCTGAACCGGTCACTTTGTGGCTTGTGCTCATGGCTCCAGTTGCCTAAAAGAATACAACGAATAATACCTCTGGCGGCTAATAATAATCATAATAATAATATGTGAAGCTAGCCAAGCTTGAATGTTCCGTTCGAAACTCCCCTGTTGTTGTTGGCATTCAAGTTGGCGGCCAAAATACACTCGGAACGATAGGCTAAACTCTGATCCCAACTGTTGTTGTCGTTGTCGTTGTTATGAGCTCATAAAATAACTCGCCTTCGAGGAGTCTAATGGTTTCTTTCATAGGAGGCCGATGAAAAATGTGAATACGTGTCCGACATTTGCCACAGCTCATTCCATTCCATTCAATTCAATTCTCTCGCCCTGTGAATGCTGCAAACTGCTGCCTTTCCTATGGAGAGCTCGGCCAGGCGCTTACAGTTTCTAGTTAGTGTTCGAAAAACACACTCCAGTCAACAGAGTGAAATCCGTAGGTTAGCCAGTGACTTCCAAGTCCCTGAAACACAAAGGAACCTACTTAAACAATCTAGACAGACAGACGAGAAAGCTGGCGTGCAATTTGGAATAAAGAAAACTACAGAGGAAAACTCGCCCATCAAACACACAGTGTGAGATTACGACAAACATAACCACAGTGACGACGACGACGAAGATGAAGATGATGAATTCATGGCTCAAGAGAGTAGTGGCGATGATGTCGTGTTGTGAAAGAGAAGTAGCTCGAAAAATAATCAACAAGTCCCTGTAATGGTGTGTGTGAGAACAGAAACCAATGCCTATGATTGTGATTGCAACTATTCGCTCGAGTTATTGTAAACAAAAGCATCAAACTGTATCTTCACGAAAAGAGCGCTAGATGGCCGAAGTCTCAGGGGTGGGAGGTAGTCGAGGCGGCGTTTTGTACTTTGACAAGCCGCTGAACTTGCTTTCATGACAATGACGACGACGAGGAAGATCGAGATGATGACGACGATGATACACTCGGCTAGATGCTCGATTTAGCGTCAGCGCTCGCTAATTGCTCTCTCCTCCTCCTCCACCTCTTCTGCATTAGCTCTTTCAGGCGAAGCGCATTGCCTCTGCCCTCCTTTGGAAAGATCACCTGTACGCAAGCTGGGCGGCAATCTAGTTTGCTGGAAGGAGAAGTCTCAGAGTGTTCGGCCTCACTCACGAAATGACTTACATTCCATCCTGTCGCTCTCGTTCTTTACATTCCTCGTACCCAAACAGTTGGTTGATGCTTGATTGAGTGGGAGAGAGAGAGAGAGAGAGAGAGAGAGAGAGAGAGAGAGAGAGAGAGAGAGAGAGAGAGAGAGAGAGAGAGAGAGAGAGAGAGAGAGAGAGAGAGAGAGAGAGAGAGAGAGAGAGAGAGAGAGAGAGAGAGAGAGAGAGAGAGAGAGAGAGAGCGTGCAGACAGCCAGCCAAGAGCCTATCAAGCAAAATAATGGTCGACAATGACACTGGCTGCCTCCTAGAGAGTGGAGCTCTTGAAGTGCCAGTGGTGGCAGTGATTCAGTTTTCCAAGCAACAATAAGAGAAACAGAGGACTGATTATATACATAGAAAAAAAATGCAACTTTATTGTGTCGAGGAAATTGTGGGAGGGCTCGACAGGTGTTATTCGGCTTGAATCAAAGTATGCAGACTCGATGAGAGCCAGATAGAAAGAAGAACAACCACCACCACCAAGTTGTCTGTACAGCTATACAACGCCTGTGGTGGTGGGCCTGGTTCAACCCTGCAACTGGCAGGAAAAATGGGAGCTCGTTAATGTTTCGGAAATTAGCTTTTCTTTCCATCCATCTCAAATACTGCCAAATCTACATTCTTGTTGGAGGTTCTATCACATCATTTCAACAATATAGAATCTGTGGAAATCTAAACACAAAACCACAAACATCGATCTCCATGGAAAATCCGACCGATTGGACGTGAATCAAGAGCCAAACAATAACATTCAATTGTACTCGATCTGCCAGACCAAATGTCGCTCTTTTGCGGTTCAACTCGTGAATGGAACGAATCAATCGCCAATCAGCTACTCTTGTATTGTACTTATGTTGTCTGTGTTCAATTAAACCACAACCAATCAGATCCAAATAATAATAACAAATAAATCTATTTCAAGCACTATGGCAAGTTGATTCTCGGCCATCTGCCCCAACCCCTACTCAAGATTTCATTTCTTAATTCATTTTTTCGACCCCAACAAGATTACTGATCACTCTAATTCCAAATCAAATCCGACTACAGATTACAGATAGCTCCTATCAGCAATGGTTTTTATGTTAACAGACCCAGATAGATAGATAGCCTAAATCAATTGGATTATAGTGTGCGCAAGTGCACTTTTGCATTGATTGCATCTGGATTACCTGTGTGATTTGCAGATGGTAAGCTCGATTAATTCAGATTCCTCTCATCGCCACCACTATCACAACTACGACTCAATGATGACGCGATCCAAGAGAAACTTGTAAATCTTAGATCATATTGATTAGCTGCAGTGTTCAGCCTACTTTAGACTTAGAATTCAATGTATCAACTTGGCCCTCCCATTCTACTACCTCATTGATGTGAACTCCACTCCCCTCGAGACTGACGACGAACAAGTGAGCGAAGTTTGATTGACGACAACATTAGCGACAAATCAAAAGGCATATCACCAAGTCAGAAATAGATTCTCGGCACTAAAAGATTTATATTCGCACGAAATTTATAATTTTGCCGCCTACTTTAGATCCAACTAGCCGAGTTTGGCACGAGCAGACAGACAAACTGAAGGTGGAAGAAGTTAATTTGCCGAGCCGCGATATATATTCTCTCATTTATACCTGTATATCAGTTAGCTGGTGCTTATTAATAACTGCAACAAGAAACTGGAATGCAAAACTCAACACACAGTTAGTTCCAGTTTTTCCAGGTGCACGTGAACACCCACTGGCATTGTTGTACCTGTAGATACAACCAGTAAAACTGTGTCTTTCCACTTAGTTTTCTGGCAGTCTCGAGCTTATAATCCTACGGTTACGATTCTTTCTCACATTGTCAGTCAGTCAGTCTGTTTGTCTCTCTTGTTGATCGCTCATTTAGAAATTGACGAAAAGATTGTTCGTCGAAAATCATTGAAATTTTGTGGATACGACATGGCAGAGGAGAATTTGGAGATGGAAAGGACAGGCTGATTTTGCTTCTGTGTGAAATGAGTATTTAAATATCGTTTAAAATTTCTTGGCAACACACGAGATCCTAGAGAATTGCTCTCTTTGTGGCTCTAAAATTTTTCAATCCCCTATACAATAGACAAGCCTTGTTGCAGTACATTATTCCCGTACAGATTTGACATGCCTAGAATAAATCACCATTTTGGAATTTGTATTTTCATGATTCGTTCTCGTCGTAGTAGCTCGGCGTCGATAATAGCCAGGGTTACAATGAATCTCTGTCTAATAAATCTCTGAGATATTTCTATTTATTGGAATAAAATCCCAAGAAATTGCTACAAGTCGTCACGCGTGGCTCCTTCTCAGTGGTTTTCTTCTTGAGATACAGGTGGATCGTCCAAACAGGCCTTCTCGTCCTTGTTGAGCACTCGATCACGACACAAATATTGACTGAAGCTTTTGGTCTCTTGTTCCCAATACCATTGCTCAATTATATCGTCGTATTTCTCTAGATAATCCTCGCACCTCGACTTCAGGGGCTGTAATCTCGACCGAGGGGCGAATCCCACAGGTCCACTGGGATGCCCAGGTCCACCTTCACACCTCTATCAACCAGCTGATGCAGTGTATCAAATGTCGAGCTGTTTGCCTTGTCAAATCTATTACTATCTTTTCTTTCCTTGTGTATCTTGTAATCTAACATTGTATCGCTAAACACCTTCAATAGCTTCTGATAAAGTAGAGGCTCCGATCTCGTGTAAGGTGTCTTCTTTTTCGGTCCATCAATTTGGTATCAGTTTCTATGACTTGGCTTGTTTGTCCTAATTTGTGAAAGCGAGCCTCCAGCTCAATCGACATGAACTTGCATGCCTCGCAAGCGTTTTGGATAGCGGACACCATATTCCTTGTCTAATAACTGGGTCTCAGCATCATTTGCCACATTCGTATCCTCAGAATGTAGTAAGTGATCATCATTTTCGTCGTCAGCATATGCTCGATGGCCTGTGGTTAGTGATATACATAATAGTGATAATGTGATGCAAATGCATTTGTAAATCACAATGTTACTGTTAAGAGCTACAATTTGTCCTGGTGATCATGATGATCCAATAGGAAGGACCATGGCATCAATAGTGAGGAATATATCGACAATGAGTCGAGAACTTCTGAGGTGAATTATTTTTCCTTACCGCGAGCACGTGCCTTGTTTGCTTCGGCAAATTGCATTTCGAGCGCTCGACGTGAAGAAGCCTGGCGCAGCTTTCGTTTGGGGAATAAACAAGATTAACCTAATATTTACCTTACTCCATCAGATCAATTGATGATATCACCCAGCCACAGTATGTTTCTGGACACCCACTTAAATTAATATTGAAAACCAAACCGCCCACAATCATGGTTGAACCAACGACAGACATAACTATCTTGTATGGAAGCCAAACAGGGAACTCCGAGGACATGGCCAAGAGGATTGGATTGCAGGCCAAATCCTTTCAGGTCAAAGTGTTCTGGTCGAGGCGATGGACGATTTTCCTTGAACTCGCTCCTAAACAGAGATTGATCATATTTGTTTGCTCAACGACTGGACACGGACAGGAACCAGAGAATATGAAGAATATTTTCAATTTTATGCGACGCCGCTGATTTACCTCAAGACTGTTTGTCCAATCTCAAGTATGTTGTTTACGGTTTAGGTGACTCCTCTTATGCCAAGTTTAATTATGTGTCAAAGATTCTTTTCAAACGACTGAAACATTGTGGGGCAAAAGCCCATCCAAGACTTAGTGGCCGGTGACGAACAACATACTTATGGTTGCGATGGAGATAATATATCCCAAATTGGACGAGCTCTGGTCCACAATATGCAATAGAACTGTAGATAGATTAGAAGCCAAAAATTCCTACCATGTGACCCTATTTGATACTGCGCAGGATGGACCGAAACCATCGGACCAATTCACAGAAGAGTTTACATCGAAATATGATCTGAAAACAGGATTATGTGTCGAAAATCAACGAGTAACTCACAGAAACACACTTTCAAGATACCCGATATTTACGATTCCGATTTGATGAGAGGCTCGACTATGAGCCAGGTGATGTTTGTACAATATTACCCGAAAATTCAGACGAAAATGTTGCTCACTTTGTGAAATTGCTCAACTTGAAACCAAATCAGAGGTTCAGTATTGGAAGAGGATTCCAATTATATGATTAACTATTTATACGACTTCATACCTGACGGTCTCTCTATACATGACCTTGTCAAATACCATCTCGATATTCAATCTGTGCCAAAAGATCCTTCTTCGAATTCTTGTGGCCTTTTAGCGACAACAGGCTCGAGAGGAACAAACTACTAGAGTTTGCCTCGACAGAGGGGCCAAGAGGAGGTGTGTACGAGTATTGCATCAGGCCGAAGAGGAGCATCCTCCGAGGTACTGATGGACTTTTCCCAACACTGTCGGGAACATCCAATTTTGCGTTTCTGTTTGACCTGATACCGCCAATCAAACCGAGTCATTCTCCATTGCGTCAGCAGCCAGCCTATAAACCCGAACGAAATACATCTGATCGTGGGAGTGGTTAAATACAAGACTCGGCTGCACAAGGCCCGCGAGGGTTTGTGTTCAAATTATTTAGCCTCGCCTGGAGGCATTCAAAGGTGATGTCGCTTGTGGACGGCCGCCGGCAAACAACAGAAGTAAATTGAAATTATTCATACGAAGGACATCGTTCAAGTTGCCAAAAGATGACAAAATTCCCATAATAATGGTCGGGCCTGGCTTGGGCATAGCTCCTTTCAGGAGCTTCATTCAACATCGTAGCTCTCTAGGTGGCCACTGTGACAATTCAAATGGTTACCAATGCTGGGGCTCATTGTATTTTGGTTGCAGGAATGCCAAGATGGATTTTTATTTCGAGGACGAGCTGAAGGAATACGTGAACAAAACGAACAACAACTCACTAAGGCTTCTGGGTAGCCTTCTCACGCATAACAACCTAAACAATACGTCCAGGATTTGTTGCTAGAAGATTCGGCCTTCATAGAGGAGGCTTCTGATTCATGATAAGGCTCACCTATACGTGGCAGGCAACTCAAAATTGCCCGAGGACTTGCGCCTATTATTGGCCAAGATAATATCACGTGAAATGGGCGATTCAAGCGAGACGACGTCTGATGGAAATGCAAGCAAATGTGATAGGATGATCAGTGATCTGGAGGCTAGTAATAGATTACAATACGACTGTTGGTAGTAGTGGCCTTGTTGTAGCTGTTCAATAATAATAATAATTAAGTAAACCTGTATTAACGAGCTGGTAGTCGGGGTGATTTGGCTGAATTTTGTTGTGTAGTAATTCAATAAAATGTAGCCCTCACCTGTCGTCCAGCGGTCACTTTCATTATCTCGGCTCGCCTCGAGCCTCACTGCAGATGAGTCTTTCCAATCGACTGTCGCCGGCCGGCCTTTCCGGCCGTCTGTCTGGGGGCCTCATTAAATACATGGGCGCCGTTGGCAGGGGTCCCCTCGGCCTCTTATTGCTTGGGCCACACGCACATTCACCACAACAGCAACACAAACCACCACCGTCGTCGTCGTCGTCGCCACGGCCGCCGCCGCCGCCGCCGCTGCTGCTGCTTGGCCGTCGTGGATTTATTCGCGCGATTCGGGAAGCCTCAGCGGCGCGGACAGGACAACCTTGCGCGTGCACGAGCCGAGCGCACACAATCGCACGCAACCCATCGCACCTCGGCCCCATGTAATATGATGCTAATCAGCCTCTTGGCCGGCTGTGTCTTTGTGTGTCTTTGTGTCAGTCTATGTGCAGGCCCAAAGATTCGATTAAAAATTGAACCAACTGCAGCATATAAACAATCATTAGCGCGCGCACTCTCGTCTCTTTGGGAAAGCCCTCCGAATTGTTTCATCATCATCATTATTTCATCAAATATATCGGACCACTACCATTATAACTACTATAATATCATTTAATCAGGAATATTAGGACAAAGAAACAGAGCCCAAAGAAGAGCCTCTAGTTTGAGTTTATGTTATATACTTATATATAGTAGTAGATTTCGGTATGTGTCCAGTTAATAATTATTATGATACGACCGACTTTGTATTCATCAATTGAATCATCTATCATGTAGAATTATATCGTCTGTTTATTTGCCCATATTCAAAGAAATGAAACCAACTTCGGATTGTTATTATTCATGCAAAAATTATATTGAAATAAACGAGAGCATCTTATTATCATTAGATGTGAAAAAGTAGCAAAGTTCAAGAATTGTTTTCAGTTGTGCAATAATTATTATGAATTACTTAAAGAAGAAACTTAAACCACTAACGGCAGGTCTAACGGCTTCAAATACTAACCAAAACCAAAAACAAAAGATCTCGAGGACGACCTCTATGATGAGTATGTTGTAGAGGCGCCACCTCATCCATCTGAATTATTAGCTCTGGGCATTGAACCATCGGAGATCGATGTTAATGATCCAGACAAGCTGAGAGAATTGTATAGAAAGGCCAAAGAGGAGGGCAAAGACAAGAAGACAAATAGTATTCTATTGGCGAAACAAAGACAAAAAGAAGAGATCGAAGAGGAAAAAGAAGTCCAGAGAAGAATGGAAATTCTTTAATAATTTAACCTCAAGAGTTGAGCAAGTTGTGAAAGAGTCGCAAAAGAATCTAGACCAATTAAGGAATCAAGTGCAATAGAGAGTCTCGCTGAGCCAGATTACGAGCTACGTCTCACGCCGGATCAAGTGTTCAAGGCAACAACAACTGTGAAACTAGAGAAAGAGGGCGAAAATAGTTGGGTTGACTTTGGGGACGAGCAAAGCAAAATCAAGAGAAAAGAAGAAGAGGAAAAAGAGCGAACCAAAGCGAAGGTTGCCGAAGAGGAATTCGACGAGTTTGGTTGCCCAAAAGAAAATTGTCAATAATAGAAACAAATCCAGTGGCCGAGGTACTGTTGGAAGATTTTGGCATTGATCTGAGGACTGCCGAACAGAAGAAGGCTATCGAGAGGAAACAACAACAAAAGGAGCTCGAGAAGAGAGACAATTGGAGGCCAAGGAGGCAAAAACAAGGCGCCCGATTCGCCGAAGAAACTCGATATTGATATCAAGGCGGCGGCTCGGCCACGTCCGCGACCAGGTAAACAGCAAGAGACAGAGGTGAAACAACAGCAAGAGCCGACAATTAACAAGACACAAAACGAGCAAGAGTTGGACCCATTCGACACGTCGTTCGTCGCGCCTGCCACTGCTGACCAATCGCTTATACTTGAAGACCACCACAGTTCGAGTCAACAACAAGAAAACCCCAAAAATCCGAACAATCCAAAGGTAGTTGACCCATTTGACACATCCTACGTGAATTTGTGAGTTAATTACATATAATACACCACACCACAGCACGAGAACGCAATGAATCGACACACAAGCAATCCGTTCTTGTCCGATTGGGACACTGAACCCGAAAATGCCATCAGCTCTCGCCAAATGGTCGGTACAAATATACCACCGACTGGAGTCATCAATAACAATTCGCAAACAGTTGACACAAACAACAGCAATAACAATGGCGAACGTTCGTCAACATTCACTCGCCGTTCTAGTTCGGGCCAAGCCGAGTTTGGGTCTCATCGGGCAGGTCTACTGCGTCGAAATATGAGCTCGTTCGAGGCGGCCTCGTTGCAACTGGAACAGCAGCAACAAATGCAACAAGAGAACGGAGCCATTCCAAGCACCCAAAAGGATCTCATAGCACAAATGACGGCCGATTTCCAGTCGGCCATGCAAACTAACGACAAACAATTTGAGTGCATAGATGGTTTCAATCCGTTCGATCCATTTGAAACAATTGTCGACGACGATATTTCGTTGCCCTCGCCAGCCCTGTCGGCCACTCCAAGTGGTAGATAAAACATCCCCAAATCAATTGAGGAGCCACGAGATGATACCACCACCTCCTCAGTCACAAATGGACTAAATAAGGACGATAACTCAAACAACAACAACGAACATGATTCAATTGATGATGACGACGAAGAGCTGGTGTCCACGCCAGTCAGGAATATCAAGGCTCACGACTCAACTGCTATCGGACAGCCGACAGGTGCACCCAGCCAGAAGGGCGCCAATGAGACGTCGGCCGCGAGAGAGGACACCAACTCGATAGCAAAGGCCTTTATGTTGTCGTCGTTGTTGGCCTCAGCTGAGGCCGGCGGACAGCAGGGCGTCGAAGACGTTGCGGCTCCGCCTCCACCGCCGCTGCCCAACAACGACGACGACGACGATGCGGAGGCCGTCTCGGGTGGCACCCAGGATAGGAACACCAATGAGAGCCCAACAAATCCCACCCATGTCATCAGAGGCTCGCCGAACCTGGCTGGTGAGGGTAGCCCAGACAGGCCGGTGAGCTTCTTCGATCCGTTCGAGACGGTGATCGATAAAGACGCGCTGACATCTTTGATGAGCGATCCACAACAATCGGCGACAAACCAGACGACACAGCCAGATAAGCCAGACGATGACGACAATGATGAGGCCATCAGCCAAACAAGAGACATAAAACACGACGTTGGCGGCGAGTCTGAGCGATCGCCAGCCGATGGAATTCGCATTGGCGAATCAATCTCAGTGGAGACTTTGATCGAGAATGAGCAGGCGAAGGCCCAAGGCGAGGACGAGCCGAATGCCGAGAATGCGAATGCCAGTGGAGAAGGTGAGTTTGGTGAGCCAGACTCGAATCAACAACAACAACAACAACAACAGGCCGAACAAGACTCCAAATCCTCGAGGCTGACCCAATACGACTCGTCGATGGCGATGGGACGGCCCGCAGGTCGTTCGTTGCGCGCCGATCCTGCAGGCGGCGCGCCACCCCACCACCAGTGACGCCCATGAAGAGGCCAACGAGGCAGAGACAAAAAGTGTCCGGCGGCCAGAACGAGGGCGACTCGTCGGACAGTAGCGACGAGGATGACCGAATACAGATTGTAATTAAGACTAGAGACGCCAGCAAAAGCGAGAACACACAGCCCGCCATAGTACCATTACTTCCTCCGCCGCCGTCGAAGAGCACCATCAAACAGATACGCGAACGTGGCCAGGTGGAGGATATGCCCAGTCCAATAATGGGCTACAAGACACGGCATGGGCGCAACAAGGAGGGCGCCGACAGCTCGTCGAGCGACTCAGATGACCACAACGATACAGATCGGCCAGCTTCGGCCAACAAGCCGGCGACCAGCCATGAACAAGACGATACTTCAAAGGGGCCAGCAGATGAGGTCAGAGGTAAGGCCACCAATGACGATGATAGTTATGATGATCATGATGATGAAGGAGCTGAAGATGGCCAGTTTGTTATTCCCATGAAACATTCCGACGACGAGGAAGGCGACGATTATGGGAAACCAGAGACGCCTCTGTACGACGACGACACATCTTACGAGCTGGAGGAGTTCCCTGCCAAATACGATGGGCCCGGCTGGGAGATGATGCTCAGGTATCCGCCAAAGAAGAAGCTGACCAGCAACAGATTTTGGAAGAGGATTTTTGTAAAATTAGTTCAAGTACTCCAGTGGCCGACAACAGCAAATCGACAACAGCACATCAGCAACACCAGCAACAACAAGACGCCGAACCGCAAATTTGTTGGGCCTTGCAGATATTCGACAAAGCAGAGGATAAAAACCCTTGCAAGAGATCCCCATTCAGGCCACCTATACAGTGTCGGAAATCAGCAGCCAATTGTTTGATCAATTTGGCAAGATATTCACCATAAAGCTGCAGTATATATTCTACAAGGGCGCGTGGGTGTGCGCCAGGGCCAGTTGGCCAGGTTCATCCATGGCGGCCACATTGGCTCGAGCACCACCAGTGGCGGCCATGGTGTCGATCCCATCAGTATTGGAGCCATAAAGCGGATGGGCGCCCCCATCGAGCACTCGCCTCAGATCTCTCAGATCATCAAGCTGGGCTGTACGAGCTACGAGGACATCAAGACCTTCAAGGAGTGTCTCGAGGACTGCTTGTTCACGATTCCCATCCATCGGGACCGGGCACTGTCCACCTACAAGACGGAGGAGGTCCAGATGGCCGTACGAGATGAGACCTACATTGAATTGAACCAGATTGGCACCATCACGCGCCAAATGGCGCGAGTGAGATTGTTCTTCTTGTCGTTCTTGAATGGAACGCCAACTGTTGAGGTGGGCGTGAATGATAGCCATCGGCAGGGCTGGGGAAATCGTGGGCCGAATGGATATCCTGCCCGTTGTCACTGAGGAATGGATCCGATTGGAGGCCTGGGAGTTGCATTCTACGGTTGCCGTGAAGGAGTTCGAGGATCCCAATTTGAGGATAATCAAATTGATTCCGCCTGATGCCACCTTCTTTGAAGTGATGCGATTTCGCGTTCGTCCGCCCAGAAATCGTGAACTGCCTTTACAGATAAGCGCTAACATGTCGGTCACCCGTACAAAGGTTAGCATTAATTGTGAGGTTATGGTTCCTGGTTGTATTAGCCGCAAACACGGACAAATACCTTGCGAGAATATTGCAATTAGGAATACGAATACCCGAATGCTGGATCTACTTCTTCCGGGAGGAGAAACACTTTCGAATGGGCTCCAAGAAGTCAGTTAACAGGCGGCCAGGCAAGGTGAAGGGAATCGAGAGGTTCCTAGGCGGTGGTGGCCTACAGGACTTCAACGATCAATCTAGTTTGATTGAGGTGACATCTGGCCAGGCCAAATACGAGCACCACCATGGGGCCATTGTTTGGCGAGCGGCCAGATGGCCCAAGGAGAGCCAGTCGGCCTACGTGCAGAATACAATGAAGATTCGGCTACCATTGACGGCCTACGACAAGATGCCGGACAATTTCTATGAGTATGCTCATGTTGAATACACCATGCCAGCAACCACAGTGTCACATACCACACTGAGATCCATATCTGTCGCCCCTATTGACGACGAACCGCCAGAGAAATATGTAAAATATTCGGCCAAGTACGAGTATAAGGTCAAGATGCGCCTTTCCGTCAATTTAGGCACCAGGCCGACCACCTCGGAGTGCCCAGAAGTGTCGCCAATTGTTATCATGAAGCAGCCAGATTTACATGGAGACTTGCAACAGGAAGAGGACAGCGATGACGATGATGATGATGATCACGACGACAACAATGTCGCTGTCGATGATCATCATCCAAGTGATGAGAGTGCGCAGAAGAAGAGTTAAGTTGTTGTCTTATAAACTATTGAAAGTCGACCATGGGCGATATGGACAACAGGAGAATCTCTGATAACAACAACCGGTATGGCCGTATATTTTCGAGATCATTCATCTCAACCCGATGAGAGGTTGTGGTGGTCAACACTGGGTATCGTTACTTTGAAGAACCAAAGATGGTGTGTTCTGTTGTCGCGAGTAATTATAATAGGCCACATACATCGAAAAATACAAGTTGATCATTTTAGTCTACAAATTTCCCACAGTTGAGCCATTTCACACAAGCAACTATAATCACAATCTTATAGTAACAAATAGTATAGTTCACCAGATCGCGGGCAGAACCACAACCAGACGACCCTTTACCATTCATTGGACTCCAATGAATCTTGATTTTAAGTTTTTATATTTGATTTTGGGTTGCACTAGAGTCAACCAACTAATTGTAATTTAAATAAATGAACTAATACCTGATAGTGCAATGAGCATTGGAACCGCATTCTTGTTTGAATCAAACACATATCCTCCTATAGAATCAGAATGGTTGAGGACAAGGTGATGGCAGGTGAAAGGTCGTCGTCACACGAGGCTGCGTGGCCGGCTAAAAACAGTGGTGTGCAAATAAATTTGCCGAAAAGGCGGCCAATGCTGAACGCGCCCCTCGAAATCCCATGCGAATTAAAATATTGAATATTTACTGGGCTAATCTACAGTTATTGCCCATATTATTTATTACCCACTGTATTCTTATCATTTAATTTAGGCCAAATAGAGGGATTCCATATTTGCAATATCATGGATATGAATCTGATCCTCGAGGAGGTCCGACGAGACGTCTTCGAGCGTCCGAAGCCGACCATCGACTTGGATTATTTGTACTCGGTCAGGAATGAGATACAAAAATTCTCCGACGACACCAATTCTCAGCTCAAAAGAATGTCTATCAGAATTATTCACTATTTATTGATTCATCTCGCGAGATAGCCACCCTCAAAGAAGAAATGAAACAACTAAATACCCTATTGGAACAACAACTAACAGCAATCAACAAATTACTGGATCAACTCAACAAGACGCCCATAATACAAACAACCATCGAAAGGCCTGAACCAAGAGGTGACATTTATGGAGCTTTAGGTAATAATGAGTCAGCTGATGATGCCGAAATGCTACCCGAATGGTTTGTCAAATCTCCAGAGGATTTTGATGTACTCATTGCACAACGTAATCTCAAAGAGGCAGTGGAACTGGCGAAAAAGTCAAAGACCATCTCTTGCAATACCCGGAAATGTTGCGACAATCATATGGATCTCAAGTCCAAAGTAGAGGGTAGGGGTAGGTGAATTGATTAATGTGATATGTTCAGAATTGCAACCGGCAACAGATAAATCCATTCAAGGTGGCCTGAGGTCCTCTCTTAACTCCATACAACTATTACATCAGTTGAACTTAACATCTAGGGCGGTCAAACTCTGCCTCGATATGAGGAGTTCAGTTTTGAGGAATGTTCTGAACAAAGAGTTGGAGAACGTTGAGACCATTACAATACAGTTCATCAAACAGATTTGTTCCATCTTTTTCCACATTACAGTCGAAACATGTAATGAATTTAAGCAAGCCTTCGGATTAGAGAGTAACATTGGGATGGCACTAGAGGAGTGCACGCATATTGAAGGATTGGAATCACCTCGTCGAAACAATTCGGATGACGCCATGTTATTCGATCTAGTCCGTCCGATATTCCAATCAGAGCATCCCAAATTGGACTGTAAATCAACCTTCTTAAATGGCCACGATATCTCATCTCAGATACTCAATTCTCATAGCGTCAAAGTGGCGGAGGAAACTCTGGCGGCCAATTCATCGATCGGTCCTCGAATATTCCAGCATCTCTCCGCATATTCGAGCTTAACCTATTGGATAACATTGGAATTCGAACACTTTGCTTCATTATTCCGTGAACAAGTGTTTAACGATGTATCAAAAAGATTTATCCCTTTCGATGATCGCCGAGAGTATCTATTATCTTCGTAGCCAGTGTTCGAAGATGGCTAAGTTTTGTGAAATTGATATGTCTCAATTTATCGAAAGAGGGCTTAGAAGTGAGATACGGCAGCTGATAGAAGTTGGTGGTAGGAAGTTGATTGAGGCAGTCAAAGATTTTGACGCGAAAGAGCAATGGAAACCTCAACAATTCGAGAACAAGGCCGAGAAGACGAGATTCATCGAACAAATGAATGATGTCGATCTAAAGACAATGCCAAAGTATATATCGGACGATTTTAAGATCCTATTCACCGCTAGTAAAACAGCCTTCGCCCATTTCTTCCTGGTTATGGTAAATGACTTGGCCAAACTGGCCACCCTGACGAACAAAAACCACGTAGACACAGTCCTAGCTAAGGCCTTTGAGATCCAGATGGAATCAGTTATAGAGGCGTTGAAAAGGACCAAGATGGTATCGCAGGCTCGATTCATCAAAGGCAATAGCAACTTTCTTCTAGACAAGGTTGTACTGGTCGCCGATGAGCGATATACGAAAATCACGGGAAACAAATGCCAAAAGTTGACCGAGTGTCGGTCCAAGTATCAGGCAGAGGCCGACAAGGTTGCCAGGATACAGAATGTATAAAGCTTGCCATCCTTAAATTTGTACTCTTGTTATTATTGATATAAACCTCTCGACACTCGGAATTGATGCTACGTGTTTAAATAGAATTCCATCTCTCCGTATCCGTCCATTTTCGGTCGTCATTTTGAGAACAATTATGAAATGAGCAGAGAAAACTCGTCGCCATAAGCAATCTGCACCAAGATCATTCCGAATAGATGATGAGTAACTACACATGTAAATATTTGTGATGACAGTTACATATCAGTGAACGGAATTGGACTCTTTTGGCCTCATGTCAAATAAAATGTTTATTTCTGATTAGATAATACATGTGAAGTTAAAAATTTAGTTGATTAAGTCGATGTTTCCTCCTTCGTTCCTATCGAGCCTGAAATGATGCAAATTCAATGTTGTCAGCTCTACTCATCACGGCGTAGTCATCATTCTTTATGTGATTTTGGACTCAATATCTTGGGTGTAAGAGCCGATATTCTTGATGTCGATCTTTGGGGTCTTGGCTGGGCTGTTCTTCGATGTATCGGCTTCACTTGATTTCGAGAATGGGACATGCTTAAGTGCGCTCTTGAACCACTTCGAGTCGACATGCACCTTAGATACAATATTAGCTCCGTAATCGCTCATGGCCTGCGTGTTGGTCAACTTCTTCAGTTGAACTTCTTTGGCCTTACAGCAAAAGCTTTGTAAGTAGCCTTGAAGGGTATGAGACTCAGAATCTTCTGGCCAACTTTGTTTGGTGAAGGAAGTAAACAACACCTCTAAATACCTGCCTAACGACATAGTAGACAGCCGAGAGTGCCAATATGAAAATTGCTAGCCATATGATGGAGGCAACAGCAAAACCGCCGACACCTAAAAAGAGTGTGCCGACTAATCCTGGTGTTGCCAAGAATAGCTCTTGAAAACATTGGACTGGATGCGAGAGGACATCTTTGCATGGTTTGTCGACAACTTCGCTTGGACTGAGAAACATTTTGGATAAATTAGTTGTTCTTCTTAGTGTTGCGTGTAGGGGGTATATTTTGGATGATGTTTGAAAATTTTCGGTGTTGTTTTCTTTTTGTGTGTTTCAATCAAGTGTACCCGTTCTTTTTCTATAAGGTTGGCACAGATTATTTGTCATTAAATATGTATATAAACTGGCGAGGAAGACGTGAAGTTGGTTGCTGAATATTGTCGTGTTGCAAATTTCTTGATTGTCTAATTAGTTGGTCCTATCAATTATATACATTCAAGATTGTATGGATTATTATTTTTTGTTCTTTCGTTTTGTATCTAGATTTTATAGTAGATGAAAATATTTAAGACCATAGGATTCTTTATCTTGGACGTGGAAGAGTGAGAAATTATTTGGGGCCGAGGTTATACAGTGGGAAAATCAATGGTAATTCTACAATAGCCAATGCTAAGCAATGGGGAAAAAGCGCGCGAACTCGACTAGATGCTGAGGGCGAAAGAACAAATTCAACCGTCGCGAACTTTCTTGTGCGCGTCGGTTGAACTGTTTCATTGGAACACCAGCCTAGGAAATGGGCCGGGGTGGCCCATGAGAAAGTGGCAAATTGTGCACTGTGTTCGCGCCAAACAACTGGATTCTGTGCGTGTTCGTTGGAGTCCACCACCAGCAAACATTGCACAGAAAAAGTGGGCCCTGATTACTCTTGTTGTTGTTGTTGTCGATGTTGTTGTTTTGTGCTACGTGTTTTGCCTCCCATAGAAAACGGCCCCAACTATGGGAGAACAGCCACGGCTACACTACCAGTATTGTAGTGTGCGGGGCGGCGGCCATTAGGCGAGGCTAGCCGCCTGTGCAAGCTGGTGCAAGAAAGCGCCCAATCCCTGATGGTCTCCAAAACCATTTCCAAAATTAACACGCTTCCACTACCAAGTTGAGAAGATCAAAAGAGCGATAATATGCACAAACTGACCCAAAGAAGCCATGAATGCTGTTGGGTGTCAAATGAGCATGCGTCATCTTCACAAGGGGCGACGAGCCCACTTCCAATGGGTTTTCCAGCCAAAATCCGCTAATGACACAGTAGCCAGCCATTGGGGTCAGCGCAAAACCAACAGGCACATCATTCGAACAAAACCGAACTGGATTTTCGCCGAGAGCAAATTCAACACATGCCGTGAAGGCAGCCGCCAGTGTCGTCCTCCAGGGCAGTCAGCCTGCCTGATACAATAATTGCACCCTCGATGTTATCCCTATCACTTTACCGCCTCATCAGTACGCGACTTGTTGCCCGACATTACGTGCTTAACATTACGTTATTCTCATCAAGATGAGCAACTATATCAACGATTCATATTGGCCAGAGTATCCGAGGGTCAGCTCTGGCTAAGCAATAGCGGGTGTCCTCACATTCTCACCGTACCCAATATGTATCACATTGATACCTGTGATATTGGACCAAATAACAAGGTTTTCTCGTGACACCATATACCAAATCTAAGTTGATAAGATGTTCAAACAAGTGGGTTGCATCTCAGGAAGTGCCCTCTTGAATTAACAGGTCTTTGATGATACCCATTCGGTGCACTTAGCATCTCTTATTTGCAATTCTCTATCTCAGTTTAGGATATAATTTTTTGATATCTCTTCTTCAGTGCAGTGAACAAGTGGACAGGTTTCAGATTGATGTATTTTCGGTCAACAAACAGCCCTACGAGGCGATCTCATTGGGTGGTGATTCATTGTCATCCCATTTCAAACCATCATTGGAGCACTTTTCTGGATACCAGAATGAGGCGCAAAGTTTCAATCGGCCCATGTTGATGAGTACAGGAACAATGGCGAGTTGGCATCTGATAGATCAATATTACATATATAGAATAGAACAACCCAACCAGGCCTGATTACATCATGTGACGAGGTCGAAGTGCATCCGTGGAACTGCCCCAACGCAGAAGCGTTTCTCTTCGTTATTGTTGTCATGAGCGACAAAACACGAGGTTTCCAGGAAGCAACCGATTCTTTTAATTTTTCAACGACAAACATTTTATTGGGTCTCTTCAGGTTAAACTTTAGGAAATGATACAATTATTAGCAATTACTTCAAGATTCTAGTTAAGAATACAAAATAGAATACCAATATGTCCTTCAGATTAGCCATCTTCAGCCTCAACCAATGGGCCCTGGACTTTGAGGGTAACACAAAAAGGATTATCAGATCCATTGATGAAGCATATGAGGTTGGATCAATCTATAGGGCTGGACCCGAATTGGAACTGAGTGGTTATTCCTGGAGGATGCATTCTTCGAGAAAGACACCGTTGATCACTGTTGGTCTTGTTTAGGCAATATTTTGGAACACAGTCGATCCATGGATATGGTCATCGATATCGGTATGCCCGTTCATTTTCGGCTCTATATAATTGTCGTGTGATAATATACAAAGGACAGATATTGTGCATCAGGGCCAAGACGAGTTTAGCCAAGGATGGATGTTATAGAGAATTTAGACACTTCAAGGCGTGGCCAATCGGAGCCGTGTGGTACCCTTCAGATTGCCACCTGGCCTATCAGGTGATCATAGGAATTCGTTCCATTTGGGGCTAATTTTATCCTGGAACTTGCCACCTAATCAAACTATCACGGCAGCTCACTCCGAAGATAGGCTGGGAGATTTGCCAAGAGTTGTGGGATTGTAAAAATGTCAGCTCAGATTTATACGACAACTTCCGGTTGTCATCTGGTGCTCAATGGCTCTGGTTCATATTGGGAGTTGCGTAAATTGGACGTGGTCACAGATATGGTGAAGGGCATCAGTCTCAGAGGTGGAGCATGTTATGCCTTCTCCAACTTTATGGGCTGCGATGGGCAACGTTACGTATTCTTTGGTCGAAGTTGTATCTACGATATGGGGTCGTCTTGTGGCCATGAGCTCCCACCTCATCCGATCTCCCTCAATGAAGTTCAAATGATAACTCATGACATCAATCCAAGAGACATTGATGAGTATCGAGCACAAATGGCCATTCAGCCAGATGTGCCTCGTCAGGCTGGGCCGGTTTGGAAACTGATGAAGCCACCAAAGGATGCGTCAACAATCGATTCCACCTATAGAACGATCTTGCTGAAAGTCAACCTGAGATCCTCGGATAATAATTATTCCAATAATGTGCCCATTGCGACGACCACAAGCATTCGATTCGAACACGAGATCTATTATTACGTGTCCCTCTGGTTATGGGATTATCTGAGAAGGTCCGGAATGACAGGTTTCATGATGCCTCTGAGTGGTGGGCTGGATTCAAGTACAGTGGCGGTTCTAGTGTATTGTATGTGCAATCTATTGTATCAGAAGCTAGACCTATTTGAGGTGAGAGACTACTTTGAGAAGATTCATAAGATCAAACCAGCGACCATACGACAAGAGCTATCGTCACCGTTGGCGATATGTGGAAAGCTACTTAAATGTTGTTACATATCAACCCAATTCTCGAGTCAAGAAACAGAGAACCGCGCAAAGAGATTGAGTTCAGCAATCGGCGCTGAATTCTCGTGTGTGTCAATCCAGGAAATTTATTCCCAATGTAGATCATTATCTCAGGATGACCGCGATATGAATGTGGTCAGTTTGCTGGACCAGAATATTCAGGCCAGATTGAGGATGACAGTCACGTATTACCTTAGTGGAGGGAATCGGATAGTCCTGGCCACAGGCAATGTAGACGAGGGTATTATGGGCTATTTAACCAAATACGATTGCTCGTCGGCCGATATCAATCCGATTGGTGGATTGTGTAAAGATGACTTGAAGGGTTTCCTCAGGTATTGTTGCTCCGAGCTGTTCAAAAGTGAGACAGAATTCGTGCAATCTGTCGAGGAAGTCATTGGGGCGCCTCCAAGTGCCGAGCTGACTGGCTCGGAGCAACGCGACGAGGACGAGATTGGAATCACTTACGATGAGATCTCTGTCTTGGGTCGGGTTCGACGAGGCTTGTATGGAGTCTCTGGTCCACGGGGAGCGTTCGACACGGTTTGGGCTAATAGAAACCAGCCACCATTCAACACTAAGATCAGGTGCTTGAGGGCTACTCGTGACGTTAGTCCCAATGAGATGGCTTCGGACTTGGCAGAGCTGATAAAACGTTTTATGTCCGTTACACCAGAAATAGACACAAACTAACTGTCTTGACGCCAGCTTTACACGCCGAAACATATTCGCCCGATGATAATAGATTCGATCATCGCCAGTTCTTGTATCCTCCGATGACATATCAATTTTAAATGTATCGATGAATTGGTTGACAAAATCAAACGAAATGGTGATCTAATATGACAATATCTTTGACTAATACCAAGAAATTAAGTGCTAATTGATAAATATTTACCCTTCCAATTGGGCAACTTTGGAATAACTTCTACAGGTGAAATTTTACTACCAGGCAGGTGACTTGCGAGCCCTGTTTGCCACCGAATTGGATTGTTGGTGTGTCAATCCTACCTATCACAGAGGACTTGCATTTGTTAGCACAATCCACCTCGAATAAGCTCACCAATTCGTCTTCTGTGTGATTACAAGAAGCAAATACAAATGTGGTCCCATCTTCTACGAGGGAGTATAATGACTCCAAGTATCTCTTCTTGGCCTCTTCAAGTTTTGTCTCAGGTTCGCTTGCTATCAGACATATTGCATCAAAAGGTACCCTTGTCAATTATAAAATCGAATCTCATGACACCGGTTACCTTGTGTAGTTGATCGAAATTAAGAAAATCACACTGTTCCAATTGGATGAATTTACCAAGATTTCTAGTCTCAATTCTGTTTACTCAACTCTATGGAGTTGGCAGAGAAATCAATACCCAAAGTTTTGAGATGGTCGCTCAAATCACTTGGAATCTCCAAGATGAGTCTCTCCAGAAGTGTACATAATAGAAAGGAGTTGCTGCAACCTATATCCAAAATATTGAACCTCCTATGGGGTTTGATTTGGGTGGTGATCTCAATGATCAATTTATCGACTATCTTCCGACTCAATCCCTTTGCCAAACCAGATCTCTCTCCTCGTCTCCATCCTCATCGAAGTTTCTCAATTCTCTCCGATAATGATCGTCCCAATAATTTTCTTCTCTCAATGCCATTATAAACACCTTGTTGACTCAACTCAACAAGTGATCTTCCATAAGGTGATATTGATTAAATTCTTAGATAGATTTGGATACAAATTTGAGAGATGAACAATATAATAAAGTATCAGTATTTTTCTGGTGAATTAGATTTTTGCCTTGTGTTCGGGAGCAATTCGTGTGTTCCACAAACACATGATGCTGGCAAATCAGTTGCCTGACGTAACCAGTGAAGAATACGCAACAACAGTGAGGAGCTGATATTTTCAGCTCATACGTTTAATTTGAGAGCACATGCATGCTTTACACAATTTCCGATGAGCTGATGAGCTTGTGTGAATCTGGTTCAACTGTGGCGGACCAGAAAACGAGAGCTCACTCACGAGCTGTCGCCGTGGAACATCACCAGCGGCGGCGAGAAAGTGAACGCCACAGCCGCACGGCTGGACTTGATTTCCTTCGGCTGCCGCCGTTGTTGTTGTTGTTGTTGTCATCGACGTTGTCCAAGTCATCGTGGTTGTCTCTTTAGAAAAGGTAACAACGGCCTCACTTTCAGACACGGTGGGAGCCTTGTAATCTCAGAATAATCAGAGGTAACTAAAATGTATTATCTACAACAATAAAACTTATATTTATATACTTATATTTCAATTTTACACCATGTCAAACTCTATTAAATTATCGGACTTGAGTGAATTTATATGCTGCCCGATGTGTCATGGGTATTTAATTGAAGCAACAACAGTTAGTGAATGTTTGCATACATTCTGTCGAACTTGCATCGTGAAACATGTCAAAAACAACCACAATGATTGCCCCAAATGTAACACAATCATCCATGAAAGGCGACCCATGGATTACCTCATGTACGATAGAACAAAGCAAGATATAGTCTACAAATTAGTACCTCAACTATATATTTCAGATTTGAAACGCAAAATGACCGTCCCAGAAATGTGTGAAATTGATGCTATAACACGTTTTATTTTACAGGAACAATTTATACAAGTGGTACTAGTCCAAAGAGAAAGGTTCATGAATAGATTTCTTTTGTCATCGCCATCAGGATCCACCACCAGCACCACTACCTCCACCGCCACCAGAACGGATAACGAACATACTCAGACACCCATCTATCTCAGCTGCCCCATCACTATCAGGGCGCATCAAATAAGAAAGTTACCTAGCAATGAAATATCAACTTCAGGCAAATGATAGGATAATCTTATTGTATAAAGGCGATGTTGTGGATGACAATGATCATATATCAAATTTAGCTCAATCATTGACATTTTGTCTCCAATATCAGATCTCAAGAATATGTGCCACAATAAGTCGAGACCACGATACTGAACCACTATTGACTGCTTCCACATCGACCTCAACCTCGACGTCGGACTCAATCGACTCGAATACAAGTGATACTATGAGTGTTGATGAACAATAAAAAGCGGAATATATCGATAAAAAGTCATTGAAATATCGTGAACTTGTAGCATGTCAATATTTACGCGTTGGTGACAAATGATTACGAGAATTATTTATTTACAATTTCATTCATTTTCTCCATCGATTAATCTGCGGCGTTAAGTAAAATCATTGGGGTGTTGCGTCATTTTGTCAGACTTCAATCTAAAATTTGTTCCTATAAGGGTATATTTATCGAATGGTATCCTGAGTCCATTGTGAGTTTTAATTGGAGGCAATGGTTGGTTGTTCTTCTCTCGTGCAACCTCGAGAAGTAATTCTTTAGGTGGTGGGCTGGTAATTGTTTTATCTGTCTGCATATTTACAGCTAATTGCACATCGTCCAAGTCGATCTGATTTTCTTGGCATAACTGGAGAATACCTGAGCTTCTTGTAGGATACTTGTAACGTAACGATTGGTGAACTCCATCAATTGGTGCACGACTCTTGGCTCGTAGTCACTAACTGACATCTCTTTGAGAATGGCATCGATAACTTGTGCATCTTTCGACATTATGCAAACACTCAATTGCGAATTAACTTATTCACTAGGATTTGGTGCTATATATGAGATAATTAAAATGTGTTTCTATTTGGTCTACTAGTTTTGATATAACCGTGAGATTTACAAGCGACTTGCCTGAGGTGAGAGAGTATTTTGTTTTGCCTTACTCGTCCATGATTTTTGCGCGCCAACGTGCTTCTCCCTCTGCAGATTGCCGACTGCAACTCAAAAACTCGTGGAAATCATGCGCCCAAAATATGTCGTTGGTTTCCTATTTACAAATGGATTCTCATGGGTATTCATATGTATTTTTCAAGATAATGATAATGAGAGTTTATTAATTACCATTCTAAGAAAACAATCATAGACATTTATGTGCATGGTGTTGCCTGATTATGCCCCTATTGAGTCTAACAGCAGCGCAGCTATTATTGGTCTTTGTGGTGGCCAACATATTGAGAAAGTTGGAAGCGAATTATATATTCCTTGAATGGCAGCAAGAGACTCACCTTTTGTTGCATGCCAACAAACGAGGACCTCAAGACGCTTGGGCAAAACCAGAAACAACCAGATCATCGGGTAGGTTCAAATAAGAAAAGTACACAAAAACCAACTAGACAAAATGCAACACCCAACAAGCAACAAACTGGGAACAACAGCAACTCAGACACCTTCAAGGTCCGCACTATTGACCTGAAGAAATTGAACCTAGAAAAGACAGACCTGAGCTCTAGGATTCTAAGTATATTGCCTAGAGGCAATGAGCTTGAATGGAATATTGACCTTGCAATTATGTCAACTTTTAGCTTTATGATCACACAACCATTGTTTTATTTCTACCGAACTCCAATGAGTACAATTTTAGTCTCATTTGGATGCTCTTAGTCGTGATATCTAGTTTATTCAATTTGGCCAAAATCACGGCCAACTATTTCACACTGGACAAGTCAGTTGGCGAACGGTCACTATGCATAGTGTCAGGTTGTGTATTTTTTCTTGTGGCCATGTTGATATTGATAGCCGACGAGAATCAGCTTGATTTGGGGGCTCGACCAAGCGCTCAATACTTTGACTCAATCATTTGCCGCTCCTGTTCACCAAGCTAATATTCCCCTCATTGATGTCGTCCCTCCAAAGAGATCAACTAGAACCATGCCATTCGTTATGGTCAAGTTTTTTGTTGCCACGATATGCTCATTTGTTGGAATTATTCTCACTTTCCCTGGCCTTAGGTTCGGTCAACTACACGAAGCTTTATTGGAAACCCCAGACGAGATGTAATGCAGAGGTTTTCATATATATTCAACTATTTATCAATTTACTTGTGGTTTCATTATGGATAAAGCCTCTGACTAGGGACATATTAGTGAAGCACCAAACATTTGGCATAAACGAGGATAATTTCGATCTATTTAGATCAGTGATAGTCATAGGCATCAATCTATTCAGACTGTACCTGGCGCCCGTTTATATATCGACATTTTGGCCTCTGGCGGCAAATATATAGAACAACTCAGACAACGAGGCACCACAACCACCAACAAAGAGATACGCTTTGCAATCTCAAGCATCAACAACTACGTCAATGTAGTTAGCATACAATATATACTGCCGACATTGGCCTGCCTTTTCATTGCAATCACAGTCCCGACGACAAGCCAACCGGTGTTGGACAACCAAGAGGCCACTGCAGGTGGTGGCCATCGATTGTTAGCCATCTTGTCGTCGCTACTGAGAGACGAGTCATCGTTGATTGTAATTGAGCGTTTAATTAACGGCTTCAAGGGGATATTCTCTGTGCCATTCTACATAGGCATATTTGGCTTTGCCACTTGGTGGCTCCACTTCTCATGGTTCTGCACGACCACCGCCGGAGTCATTTATCACAAATACTTTACTCATCATAGTGTATATTGAGAATAAAATGACATTAGATTACATTAGCATCTAGTCAAATTAGCCTTTATGACGCGTTTAACTTTCTGATGACATGCCTACTTTGTTTTCTCTTTCATCTGTCTGATACTGAATGTCTCGAGACAGGCGTTCCCCGTACTCAATCGGGTATTTAAAGGTTAATTAAAGAAGAGTGTGGCGGTCACGAAGAGGAGATGATCAACACGCAATAACGTCATCGAAGACTAGACGAGACGAGTCTCTCTTAATTGCATGCTCGGAGGCTAATAAAGAATAGTTGAGCTCAGAATTATGCCAGTTTGATCAATCACACCTATGTAAATGATACGTCTAATGGTTTATAAGGATATGTCACTCATGTCATGATAATGAGCTTGAATTCAGAGGAAAGGTGAGCGATGCGACACGTACCATCCCTAATTAGATGCACAATTTAGGGGCTTGCATAGCATTTGCGTTACATGTATTTAAATCAAATTAGCCATAATATTGGATTGGCTGAGAATAGAGGCACTATCTAAGGTATTATTCCATAAATTGAAGCCCAGCAGCGGAATCAAGTCAAGCATCACCTGTAAACTGGTATGCATTTGCAAGGCCATCATCAAATAATAGAGTAAATAGTCAATTTATTTAGAGGAGAAGTACGACGACGACGACGACAACAACAACAACAAGTATTGATTACATTAGCAGCACATTAACTACACTGAGGAATCACTCTATTCGTGCTGCTGATGTTGTTGTTTCCTTTACCATTGAAATAATTAGCTCTAAATCTAGTTCATCAATGCAATCATCATTATCATTAGCATCATCAGCATTGTTGTCTGGCCGTTCACAGAATCAATCGTCCGTTTCATCAATAGTCGTGTCGAGATAAGTTGCCAGTTGATGAGGTGATTTGTTGTCGATGTTGTTGTTGTTATTGAATTTCAAATTGTCTGATGTTGTCGGACGTTGTTTTTGGAAATGATATAAATAAAAAGAAGAACCGCCAGAGTGAGAGAGAGAGATAGCAGAAACAAACAGTGAGAAATCTAGAAAACTGAAAACAAATTTAGTTGAATCAATTGTAAGACCACCCCACTCGGAAGAAGAAGACTAACAATCGAAACGATGATTAATCCAAAGCAAATTCCGCTAATGTGTTTTGTTTGTAGTGGCCGCAAATGTCGCATTGATTTTGGGCCAGCAACAGCAACAGCAACAGCAACAGCAACAGCAGCAACAACCACAATTACAGGTAAACCAACCATCAACTACAGCACAGACTCCATCGCAAGAGCAGCTGATGCTTGAAAGGGCCCGACTCAGACAACAGGCAGGCCAGCAGCTGGACGGCAATCTGGAGGAGATTCATCATGGCCACGACTCGGATCGCCGCCAGGCTCCGGCAACAACAAGGACCTGTGGCCCAGTGGTGAACGTCGATAGGCACGAGAACAAGTCCAAGGTGGACGTGCATGTGCCGGTGTTCTTCGACATGTCCACCAGAACGACCAGGAGAAGGGCCGGGCCAAGCTCGATTTGTCGGTGTTGCAGGGCCTCGTGACGGTCACCAAGGACAAGTCGCGCGACCAGGACGGCCAAATGGTGGACCTGTAAAGGTGACAGTGTTTGGTATTCCAGTGTACACTAGCCGTGGAACGACGGTCAGTAAGCCAGCCAATGGAAGCACCAGTAGATCAGGTGGCTCGTCGTCGTCGTTGCTGTCGCCTTTGAGTCGAGGCTCGAGTCCCGAGTTGAGTCCATCAGCGATAGATTCCGTGAGAATTTCGAGAAGACTAACGAGAAGGTAATACGCTCGCTGTCCGACATCCTCGAGAGATTGTCCACGATGGTTAGGCGACCTAGTCAAAGGCAAGGAGGAGAGCAATAAGGACAGTGGCAACAACAACAACAACAACAATCAACGTCCACTTGACAACACAAAGTACAACACAATCAACACCACCAGTGGAGACCAAACCGGTATAACCAACAGACA
The DNA here is from genome assembly GCA_020916435.1 of Oxytropis ochrocephala. Lineage (NCBI taxonomy): Eukaryota > Viridiplantae > Streptophyta > Magnoliopsida > Fabales > Fabaceae > Oxytropis > Oxytropis ochrocephala. Next base: position 268,193 of record JAJHUT010000092.1, read on the forward strand.
GCAATAGTAGTGGACCAGAGCATAACGACAACGGAGGCATTTGAATGAAATGATCTTTGCAAGCTATCGATTGAGGTGATCATTGTGACGACATTTGCACGACAAAGAGTCAAATAGATAGATAATAAATAAAGGAGCCGATCCTCGCATATGATCGACTTGCAAAATGCCACTCGAACGACTTGAATTTCGACGACCGAGCGCCAGTTGATGAGAATGAGTCTGGCACATCTACACGTCGTCGTCGTCGTCGTCGTCATCTGACAAGGCCTCAGGCAAACTCTCCACTGACAGACGACCACACGACTCGAGACTGACTCGATTTGTTTACTCAGATTCGTCCTCATTTTGAGGCCGAGCCTTTTGCGCGGAGGCGCCCGCAGCTAGCCAGTTTCAATGTCAAGCCTCGTCGGATGGCTTCTTCCTCTAGTCTTGTAAGTCGTTGGCGCCTTGTGCAATAATAACTAAATTGCGGGCGCCTCGCCAGACTCATTCGTGACGTATTTGTGCTCGCTGTTTGTTTACTAGCCGAAATGTAGCATCGAAATTGCAATCCAATAACCGCTACAACTCGTCTACAACTGACAATATTTCTCACAGGTCTCTCGTGGTTGCACTGCATTGAACTCGTAGGCCAACGGAAAGCGCCTCAGAAGGAGAGTTTCACATGCATGCATACCATCCGTTTGGAGGAACGAGAGGATCCCATTCAGAGGTTGGACTTGTGAGCGAAAACTTTCGTGGGTGCGCTTGTTAATTAGGAGAGGAGAAGTCAACAACCTGAGGTGTTGGCCAGTTGATTTGAATTTTGGAAGCGCAAACACAACAAAGCAAAACAAAACAAGCCTCAACTACGAAACAAACAAACTGAGGCAGTCGTGACAGTCATCACAAAACTAATTAGAGTTGCCACTGTTTTTCTGCCTGCATGTCAACAAAAAGCCGTCCGACCATCAACCGATCGTTAACCAATCAAGTCGAGAGAGGACAATCATCTGGAGAGCCAGAGCAAAGCAAGCGGCCGGTGAATGAATGAATCGGCACGAATTAGCACAGATAACAACAATCAGGGAGCTCGGCAACTGGTTGAAATAGAAAACAAATACACGACGTCGACGACCACCACCACTGCCACCACTTGAAAGCGATCATTGTTTGTTGACTAAAAGACAATAGCAAAACAAATCCCATTCCCTTGTAACCGGATTTCAAGTTCAGCTCCAGAACAAATATTGGCCTTTCTGGTCGTCTCCGTCGTCATAGACGTCGTTGTCTCCTGATTGGCTGATTGATTAATCAACGTGAAACAGTCGGCCGCTCGGCTGATGTCGACTGGCGTCCCCAGCCACCAGCCACCAACAAACAGCTAACAGCACACATCAACAGGCGGCTGCTTGCGGGCCCCAAACTGAGGCTGTCGGCGTTCGCGTGGGATATCCTTCTCCTCCGTCTTCATGTTGGCCAACGTGTGGCATATATCTACAGTTGGCAGTGCATCCTCGAGACCTTAACCGCAAGTCAGAAGCATGTTGTTGGAGAACAAGTTGCTCAATAGATATTCATTGTGAATACTAATGCGACATCAAGTGGTTGATTGTAACAGCATTCATAGACGAAGCCACATGACAATACAAGATACAAGTTGATCTTATCTAGGAACAACAAGACATTAGAATAACAACAAGATATTAATTATTATATTAGAGTAGAAGGACCAATACTACCAACAGCAACAACAACTAGAAGAGTTAATCTGCTTTTCCAAGAAGTCGCCAATTGTCGATCACTCATCCGAGAGATGACAAGACAAGAGGACGAAAACTACTACTCGCCACTTTGTACACATAATAAGCATATAAGCAAAGTCAATCATCTTGCAACAGCATTGAGTAAGAATATTATTAAAATTAGTCTCGACGTTATATCTATTAGGTTAGGCTGGGAGAAATTAATTAATTACATCTTGTATTTGCAGTGGAATCTTCCAAGATGGGCAAACAAGCAATGGCCGACTCACGAGCGGCCCAAAATGGCCTCGTTCATCAAACAACGCTACCTGATCGCCCTCATGGCCACTCTCTGTCCGGTGGTCTGCTATATGGGCCGCCAGAATCTCAGCCTGGCCATCACAGCCATGGTCGATCACAGCCAGCCGCCCGGCGCAGCTCCGTTGACTCAAGCTCAACTCCATCGACTGCAATCACATCTACAACAACAACAACATCGACGACGCCTACACCTCAATTTGACGTCAAAGAACCAAACTTCATTAATGGCAACTCAACAACAACAACAAAGAGCCCGAATCTTGCAGGAGAGTCGCCGGTATTGGATTCGCCAGGCTTTCATATGAGTGATGGCTCGTGTCCGAGGCCGTCGACACTCGACGAGGAGGGCAAGCTGACCGAACTGGCCGAGCCGCCCAGCTACGGGCCCAAATACGACTGGGGCTCCGACACGGCGCTCGTGCTGGGCGCCTTCTACTGGACCTACGTCTTCTTCCAAATACCTGGCGCCCGCCTCGCCCGAATCCCTCGGCGCCAAGTGGATCCTAGCGGCCGCCACACTGGGCACCTCTCTGTTGAGTCTTCTATCGCCACTGGCCGCCTCTAAGAGCGTCTATGCGCTCTTCTGTATTCGTCTCCTGATGGGCGTCTGCCAGGCGGCCTCTATCCGGCCTGTTATGTGCTCTATTCGCACTGGATGCCGCCGACGGAGCGCTCCAACTTGTTGCCGCGCTGCTCGCGTGGGCGCCTACATTGGCTCCATCGTGGCCTTCTCGGCCAGCGGCTACTTCATCGAACAGGAGCCCTTTGGCTGGCCCTACGCCTTCTACTTGCCCTGTGTCATATGCGCCATCTGGTCGGTGGTGTGGATATTCATGGGCGCCAGCGAGCCGCGCCAGAGCAAATACATCTCACTCCAGGAGATCGACTACATAGAGTCCAGAATGGAGACCAAGCGCGATTTAGAATCAGCAGCCAGCGATAAGAGCACCACGAAGAAGTCCATCAGCTGGACGAAACTGGCCAAGTCGCGCCACATCTGGGCCATGATGGTGGCCTTCTTCGCCTCCAATTGGTCCTTCACCACAGTGTTGCTGTTCCTTCCCACCTACCTGAAGGACATCCTCCACGTGAGCCCCGTCGAGAACGGCTTCATCAACTCCATCGTCTATGTACTGTACGTGTTGGCCTCCCCATCGTGGGCGCCGTCTCCACAATGATGATCGAGTCTCGTCCATGCGGCATCAGCCGTCTCAACACCAGGAAACTCTTCCAGGGCGTGGCTCTGTTCGGCCAGGCCGGCTGCTTCTTGGCCCTGCCGTGGATCGGCTGCGATGCCTTCATCGTCAAGGGAATGTTCTTTGCCATGATAATAATGTACAGCTTCGTGAACGGCGGCGAAGTCAGATACCCACCGAACTGTCGGTGGACTTTGCCGGCACCATCTATGCCATTGGCAACTGCGTGGGCAGCTCAACAGGTTTCATTGTGCCGCTCGTCTATGGGCTGGTGGTGGAGGACTTCCGCGATCGGCCCGAACTGCTCGCGAGCTGCTGGAATACATACTTCTACATCACCGCCTCGGTCAGCATCACTGGAGGCCTCATATTCTCGCTGTTCGGTCGCAACGACATGCAGGACTTCTCGAGCGACGACCACCACCACCACCTGCAAAGCGAATCCCAAATGGACATCTCCAAGGGCAGTGCCTTCAACCTAAGCGTGGCCCCTTCCCAGTTGGACAAATACTCAACGCAGCCGACGCCGTCCCGGCCGCGGAACAACACCAAGACGACAGCCCACTAAATATGATGACGATGTGAATATTCCAAACTTTAAATTACTATCTAAAGGCTATTGTGATTCTCCAAATGGATTCTTCCTTTGTTTTGGTGTATCCTTTCCGTCAATGAACATCCCTTTGCTCGTTGCAGTTGAGTGTTCTGACATTGACAGTATTTCGTGCAACTCCCAGGCCAGAATTGATCGTGAAATGCTCGTCGTGAAATGTAATCGAGAGCAAAGCAGACACTCGTCAAACGAACAGATCTTATCGATTGCAATCTGATTAATTAACGAGAACAAAACAGGCCACTAATTGGAAAGAGTGCACTATTGGTTGGTTGGTTGCATGAGCATCTGCTAGAGTCATGTGGGAGGAGGCACGAAATCACCACAAAAGGCATGTTGTTGTTTGTTGTTTGTTGTTGTTGTTGTGGTTGTTGAGGTTAGATTGAGTTTGGCAGTTGTCGATATCCTCTCCGTCCGCCTCGTATTAGAGTCAGTGCTGATATGAAGTGTAATCAATTGCATACAACAACAAGAGAGTCTCATCTGCCTCGCATAAGACGTTAGTGCCATCTTATTAATGGGCAAGCAAATCCTCCAATACGATGCAATTACCAGCTGGACTCCACCACCACCACCATTGTCGTCGTCGTTGGGGTTCAACAAGCAACGCCACCTGATCGCAGTTATGGCCACCCTCTGCTCGGTGGTTTGTTACATTGGCCGGCAGAATCTCAGCTTAGCCATCACAGCCATGGTTTTAGAGGTGCCCGCCGATGGCAAGGCAGCAGCCCGCAACAAGAAACCAAACTTCGCAAGAGAATCAATGTCCGAACTTGCAAGTCAACGAGGAGGAATGCCAGTGGAGGAGCCGCCGAGCTACGGGCCCAAATACGACTGGGGCCCTGAGAAGAGTCTCGTGTTCGAGGCCTTCTTTTGGGCCTACGTCATCTTCCAGATTCCTGGCGCCCGACTGGCCGAATCGTTGGGCGCCAAATGGGTTCTGGCCACGGCCGGCCTCGGAACTGCTGCCCTGAATCTCATGTCGCCCTGGCTGGCCTCGAGGGCGTCTACTGGCTCGCGGGGGCCAGATTTTTGATGGGCCTCTGCCAGGCGCCCATCTATCCGGCCTCTTACGTGCTCTTCGTCAAGTGGCTGCCCCCAAACGAGCGCTCCTGTCTCATACCCTTTCTAGCGGTCGGCGCCTATTTGGGCGCCATCATAGCCTCACTGACCGCCGGCTATTTCATTGAACAGCAAACATATGGCTGGCAGTACGCCTTTATATGCCCGGCATCATTTGCGCCCTCTGGTCGGTGGTTTGGATGCTAGTGGGCGCCAGCGAGCCCGACCATCGCTTTGCAAGACAAGAAGGAATGGACAGGTCGAGCCCCATCATAATGAAGGTGGCGGTGGTGGACACAGCCGATATTAGTAGTGGTAGTGGGCGGCTGGCCATCAGTTGGAGAAACTATTGAGATCTCAGCACATTTGGGCCGTTATAGTGGCCTCGTTCGCCTCGAATTGGTCCTTCAGTGTTGTCCTGCTGCTGTTGCCCACCTACATGAAGGACATCTATCACGTGGGCTCGCTCGAGAACGGCCTCATCAACTCCATGGTGTACGTGTTGTTCGTGATTGTGGCGCCCATCATTGGCGCCCTGTCCACACTGATGACGCAGACGCGGCCAGGCGGAATAAGCCGCCTGAACATCAGGAAACTCTTCGAGGCTGTGGCGCTGTTCGGCCAAGCCGGCTGCTTCTTGGCCCTGCCCTGGACTGGTTGCAATGCTCGCCTCGTGGTGGCCGTCTTCTTTGCCATGATCATCCTGTACAGCTTCACCAATGGCGGAGAGGTGCAGGTGGTCCCCGAGCTGTCGACCGACTTCTCGGGCACCATTTGCGCCCTGGCCAACTGCGTGGGCAGCACGACGGGCTTTCTGGTGCCTCGAATCCATAGCCTGTTGGTGGTAGACTCGCGCGATCGATCTCAGTGGAATCTATACTTCTACATTGCGGCTTCTGTCAGCAGTCTCGGCGGCCTCTTCTTTTGCGCCTTCGCCCGCAATGACTTGCAGGACTTTTCATCGAACTGCCCAGTGGAGCAGCACCACCACCAGCAACAAGTTGCATCAAGAGAATCCGAAATTGAAACTTCCTATGGGAGTACATCCTCTTGTTCATCCTGTCCCTCCTGTTCGGCTGGTGAGGCCAACCGAAGACAGGCACTTGCAATAAATTGTGGCTACATTACATGTTGAAGGACATGAAATGAACACGTTTTATTGACTCCTTTTCTGGTCGCCTCTCTTGGGTTTTCTCACTGGAAATTCGCTGCTTGTGGTGGAAGCAAAACCAGTTGATTGAGTGATTGATTGGAAGTTGCGAACAAAACCTCTGCCATGGCGCCATGTCTGGCTTAGCACACTAATTAGCAACTAAACTACAGCCACTTGCGGCTGCTTATTGTTTTTAGCCAACAAGAACAACAACAACAACAACAGCAGAGAGACCTTCAATTAAAGATTGCAATACTTGCAGTGTGTTTGTTTGTGTTGTCATGAACAGTATCACTGGCTTCAATGGTTGTTTTCATGTTGCGAGCTGCTCATGTCGTCGGAAAGATATCAGAGGCATGTAACGAGATGTGTTCCATTAAAACAATCAACGTGACACATCTAACAGTCTGCTCTCGATCTCGTAAGGGTTTCTTCTTTTGATGTCGACCGAAGTCAGTAGTAGTAGTAGTTGCAGCAGTTGATGTTGCAATCATCGCATAAATGTCTCTTATCGACTACATTCATCTAAGAATGGATTCATCTAGAAGACTGAAATCTTTATTATCTGCAACTCACTTTTATTGATTGCACAAATAGACAGTGAAACTATTATTGTTACTTCAAGGGAAACACAGGAGGATGAGCAGAGCAAGATGCTGGCGCCCAAAGGCGCCCCAAGAGAACCAAGAAGCTCGGGAAGGCATTTGATCGTATTGATGGCCACAATGGCGCCTCTGGTGTGTTATATTAGCCGACAGAATCTCAGCATGGCCATCGTGGCCATGATCGACGATTCAGGGCCTCGCTCGAGTCCCCCAGCCCATTCAGGTGTCCACTTCGGCCCTGGCCAACATGACCACCGTCAAGATGACCACCAGGCCGCAACAACAGTATAGTAGAGACTACTACGAGTGCCCCAAGCCGATGGTGAGGGACGAGTACGGGAAGACAGTGAGCGCCGTGGACAGCTTCAAGTATGGGCCCAGATACAGGTGGACGCCATCTCAGAAGAGCCTCATCTTTGAGGCCTTCTTCTGGACCTACTTCGCGGGCCAAATACCTGGCGCCCGATTCGCTGAACTCGTGGGAGCCAAGTGGGCGCTGGCCCTAGCAACAGTTGGCTCCTCCCTGCTGAGTCTCCTCACGCCTTGGGCCTCCTCTCAGAGTGTCTACATGCTCGCTTTGCTGAGGGCTCTGTTGGGCGTCTGCCAGTCGGCCCTCTTTCCGGCCCTCTACGTGCTGTATTCGCGCTGGCTGCCCCCACTGGAGAGATCGCAGGCGCTCTCGGTGATCGGGTGGGCACCTATTTGGGCTCCATCATCGCCTCCACCTCGGCCGGTTACTTCATTCAGCAACACCAATACGGCTGGGAGTATGCATTCTATATGGCCAGTGTTATTTGTGCCATCTGGTCGGCCATTTGGATGCTCATTGGCGCCAGCGAGCCGCGTCTGGACAAAACCATCAGCATTGACGAGGTGGAATACATTGAGCTGAAGATGGGCCTGACAACATCCACGCCAACCACCACCACCACCAAAAGGACACACAAGAGAGTCAGCTGGAAGAAGGTGTTCAGCTCGAAGGCCGTCTGGGCCTTTATGGTGGCCAATTTCGCCTCCAGTGGCCATTCACCACTGTCCTGTTGTTGTTGCCCACCTACTTGAATGATATTCTCCACATAACGCCTCTCATCAACGGAATGATCAAACTCAATCATATACATCATCTACTGTATGACGTCGCCCATTGTCGGTGTCGTCTCCTCTTATATGGTGGCCAAGAGGAGCTGCGGACTGAGTACTCTCACCATAAGGAAACTTTTCGAGGCACAGCCCTCTATGGGTCAGCCCTGTGTTTTCTGGCCCTGCCAATCATTGGCTGCCAGACGAGTGTCGTGCTGGGCGCCCTCTTCTTGCAGATAGTCTTCTTTAGTTTCGTGAATGGCGGCGAGGTGCAGCTACCCTCGGAAATGTCGGTGGACTTCACTGGGACCATCTATGCGGTGGGCAACTGCGCCGCCACCACCACCGGCTTCATTGTGCCCCGAGTGCACAGTCTCATCGTGTCCAATTCACACGACAGACGCCAATGGGAGCTGTACTTCTACCTGACGGCCGCCGTTGTCACCATATTCAGTCTGACCTTTACAATATTCGCCGGCAACAATCCCAAAGACTACTCAGATGACCAGACGGACCAGCTAGAGATTGCAGCGAACAACAACGACAACGAAAACGCTAATTCAGATGGAAGTGAAGACAATAAACGCGAGGTACACACAATGGTTTAGCGAGCAAAATCATTGTCATTTAATTAGGTAGTTTGTAAATGCTGTTTGTCTTGTTGTTGGAATTCCACTTGCTGGGAGTCGATGCTCCTCTGCAGTTCGGAAATCCTGTCGGTCTTTTCTCGTAGACATCGCAACATGGAATGAGATTTGCTATAGTTCAGATTTAGAATGATGCAGATCCATCATCCATCCATCTATGGTGGATACTTTAGAATCATCCAGCATAAATTCAGCCGATAACTTTACACCAGCCCAAAAGTCATCTATGTAACCCATTCGATACTGATAGTCTTCGAGGCTTTCGTCACTTTGTCTGTTGGTGTCGCATAGGTCCTTGCGATCAGTGAAAAGACGTGATTTGCCGCCGCTTACAACCGACAAAGGATACGATGAGGCCCACAATGAGCAGGCTGATCTTACTCGTCGACATTTGTGGTTCACACCAATTTGATTTTTCGCTTGATTAGTTGTAGTCCAATGTAGGTTTGTTGCTTGCTTGCTCGGATGTGATCACGGATTGCTTTTGTGCATCAATGAATATAGATATATTTATCAATAAGGCATTAATTGGCAGCAAAATATGAGGAACTAGGCAGGTGCCGCTTGAGATTTCAGTCGTTCAATTCACGTCGTCAATTATTTATCATTAGCTCAAACTGATGCCTAGTCCTTACCAAGGACTCCTTGGCGTTTCCCCAAATGAGTGCCGCACTTTTTGCAACCAAATCAGCCATCGCTAGTCATGTGGTGATGGCGCCCACTTGCCGCAAATTTAACTCGTTGAATATACTGCTGGACAGATTACTTTTACCACCCGCCTGCAGATAAGACAGTGCATGCTGCAGGGCTGATATTGGCAGGGAGGTGACGCCCGCGGTCCCTATTATTCGGGGAAAATTTCAGCCATTTCAGCGCATGCGTGGTGACGAATTGGGAAAATCACTCGCAAGCATGGCGCGAGCGCTGGACAGATTGTTTTTACCACTTGTCGATATTTCCGTTATTTCTGGTCCGATTGTAATAATCTACATAGCATTCGATAGATATTCGTTTGACGAGTACTAATAAACGAAAAATAAGTAAAAATGGTGTATTCAGAAGATTTAAAGAAGAAAATAAGAGAGAAGTATGCGGAAACTGGTAGCCTCCGGAAAACTGGCCAACACTTCGGTATTAGCCACCAGGCAGTCAAATATGTTGTAGAAAATGATTATGGACGTCCCAAAAGAAAGCCTGGGCCCAAGAGAAAGTTAGGAGCTCATCAAGAATTGGCGATGAAACGCGAAGTTCGTCAGGCAAATATTGAGGTGAGAAGGTTACATCCAATAAAATTATGGAAAACCTTGGTATTATCAACGTTTGTGCCGGGACAGTAAGGAGAGGTCTTGAGCGGTTGGGATTCCGACACAAAAACGCTAAAAAAGTCATCCCTCTTACGGCTGAACACAAGAGAAAACGAGTTGAGTTTGCCGAAAAATGTATCAGAGAAAACCACCCTTGGAACAAGACTACTGTGTCGGATGAGAAGAAATTTAATATGGATGGACCCGACAACTGGTCGAGCTGGACGGATCCAGATAGAAATTTAGAACGTTCAAGGCGTCAGATAGGCTGAGGATCAGTCATGGTTTTGGAATTTTGACGCCAGAAGGAGAGGTCAGAGTTTATCGAATGGATGGAAAGATAGACGCCAAAAAATATTGTGAACCCATCAAACCAGCTCTCAACTATCTTGACTTTCAATTCAGAGTAGGACAATTCAAGTGGCAGCAAGATAACGCTGGCATTCACAATGCAAAATATACTAAAGAATTTTTTAAGGAGAGAAAAGTCGATATTATGGGTGGCCAGCAAAGTCGCCAGATCTAAATCCACAGGAAAACATCTGGAAAATGCTCTCCGACATCGTTTATGCTGATAAACAATACAACTCTAAAGAAGAACTATGGCAGGCCATCAAAATGGCAGCCCTACACTTATCCACAAACAGAAAAGACTCTGATCTCTCTCTTCGCGGGGATGCCGAATCGACTTCTGAAAGTTATTCAAAACAAAGGAGGGATAATTAACGATTAATTTGCTATATTGAGTGTGTCTGTATCATGTATACTTTTTGAAATAAAGAGGGTGGTAAAAACCCGGCTGTTTGTGGTGTGCCCACAAACGATATTCTGTATTTACGTGAATACGTCTATGACTTCGGCCCGCAAGTCCAGCTGACATCGTCAGCTCACATTATCAGCTCGTCCAGCTCGCACGGCAGCTCATTTCTCAAACAAACGAACAGGGCCCCTCACAATACACTTACACACATAGCAGTACAACCCACTGGCCCACGCACACAAAGAGCAGTGGGGAGAGAGCGACAGATTGATAGAGCAGAAATAGCAGAGGGGTGAGAGGGGTCGACAGACTTATTACCTTCTGCGCATGCCCATGAGTTTGTATGTGGGAGTGTCGACCCCAAAAATCTGGCCTTTTATTGTGCTCAATAAGGGGGAGTTAACTTCCGTTACATGTTCCGCCACAACTTCCGCCACAACTTCCGCCACATTTTCGCCCCCTCGCATTAGCAGAGAAATGTTCTTAACACGCGAGGGCATGCACATCAGCCAAATCTCAAACACTCGTCCTTAACCGAACTCATAGACGTATTCACGTCAAAATAATATGTCCACCTTGGCACTCGGGATTTTTGCTTTTTCTATTACGTAAGACAGGTGAGGGCTGGCGCGCAGAGAATTCCGCGATAGCGTGGGGCCTCCCTGTGAATTTCGGCTCGATCGCACCACTAGTTCTTCCTGCAGGGTGGTGGTAAAATCAATGTGTCCAGCAGTATAGCATTTACAAGGAAAGTACTTTTGGTGATAACCCCAATTTTGATAATTTTTGCGACCAGGGTTTTCGAGGGTGCCGAAACCATTTCTGGTGTTAGTTTTGACGTGAATACGTCTATCAAACTGAGTAGCAACTGGGCAAACGGAAGTTCTTTTTCCCCACAAGAAAGTCGCCCTTTGGTGTGCATTTTATGGGGAAAGCAATGGGACGGAAGTATGCAACGGAAGTTGCAACGGAAGTCGGTCCAAATATACCCAGAATTTCAAATTTCCCCTGGATTGGGATATTTCATATCAAATTCCAGGCTCAATAACCCATTTTCCCTGATTACAGTAGACATAAATAACCAAAACAGGGATTATTCGTAATTTCACCCCAGAATTCTTTGACCCCAAACTAAAAACCCAAAAAGTAAATATTCCTCCCAGATACATCGAATAAACTACCAGAACTAGGGCTATTTGATTGATTTTACCCAAAATTCTTCTCACCCCGGAATGCAAAAACCCTGAGCCTACTATGGTGAACATATCGGTCGGGGTCACAATGTGGAAAAATTTCTCTGCGCATGCGCAGTAACGTATTTCTCAATGGGGACGCTGCTGCACTGTAGCACGCACACAAATTACACAGACATAGAGTAGAGACAGACCGAATCTTACATATAAAATGATCTATCAACTCGCTAGAGATTCGGTCTGTCTCATGGCGATGCGATTTTGACTATTTGCGGCATGGTACACGAGCCAAATTTCACAGAAAATAGCAAACAAGCGCTTTAGATCCATGCGCAAACTGCCTTGAGGATCGGCTGTCGGCTCGGCACATCTCTTGATGTCAGTCGGAGAAGAGATCCGAGGACTGCCTCGTGAATCTCCACATGACAGGGGGCGAAGCGACCAGAGTCGACTGCGCTGTTGTGTCTTTATACGACTCGGGGCAGAAGCGACCGAGTCGACTGCCTTGTTGTGTCTTTATACGACTCGGGAGCGGAGCGATCGACTACAATCTGTTAGTTGATATTGGGATTGAGAGAAATTGGGAGATGGAGAGAAGGAGAGAGAGAGAGAAAGTAAAAGTAGAGTCGGAGATGTTATTTGTTCGGGGTCCAGAAGCAGACTGTTTTATTTTGGTTGGTTTAAATTTCACATGGTGTTCTTTTTCTCTGTTCGTTTTTGTCGGGGGTCGCCGGACGGCGGCCACTCTCTTTGTTTGATTATTTTATTAGGTCGTTAAATGAGAGTGTGTAGAGTGAGGAGAGATGCCTGACGGACGTCGACGAGACGACGGCGTCAGGATGGACAGAGACCATCTGGCCTCTGGCCGTCCCTTATAGGGCCATGAGGGGCCATCCGGCCGTCGTCGTCGACGTGGCCGTCAACACAATCAGCGAGCTGACGACTGCCTCATCGCGCGTAGTATGAGACTGTGAGATTGTAGAGCCTTCCCCGATTAACACATGTAATGCAGGGCAACAGACGTATTCACGTTAAACAATCTAATTGTGCTCGGCACAAGTGACCGGGTTTTGACGTGAATACGTCTATGAGTTCGGTATGGAGGTGGTTTCAAAGTTGGCCGGTGTGCGTACCCCTCTTAGATAGAACGGCTCGAAGTAGCAATCGGAGGGGTCAAAATGTAACGGAAGTTGTAACGGAAGTTGTAACGGAAGTTGTAACGGAAGTAGACCCCCTCCAAAGAGCACTGGATTGTTGTGGATTTTCGGGGTCGACACTGGCGCTACAAGACAGCGCACTGTGCGTTTAGCTCTCTGTGCGTGTTTTGGCGTGTGCGTTGTGTGCCTTGTATCTGTGTGCGTGGGCTGGTGAGTTGTGCTGTTATGTGTGTAAGCGGGAGTGAGTTGTGAGGACCTTGTGCGCATGACAGAGAAATGAGCTGCCATGCGAGCTGGACGAGCTGACGATGTGAAGCTGGACTGGGGACCGAAGTCATAGACGTATTCACGTAAAGCAACGTTTATACTAGCGACGTGTAAAGCAGCCTCTTTTTGCTAACGCCATCTCTAAATAGGTGATATCTGACATTTTACGTTGTATGCCAATAGGCTGCATCTTGCGCCCACCCAGCCGCATTCTTGGGGGCGTGGCCAAAACGTCAGCTTTAACTGTACAAAGTGGGGTGTCAAATTAAACCTATTTAGAGATGGCGTTAGCAAAAAGAGGCTGCTTACACGTCGCTAGTATAAACGTTGCTTTACGTGAATACGTCTATGACTTCTGGTCCCCCAGTCCAGCTCACATCGTCAGCTCGTCCAGCTCATGGCAGCTCATTTCTCTGTCATGCGCACAAGGTCCTCACAACTCACTCCCGCTTACACACATAACAGCACAACTCACTGGCCCACGCACACAGATACAAGGCACACAACGCACACGCCAAAACACGCACAGAGAGCTAAACGCACAGTGCGCTGTCTTGTGCATGCAGTGTCGACCCCGAAAATCCACAACAATCAGTGCTCTTTGGAGGGGGTCTACTTCCGTTACAACTTCCGTTACAACTTCCGTTACAACTTCCGTTACATTTTGACCCCCTCCGATTGCTACTGAGCCGTTCTATCTAAGAGGGGTACGCACACCGGCCAACTTTTGAAACCACCCTCCATACCGAACTCATGGACAATATTCACGTCAAAACTAACACCAGAAATGGTTTCGGCACCCTCGAAAACCCTGGTCGCAAAAAATTATCAAAATTGGGGTTATCACCAAAAGTACTTTCCTTGTTACACGAAGTGTACACTCCATGCAAAAACTAACGAGTACAGCTCGAGCGCAATGGCAAAGCGCGCGTGAGCCAACAGTCTGCTCGTAATGCGGACCTCTTTCCAATCTCTATTGATTTTGTGTGTGTGTTGGCAGTCGAGTCAATAGACTCCGCCCAGACTCGGTGATTCGGGCACATATGCCCAGCCCACTCTGTACCAGTATGGTAGTATTCGGGATGAGCCCGACTATATTCTGTTCATTTTATAAATAAACGACATTTAGTTGCTCGCTAGCTTTTGGTGAGTGCACATCCATTGTAGTTGGCACCAATAAGTTAACAGTGTGCCTCGCAGACAGCTTCTTCCCATTGGTTTTGCGGCTCAAACCACTCGGCAGGACTGAATCGAGTTAGCTGTACTCGTTAGTTTTGCACGGAGTGTACGTGAATATCTCTTGCTCCTAACTCGCGCCAATGGAGCCGTCGACAATAACAAAAGACGGGATTCACGTCAAAACAAAAAACAACCCTGCAAATTGTATAGAAAGAGAGTCATACAGTGTACAGTGTCAAGTCTAGCCGACTTCGTTCGTATTCAAGAACCTAATCAACCCATGCTCTGGTTTACTCCCACGAGACAGTAGCAACTGCTCATTGCAAATGGCTTTGCATACTTGGAAGTCTTCTGTTAACAAGTTGTAGTATTAGAGTCAATGTGTCTCCATGGAATGCAGGTATTGTCGAACGAAAACTTAAATTGTCAACATGTAAGATGGACTACCTCATCTCAAACAGATAAAAATCACTTGGACATTCGGCCGAAAGCCATCACCAGAGGTGCCATCCATAGGACAGTAGCAGAATGGTCGTGACAGATGAAGCTAGCGGCCACAACTGGAGGTCTCTCTGATGGATCGAGAGGTGCCTCAATGCGTTGTGGTCGTCGTAGTTGTTGGGCTGCAATGATGAATTGGAACGAACGCAGTCTCGACAAACGACGTTCGCTTGTCGTCAACTACAACAGCTGATTGTGTAAGATTACGAGTACATAAATCGCGTTATTTTTAAACAATACAACTGATAGCATCAACATCAACACGAATCACTATTGACATATCAACTTCTAGACATTAATATCAAATTTCAATAGACACAATAGAATGGCGTTCTTTCCGCGTTCGCCGCATGTTTAAACAAAATTAGCGACCAACCACCGAAATCTGATCACAATCAGGACGCGACAAAATTGGAACATCACTATAATATACTGCCACTTTTCACATAGTTACAGGAGCCAACGTGATACGCAATGTTGCTCAGACATAGCTTTAACAATGTCCTGACAATCGCAACCGATAATTGTCGGAGCGGCCTCCTTCTCATCGAGAAGAATTTTTGACCTTTCCAACGACTATCAGGCGCCATGAGTCAAGTTGCGTTTGATGGTGGGAGATCAAATTTTACAATTTGGTCGGATGGAAGTCGACAAAATTCATGTCACCAACGAATCGAGAACAATCGTCAGTCGGAGAGGTTATTTAAAACATCAAACCATCACCAGCAACTGATCATCAATCGTCGAAATAGAGGTAGTCTAATAGCACAAAGAGGAGATCGTTACAAGTGACCATAATAGAATTGCCCGACAAGTTCAAGATGGAGTGGCCCAAGATTACACTGTTCGGTGACTCAATTGCTCGCCGATCGACGGACGTCAACAATGGCTGCTGGGGCAGCATGATCGAGTATCGGGTGAGGCAACTATTTCGATGTCGACCCTCGTGGACTCGAGGGCTACAACGCAAATGGGCGCTCGAGGTGATGCCGAAATTGTTCCCTAGGACCTATTTGGACAAGGTGGAGATGTTCATTGTTTTCCTGGGAGCCAACGATTCCTGGGAGCCAGATATGCCAATGCACTTGCCGCCGGAAAAGTACGAGGCCAACATGCGCGAGATCGTCAGGTACCTGGTGAGGAATGGCTTGGAGAAGAGGAAGATCATTATGATCACGCCTGGGTTCTTTCACATGGAGTCATTTCATCAATTACACATTGAAACTGACCTACCTCTGACCAAAAAGGAGATACCCGACCTGAAGAAGTACGTCAACGCAATCCATACCATTGGCAATGACGAGGGAATCGATGTGGTGGACTTCTTCGGCGCCACCGAGCACTATGAGCCCCTAGTGGACCTGTTTTGTGATGGTGTCCATTTCTCTAGAAAGGGAGCCGAGAAATTGTTTGAGATCTTGTTTCCAGTAGTCAAGAGGAAGATCAGAATTCACCTTCAAGAAGCCATTGGAGGACTTGTGGCATATTGTTCCATTCGACCAACATCCCGAGTTCAAACCGATTATTGACGCCTGGAGAAGGGGTAAGAATGCCGCCGCTGGTAGGAGATAAGTGGCTCGCGAGGAGGAGGAACAGGGACTCTTTTCTGGCACTTATCCTCCAGGTAGGTTGTGAATCATTGCCTGTTGTCTCCTTATGGGTTATTATTTAATATCATGGTTAAGTTCTTCTTTTGTTTAAATGTTTACAAGATCAACAATCGGGTCTATCATGTTAATATTCACTTTGAACTTGGTCATGAAGATTAAATAAACATAGATGGAAGTTAATAAGAGAATAGAGATAATTAGCTGGTGATAGTGTTCAATAGAGATTTCTCACCCATCGAAAACATTACTTTGGCGAATTCTTCGGTAAGGGACTGGTTTGGGGTGGCGTCAGAATGGTCGTCGATTATGCCGGCGAGGACAGGCCGACGCATGCAAGTCGATTGCGCGCCCTTGGCGGGCTGCGTTCGGCGCTCTTTCGTCTGCATTTCACTGTGCATTTGTGCGAGCGAACAGGAGCAAAAGTCCAGCGCATTGTTGTGCCTCCAGTCGCAATAGTTTTGGTTAACTCGCCCTCATCCAGTCGTGTGCAGAGGCGCAAGAGCTGCTGTTCGATCGCGGTGATATCCGGCCCAAGCAGCGAGAAGATGTTGGCCAAGCTGAAATGGCTTCAGTGGAAGAGCTGCTCGAGATGGCGCCAGAAGATTTGGTACGATCGGTTATGCGTTCACTTGCGTGTTTTTGTTTTGTTTTCTCTCCCATTCGGTCTGTGTGTTAGCGGCGCCCTTGCTTTTTGCCTGTGCAAAGCCGGCCATTGAGTCGTCCGTCTGTCTGGTTGCTTCAATATCATCGTCTTTCATGTCTCGCCGCTAGTGCGACTTGGCCTGGCGCCACTGAAGCCGCCGCCGCCGTTGCGGTGGACGCAAACAATGGCCCAGACGTAGTCATGCAACTTAAATATTTCTACCTCAATAAATATTAATTCATCAGTCAAGATTTGTTTATTAGATAAATTATCACAACAAATCTTGAATTTCTAACAAAGGTAATAATAAATCCACATAAATATGTCTATGATCATAGGTATTTTTACCTCGGGCGGCGACTCGCAAGGTATGAATGCCGCCGTCCGGGCCGTCATCCGTATGGGACTCCACTTTGGTTGCCGAGTCTATTTCATCAAGGAGGGCTACCAGGGTATGGTGGACGGCGGAGACTTCATTGTAGAAGCCAGCTGGGTATCAGTGTCGCATATTATACACAAAGGAGGCACAGTGATAGGCGGTGCCCGATGCGCCGAGTTCCGGAGAGGTCAGGTCGATTAAAAGCGGCTTATAATCTTATTCAGTATGGCATAACAAATTTGGTTGTCATTGGAGGTGACGGTAGTCTGACCGGTGCAAATCTGTTCAGATCAGAGTGGACCTCCCTACTGCAGGAGCTGGTGGAACAAGGTAGAATACTGCCAGCCAAATTAGAGGAATGCGGTCACCTCAACATCGTGGGTTTGGTTGGTTCAATCGACAACGACTTCTGCGGCACAGACATGACAATCGGAACGGACTCAGCTTTACATAGGATCATCAGGGCCATTGATGCCATCGCAACCACTGCCTCTAGTCATCAGCGAACGTTTATTTTGGAAGTGATGGGTCGGCACTGTGGATATTTGGCGCTAGTGGCTGCTCTGGCGTCAGAGGCTGACTATGTGTTCATTCCAGAGTGGCCACCCGAGGAAGACTGGCCCGAGAGATTGTGCAACAAATTGAAACAGGAACGAGAGCTAGGCAAGAGATTGAATATTATTATTATTGCTGAAGGTGCTATAGATTATACGGGCAAGACTATCACTGCCGAGCAGGTTAGAGAGGTTATTGTTAGTAGACTAAAACAAGACACTAGAATCACCGTCTTGGGTCACGTACAACGTGGAGGATCGCCGAGTGCATTTGATCGCATTTTAGGTTGTCGTATGGGCGCCGAGGCTGTACTGGCCTTGAAGGAGGCAAAGCCTGACACTGAGGCCTGTGTCATATCATTGGACGGTAATCAGGCAGTTAGAGTGCCGCTAATGCAATGTGTGGACAGGACAAAAAGGTAGCTGCGGCCATGTTGGCCAAGGATTGGGATATGGCCGTCAAATTGCGTGGTCGAAGTTTCGAAAGGAATTTAGCCACCTACAAGTTGCTGACAAGAATCAGGCCACCTAAGATGACCAGCACCGAGAGCGACTTCAATCGGCCCAGTTTTCGTCTGGCTGTGATGCACATTGGAGCCCCATGTTGTGGTATGAATGCAGCGGTCAGATCGTTCACCAGAAATGTCATCTCGCGGGGCGAAGTTGTGTTGGGCATTCACGAAGGTTTAGATGGTTTAATTGATGGTCAGGTAGCTCCAATTCCTGGTCTGAGGTGGCCGGTTGGGTGAATCAGGGAGGTGCCAACCTGGGAACCAGAAGGACTCTGCCCGCCGATGGCAATAACATGGAACTGTCCGTGGAAAAGATTCGCGAGTACAAGATCCAGGGCCTGCTCATTGTCGGAGGCTTCGAGGCCTTTCAGGCGGGCGTCCAGTTTGCTGACGCCCGAGACAAGTACCCCGAGTTGAGGATACCCATCTGTGTCATCCCGGCGACAATCAGTAACAATGTTCCAGGAACGGATTTTTTCCATCGGTGCTGACACTGCCCTGAATGAGATTACAGAAATTTGTGACCGAATCCGACAGTCGGCTCAGGGAACGAAACGGCGTGTGTTTGTGATCGAGACGATGGGCGGTTATTGTGGGTACCTGGCGACTCTTGCGGGTGTTGCTGGCGGCGCCGACGCGGCCTACATCTTCGAGGAGCCCTTCGGGATCAAGGACCTGATGGAGGACGTGTTTCATATGCAGGCCAAGATGGCCGAGGGCGTCCAGAGGGCCTGATACTGCGTAACGAGAGTGCCAATGTTAATTATACGACAGACTTTATTCATCGTCTATACAGCGAGGAAGGTCGGAACATATTCACCAGCCGAATGAATAAGTTGGGCCACATGCAACAGGGGTGGCTCGCCGTCGCCCTACGATAGGAATTTTAGCACAAAATTAGCCGCCAAGGCCGCCGATTGGCTCATCACTCAATTGACATCTCGCAATGACGGAACTAACCCTTGTGATACGCCCGATACTGCTGTTTTGCTTGGCCTAGTTAGGCGCCAATATACGCTGACGTCTCTGGCCGAGCTGAAGGATCAGACAGACTTCAAGCATCGCATACCCAAAGATCAATGGTGGCTGAAGCTGAGATCACTACTGAGAGTGCTGGCCAAACACGACTCATCCTATCAGCGAGTACATCATCGAGGATGCTTGTATTTTCTAGAACGTTTGGGCCTGATGATGATGATGATGATGACGATTATGATTATGATTAGGTTCTAACAATAATATTCGCCCGCTTATAATATTGAAAACGTATATTCTCACCTTTGCTAATAATGCTCAGCTCAGACAGTGTCAAAAGAAGCAAACGAACTAAAGATGAAAGAGGCAAAGCTAGCAATTCATCCATAAGACTCTCTAGGGAATATGCATTGAATTGGCTTGTTTCTGAGTCGACCGGCAGAAAGACGAAGTTATTTTAGGACTTGTGTTTGTTGTTTATTGTTTAGTTAAAAATATTGAAACACAAAGAATGTTACTTGAGCATAGGATATGGAAAATGAAGAAAATCACAGTTGTTGAACCAATAATAATAATAATAAAATACTGAAACAAATTCTCTTCGTACTGACCTCTGTTCCTTACTATTGTTGTTGTTGTTGCCCGGATTGTTCAACTATCTACCTGCTGGCCGGCTTAGGCACTGACCGCATCACCCATGACCAAAGTGTGCATATCAGCTCAATTAATCCGCAAAACTCATGACCATCACATTGGCCGAGCATTAGACAGGCGGCCGGCGACTTAAACCAATAACAGAGACACTCTGATCCTTACCTGGAGAGTTCATCGATTCATTCTTCCATATTCTTGTCCATCGAGAAGGTGTCCGCCGAGAGAGATTTCCATTCTCTTTCGGCGCAGCGCTCGCCGGAGACTAATTGCGAAAATTGATCTAATTTTAGAGAGTCTCCTAAGACAGTTGATCTAGTCCTGGTCCTGGCCCTCGTCATTGTTGTTGTTGTGACGGAGATCTGCCGGCTTCGAGTTCCCGCAATAAATGAAGGTAGTTAATGAAAAGTCGCTTGTTAGTGGACGAGAAAATGCACCGCATCAGTCGATGCAATGCCTTGCAGGTATCAATCGGAGGAATCCAGATTTTCCATCGCTCGAAAGAGAAAGAAATTAGGAGAGTTCAACGAACGAGACAAGTCTCATGGCTCGGATTGCCAAGTGTTTGATATCAATCAAACACATAGTCCGATATTTATCTGGCAGAAGAAACTCGTTCGGTCCTTTCTTCTCCTCCTCTGCCGGTTGCTCTCTCTCTCTCTCTCTCTCTCTCTCTCTCTCTCTCTCTCTCTCTCTCTCTCTCTCTCTCTCTCTCTCTCTCTCTCTCTCTCTCTCTCTCTCTCTCTCTCTCTCTCTCTCTCTCCCTGTCTCGACTGGTTCCACTCACCTTCATGGAGCTTTCCTTCGCCTCTTCATCATCTCCTTGTTGTTGGAAAATCCTCGAGTCATACTTTAAAACACAATTGAATTTTGTCCAAACTGTCCGACGCACAAAACCGACTCGGCCACAAGATAAGAATGATATCTCTTGTTGCCTCTCTATCTCTGTCTCCCTCATCCTCCCACCAAGTGGACTCGCCGCTGCTCATCTGTCTGTGTATCTTTTGACAACAAAGGAAGCAGGTACATTCAGTCGGTGTTCAGTGTTGAACACCAGTTGATATATGAAATTAACAAAACTAACAAGTTATGTCTGTCTGGAGGTTGGCTGTTTGCTCGAGAAACGACGCTAAGAGGGCTGATAGTGAGAGTTTCCTCTTGTTGTTATCATGTTAGAATGGCCGGTGATAGTAGTTGGAGCTCTCTTGGAGTTGCTTCCAATCTCACGCTTCTTGGTTCAATAGTGATAGTAGTTGATGTTATTGTCGAACAGGTACGACACACATTCAGATGGCACAAACAGAAAAGATGGTATGTTGCTTTGGAAGGAGAAGAGGAAAAGTCCCACATAACAAATACATACATTATTAATATTGCATCGATCAGCTCGAGCACTGCACCACCAACAAACACATTTGAATATCACCCGAATTACATCAGAGTCACCTGATGTGTCCGTGAAAACTCGGCCAATCATCTGAATCGAAGGGTGGGAATGTTGACAAGAAGAAGAATTTCTATTCCATTATTAGTTGTTAGTTGGTCAAGTTTAATGCTACAACAGTTCAATTATATGTATTCCAGAGGTTATTTTTCGATAAATGCTGACCTCATGCTTGGACTCTGCCAGTGGCCGAGGTAGTCGTTGCTTGGCCAAGCGGGTAAATTCAAACATCAACAAGTGCCAACACAGAAGTGGACAGAGCAGCCAGAGTGGCTCATTTATTAGCGAAAATGAGTGTTCAGATGAACAGAGGATAGATAGTAAGTCTGAATCAACGGACAGTTTTGGTGGCCATCATCTAGTTCCAGCAGACAAGATGATCCACTCCGACAACTCCATCTATTCCTCATCAACACTGACCACAACAACAACCATCACCAATCCGCGGCCGCCGATAATCGATTTGCAAAAGTCTAAACAAACCAACTTTCACCATCATCAGCAGCATCACGAAGACTCGCCTCTGTCTCCTCAATGCAAATCAACGAGCATAATAATGCCGATATAACAAGCCAGGAGCAGCAGCAGCAGAAGCGAGTCGTCAACAATAGAAATCTAGAACAACATCGTCGTTTGCAGTACCAAGTGCATCAGCAATTGCAAAGATCTACAGCAACAAGTTGCAGGAATTCGAACAACACAACCAGATTCAGAGACAAGCACCGCAACATAAGCATCAATCAATCGCATCATCAATCACTAAGTCAACAACAAATGACAAACTGGCCACCGAAATGATGAAGATCAACCACCACTGCATACCCAATAATCCGGTCCCCAATTCAATCGGCAACAATAATCTGCCTCACCAACATCCCAACCATCCCAACCACCACCACCACCACCATCATCATCATAATCAACATCAGCATCTCTACCAAGAGCAACCTTACGATTCGCTCAGTTTGAGCTCCCCAATTGAGCCGGCCAACACGAAACACCACCTGCAACATCAGCACAATGCCATGAATGACGATTTCTATGATGTCCATCCGAATAGAAGGCCGTCCATTCGAGCCAACCCAGAGGAATGCCACGAGGGACAACAACATCACTCTGCAGTTGAAGATGAGCCAAGTGGGTGCGGCCATGATCATGAAGAAGTGGACGATAGCGACGAGACTGATGACCATCACCACCATATACATGTGGTAGACGATGACAAAGAGGACCTTCTGCGAACCTCGAGCGATGAGTTGATGGCACCTGGCCGGGTCAAGAGATGGCCCCACCAAACAGGTGGCTCCATTGACCGAAAGAAGCAGCTGGAGAGTCTGCATTATGCCACTGCCACCGCGGCGGCCCTACTGAATGTCACGGCGAGTGCAGCCGCCGCATTTGCGGCCGTCAATGAGAATAAAACCGCCTTGAATTCCAGTCAACGCCAGGCCAACAAACTCGCCCCGAGGCCAGTCTATTCGGAGACAACCTATCAACACGTTGGTTCTGTCAAACAGCAACTCCAACATCGATCCCAGAGTGGCGGCCCGTATCAGTCCATCGCGCCCAAGTATGGAGTCCAACAGCAGAGAGCTCAGAGGGCGCCGCCGAGCAGCCGGCCGCCTATCTATGGAACGGCCTCAGATCGGGCCGACTTCAATCAGGCCAACCGAAGGCTTCCAAGGTATCCAGCAGTCGGCAATCAGCACCACCAGCAACAACAACAGCAGCATGTCAACACTATGCATAACAATAAACGAGTCAACAACATTGGGGACCTCAGCCTATCTATCAAATAGAACAAAATGTTTTATCCAAAGGAGCCAACATGAAAGCCCAAACAGTACAACCGAACATGCTGACAGCCCAACAAATGGAGCTACTTAGATTGCGTCAGCGTCATATGCAAATGTTGATAGATCATCAGCAACATCAACAACAACAACTACAACAAAAGATTCTTGCCCAAAATCAACAGAATCTCGCCCACCAACTGCCCGCAAAATCAGTGCCACCTGCTCTGGCGTTACAGAGTTCGATGGATAATATGCCAGCATTGGCCATTCTTCATCGTGGGCCAAAGGGCAGTCCACTCAAGGTCGAGATGATAACGAGAATGCCCATCAATCCGATGGCGCAACAAATGAATCACCTTCGTCAACAGCAAATACTTGCACAACAACAACAACAACTCAAACAACAGGCCCAACAGCGAGAACTGGCCGGCGCGCCTGACCAAAGAATGGTTCTTGCAAGTGTTAATACCAAAGCTAGTCAGCAGGGTCCCATCTATGGTCTCGTTGAAACAGGCGATCATCGGTTTGGGGCGAAGATGTCGGGCGCCTACAAACCGTTCATACCAATCAGGGCGATAACAAGTGCGCCTAGCGATGCGAGTGGCCATTCGCACGTGCCCTCGTGGTGGACGGAAAACCCAAAAAGCCTGGCCTATTGGAGCGCATTTGTCGCATTGATTTGAAATTGTTTTGGTGGTCGTTAATTATTGTTTGTGTCGTATTCATAGTGGCCGTTCTCACGATCACAAGAAACGTTTTCCGAAACCAATAATCAATATAATGTCAGCTATCGTTGCAACTGTTTTAGTCATTCGTTAGTTATTTGTTCATAGAGAACAAACAAGAGGTAGAAAAGTTCTGATGGGGCTTTAATTCATCACCATGTAACCACAAAATGCAAGAACATCCTGTCTTATATCAATAGTTATATTATGTGTATCTTATTGTTGTTATTGTTTGTATAGGTGTGTTTACAAACTGCTAGTATTTAGCGCGATACCAATCAAGTTCCAGGGCCTCTGTAGGTATCTGCCTGGCAAGGGGGCACAATGAACCGAATCATAATCAATGAGGTGCTTTGAGGCCAGGTACAAGACCAGCTGATCTCTGGTCACAAAATCCAAACCCTCGCCAATGTCTACAGGATAGCGAGTCCTATGAGTACGGAAATAATCCAATAATAATCTCAGACAAGTGTTATCGTTCACCGAGTATCTCTTCAATATGCCGCTCTGATAGCGTTCATTACCACCTAAATATTCTCTGATCAGCCTGATAGCTCGATCATTCATCAGAACTGGAAATCTTTCTCTCAATAAATCGATGAGTAAATAGTTGCCTCGATTGTGTGGCGGTGAGTTATAAGGATCTGTTGATATGACTTCGTCTTGGGAACGCCGTATGAGCAATACTGGGCCTTGATAATATTTCAAGTGACGAGAATTGTCCAAGTCAAAGTGTTGCTTAACACCCAACTCAATGAATGGATATAAAACACTCGGAAATAGGTTCCTAGCCAGTGGTAATATGTGATCAAAGCTGGCATCTATTATAAGTCCATGTATATTGGGATGCCTCATCCCAGCCCAGGTGGCAGTGAAGCCCCGATCGACCAACCATATATTACTATCTGGCTCGGTGTGAAGTTCAACTTATCAATGGCAAACTTGACGACTGTATCAACGGCGGCCACCTCCTGATCGGGATAGGGCACTCCCGTCGAGCCACCAAAACCGGGATGATTCCAGCCCAGGACAGAGTAGCCAGCCTCCAATGGTGTCATGATGGTCCCAATCTCGTAGAAGCCTCCATTTCCTCGCAACCAATAACTAGATAATCACCATTCGGTGTTGATCCCCGCCTATCTATGAACAGAGTATCAACACGGTTTCCATTGAACGACACTAGGCCATGCCTTACGCCGCCATGTTCCTCGATTAATTTTAATCTGCCGGCCGATATTGCCGGCTCCATGAGTGTCTGAAAGAGACTGGTCGAGCCTGGATATATCAATCGTCTTCCGAGTGTCTTCATAACAATTGACATCAACAATTCTACTGGTGCTCGGATGAGAAACATTTGCTTCGATATGATGTTATCGCTTTCCTGTTGAGGTGGAAATGTTTTCACGTAAGGTATTGGTGGCCTCTTGTCACGAGCCTCGGACCACATGAAGTCCACGGAAAGGCGCTCAGATCTGCATCAAAATGATTGAGTATTCTCTTATTGGAGGGGGTCAGATTTTTGTGGGCCTTCTCGAGAACATCCAAGAACGCTACATAGTCAACATTCGAGCATCTGGCAACCCCGCGGACGAAGAATGAGCCTACTAGAATACTGACACCGGCCGTGAACAATCTGAGTAGAACACTATGGTCCATAGAGTTAAACAATGATCCTGGGACATTTCGCTTATATACTAAATAGGTGAATAAAACAGGTGATACGTACGCTCCGAAATAGGTTATCAATTTGGATATCCTAATGACATAATCCGAGGCTGATTCTATGGAACTAGGCTGATATTTGTGAGTTTTTGAGGACATCAGGCGTTGTGCTTGATAGAGTATGTCCACTTAGTTTATAGAATGAATATAGTCTTGGTCCAAAGACACAGTTCAAGAATGTTCTCATGGTACTCATTTTGATGAGATGTTTTTGTTTGTTTGTTTGTTTCTATCTATCTTCTGTGAGAATATTAAGAATCATCTGCTAACTATCTTTCAACTAGAATCATTAATATGTCAATCATGGATGTCGGTAATATAATTTCAATTGTATACTTGTTTCCTCAATATTGCCACCATCTTACCAATGGCTAGAATAATGTCTCGTACAAATAATTCGAATAGGAATGTTCACGACAAATTCTCAACAACTTTTGGATGGGACTTGTTTTCATTGTCCTCGTGACGAGAATGTGTGTGGTATCTCATAAGCTGAATCGCGCATACCAAAAAGCGCGTTGTGTACTATTTGTAGAGCTACTGAAGGGGAGACAAAATCTTACAGCACATTAAGCAGATTCAAGGTGATGGTGAACACAGAGATTCAGTCTGTCTGGTGACTCTCCTCAAAGGAAAGTTACAAGTTGAAGAAAATGCACGCAAGTCACCAGTAAAAGTCTTTCTGCTTGGATTCGTTCCCTTTGCTTTCCCTCGCGACTGATGAAGACTCAACAGGCGTCACGAAGGCTCCACCACGCATTACCAGTCTACACGTAACAAAAATTCGTTTTTATTCATTAGAAACAACCTCAATGCATTTATTAATTTAAACATATACCTGTTCAAGATATAGTTATCATCACACAGGTCAAACCCTGAGGATTAACGGTGGGAGTGTGTTAGCTTGTTAGTTGGTGGTGATCAAATTTAGTGTAGTAGGTCCACTCTCTCCGTCCCTCTGTCAAACAATCCTCAATGGCTCTCGTGTCATTTCCCAACTGTTTACTTATTTAATCTCATTGAGTGGGCGACATATTACACAGGTAGACAAAAATAAACTTGCCAAACTTTTCAGTCTTCTAGAAGAACATCTGAACAAAAATGATCATAGGCGTATTCACCTCTGGCGGCGACTCGCAAGGCATGAATGCCGCCGTCCGGGCAGTCGTCCGTATGGGACTCCACTTTGGTTGCCGAGTCTATTTGATCAAAGAAGGATACCAGGGTATGGTGGACGGTGGCGATTTCATTGTGGAAGCTAGCTGGGTTTCAGTGTCGCATATTATACACAAAGGAGGCACAGTGATAGGCAGTGCCCGATGCGCCGAGTTCCGGAGAGGTCAGGTCGATTAAAAGCGGCTTATAATCTTATTCAGTATGGCATAACAAATTTGGTTGTCATTGGAGGTGACGGTAGTCTGACCGGTGCAAATCTGTTCAGATCAGAGTGGACCTCCCTACTGCAGGAGCTGGTGGAACAAGGTAGAATACTGCCAGCCAAATTAGAGGAATGCGGTCACCTCAACATCGTGGGTTTGGTTGGTTCAATCGACAACGACTTCTGCGGCACAGACATGACAATCGGAACGGACTCAGCTTTACATAGGATCATCGAGGCCATTGATGCCATCGCAACCACTGCCTCTAGTCATCAGCGAACGTTTATTTTGGAAGTGATGGGTCGGCACTGTGGATATTTGGCGCTAGTGGCTGCTCTGGCGTCAGAGGCTGACTATGTGTTCATTCCAGAGTGGCCACCCGAGGAAGACTGGCCCGAGAGATTGTGCAACAAATTGAAACAGGAACGAGAGCTTGGCCAAAGACTCAACATTATAATCATAGCTGAGGGGCAATAGATTATACGGGCAAGACTATCACTGCCGAGCAGGTTAGAGAGGTTATTGTAAGTAGACTAAAACAAGACACTAGAATCACCGTCTTGGGTCACGTACAACGTGGAGGATCGCCGAGTGCATTTGATCGCATTTTGGGTTGTCGTATGGGTGCCGAGGCTGTACTGGCCTTGAAGGAGGCAAAGCCTGACACTGAGGCCTGTGTCATATCATTGGACGGTAATCAGGCAGTTAGAGTTCCATTAATGCAATGTGTAGATAGGACTGAGAAGGTCAAGGCCGCAATGCTGGCCAAGGATTGGGATCTAGCCGCTAGATTGCGTGGTCGCATCTTTGAGGGAAACTTGGACACCTACAAGTTGCTGACGAGACTGAACCCGCCCAAGACGAGTACCGAAGAGGCTTTGAATCGTGCCAGTTACCGTTTGGCTGTCATGCATATCAGGGCGCCTTGTTGTGGCATGAACGCGGCCGTCAGGTCCTTCACTAGAACCGCAATCTCTTGCGGTGAGATTGTGCTTGGTGTGCACGAGGGAATCGATGGTTTAATCGAAGGCCAAGTGGCTCCAATTCGATGGTCTGAGGTGGCCGGTTGGGTCAACCAGGGTGGAGCCTACCTGGGAACGAGAAGAACTCTTCCGCCCACGGTAACAACATGGAGTTGTGTGTTGAGAGGATACGTGAATATAAGATCCAGGGCTTACTCATTGTGGGGCTTCGAGGCCTTTCAGGCGGGCGTCCAGTTTGCTGACGCCCGAGACAAATACCCCGAGTTGAGGATACCCATCTGCGTCATCCCGGCGACAATCAGCAATAATGTTCCGGGAACGGACTTCTCTATCGGTGCTGACACTGCCGTGAACGAGATCACGGAAATTTGTGACCGAATCCGACAGTCAGCTCAGGGAACGAAGAGACGTGTGTTTGTGATCGAGACGATGGGCGGTTATTGTGGGTACCTGGCGACACTTGCGGGTGTTGCTGGCGGCGCCGACGCGGCCTACATCTTCGAGGAGCCCTTTGGAATCCAGGACTTAATGAAAGACGTGGCTCATATGCAGGCAAAGATGTCCGAGGGCGTTCAGAGGGGCCTGATATTGCGTAACGAGAAAGCCAACGTCAACTATACCACAGATTTCATTCATAGTTTGTACAGTGAAGAAGGCAAGAATATCTTCACTACCCGAATGAATATCCTGGGCCATATGCAACAGGGTGCCTCGCCGTCGCCATATGATAGGAACTTTAGTACAGGGATTGGCTGCTGACGCCGGTCATTGGCTGATTAATCAGTTGATGAGACACGCTGATGGGGCTGTCCCATGCGATAAACCAGATACAGTTGTTCTATTGGGCCTCGTCAAGTCGCGCTACAAACCGACCCCTCTGGCCGAATTGAAGGATCATACCGACTTCAAGCATCGTATACCAAAGGATCAATGGTGGCTCAGACTGAGGTCACTACTCAGAGTGTTGGCCAAACACAAGTCGTCCTATCAACGAGAGTCTATGATAGAAAATACTTCCTCATGGTAGAGCTCTACAAATGACATTGATAATTTTATGGCCACTCCTGTCATTGTGACGTGCATATCGTCATATACCTGCTTTTAATGAAAAGACAATGCTCAGATAGTAACCAACTAATTCCAACTATTACATATAAGCCAAACAAGGTTATTTTCAAATATATTATCAGATCCAGCTCACCTTATCGATCATTTTTTATAGATCTATATCCCTAAATCAGTTTTAAATAACATTAAACAAACTAACTTCATCATCGAGGTGCCCCGCTAAGGTTATTCAACGAGCGTTTCCTGAGGCTCTATCCCTCTGTTGGCCATGTTATCATAGATATCCTATGAGGATAGAAGATCTTGTATTGGTAAGGTAATAATTGTTCCCAGTGGGTAATTTGTATCGATCTCATCCATCTGTCCTCCGACCCGCCGCTCTGCAGTTCTCACGGCTTGACATCCAGTGTCCTGCAGGCACTCGTCACGCGTGCTATCGAAAATCTTTGCCACGCGCCTCATGTGTTTACCTCATTTGTAGATGCGACACCTGAGATATAAGTGAAATTACATCAACACCAACTATCAAATTATGGGTACGAATTTATTATTGAGGAATATTCTTTCTATCACTAACAGAGCTGTGGCTCGGCCTCATTTTTGCTCACGCCATCACAGAGTGCCCGACCAATCAGACTAATCAGGAACCAGACACAAGAGAGCCGCTTGACAAGACCCATAATTGAGACGATCAAAGAGGATGGTGATGATGCAATGGTTGTAGATCCATTCACACGAGACCCTCGACTGCAGAAGTCATATTTAGCTGAATTGGATCCGCCTATGAAGAGAAGCTTCAATCTGGCTGCATATGAATTCTTCAAAATGTCTACAAGAACTGTTGAAACTCAGGGTCAGTTTGTACGATATAGAACATATAGACTTCGAAATGGCAAAACAATTAATCAAGTTCGATTTTGAGCTCCAATGTGCACCTTACGTGAGATTCCTAGTCGACAATGGGCTAAAAAGAGCGTAACATTGGCCGTTTCATTTCTGAATACCCGAGGATATTCACTGTAATGATTGAGGATCTACAACTCAGGATTGATTATCTAAAATCCAAGAATTTACCAAAAACAAATCTCCCAAGCATTGAACAGATCAAGCCAAATACTAACCAATCAAGTGAAAACTTTAGACTTCAAGCTTGGGCAGTTACAAATCCAGTTTCTTCTGCCTGCGCCTATTCTCAGATCAATGGTCTCGAAATATCCGCCCATCATATCATTGCCGGCTGATCAATATAAGTTAATATATTTTAGTATCATCGAAGAGTTTGGGTTCTCTAAAGAGCAGATGCACACGATACTTGAAGAACAACCTGAGCTATTAGATATGCTAAGGCCTGTGCTAATAGAAAGACTGGATCTAATTCATAATCACATGGGATTGAGTCATAATGTGATAACAAAATTCCCCAATTTGATAACTGCACCAAGAATAGACATGAAGGAACGTTTCCAGTACCTGAAGAAGTTGAGAAGAAATCAGTTCAACTCAAAACTACCTCTCTATGTGCCACCGTCGGCGCTATACAATGGAAGTGACGAGGATTTTTGTCGGAAGTACGCCAAAACAGATATCCAAGATTACAAATTGTTTCTGAAATCACTCTAGATTTTGTTGAGAAAAATCCTTTGTTGATTGGAATCACTAGCGATTGTTTTCCCAACAGTTGCCAGTTTTATCCCATATAAATTACAATATTCTCACAAATGTTCCTTGTCATAGGTATATCTGTGTGTATTCTCGTTCTATTAGATTAATTCCACGCGCTTGCCATCACAAGATATTCAACAATCTTGGAATGAGTATGGTCGTTATGGTGTCTCTTGAGGGGATCTTATAGTCCGGATCAAGAGCCTTGACAAAGTCTATGAATTCTTTCGAATGAATGCACTTCAATGGAATCCTGTTGACCATCGTATATCTAGTCGGGGCTTCGTCCAGTATGGCCTTTCTCTCTGGGTGTTCTTTCTTTATTCGCCTGGATGGGGCTGGCGTAATTGGAACGACTGGAGTTGAGTTGTTTGTCTTGTCGGCAGGTGTGTTGCTTTGGTTGGCCGTGTCTTCTTCTGTTTCGTCGTCATCATAACAAGAAGTATCATAATCGTTGGCTAGCGATGATCGAGTCCAGTGACTACCAGCTGAGTTTCGGCCCTACCCGAGGACCTATCATTTATCAATTCTTGAACATCCAGCCTGTCGGAATTTGACAATGCACTACATTTGCTCAGATGTTTGAGGAGCCTATCTGGTTGCGAGCTGCATGCCCTGTGATGGCATGCAGTACATTGGGCCGACTCTGTTCTTGCCAACCCAAGGGCCGTACATAAAATATTTCTTTAACATGGGCACTCAAGGCAAAACCAGGCCCCCGAGTTGGCGTTTTCTTTGGCGGAACATCTGCGGGAGCATTTTCGGGTACCACAACAACAACAGGCGAGGTTGATTGGTGGCCCTGGATCTGGTGGTTCTCTCGCTATTGTTCGGATAATTTACATCACCATTGCTGTTAGCCGTTGTTTGTCCGCCGTCGTTATCGATACTCGATACTGTTTGATTTGTCTCTTCGATTGGTATAGGTGGTTGAACTTGTATGCTCTGTTGATCTATCATGACAACACCATTGACCGGCTGATGGACCTGATTCAATTCATTGATTTGAACCTCGTACGCGGTCGTCATCGTACCGCTATGATCCATCGCTTCGATTGCACGACCATCCTGTGGAGCAAACGACATTCTTCCCGGGTTATTGTTTACTACTAAAACGATTGATTAATATAATTCAAATACCAACAATATGTGCATAGATATACAAATATAGATATTGATCAATAAAGTTTTAAATAAAGGTATATCAATTTAATGAGATGATAATACTCATGATAGATAAATGCAAGCCGCATCAGCAGTTGCAATATCGACGAGGACATTTTATTTTTTGTTCGCATGTCGTTTGAGCGCATTCTCCAATAGCACAACGTGCACGGCAGCCGCGGCGGCCTACAGCACGCACTGTGCGTCGGCCAATACAGACTCGAAGCTTGCACTGGCGAATAGATTTATTCGACAAAATGAATTTGTTTATGTAAATATCCTGAGTTTTATCAATGATTATATTGACAATAGAAGGGTCAGCTGAGGCTGATCATCAATCAGAGTAAGTTTCATTGTAATAAATACTGACAGATTGACATTTAGATGGTCGAACAAATTCATATAGCAGCGAGTTCGTTGCCGATTGATTGTTTCTCTCAACGACCCGCACCGCCCGCGACGCCCATGGCGCCGATTGCGCCAAAGTCGATGTTGGGAATGACGATATGGGGCAGTGCGAAATGAGGAATGTTGATGACAGGTGCAATGGCTATCGGGCCCACTGCCGCGGCCACGATATGGCCAATGGTCGCGATGATGCCGATGACGACGGCGAACACTGCCAGGAAGAAGAGCGCAATGAGGGCCATAGTTATGGCCCTCCAAGCGGCCTCCAGATGTATCTGTCCATTTTGGTCTTCACTTGGGTGGGCTCGTTCTTCTCCTCAATCTGGGCCTTGAATTCCTCGAATAACCGGATCACCTCCCCTACTCGTCGGTCTTCTTGGCGGGCCTGTTGCGCGTAAAGGGGGACGCCAGCCGACCAATCACCTTCACCACTTTGTTCTTGAGAGTGGACAATACAAAGTGGACCAGCTTCAGGTTGAGCCTGGGCTCAGACGATCGCTGGGCTCCTTGTGTTTCTTGATAGCCCTGACCAGATCCTTGTCGTTTAGGTCAAACAAAGGTCGTCATCGTCGAGCTTGACCGCAACTTGACCCACATGGAAGTCCTCATGTTCATAGACCTCATCTTTGTTGCTATAGACAACCTCAGCACCAGACAAACTCCTCGCCTCATCCATGGTGAACACTCTGATCTTACCCTTGTCGGGGTCCTCCGGATCTTCCAGCAATTCGACACTATTCAGTGTTTCACATATGAACACAATCCTATACCACTGGAACACCTGACGACTGATTTCCTTGTCTCTCACCACTTTCTCGCCCTTATAGTTGAAGCCAACGCTCGACAGAGTCACGATGGGTGCAATCAACTGGTCGTAGACGGGCTTAAACTTGCGCCGACATATGGATTTGATGGACGCAAAGGTTCCATTGGTGGAGGTTTGCATGAACATCTTCACCTTTTCGTCGTTGTCGTCCTGGCCAAGTGCCTTGTCTCTGGCCTTCATTAGCTTAATCATGTGCTTTGGAATCACCAGATCCTCGTAGTCGCTCGGCTCGCTCAGCAGTTTCGCAATGGGACTCTTTTCATCGGTCCACTTGTTGATCTCGTTGAAGTCCTCCTCGCTGAGCAACTCCCTCGATTGGACAACACTGATCAGCTGGTCGATCATTGACTTTCGGCAGACATTACTCACCTGCAGCCCATAGGCCAGATAGATCTTCCTGAGGTCTTTGTGGAGATGCTCCAGGTCGATCTCGCGGTAGAAGGCCAGGATTTCGTCTGCCTTCTCCTGAGAGCACAGATACTTGTTGGAGTCATTTCTAGCTAGAGAAATGAGACTCTCCAGTGCATTCCGAGTGTTTTCAGGACATTGAGGCTGTTGTCCTCTTGGATTGACTTCAACAATTGTTCTAATTGGCTCACTTTGGTCAATGGAAGCCGTTGGTTCGAGCAAAGCAAATGAGCCTCATTGACTTTGGCAGCTTCCAGGTGGCTTGAGGCAACGCCCACGAACAGGCAAACAGTTGCAAATAGAATCATTGGGTTGATTAATCGACTCATCATGATAGATAGAGATGCCGATTGGGTGGATTGTTGAATGTTGATTTCTCGCAGGAAGAACCGACGATGACGACCACGGTGACGACGATTATCTCATCAGGACTTCACCCCGAAAGTTATTTTTATCTCCCAGCAGCTATTCCATGATTTCTCTGTGTCAATTGTTGTTGTTGTAGTAGTTTCCTCTTATTGTTGTTGGTCTACGGCTTGCATGCTTCTTGACTTATGACATGAAGAGGCCTCTTGGATGGATTGAGCTTTGAAAAGAGTTATGGTGGCCGCAAGATCGCCCCCACTGGCCTGTTAGACTGGCAAATCTCATCAACTCGATATTGCTTCAATTTTACATTGAAACAATATCGAGCCGATGATGCCCAATGAGTGGCAAGTTGCCACTAGCGAATGCTAGTTTACAACATAGGTGGTGTCTTTATTTTACCTTATAATGTTTCAATTTCGCGGCGAATTTTGCGTTTTTGTTTCACTTTGTCTCTTGAGGTTAAATACAAGGCAGATTATGACGAAAGAGTAATGTGTAGGTCATCGGCAACAAGTTTTAATTGATTGAGCTTTAGTGTGGATGCTAATGAAACTTAAAAATTTTCCTTAGCTCCTCTACGCGTCCACTCCAATTTGCCCATGCACAGGTAGTATGCACTTGTCGACGTTAGAACAATGTTTTTGATGACCACAAATGCCTAGTCTTTCGCTCAATCTCGACAATCTTTGCTCTAGAATACTATCCACCAAGATGACTATCGATTGCAATGAGAAAATCGCATTCCCTTCGCCCTAACCTGATTGAGAGCTGTGGAGCGGCCCATAACAATCCCAAATGAATGAGGGCGCTAAGACTCAATCCTTCGAATGGATCGTTACGAGAAGGTAAGAGAAGTTGCAGTATGAATGATGCAATTGGTGTGAAGTTTATTTGGCGGCTATGAAGCCCATTCAACTGCCTATTGCAGGGATGTGGACAGGCGGTATGTGGGCCCCGCTTTGACGCTCCGAGACTGTGGGAGCGACGGCGAACAAGGACAAGAGGCAAAGACTTGCACAGAGATAGAGATAATTAATTGGAAGAGCCATGGCGAATTAATTCTTTCGGGTGGTGATTTATGTTGGTTAATGACTGGTAGCTTGTTGGTTCTTGATTGCCAGATGTCTGGTTATTGTTTGAATGGTTGCTTATGGCTAGATCGACGGCGACGACACGAACACGTCATTATGATATAAATAAAGCTAACCGGTGATGTCAGCGGCTTTATTTATATCTTAATTGTCATGTAGGTGGTGGCTGACTAGAACCTGATGATGAGGCCACGTGGAATCACCTGGGGGCGCTCAGAAGTGATTATAATATTCGTTGGTGTCGATGTTTGCATTGGCTGACGGCCGACGGAGCCCAACAGCGCCGCCACCGCCGCCTGTCAGATCGTTGGCGGTGCTCGACAGCTGCGAGATGAGCTCGTTGGTGGTCCTCTGGCTGTTGCTGCCTCCGCCATCGCTCGAACCAGAGGCGGCCGAGTGCTGGTTCAGGTGCAGCTGATGATGTTGGTGTTGCTGTGGGTGCCGGTCTTGGTATTTGGTGTCCATTGGCCACGACGGGAAGGGGCGCACTGAGCTCGTGGCCGGCCGGGTCGGTGTCGGGCACATGATAGAAGGAGGAGTCGCAGTGGGCCAGGCCGATGGCGGCGGCCGGTGGCAGTCGCTCGGCCAGGTGGCGCTCCAGGTGCGCGTCTTGCCCGAACAAGGCGTGGGCGCCCATCGAGTGGGGCCTCATGAGGCCATTCGAGCGCTGGCTGGTGTTGAATGGACGAAAGTTGTGGTTGTTGCTGCTAGCCAGCGGCGACCTGATGGAGGTAGAGTTCAATATGGCGTTTTGCATGTTTATTCCCATCGTGTGATGTCCATTGTTGTTGTTGTTGTTGTTGGTCGATGTTGGATTATCATAGACGTCGATGCCTTTGGATTGAATGGAGTTCGATTGGGAAGAGAAGCAAGTCAGTGGTGGAGTTCACTTTAAAAGGGTCCGGCGGCGCCGAAGCTCGACGACGGCCGCAAAGCAAATTGTTATCTTTCCAAGCGAGCGAACAGACAGTCAGACATCGAGGCGGGCAGCCAAATGTAATTGGCCGCCCGGAGACAGTCAAAGATTAGCAGTAGGCAGCTCTCGGGAGTTAGCTCGAGCATGAGGATTATTATTGTCAATTTACTTGCGCCAACCACCAATATCTACTGTCTCTCTCTCTCTCTCTCTCTCACTGTGATTCTCGTTTGATGCCGTTGCTCGCCGCTCGAGAGGCAGAAATTTGTCAAAATATTGATGTTGGCCGCGGCGGCGGACAACGGAATTGCAATACAAGAGGCTCGGTTTGGCTCGAAAAGATTGGCCGCCAGAGATAACAACAATGAGGACAACACAACAAATGGAGGGAAACCAAATATCTTGTCGAGGGAATCTCGTCGATGGTCGACGGGCAACACTCGACGACTGGCCGCGCCAAGATGACCAGCCCCACTTGATTTATAGTGCGCAATTTACTTGCAAGCGAGCCCGTCTCGTCTCAGTCATCAGGCGGGAACAAAGTCGCTGGCCAGTTTCACCTGAACTTATCTCTCTTGTGGAACGGCGGCCATTCGAGCGCTAACAAGATGAACTTGGGTGTTGGGCGGGCCGAGCGCCCATCTAATTGTTTGGGCTGGCCAATGCTCGTTGGCGGAGAGCCTACAAGTGTAACTACACTCGTACACTCGTAGGGGCTCAGAGCACGAGAAAAAACATTTAATCGAGTCTCTCTGATTGCGTCGGCCGCGCAAGAACACGAACGCCCCTAATGAGGCGCCCGCCAGCAAATCAAGTGGCCAGTCACACTTGCACTGGTCGAGTCTCTAATGAGTTGCCATATAAGCAACATTACCTCGCCGGCGGCCACCCGTCTAATCAGCAGGCGACTGATAATTGAGGTCGTCGAGGAGCGTCTCGCGTCCAGCGGCCAAGTGGCTTGCAGTTGGGGCGCCTGCAGTCCATTAGGTGGGCGCGATGAGATTAACGCCGCAAGTGGACCTTTGCGGCTCCAGACGACAACCGCCACCATTATTATACAACAACAACTATAACAACCGCTTCGATGGGAACACAAAGAGAGCAGCAAGCGAATATCATTTAAGAGGCGTCAAGTGAATGCGCCTCAGCCGCCCGTAGTGGTCGTCGTTGCGCTGCAAATCACTTGAATTGGCGAAACTTTTCACGACGACGCCGACGACGACGACGACGATAACAATGGCATTGCCGGCCAACAGCAGATAGTTCTTTGTGTCCGACGGCTGGCTCTCCTCGTCGATCGATTCCGAGCTCGTTGTTGTTTTCGTTTTCTCGGCTGGCGCGAGAGACTCGAACCAGTCAGGTGAGAGACGTCTCGTGCCTCTCGCTGTTGTTGTCCTCGTCGCTTGGCTTGCGCCGCCACCGCCGCCACCGCCGCCACCGCCGCCACCGCCGCCGCCCACTCCGGTAAACAATTGTGACAGGTGAGCTTCGGCTGCCGGGTGACGTGCGAAGTTCCCGCCGCGCCCGCCGTCAGTCGGGCCGCTTGTCTGTCTTAAATCGATTTCAATTCAATTGGGCATCGCGCGAATCCATCGAGCGACTGAAGACTGCGCCAGTTGGCTCCAAATTTATGCTTAGATTGCATGGGGCCGCCGACTGTTTGCAACCTAAGCAGCAAAGTTTGCAGAGACGCCCCAAACGAACGAACGAACAAACAAACAAAGGAGGCAAGGCGCGCCTGTGTTGATTAGGAGCGCAAACATGGCCTCAGTGGTTGCTCTAAAGTGAAAAATGTCACTGGCAGCGACCAGACTTGGATTCATCTCATTTGCATGCACAAAATGGCGGCCGGAGAGGCAATATGCCAGTCCGTGGAGAGGAAATATGCGCCGCCAGGCTGAGGAGGGCCTCTTCTGAGAGCTCCGAGGCTGATATAAATGGAAGATGATCATTACAATGCCGTTACCTTGCGGCTTTTGCTCGGCCGAGCTCGAGCAGCGTCTTTGAGCGTGGTTGTTGCCGTTGTTGTTGTTGTTGTTGTTGTTGTTGCTACTATTGTTGCCGGCGGGCCGCAAACAACAAGAAGCACTTGCAGGTAATGATCGTCGGCCACCGCCCGAAGCCCCATGACAGGCGCCCATCAGGCCCAATTTAAATTCACACTGGCGGTCGGTCGTCTGCCGGCTCGTCGTCTTGGGTCCCTTCCAGCCTTCAGGTAAGTTTCAATTTCAAGCCACACGAGACGAGAGGCTTTCCAGGTTTTAAAACAACAACAACAACATGGGAGACGTGCCTTACCTTGGCGCCAGGAACCTCAGCGCTCTTGAAACCATTAACATGTTTCCTTCCAATGTTGTTTGCGCTACTGCTGCTGCCGCTGCTGCCGCCGCCGCCGCCGACTCCATCGCTCAGCTCAATTATTTGCCGCAGACGAAGCAATTTATCATTGGCCGGAAGCGAACAGCCGAAGCCCAGCGGCGACCGCAAGAATTGAGCGGCGCCGCCGCGAATGGCGCTAGGCGCAGCGGATATTGCAAAATTTGCAGTTTAATTTCATTCTCTGTCCGCTTTTTAGTTTAGTTTAGTTGTTGTGTTTCACTCTTTCGGGCGATATTAATTCACGTCGTCCCTCTCGGAAGGACTGGCAAACATCTGGAAGAGTCTGTGTTTGTGCATTCACTCAGCCGGAGGAACATCACAATGTCGATCGATATTCGACTTGGACGCTCCAGTTCATCGAGTACACGACACAGGAGAGGAACAAACGAACAAGCAAAAACAAACATAGAAAGCAACGAACAAAACACACGCGACTTGTCTCGGAAGGGGCGCCAATTAAATTGGCTCAGCGCATGTTTTCTTTCATTCAGTTGGCGGTCGGTGGTCGACTGTCGACTGCCGGAGGTCGGCCGCTGCCAGGCCAGGCCATCCGAGCCCATTACTTGTCTTGCTTGTTATTAATGATTTATGTTTGTCCACAGCAGTTTTATCTGGAATACCAACTCGATGTGTGCGCTCTCTAATGTTTCGTGTGATCTTCGTGGCCGAGATAACATCAAACATTTGGTGTTTCGCGCCTGTCATGTATTGCTTGTCGTTCTCCTTGTCGTTGTTGTCTTCTATTTCAAGTTTTCACACTCGAGAAGATAGCCAAAGAGTTCTTGGGTGTCCACTGCGAAGATCGCACGACTCTGACCGGACAGGTTAACTCGCCGACTTATCTCAGCCTCTTCGAGAGTGCTTCCGCTGGTCGTAGTGGACAACACAAACCACTGGCCCGCTAGGAACTGCTTTGAAGTGGACTCGCCGAGCTCGGGCCCCCTTCCGACTAGGCTGGCGCAATTTCACGGCTATTAATTATTCAGCTGCTGCATCGAGCAGGCGAACTAATCAGCAGACGGCCACTCTTTGTTCATTTGGAAATGACGTTTGTTTGTTCGTTCACTCGTTGGGCGCCTGTTTTGAGCGCCCACTCAGACTGTCAGGTGGCCGCAAACCAACTGGAAACGACGACGACGACGACGACGACATGCAAATTGTAACCACTGCCTGTTAATGCCCAATTGATCGACTGCATCAAATGCACTGCGCCAACCGGCCCGTTTGCTGAAAGGTTACTTCTCTCGCTGGCGGCGGCGGCGGCGGCCAATCGACATCGAAACGAGCTCTCTCGAGTTTCGGCCCGGAGAGGTACGCGGGAGCCAGAAGAAGACTGGACTGCAATGGACGGAAAGAAATTGGAGGCAAATGTCTCGAATTGCGCCACTTCAATGCAAGTCCAGCGGCGATGGCGGCGGCGGCCACTTGAATTGTAATTCTGCCCC
This sequence comes from Oxytropis ochrocephala, assembly GCA_020916435.1. Lineage (NCBI taxonomy): Eukaryota > Viridiplantae > Streptophyta > Magnoliopsida > Fabales > Fabaceae > Oxytropis > Oxytropis ochrocephala. The sequence continues at coordinate 308,067 of JAJHUT010000092.1, forward strand.
TCAAGTCTTATGGCTCGCGAGCAGCCAGTGGACGGGCCTCAGCCTCGGCCGAGTGTCGCGTTTCCACTTCAAATTGGCCGCCACTTGTTTCTCCATCTTCATTTCCATATGCCGCGCGAGCTCGGCGCCGTCAGGAAGGCCGCCATCGAGAAGGCGGACGACGACGACGACGAGCCGAATCTAATCTAATAACAACATGAACGAGAGTAATGACATGCGAGCAGGTGAGTTTAGCTGCTCGAGGCGGTGGCGCCCATACGATTCACTGGAATCTCGCAAGTTGCAACTGTTGTTTGGCTCCCGACGGGCGAGCCTATTCTGTGTGCATGTGTATTGTGTAATGTCCGGCACAACAATGGTACAAATGAAATGCTTCGTCCGCCACTCGGCCGCCGCCGCCTCTACCTTTTCGGGCGCCTGTTTATGCGCGGAACTCTTTCTCGTGGCGATGATTGATCAGGTGAGCCTGCAGCTGGCCAGCCGCCGGAGAGTTGCACTGCCAGTGGGCGGCCAGGCCTTACGTCGAATGGCCTCGAGCAAATGCAGTCGGCCGGCCTGCAGACGACAACGACGAGGTGCCGATGAAATTCCCATGGCCAGTGGCTGGTCATTTCTAAAAGGAGGCCAGAACGGACCAGACAATGCCGGCTCGCTGGACTGGCCAACTGCTGGCGGCGACAGTTTATTTTTATTGTTATGGTTGGCTCCAGTGCGCTTTCGTCGCCAGGTCGTTTGTTAGCCGGCGCCCTGACCACCACCGGCAGGTTTGAATCGATTCTTGGGCGTGTCCGAGCGAGGGGCAAATCGAACGGCCGCCGCCGCCGCCAAAAAGGGACTAAAAATGACGTTGAGTGGCCCCAAAATGACCAAATAAACGCTGCCACAACGCAAACGAGGCGACGCCGCCGGCTCAGCCAGAGAAGAGAAGCTTTTAGCTGGTGGGCGCAGGCGGCGCCAGCCAACTGGAAGGCGCCCGATCGATCAAAGATGTCCGGCCGGCCGGCCGGCTGGACGTAAGGTTGGACAATTAGGCCGGCTCAAGCGGGGCTCCCGTCTAGGTGGCCGGAAGGGTGCCCGAGCAGTGATATCGTCCGTCCCGCGTTCGGCTGGAAAAAGGAAATAAACATCCCCGGCAGGCGTCGATGTTGATCAAAGCAAACAGTAGACGCCTCTACTGTATTGCTCGCCAGACTTGTTGATGTTTATTGGCCGCCAGCCGAGCTCAACTCGGCAAAAAGTGTCGTCTCTCTGGCGACCGGAAGAGGCGCCACTTGAGAGGGCGGCCAGATAAGCCGGCGGAGTTTTAATTTCGGCTCGGCGCTAGTGAAGTGTTGCTTAAACCATTCCAGTGGGAGGTAGCCAATGGGAAGACCACACGAGAAGCCACTTGTTCTCGAGTGGCGGCGGCGGCGGCGGCAGTGGCGTCTCCTCCTCCTCCTCTCTTCGCGACCGTTTGGAGCCTCTCAAGTCTCGTGAGACTCGCACTTAATTCGGCGACGTTTCCAGGAGACGTCCAAGTCGAAGTCCGAGTGTAAGTGCAACTGCAAGTGTAAGTCCAAGTCGACGTCGACGCCAACCAAGACACCGACTTATTAGCGCTTCGATCTGTGCCTCGTCTATCTGTCTCGTCCAATCTGAGGGCCCCTCACTTGGCTGGCCGGCCGTCGGACACTTTTTAGCGCTGCATTCGTGTGGGCGCCCGTCTCAGATCAAACGTAAACGGGAAGACAATCGCAAGTGTCACTCGGCCGCCGGCCCAACTCGCAGGCCAGCCCATCAAATGGCTCGAATTGATGAGCCATTTAGCCTCTTCTTGTCTCTCTTTCTTCTTCGGCTTTTTCTCTCTTCTCTCTCGTCGCTGTCGATATCTTTCAAAGGTCGACTCGATTGGCTGCCTCCGACGGCCTCGGACGACGCCAGTTAAGTAACTTTCAAAGTTGCCAATTCCAAGAAGAGGCAAAAGAAGAAGTGAAGAAGAGCAGCCTCTCAGGAGGGCCTCCACTTCTACAGAGGACAGAAAGTGGCTCCATTCGGCCACAACTACCATAACCCATTTCAAGTGTAATTTGTTTCAACTAGAAGCCGAAACTTGAGAGTGCCATTCAAAATCATTACAAATTACAGTTATTTTGTATGCGAGTCCAATGGCACGAAGGCGGCAGCTTTGCTTGGCCTCAATTGAGACGTTCGTTGGTTCGCTGCCGCTCGCTCGCGGGGGAGATGCAGTTTAAAGGACATCTTAATGGTCAGTTTGGGCGTCTCGGCGGCCGGCCTCGCTAAGCTCATTTACATTTAAGTAACAAGCCAACGACAAGAAGAACCAGGAGAAGGGCCGGCTTGAGAAAGGTCTGCCAGAGGCAAACCACAACTTTGGTCGGGCGGTCCGAAGCGGCAACTTGAACCTCACTCATCGTCGTCGTCGTCGTCGGCCATTCTAGTCCAGTCCAGTCCTCTGTCGTTGGCTTCGCGCTGGACGCCACAACTTCCGGCCGCCGGACACAGCAAACAAACACACGACTGGCCTACCAGTGGACAGTAAAAGTTTTTCAACATTTCCGAAGGTCTGTCGCTTGTTTCATCTCTCGCCAATGTTATTCAACTACAGACGAGTCCACTGGCGGCCGTCAGCCTCGTTGTTTCCCCTCTCGTGAGATAATCAAGCGACCACTGGAGTTGCGTGCACTCCAATCTACAGAAGTTGTTCCTCCTCTCGCCAGTGGTGGTCGTCCGTCCTTTCAGTTGTAGTTGTTGTCAACTGTAAATAATGTTAATCTACTCACAAACAGTGTCTGCCGTCTGATGTAAGTCCCGGCCAACGCCAGACGGCTAACAAATGACAAGATAACGTCAAACAACAACAACAACAACAATTGTCGTTTGAGCAAGAAAATGCTTGTCGTCGTCGTCGTCGTTGTTGTTGTTGTTGTTGTTGTTGTTGTTGTTGTTGTTTTGCTCGGTCGGCCAGCTCAAGAGACTCGGCCCGGCCCTTCAATGTCGTCGCATCATTTGCGTCCTTCGGCCGGCCAGGAGCTTTAATTAAAATTCAAAAAGGTAACCCACTTGCGTGCGCCTGTGGTCGTCGGATGGAGGCAGCGCAAACTCATCGCCTCTCTTTTCTCGCTGCACTGCCCCTCCACCTGAAATCATCATTAATTAATCAATAGGCCGAGCAGTGTTTGCGTGCCGGACGGCCCACACTGACTAATTGCGCTCACCTTCGGCCGTCTGCTTTTGCTGTTGTTGTCTGTCCAAGCGGACCAATTCAACTCTCCGTCATTTGGTTCGCCAACCAAAGCAACGAAAAAGCCACCGAAAGCCTCAATTGAATTAGCGGCGAGTCTCTCTTTCTCGCATGCAGATTTGACTAATTTATGCTAATTCAATGGCCTCAATTCGCAGCCAACAGAAGACGACAGAGAGAAAAAGGCTCCACTCTCGGCCGTCGTTGTTACTTTAAATAACAATAAACAATTGCGACACTTTTAGAATCATTCATTGGGGCGCCCTCAGCGGCGACGCGCACTTGACTTGCACTGTGTAGATCCATATAATAATGGCGCTCCAAGCGCTTCCATCAGGCCGAGATTTGGCGCGCTGGGCCGGCCAACAAACAATGGGCCCACCACACAGGCGCGTAGAGGCCTTTCACGAGCACTAACAGCAAGCACTCGATCCAATTCAATTCAATTCAATTAAGCTAATAGCTGTCACACTTACAGACACAAACACAGGCGAACCGGCAGACAGAACTTGATTTAAATGAATGGATTTGGTGTAAATTACAAATCTTTTTCGTCGCGTTTCATCGCCGCGTTTGGGCCCCAAAAGGAGCTGCGGATGCACTTTGCAAACAGAAGGAGAAGTGAATCCGATGCTCCATCTGGACACCTCAGAGCGCCTTTCGGACGAGCAAAGAGCCCCTCACACTGAAAGTGCATAGTCAAATAGCGGGGCCGTACATATAGCCAGGTGGAGTTGCACCTAATGGATTTGCGATCATTTCGGCCCGCAATGAGAGGCCCATCGTCGAATGCATCCAGTCGATGTAATCTACATCGGCAGTCGGCAATCAAAGCAGCAGCAGCAGTCACGGCCGCTGGAACTCCGATTGTTACGCAATTTTCACGCTTCATTTTGGTGGTAGCCCTTCGATATTGGCTGATTGAAAGGCGCCCCAACACGGCCCCTAGTCGACTTTGTTTTGTTTACCACCTGAAAAGCGGATCTAATAACAAGTTGGAGGAGCCCAGAACATCATCAACAACAACAATAGCATTTGGTGGCGGCGGGAGGCGGCGGCCAGGAAGTGTCGGTCGTTGGCGGGACTGACCGGAAGCCCTACGGAAGGCTTCTCCTGAAGGCCTCTATTGGCGTTCATTTGTGTGTGATGAGTCTGATTAAGGTGGCGATTGCACGACGGCGACGTTGTTTTTGTTGTTTGCACATCTAAATTGTACATGGAGCCGCCGGAGAGAATCCATATTGCTGCCGCCGCCTCCTCCAATGACTGCCGACTCGGCGGCTGGTGCAAAATTAATTGTGTTGATTGGCGGCGGCGGCGGCGGCGCGCTCGGCCTCCCTCGTGTGTCCAGCTGCCGTTGCTGGCTCACTTGGCGGCGGCCAATTGAATTGTGATTCTTGGCACGCTCGGTGGCTGCTGTTGGTCAGTCTAGCGAGAAGCCAGGCGAGAACTGGACTGGGTGGCAAAGTGCCAGGTGTCTCAAGAGAGAGAGAGAGAGAGAGAGAGAGAGAGAGAGAGAGAGAGAGAGAGAGAGAGAGAGAGAGAGAGAGAGAGAGAGAGAGAGAGAGAGAGAGAGAGAGAGGGAGATACTGGCCAGAGGGCAATCAGACAGGCGACTGGGCGTCCGTCTATGGGCCTCAGTTATTAGCTTCTGATTGCCAGACTCTCCAGCTCGGCTCAGATCATCTGGCCGGTCGGCTTATGTTGCGTCCTGTCGTCGTCCTCTTCGTTGTTGTTGTTGTTAGCGCGCCTTAGAGCAAGTGAAGCAAACGAATCAACGAATGATGATGTGTCTGGCGGCTTAGCCCTCTCGTCCTTGCCTCATTATATAACTCATTGAGGACGAGCAGCGGCAACAACAACAATATGGCGCCAGGATGATGACGGAGAGGCGCAAAGTGTGCCGATCGCGTGCCAGAAGATGGCCAACATCCAATGGATCGTATTGGAATCAACGTCCAAAACATAAGTCGTCCTCGTCGTCGTTGTCGTCATGCCCGACGCCGGCTATCAACTCGGGCGGCAGCCATGAACTCGATGGGATTCAATTGGAACTCATGGCCATGGCGACACTTAGTTATGGCGACAACCACCACCACCATAAGAGTCGTGATGACACTTTGAGCCGCTTGATTGGAGCACAGGAATGGGCCTGATTGCACGAACAGGACGGGATGGAACGAGACGAGACGGGCCGAGATGAAACGAAACCCATCAGCACAGGCTTAGGCGCCGATGAGACGAGATGAGATGAGAAGGCAAAAATGAGATTGACTGAATAATGAAATTTGATCGGCTGTTTTAATAATAATAATAATAATAATATTGTTAAGTATTAATATCACCCCAAATGAGAAAGAGAATATGAGTTTGACTGGCCGACTATCATTCCGTCTTCGTCGTGGCATTGTCATCTCGCGCCCAACTCACAATGTTTCCCTTCTCTGACTCGCTTGGAGTCTCCATTCTCCTTATACGAGACTTTCGGATTAGACAAACACATAGAGAGAGACGAGAGATTTCAATTTCCAAAACTAACTTGCGCTAACTTCCTGACTTAGCTGGCCGCCTGACGGGCTGGTGGTGCAGCTGCTTACGCCTCTGCTGCTATGCGAACGAGCCTCAATGGAACTGAAAACCTCGGATGTGATGTGACGCGATCTCTTTGCTATCTAAACTGAAATTGTCTGAACTGAACTGAACTGAACCGAACTAAGGCTGGCCGCTTCGGTGGATGGTGTGCACTTTCCTTCAAATTGCGCTGCGATTATGCTGCTGCTAACATAGCTATGGCCTGCTATTTTTAATTAATGAGTATATCCAACTTAAGGGAGGCGGTGACACAAACACTCTGGCATCAGCATAAACATAGACACAACATGAACGATGATGGGCATACTTGAACTGAGGTTGGGCTGGTTGATTGGTGTAGTGAGGAGGAGATTGACTGGGCTGGCTGGCTGATGCCTTCATTGCTTTGGTATGGGGCCCGATGATTACTTAAAATTCGTAACAATGATCAATAGATGGTTCGCCTGCCAATGCTCGGCTTGCATCGCAGTCTCTAATTTCAAAGGAATTCATTGGGCGGCTTGGACGATAATTAAGGTGCCATTGTCGATGGAGGTATAGATTGACGGGTAGGTTCTGATGGATGGACACTGGCACTCTGGTGCGACATGAGTCGGTCGTAATTGAATGGGACACCTCGCGATCTCACTCCAGGTATTGTTCTGGCTGCTGCTAATAACTTAAAAATAATAATTTCTCTACTAAAGTTCACTGAAGGCTGGCTTATGGGTGTTCAAACTAAATTGCATATGGGTGGCATCTTGATAGCTGTGATGTTGCTGGAAATTTGAGCCTGCTGATGTCGGGAAATGGAACTTACCGAAATTCATCGGATCCAAATTGGCAATATGGTGGTTCGTCGTGGTGTTGCTGAATTGGCCCGTTTTCAGGTGCGCCAGTGAGGTGGAATTTGTCAATAGTGATGATGTTGGATGCCTGCGGGGATTGATGAGGTCGAATTATTGATGAGATGATTTGCAGTCATGGTCTGTCTGTGGCCGGAATGGTGCATCGTCGAGATGTGATGTAACTGAGGGCGATAGTTGTTGGCCATTGTATTGGTGTTTGCGTTCACTGTTGTCGTTGTCCCAGGGTGTGCAAGCATGGTGGCCGTTGGTCCAACCATAGGCGACAGTTTTTGTTGTTGTTGTTGTTGATATAATCTCGATTTTGTACCCACTTTGGCCATATCATGTGCACTCCAAGCGAAATAACTTTGGTAGATAACACATTGAAGATTTCCCTTGTTGGATTGAAGATGAATTCATAGAAAAGGCCAGCAACAATGGCGCCCACAATTGGACCCACCCAATAGATCCAATGGTTATCCCAGAGATTCATTATGAAGGCAGGCCCCAGACTTCTGGCCGGATTTAGTGAGGCTCCAGAAACAGGTATTCCAGTGAGTGACGTCAAAGTGTAGGCAAGCCCGATAACAAAAGCCTGGCCACTAGTCACGTGCAATGAGAATCCATTAGGGGCCAACAATTGACATTCATCTTGCATCATCTCCTCCATTGGGGGCACTCTACAATCTGGCGATGATTCAGAGCTCGATTGTTGTGTCGAATAGATACGATGATTGTCATACTCGTACTCGTATTCGGAATTGTCCTCAACATTATAATTGTCGGCCAAGTAGCCTTTGTTCTGGGGATGTACACGAAAATTGGATGCCATTGACGTTTTGGTGCTTGTGTTGGATTGCTGTTAAGAATTTTGATTGGACAGTTTGCTGATGTACCTCCGGCGATCAGGTTATCACAAGTGGACGATGTGGGAAACAAATTGGCGCTCTGGCCAACTTGTTCGAGGATGAAATTTCTTGCATTCGTGTAGGAAGAGTAATTGCAGGTGGCGAATGTGGCCATTGTAACCACAAATGAGATCTATTTCAACTACCAGTATTTGCCACGATTCCAACTGATCATGTGGATTATCTAAAACCAAGTGCACCGGCATGGCCCTAATTGAGATAGAATATAAGAATGCGATGGCGGCAATGGAGCCCATACATTGCACCAATACGCAGAGGAAGGCTCTAATTATTGGTATGCGCCCCGTCGCTAGGAAGGCGATTGTTAGGGCTGGATTTACATGGACAGTTCGGAATGTTAGGATTAACAACATCATCGCAATGCCACTTGATAGTGCCATTGCAAGCAAGTTTGGTTCATGACCGATGATGGAGCCCGTCCACGAGATGCGTGTAGAGCAAACAATAAACACATAAAGGTAACAGCTGAGGCATTCTGATAATAATGAAAGCCAAAATGGGCACTATTTAACTCTTCATAACCTAATGTGGCGGCCAACGTCCTCCGGCCGGTCGTCTGGTAGGGTGCCTCATTTGTTCGGATGAATTTTCTGATGAACGCTCACTATTGTTGCAGTTGTCGAGTCGGCATAAGCCAGATGATTGCAGTTGCCTCTTGAAAAGGCCCATGTTGATAGATCGAGGGGATTATTGTTGTCGTTGTTGTTTGTCGATGATGTAAGTTTCAATTGTAACGAGTCATTAAATTAATAGGTTGATAATATTGATTCGTTTGTTTTACGACAGATCTCTTGAGAAATATCGTTATCGTTATTCTTGTTTAAATTCTACTATGGCAATTTTGTTGGTTGTTTCGACAATTAAGCGGTTTGTTATTATGCGATATTTCTTCTATAATTTGGCATACCTTTCTTTTTGTTATTCAATATGTCTTGTTGGTTTTCGATATTTCACATGAGTGATTATTAATATTATCAATCTTCTTTCTGTTGGGATAATTACTCATCGTAGAAATTGATGTCCTCTCACGTGTTCGACTTGCGTCCGTTGGCGATTTGAGCTCCTTTTTGCTTGGCGTGCGCCGAAATTCAGTCGGTTTTCTGATCTTCTCGTCTTGCTTTGAGCTTGCGGCCGGTGGCGTCGATGATGATGACGATGACGATGTTGATGAGGAGGAGCAAACAAAACCTCTTTCAGCTCTCTTCTGTTGTCTTGCTCGGACTGTTTGCTCGGTGAAAGGCAAAATGCGACTGCCGCCGAAATGGACGTGAGTCGGTCGTGTTCGCGGCTGTGGCCGGCGGTCGGCGAGAACGAGCAACAGCCAGCAACTGCGAATGGTCGGGGCGGATTGTTGTTCGTGCGCATGCTCGATCGCAGCGCCACTCCTCGGCCGCGCGTGCGACGCCGTGATTTTGCGACACTCCGATGGGGCCGGCCAATTGTTGAAGCCGGGCCAAGTGAAATTAGAGAACTGTTAAGCCTGAACTGTTCCACACAAATACAGTCCAAGTTCGCTGGCGAATTAGCGAATTCTGTAGAGGACGATTTTGGTCAATTTTGAGTTCGTGTAAATCCTATGGGTCGAGAATTTTACCGGCCCAGAGGATCCTCTTTTCAAGATCTGTTTTTATGCAAAATTAATTATCGCTTAAAAATAAGTAGAGACCATTATGAAAAACAAAGAAAGTGCATGTTGAACGCTAATCGAATTGACTCTCAACTCTGGCCATAATGTTGTAGGCTCCGGCCAACAGGTAATAGAAGAATGTTCCATAATTTCAGTGTAACCATCTTTAATAACTGCCTGACCACTGGAAAGTGCCCACAAGTGGACTACAGTCCATTTCAAATTGTACTTGTTGTTTTGACTCTCTATCGAACCAAGCTCTTGAAACGGAGATCCCCGATTCCTCGGAGGGCGTTCATGGCGGCATCCTAATCATAAGAGAGCATCATCGACGACGCAGCCACAGCAACAGGCCAAAACTTTAAAGGGAGGGCAAACAGGAACATGAGGACAAATGGAAGGGGCGGACAAGTGCGGCCCGTGATAGCCAAAACTAATGAACGTCACAAGAATTTCGAGGACCAGTAAGAAGGATATGCCAGAGTGAAACCAACAAAGTGTGAGAACAATAATGACGATCAAGTGGGCATCACAAATCCTCAATGTTGTTAATTAAACATAGCCTCTATTGTCATCAATGATCCATCGAACGCTCAATGCCCATGTGAGGAACAACGATTATTCAGACTCATGTAGTTAGTTTCGCCATATAACGAAAAGCTCAAGATGTTTTCGTTATGTCGAGGATTTAAATTTAACAACCAGGATTTCAGGAATAAGCCAATAACGAAGCGAAGATAACAAATCGCAACCAAGCATATTCCAAATTATTGAACAAAACATCGTCTCATTATCTCAACTGTTGCGGGGCCAATATGTCCCATAGATGGTGATTTTGTTTCACTTCTCTAGTTGTGATATTCTTCTAGCAACCGACAACATGCTGGGCACACAACATTCATCAATCGGAAGTACAATGGGCACGAGCCAATGCCAGCTGAAAGACAATGAGGACAACCAGTTTGATGTGGCACAAAACAGCCTCATCTTTTCAGCCTAGTTCAAACTAGACGCCGAACCAATCCACCAACGTGTTGTATATCCAATACGAATCCAGTTGAGCCTACATCTGGCCCAAAGTTAGCCCATTCTCTGGAACTGCGTCCAGTCAGTAACAAGTCTCTGAGGGCACGCCCCAATCGGGTTCCCATTCTGACCCAAAGGTGCTTCTTTTGTTCTCCGCCGCGATGGAAAGAAATTTTACCGAGAGAAGCAAAAAAAGAAATAAGCAAACAATTGCTCAGATGTTGCTGACCTCAAAGAGAACCAGAAGTCAGAAGTTCCGTTTTTCATCAATGGGCCGTCATCGGAAAATGAGTTTGCAGGCACGTGAGGTCCCTTCCGAGTGCCGCTGTTACCTTCCTATTCCAATTCAGGTTGCCGGCAAACATCACCGTAGTCGTGGTGGTAGGTGATTCTATTATGGACAAGAAGTAATCTCGATCGAATCGCAACTTTACTTGAATTGATAAATCGATCGACAATACACGGCACACGGAAGAGAAAGACGGGGAGAAAACTTATTCTGTGTCGGCAGATGATAAAGGTCGCCTGCCTGCCTGCCTGCCTGTTGCTCGCAAATTTCTAATGTTGTTTTCAAAACAAGAAAGCCAGATTACTGTTGCTATCAAAATAACACAACAACCAAGAGGAGAGGAAAGAAAAAGTGTACTGCACATTCACAAACTCGCCAGATACACAAAGCAACTATAAAATTGCTCACCCAACTACTCTCACTCGAGCCATCAGGTAATTCCAAACAGACCCTTGGCTTGAACTCAACTTCGTATGGGTCACTTCGAACACCATCGTAGGTGATGGTCGAACTAGAGTTAGAATTTCTTCAAGAAATATGAACCCAAATAGAGGTGCTCGATGAGTGGACATTGTAAATAATAAGAAAGGCTGGCTGAGAGAAAAAATTGATTCAAAAAAAATGAAACGGTGGAGAGGGGCAGGAGAGTAACCATAATCTTGAATGATGCGTGCCATACTCTCTGCTAGATTTATTGTAAACGAGCATTGGGATACCTACCAGAGGAACTAGTGGATTTAACATGCTGGGCTTCAATCAATGGAAGACATAAATGTTTCAGATATTCATCGATTTAAGCTGAGTGAATAGCATATCTGAGCCGGACTGGAGAGTTGATGCAGGAACACACAACAGTTAACTTGGAAGGAATGGAGGAACATCGACCGGTAGTTGCACTGGTTCAATTATGTATGGTCCGGCCCCATTTAGTAGAGACCAAGAAACAAAGCAGAGGAAATGAAAGATTCCGCTCTTCTAGATTCCACGCTCTATGATTTAACACAGTCCACTTGTAACTACCATCTCGCACTCGCATGAAACAATCGACCATATTATCATCGTAGGGTGACCACAACTTACACCGAGAGAAGGTCCACTGTGTTTAATATTGCTGATGATATCATACACAGGAAAGCGCCGGGTGTAATCACTCTTGTGTTTTGCAGATTTTCATGGTCACGAACACTGAAGCGATGCGGTTATAAAGCGTTCCAAGAACAAATGCAATCTACTAGTATATTCTGGACTCTCGGACTGTGGTCATCTCAGTCGTCGTCGTCCTCGTTCTCCACGTCATAATCATCATACTCGTTGGACAGAATAGAACACAGGACACGACTTCGTCACCCGCAATTGATTGCAACCAGGTTCATAGTTCCAGCTCATTGAGAAACGAGAACGAGAATGATGAAGTCAGGAAGAATTTTAAATTATCTTTCGGGGAGAAACATTTCACTTGTGTTAAGGCCAACTTGTGAGTGTAATTTAACTTTTTGTTCTCGCCTGTCGTGTACGAAACAATTGTTTTCGCCATACAAACAATAGACAACAAAAACAGCAACTCAGGCAACAACTACAAGTGCAACCGAAAAGCAGTGTCCGCCCGAGTCAAATCCACCAAACCACAATGGTGTTTACAAGAATCGTTCAAGTGTGTCAAAGGAAGCCAATATGTAGACAAAACAATCCATCAACTGCATGTTATACAACCAACAAGAGCGTCAACTACTCTCGAGATGACCAGAGAGGACCTGAGCCTAGACGAGCAAATATGTCCATGTGAGCATCTGTTGCATCAACCGAAAGAAATGGATCCTTAGCCCTGTGGCAAGTGTTTGCAATACAGTAAGCTTGGTAGTCAATTTGGGGACTTTCGACGTGGATTGCGTGATGGCATGAATTTTTAAATTGAAAATACCGAAGCGTCAAATGCTGTGGCTTTGAGGCCACCCACAATCATCGTGAGCAACGATGTTGGATTGATGTATCCGACACAAAACAGCGTTTGATCGATATTATCGCCGACCGTCCATCGATGTTATCGGCGATCGAATGTCGCCTCGAAATGGATTGGCCTCTAGATCATGCAAACATTGGCCATAGAAAATGAACACTAGATTGCCGACGATAGATAAGCACAAGCCGGCCGAGAGCAGTCTTTTCCCTATTGTGGATGTGATTGATTCACATTGTTTATGGTCGTTTAAGTGATTTGCCGCCACGGTCGCCTCTAGCGCAGATGAAGAATTTCGATGTCGATGTTGATATGGCGGCCTAAGAGGGAACGAGAAGGCGAAAGCATCGCACAAAATAACTGCAACAAGTTGGATAGTGTCGCTTTTGAGACAATTTGGAAATTGTTTTTACGCCGCCGCACCATTTCAAGGTGAAGGCTGACGACGACGAATTTGGGTTTGCAACATTAAGCTAGAGAACCACCGGCGGAGAGTTGATAAAGAGAAAAGAGGGACTGGCCCTGGCGGTGGTACACTTTCTCTAAATTAGCAGAGGATTGAGAAAGTTTGAATTCACCCACTTCGCCCCAAAGGAGGATCAACAAGTTTACGACCCAGACGATGGAACCATTAGAGGAGGGCCACACGATGTGTGTGGCTGTGTTTGCCTAAAGCCAGATAGGATGACTCAAAAGGATGGCAAACAAACCAGAATAGCTTTTGTATGTCCATCGAGGTTATTGTTGTCGTTGTTGTGTTTCACAACGATGGCATTGCTATAGCCATAGCCGTCGTTGTCGTTGTCACTGTTCGTTGTTGTTGTTGTGATCATCATGAAGTTGTTATCCTTCGGATATGGGTAAACGACAGTTTGGCTGGGCTTGGCGGGGTCGGCCAGTTTGTCTGGCAGGATCTCACGAAAGAGAAGTCCCATAGAATGAAATGTCGAATTTGTGTGACATTAGCCAAGTGTATTTGGCCAGTTTATGCGTGGAAAATTGGTGGGAGTGCCGGTTGTTTGTTTGCAGCGACTTTCTCGAGGAACCCAAACAGAGGAGACGGCGGACTCTCAGATTGAGGAGTCAAATTGGATCTGACGCTGAATTGGCCTCCATCCTAAGGTTAGATCTGCGGAAAAGAACCCAAACAAGGAGGGAATGAAAGAAAGGAAATGGCAAGAATTCAAAGCAGCACACTAATAAGGACAAAGTTGTCAACGCAGGGCTGGCTGGTGAGAAGAGAGCCACACATGTGAGGCATGGCAAACAATTCTCGTCCAGGTATAACTTAATCAGTGGTATTTGATGATTTTCAGCTTGTTTAATGCTTTGCTGGTGCTTCAAATTAGCCTCACTATGTGTTGACCTATTGGGGAAGGCTTTTCCTAGCCGATAGCCATGCCTCACAGCATGGCCGGCCATATATTTGCGCTCTTTGCTGGTTATTGGCGCAGGTAAACGTCGACGTGGACAACAATGAAAGAAATCCTATGAATAGATGATCCAAACAGATGAGACTTTTATTTGTTTATTTGACTTTGAGGAATTGAAGTGAAAGAAACCATTGGTGTGGTGTTCACTTGGATGGTCATCTCTCTGACCACAATCTTTCTTGCTGCTGCCAATGGCGTAGTGGTGGTGGTGGTCGTCGTCGTCGTCGTCTCAGCGGCGGCGGCCATATGCGATGGCCCTCAAAGGATTCAATTTATCTTTTAATCCTTGAAAATTGACTAAAGGTGATGGGATTCCAGGTGAGGGATGAAAGAGGCCAGGTTCCTGTCAAATCAATCATCCGCGTGAATACACTTTGGCCGCTCGAGAGACTTTCGCACGAACGCTGACACATTAAATCCTTTCACCAATCAGCTCTCCCACCCTCGAAGGAGATTCTAATTATCAGTCCATACAAACATTCAATGCAAAACAAATGCAAACGAACAAGAGTTTTGCAGCCATAAAACTTGGTTCTCATCGAAACAATTTGATTTTCCGAAAGCGCCTTCAAATCAACTCTCTTTGGATATTAATTGTCGAAAAATGATTATTCTATTCGGTTATAGTGCGACAAAGGTCTTGAGGGGTTGTGATCGCCAATTATAAACAATTTGGGTGGCAGTGGATACACTCGGTATGGCTTGAATATAGTGTCGACCTGATGGAATGAAGATATTCTAGCCAATGATCGATCCATGTGGCTTCTTCCAACGACAAGTGGCCGCCTGAAGAGATCAGGTTTTTCAACTTTAAATGTAATTATGATCGATCAGTTGTGGGCATATCATAATTACCATCAATGAATTTTCGTGCGTCTGGCCAAGCCCAGCCAATTTGATCAGCCATCGACAAGGTAATCATACGAAAAACCACAACAAAACTAGCAGCCAAAGCTGAAGCAACAGGTTTGTCTCGGCGGCGATGACAGAAATGGACTTATAATTGATAATTGGAGACTGGTGGCCGCTGCATGCCATAAAAAGAATGACTAACAAGCTGACGATGGATTCCAGTTATGCTGGAGTATGCTGGCGCTAGTACTAGTGCAATGTTTTATACCAAACACTGAGGTGATTGCAAGCAAAACATTTCCACAGACCCAAAGCAGACTCACTCAGACAGGGCAGACGCCGCCACTGCTGACCTATCATTGGCCATCTAAATGGCATCTCATTTTAGGTTGTCGTCAAGAGTTTAGAGAGTCGGTTTTGACTGGAAGAGGCCGATGAAAGAGATCCGAATAGATGATAATTATCTGCTTCTTTAAATTAACTCAATGACTCACCACTGACTGACCTCGTCGTCGGCAATAACAACGACAACGACAACAAAATCTCTGCAATACAATGATTTATCTAAACTCAATCTGGATAATCAATTTTGCCAGGATGCCCACTGGATAAACTTTAAAATGTGCAAAGGACGACCAGAACAACGAGGACTGTGGCGAAAACAACGACGAAAACAAACCAATGCATGAGACAGCATACTCGTCCGTCTGAATTTCTGAAAGCCACCGCCTTGACGGTTGTCGGCCTTCGAATATGTGGTCTGTAGCAAAAGAATGGAAGACAGACGAAAGAGAGAAGGCAAAGACACGTTGCCGCCTGTTATGAACGCGACAGATGCATTCGCCCGATGACCAGACTGTAAGGAATATCAAAAAAGAGAGGAAGCAGAACAGAATAGCAACAAAAGAACAAATAGATTTGATGCACGCGACTTTTTGTTGTAATTATGTCCAAAGGTATCAATTAAGTTGACGATAAAGAAGCCGGCAACAAAGCCAAAGCTGCTTCAAGCGGCCGGGCTGGCCAGTCGGCCTGGAACTGCAGTGCAAATTAATTGACATTGTGGCCTCTAGTCTTACAAGAGGCCACAATCTCAGCTGATGAACTGCTTCTTTGGTCTGCAATTCCTGTGATATGAATCAGCTGGGCGTGTCGGGGCTCAGGTAACAAGGAGTAGTCGCGAGACTCCCTTTTGAGGTCGGCCCTTCTGCAGATGGATGTAGATGGGTCCGTGATGGTCGTTCTCATTTGAATTGACCGACACAAGGGGACACAGTAGACGGCAATTAGTCAATGCAGGAGGGCAGAGAATCAACTTATTAATGACTTGGTTTGTGTGTCTCTTAATTTTCACAACTTCCGACAAAGTTAAAGTTGGTTTTTTGTGTCCATTATTACCCTTAACGAGAGCTAGAAAGATGGAGATGGCCATGGACATACACATGAACACTCAAATTAACTTGATTAACGAGGCGCCTTGGCTGTTTCAAGTTGGTCCAATGAGTGGTGGCTTCTTTATGAGCCAACAGAGCCGACCGCCAATGGGCCTCACTG
The DNA here is from genome assembly GCA_020916435.1 of Oxytropis ochrocephala. Taxonomy (NCBI): domain Eukaryota; kingdom Viridiplantae; phylum Streptophyta; class Magnoliopsida; order Fabales; family Fabaceae; genus Oxytropis; species Oxytropis ochrocephala. Next base: position 324,391 of record JAJHUT010000092.1, read on the forward strand.
TGGCCCATCTATTTGGAATTACCTGGCCCGAGATTGGGGCGTGGAGTTGTTGAGATGCCAGTCAGTCGGGCCGGCTGGCATCTCTTGGACAGATCGAGGTTTGGATTGTCAAGTCGGCCAGTGGAGGTAAAAATCCAATTCTCGACTCGAGAGACTCTTGGAAGAGGCGAGAGATGTCATCTCAAGTGGGGAGGGGGACGAGCCAAAAATAGTAATCAAAATTTTACAACAAAAGGAATAAATTTTATTTCTCCGGCCGGCGCCACTTTCAAGTTGCCGTCGTCGGGCCGGCAGCCGTCACTTCGATTTTCCTCAATCATTTGGCCTTCTTCAATGAATTCAACCTCCATGAAGATGCAATGATGCTACATGGATGGACCTGTGAGAGTTTTCTTGCAATTTGTACTCGTGGGCGTGTCCCTGGTCCTCCTCCTCCTCCTCCTCCTCTTCGAGAGACTTGAATTTGCCATTTTTCAGCCTGAGGCCATCTTGTAGATGCCAGAAAAGACAACACAATCAACACGTGTCACTGGTTGTCGCTCTTTCTTGAGTGTAGATCTGTGTGGGCCGAGCTGAGGACTTCCCACACATACATGAGGACGAGGGACCATCTCATTGTCCTGACAAATTGTATCCGCGCCAGAATGGCAATCATTTGGGGCTGCCGACCATAACGGAAAGCATTTCTCAGGAACAGACTCGAGGCAAAGACAGGTTGTCAGGGATTCCGAGGAAAAGATTGAATCGCTGACAAGTTGCGGCCAAATGAATGCAGTAGCACCACCACTTTAATGTGTCCAACTGAATGACTTCAGGCCATGTCTGCTGCTGCTGCTGGTGAGGATACCATATTTTTGTTCCTCTGTGGCCGAGGAAACAAACTCCATGACAGAGTCATTATGCAATCACAGCTCGTCTCTTGATCCACTCAACTCTTGATAATGTGTTATAATGAAATAATCTGCCTGCCTGACTTGGGCGAGCTCCTGCCGCCGACGACGACGACGACGATGGCCAAATACTACCACTGCGAGACTGTTGTGAGCTTAATTAGAGGTTTTAGGCGCCCTGAAACAAGAGACGAGAAGAGAGAACGAGACTCCACTTGGGCAGGTAAGCAGGAGGAGGAGGAGGGAAGCTAATTTGTGTATAATAATTCGACAGCTGTGTGTTTGCGCCAAAGTTTGCTTTTCAGTGGTCACTAACTCTGGTCGTCGTGTTGTCTGCCTGCTCGACAGTTTAGCTGGCCCTCGGCCCGGCCGAGTCACCTGTTTGCTTGAGCGCAAGCCGACGACTACGATAATGATGATAATGACGACGAGGACGACCACAAGAAAGAATGCTCACAAACACAAAGTCTCTACGAGCACAAAGAGCGGCCAAGATCCAGTTTCGACGAGTCCACTCGATGTTGTTGTTGTTGATGATGATGATGATTCTGGCGTGGCGCACCTGCAATCCACGAGATATACGAATTGTAGCGGCGCCGAAATCATCGGCTGCTCGATATACGTAGGCTCCCAACGATCGGCCAGTATCCTTTGCTCATTTGCATCATCTACAGCAGCCACGACCACGATGGGCCAGGTAGATCAGTTGGCTAATTTGCGAGCTTAATTGTTTGTGTCTTCGGCGAAGCTCATTCAGGCAGCCGAGCGAATATTCAACAAATCATTCGTGCCGAGAGGGAGATGATCACGACCGAGATAACTCAGAGTGCGCTATGAAGAACGCGATGGCGATCATCATAATGGTCATTTTCTGAGTTAAAAATTGCAAAAATAAGACCCAGAGAATCGTCTCGGTCATATCAACAAAGGTAATAGAATCTGCTGGCATTGAACTTGAACTTAAATTAGATGTGTGTTGCATCACTACTGCGCCGCGACATGAAATGGAGGAAATGTCAAAGCCAGCGATGAACACTAATTCAATCAATCAATCCATCAAACCAGTCTGGCGCCTGTATTGTTTGGCCAGCCGGGCAAACAGATGTTCGCCGGGGCTCGATTGATTGAAATGTTTGAATTGGCGTGTCAATCAACATTTCGGCTTCGGCACTTGCAGTTGATGGATCGAGTGGCATATGGGCGACGACTGCGAAAGCCATTTGCAATTGTTTGAGTTGTTCCTGTCAATGTAACGGCCAACATCATTCATTTGACAGGCTGCACCTCCTCTTGTTTGCTTACCCGTACTTGTCCTCGTTGCGTACACAGATCCGGTGCTAATCTCGCGGTCAATGTCGGCCTCACCTGTTGTTTATGTTGCGAGCTAATTCACTTGACTGAATGGCGGCGCCGGACTGAGAAGTGCAAAAGGAAGGCGGCTCGGAGATGCATCATCGAGCAAACAATATGATAGTATAGTATGGTGGCTCTCCACTTGCGTTGGCCGTGAAATTCCTGGAATCGCAACAAGTCGCCTTTTGTTAGTTGGCCGATCGAAGGACCGACAGACCGGCAGCTGTACATTGAACAACAATCAAAACAACAATGTGCTTTGGGCGGCTGGCCATCGATTAGCCTCCATCTGATTGGTCGGCGGCAGTGGCGGCGCCGACATGAATTTAATTTCGCACCCCAAAACATTTCGGGCTCCGGCCGGATCTTGCGCGAATCGATGTGATCTCTGCGGCCACCTTCAGGTGTTGAATCCTCGTCCATTCGATCGTTCCTTCGATCCTCAGAACCTCCATCCAGGCCTTGTTTGATCTGCTGACCGAATGATTGGCCGTTGATTGACCAGCTGTTTAGGTGTGGGCACGTCCATTGGCCGTCTGTGGTATATGAAAATAACTCGCCTACTAACACTGCTCTGTACTTCAACCTCGATGATTCTTGTTAATTCTTGTTGTTCCCTATCCTTCTCAAAAGCATCGCATTATGCAATCTAACCACGAAAGCCCAATGTATATGCTCGTGATACCTCACAGGATGAATTATAAAGTTCAACTTGATTGGTCAGAAAATGATGATGAAGTGATGAATGCGATGGTGAAACACCGCAGAAGAAATGATTTCTGCGCAGACGCGCCATCTGGCGTTTTACAAACAATATGTTTCCCTTCGACAGCTCATTACGTTGCGCGAGATGCGTGCATCAGTCCCAAGTGACAGCATGAGGCCATCTCATCGGCCTCATGCCTCATGCCTGTCGTCATCGCCTCAGTCGTCCTCGTCGTCGTCGTCAATTCAGTCAACCTGAAACACAACCTAGTGAACTCAAACCTGAGCTGCAGGTAATACACACACTACACTGGGGGAGCTCTAAAATTTAGGCGAGAAGGACCCGCATTGCCTGGGGCCCGTCCTCGCGCACCAGTGCAGCCTATCCATCGGCTTTGGTAACCATCCTCTGGTCCGTCCGAACCGACACAGTTGAGGTCTTGAGATAACCTGACGAGTTTCTGGAGTTGATTATAGCTAACAATCATTCGGGGAAGCCTGCAAACATACGGACGGGCCAGTCTGTTCCGATCAAGGAAAGAGAGATCAGCGCGATCAGCCCTCTCCCAATCGACTATTTGGCAGAGATTGACACGAAAACACACCAAACAAGAGCAACGTCAACAGATACATGAGACTACACCGACCAGCCGAACATCAGCCGTCTGCACTGTAAGTCGCGGATTAGTCTTGAACTTTGGCTGACCACCACCACGAGCGCTACTATGGCCGCCGGAAAGCGCATAACGATTCAACCTACGAGCTGGAGTTCGCTCTTGTAATCAAATATCCGAACGGCGCCCATTAAATGTAGGTCGCCAACTGGGCTAACACACCCGCAATGGTAAGTAGGGGTTGCACCAGCGTTGATGACAACATAATTGGGGCCAAATTTGCCAGCCGCCGCCGCCGTCCGCCAAGCCCTTCGGTCGGGTTGCTTGATCGAGGGCGGATTTTTTTGCAGGTGCTGCTCGTGTGCATCCTCTAAAAGGGGGTGGGACAACTCCTTGTTCGGTGGGCGGCTGTGGTGGTGGTGGTGGTGTCAGATAATAGTTGGAAGGAGATTGAGGCCCTCATTGGATTGACGTGGAGGCGGCGAGAGTTGCTTAGGGCAAGTGGATTTGCCTCAAGCCGGCTTGTGTGCCTCTGCATGCGACGCACATAACGGTCAGTATGGCTCGCGCAACCCGGCCGGGGTCGGAGCCATGGCTACTGGTGGGTGGAGTCCACTGCGGGTAGCTTACAAGAACATAATGGGGCCGGGCGGCTGCTTGGGGTCCGATCCTATGAGTGGGGCGGGTTGGGAGCCGGCACTGGCGCGCGGGGCCCGCACGACGAGCGTATGTGTGTGCGTTGGCCTGGCCATCAGTGCCAGCCAGGCCTGCACTGATGGCCAGGCCGGCGGCCAGCACAACAGTGCAGCAGCGCCACTCCGAGTGCAGCGGTGGCCACCGACACTACGACGTAGCTGGCGACAACACGGCGACGACGACGACGACGGCGATGGTGACGGCGACGGCGACGGCGAGGCTGTGTGGTGGTGAGCAAGTCAGGAGAGTGCAGTGCGTTTCTGCGCAATGCGGCCGAGCCGAATGCGAGTCGGTGGGAGAGAGACGCACACATTGAGAGACACAGAAAGAAATTTTCACGTCGCCGCCGCCGCCACCGCTGCCGAATGGAACGACCCGACCGACCGATCGACCGACTTCGTCGCGCTGCTGCCACTCGCGCAAACCTCAAAACAGCCCAACTTTTCTTCCTCTTCTTCAACCCAAATTACGAGATGAGTTTTTATTCTCTCATCATCATCATCATCACCACCACCACCACCACCGTCATCATCATCATCTTCTTCCAACTTATTAATCATCATCATCATCGTCATTATAACCAAAGATTATTAAGCCATTATTATAACGCCTTTACACAACAGAAACAACAACCACAACTACAAAAACTAATACCATCACTAATACGACAACTCACCACAGAATAGATTTAGCAACAACTATATTGGCAACAATATTAGCAACAATAACAACAACAATATTAGCTCCAACATAACCAACAAACACCATTATAACCTCTCCTGTTCCTTCTATACCTCATCCTCCTATTCCTATTCCTCAATTCAAAACAATTATAAAATGCCACTAACCTCAAAGGCTCGAGTCTATTATGATGTTAATATGTCAAAACCGAGAGAGTATTGGGACTATGAGAACTCAATTATTGAATGGGGCAATCATGATGATTATCAGTTGGTTAGAAAACTAGGCCGCAGCAAATATAGTGAAGTATTTGAAGGTATTAATGTTGCAACAAACGAAAAATGTGTGGTTAAAATATTGAAACCAGTCAAGAAGAAGAAAATTAAAGGGAGATTAAAATATTGGAAAATTTAAGAGGCGGCACTAATATTATTGCATTACAAGCTGTTGTTAAAGATCCAATCTCTAGAACGCCAGCGCTGATATTCGAATATGTTAATAATGTTGATTTCAAATTATTATATCAAACATTAACTGACTATGATATTAGATATTATCTATATGAATTATTGAAGGCAATTGATTATTCACATTCAATGGGTATTATGCATAGAGATGTTAAACCACATAATGTTATGATTGATCATGAAAGTAGAAAGTTACGTCTTATTGATTGGGGTTTAGCTGAATTTTATCACCCTGGCCAAGAATATAATGTCCGTGTAGCGTCACGTTATTTCAAAGGACCAGAACTATTAGGTTGATTATCAAATGTATGATTACAGTTTAGATATGTGGTCATTAGGTTGTATGTTTGCATCAATGATATTTAGAAAGAACCATTTTTCATGGTCATGACAATTTTATGATCAATTAGTGCGTATAGCCAAAGTATTGGGCACTAAAGAATTATATGACTATTTAGAACGTTATCAAATTGAATTAGATCCACGCTTCAATGATATATTAGGTACACATACGCGGAAGAGATGGGAACGTTTTGTAAATTCAGAGAACCAACATCTAGTTACTCAAGATGCGCTCGATTTCCTCGACAAATTGTTGCGTTATGATCATCGTGAAAGAATAACGGCCCGTGAAGCCATGCAACATCCGTATTTCCATCAAGTGGTTGCAAATCAGCAACAACAACAACAGCATCAGCAGCAGCAACAACAACAACAGCAACAACAACAGCAATCGCAACAACAAATAAGACAACTAACTACGCCAATACCATTTAACTTGGAATTTATGTGTTCAATAATTGACACGAGAGAGCCAGAGAGATAGAGGCAAAAAGATGATGTATATGAGCTAAAGCTCGCGTGGACAGAGTGAAGCGTAACGCAAGATACCTGTGAAATCTATGGATATACGATCTACAAACGTATAGTCAGAAAATGAAATTAAAATGAGTTTACACCAACTAAGCGAAACAATTTACTACACTAAAAGATTATAAAATGAATATACCTTCAAAACACCAACCTCAGATAAAACTTCTTGTAATAAGAGTGTTCGATCAATTGATGATCAAGCAAGCCTTGATCGAACCCCCCAAACAAGACGCCAGAACCTAAGAAAATATAATAAATTCTTCTTTTCGACAATTTGTATCATCCGTATCGTTGTTTTGCAGCCGGCTTCTTCGATGATAGCCGAGCCGCTTGATCATCAATTCACTAGGCCAATTAGGCTTTGTTAGCTTCCAGCGGTTGCCAACAAATATTCGTCGGCTGTTTATCTTGTGGATATCTAATTAGAGAGAAGCTAACCAGGATGAATGCCACTCTCACTTCATATTTGAACTTAAGGGATGACGTTTAATAAGGCTAGTCAAATAGGATGAGACGGCTGTAAGTCTATTTGTGTTTGCCCTGACTGTTGGTGTAAATGTAAGTGCCAAATGCAGATGATGATGATGGTTCGCCGTCCATAAAGTCCATCCGCCTGACGTCACCGATTTGTCAAATGTCCATGAGATCGTTCCGGCTATTTGTGTCAAAGGTTGCTAAATTCTATGGAGTTTTCTTGAATTAGTGCGCCAGGAGGGCAAGGATAGGGGCGGCAGGTGGGAAGAGTTTGTGGACCTGATGGGGTAGCCGGTCGGATCTTGACAACGTGACTCATTGGCGTTGGCCGCCGCCGCAAGCAAGCAACAGCAGCAGCCGCTGCAAGCCCAACAGCCGCCGGCTCGTGCACAGCAGCTGGTGAATGGTGTCGCTAATGGCGCCACCAGAGCGGCATGTTCGAAACAAAATAAGAAATAATACAATTCTCTCGTCAGGCCAGGTTCTTGGAGGACCCGAGACATATTGTGAAAGCCACTAACCGGACTGGGATTCAACTCTACAGGAAGCCATGACTGTGAGGCTCATCTTCTGATTCAACTCACAAGATATACTCTGCTGATAAGAAGATATCCACCGATCGTTGTGAGGACAAAAAGATAACAAACAAACGGAATACTCAAATTTGAGACTAGATAAATATACTTACACTAAGCAAGACTGTCATCCATCAGTTCTTTGTGAATTTAATTTCTATAAAAAAATGGACGATCCCAGAGCTCAGCTGATCGAAAGTAAGGCCCAGCTAATGGCCGTGGAAGCGAGGTTAGCCAAAGAGCCTGACAATGATGAACTATTGCAGTACAAAGCGGATCTATTGGAGATGATCAGAACTAGCTAGTTCGATGGAAGACGACGAACCAGAGGAAACCAGTAATAAGACAACCACCTCGAGTCGACAAGAGTTAGGTTCAAGTCGAGGATCAGACGATCGTGGCCAAACGATTGAATCGAGTGATAATAGCAATCTAGTCAACCAATCAAATAGTGATACCCGACGACCACTGACAGAGGCCGAGATATTGGCCAGAAAGAAGGAGAAGAATAGGAAAAGAAGGCAAAATTGCGCGAAAAGATCATGAACAACAAGAGACCGCCAAAGCGAGAAACAATCCTGGCAATCGTTTGCCAACAAGAAGAGGCCTTAAAGGGTATCACAAAAAGAGCATATTCGCCTCGCCCTGTTCAGTGACAGGTAAAGTAGGGGTAGGAACTAATGGAATCGCTGGACGCGCCCTCAGTTGGCGCAACATCTTCGGCAGGCTCGTCAGCATAGCACCGAAGCGAAAGTATTAGCATATGAAAATGACTTGATTGGATTCAATGGTGAGATTTTTACTATTTAGAATATTAAAAACACGCAACAGGAGGCTGCGGGAGGAAAGAAGAAAATTAAGCGCAAATTAGCATGCCGCATGCGCGCTAATTAATTGGCGCGCTATGAATATTCGCGCCTTAAAGGTAGGCGCATCATTGCGATGAGATGATGCGCCTACCTTCTAGTAGTAGAGTGGATTGAAGTACCAGAGCAGCCACACCCCGACTATCAGACGATCATTGATTAATGCGCGATGATAGCATATCCTTGAACGATTACCTCAATACTTGGACGATGACGACGACGACGACTATGATGATTATGATGATAATCACGACGGCGCCGATTGATTCAGTTTTTAGAGCTGCAAAGAGAACAACTAGGACTTTCTTGACCAAAGTTTCATTCTCATTCACCCACTATTCCGATCAACTCAAAAAAAGCCTATACATATAAATTCTATCAAGATGATGGGCTCACCTTTTTACTATGACGTCTCATATGACCAGGCGACATAATCTACCATGATTGTATGTGGAGTGGCGACTGCACGTGCTGCATCCCAGTTGGTCACCGATAAAACCATCCCAACGACAGCTCGACATAGAGATCAAGCAAAGTATTACACTTCCAACAACACCATCAACAATGGCAACAATATCACCTCTCATCAAATCGTTCAACACCACACGCCACCAATAAGCACGGTAGCAACAACAGCGACCTCGACACCAACACCAACAACAATGCCAGCACCAGCAGTAGCACCCACAGCCACGTCAAAATCAATTTCAGCGTCCAAACTAAGCTCGATATCCAAACTAACCTCGATTTCAAAATCAACATTGATATCTAAACAAACACAAGCCACCAAAACCAGCAGCTCAACATCAACAGCATCATCCTCGTCGTCGTCCTCCTCCTCCTCCTCCTCCTCCTCCTCCTCCTCTTCTTCTTCGACGTCTTTGTCCTCGTCATCGGCCGATAATAAAAAAGTTACGCCATAGAAGTGGAAAGAATCGCCACAGGCAACTACAGGCGATGGTTAAAACATTGAGCGAACGAATCCCCGGCCGGCTGGACAAAGAGACTCAGGTCCAGACAATGAAACGGGCGGCCAGGTATTGCGTGTATCTGCGCGACGTTCTCATCACTCTCTCTCACGGACAAGGGACCTGAACAAGGATAAGCTAGAGAAAATATATCGCCGTTCGTGTGATAATGTCGATCTCATCATGTCTCAACAATGAACTTCAGATATTATAATCATGGCTTCCGGGTGTCTATGAAATAATAATCTCTCTATAATAATGAAAATAAATGCCAATTCATTGGAGCGACGAGCTTTACCTTAACGTGTGTCGTCCATCCGTCCGTCCGTCCGTCCGTGTGGTGGTGGTCGGCTCTGTGGCTGCTCGTTGCCATCCAATAATTAGGTGGTAACCAAATGAACAAACCAAACAAAACTAACCTACCTTTCAGTTGTAATTGAGATTGTTAATTGGCACACCAGCAGTGTGTGCACCTAATTATCTAGTCGCCTTCATTCTCGTTGTTGTTGTTATTTGCTATTGACTATGAGCTCCGATGTACAAGTAACACCAACAACGAGCCAGCCAAACTCTGGTCCTACACCATCGTTAATGAGCTTGACTGGATGGACAATGACACTGATTTTCTAATCAATATGACAATTGTGCTTATTGTATAAATGCATTAACATTTGTCAAATGGGCCATCAATTGTAATTTAGTCGACCTACAAACTACATATCCGTCGACTTCTGTTTCAGTGATTTCATTTATCTCATTTCACTATCACACAACTCTCCCTCCAATCAAACCACAAGATAACATCCAAAGGAAGAAGTTCTCACCTTACAGATACGTATCTAAACCTTTCAATTAAATAAGTCAAGGCAAAAAACGAAGTTAGCCTCCAAGATGTTCTCAACAAATAGATATCGTCAAAATTTGATTTTATCCTTCCTGTTTCTTGTCAATATCTATGTGTCATCGTCATCATCCAAGCTGATTCATGAAATTAAAGCAGAAGATAAACTGAAACAAAAGCAACATGAAGCAGTTGGTGTGATCAATAGGCCTAGAAATGGCTATACCTACAACAGATGGGATGAGGTGGATGATATTGACCAAGAGAGGCCAATCATAGGCGAAAACGACATCAATACGAACCCGTCAAGAGGCCTACAAATTTCTGGCCCTGAAAACGCAAAAAAAGAATATGTATGCGGCCGAGCAGTGGCCAATAGGAGATATAAGGATGCTCTGTTGAGAGATACAAATTATCAGCTGTCAACAACTAGATCAAAGTATCGTCCAATTGAGATTCGTATGCCTAGAATCATTGGCGGAGATGAGACAGCTCCGGGAGAATTCCTGGACAGTGTCAATCAAATTGAATGGCCAACCAATTTGTGGCGGCAGTTTAATTGAAAAGTTGGATATTAACGGCAGCCCATTGTGTTGTTGGCTATAATCCGAAGAATCTGACTGTCCGCCTGGGCGCCTATAGAATTAAGGACACCAGCGAGACGCAAACAATTGAATCGCCCATTAGCATGTTTATAATACATAAACAATATTCAATGCCAAGGCCATTCTCGAACGATATTGCATTATTGAAAATGATGGAACCCGTTGAGTATTCAGATTTTATAGTTCCAATTTGTTTACCAAATGAAGATCAAACTCCATCAACGAGCACCAACGAGATAGTAACTGACTATGCCAATTTGAAGAGTTTCAGTCCCGACGCGGACACAGGTGGTGGTTGTTTCGATAACAATGACTGATAAAGAGATTTCGAGATGTTTCAAGAGACTGGAGCAGAACTATCTGAATTCAATTGGTTTAGGCACTATGTTGACCAGTTCGGATGCGGTAACAACAACACCTGCTAGTGTTACACCATCGCCGGCCATATTGTTGAGCCCGTCAAGCCCATTGATGGCAGCAGCGCCGCCATCCTCATTGCTATCTCCATCGTCATTCGACAAACCAATAACATTTGAAAAACAGTTTAAATTCTATTTCATCGCCTCTGTCACATCTCAGTGCTGGCAATAACAATCCTGTTAAAGATCATCTGATGTTTGAGACAATCAATAACCATAATAGCAACAACAATAATGACAAAATATCATTCGTATCTTCTCAGCAAGACCAACAGCGACATCATCATCAACAACAACAACAACAACAAGCAGCACAACACTTTGAGATGCCCATGTTAAACAACCATCAGAGCAACTATCAATATCAGCAAGATAATATCAATAATAATCACTTCAATCCGAGCTATGGCAACAACCAAAATCACCACAATTATGTCTACTATGGCTTACAATGGAATAAGAGAAGCTCAAACGAAGAAGGAGATGGCAGGGCTGTGGCTGGCCGTGACGAGCCCATGATCAAGTTGACAAGTCTACCCATCAACAAAGAGTTACTTAGAGAGATCCAATCAGTGGGTTCAATGCCTTCACTAAGCCTGGACACCCTGCAACAGGGCGATTTTGTGGCCATGGCGAGCGACTTGGCGACCATGTCCAATGTCGCCAATAGAGAGCGAGTTATCAACAGCGGTCCCAATAAGGAGCAAATACTGAGAACAACCATGATGAATGACGTTGGCGAGAACACCAACGAGGCTACCCATTCGGCCAATAGTCAATATTCTGGTTTGGCTGGAACTGTCGTAGGTTGGGGTTGGGTGCGCGAGAACGACGTGGAGGACCAAATCAATAATAATAACAAGGGCTATCCTCGGGTGACTCTCCAGAAGGTTAAGTTACCCATATTACGGAACAATGATTGTGAGGCTTGGTTCCAGTCCCAATCCAAGAAGATTACATTGTTGCCATCCCAGTTTTGTGCCGGCTTCAACTCGGGCGGCAAAGATGCCTGTCGGTAAGTATGGTTCCAGTTCTATTTCAGCCAATATCTACTAATAGTGTTTTACTAATAATAATAAATAATTCCACATTGATAATGTCGTATCACACAATGATCAATATAATAAGTGATTCTGGTGGGCCAATGATACTTGAGGACAACACAGATAACGGCCGTTACAAGTTGATTACGCATAGTTAGTGCCGGTATTGGTTGCGCTCGGCTAAGTCTGCCGGGCCTGTACACGAGAGTTGCCTCATTCTTGCCCTGGATTAATGCTCAAACAACGCGTTACTAACACCATTTGGGGCCTTTGATGATGTCATATAGTTGTATGTACCATATATTTAAATAACGCTGCCAGTTATCTAAAAATATTAATTTAATTGATGTGGTAGCTAAATTTGAGGTGAGATGGGATGGTCGGCGAGGATGAATGGAGTGGAGGAACGCACGTGCTTTGCGATAAATGGCGGCGAATGTTGGTGTCACACAGAATGGAGAGAACACGCGAGCATCGACGCAGAGCCGAGTCTCCACTTTGCTTCTTCTTCTCTCTTCTGTAAAAGGCGGCCAGCCGGCCGCCGGCGAGCGAACCGAAGCGAACTGCAAACCAACAAATGAACACATTCGCCGGGCGGCATGGCGACCGTAGAAAGACATTTCAATTACAGCATTCAATGGGTGTTTGTGTGCCACTTTTGCTTGCATTTGCACACAAATATCGTTCCAAGAAACAAGGAGACAGTTAAACAGTGGCCCATTGAAAGAAAAATGACAAAACTATCTGATATGACAATTATTATTATTGAATATCTTCTTATATTATGATGATGTTGATTAAAAATATGAAATTGTGTTAGTATGTAATCTCCTGTTTCTAGCCTGTTCCTTATTCTAACCAATGTTTCACTACCCCCATTCAGCAAATAGAAGACAAGTGAATTGTAACACCAAACTATATTTGGATAGATTGAGAAAGATAGAAAGCAATATCATATATATAGATATCTATATATATTTATCTATTATATTATTAGTAATATCATATTAGGAAACTAGAAGGAATTTCTTGGCTCTCCATCTAGACTATGGAAGATGACGAAGATCCATATGAATCATTGCCCGGCCGTAGAGAATACACTGGTGTACATGTCTGCCGGGGCGGCCGCCGGCATCTTGTGAACATTGCATCATGTATCCAGTGGATGTTGTTAGAACGCAGAATGCAATCAATTAGATTACAAGTTGCTCATCAGAGTCTCTGGACCACAGTAGCTCAATTAATTAGGACCGAAAAGTTTAAAACATTTCGCGGCATGTCAGCTGTTGTGGCTGGGGCCGGACCGGCGCATGCACTCTATTATTCTTGTTATGAAAATTTAAAACAAATTATATTAGGAAATGAATATTATTTAAATAACAATGAACAAGCCACTACGACTGCTATAACAAATAATTCTCATAATAATACAAATAGTTCTACCAACACTACCACCACCACCAACACCAATAATAATAGTGTAAACAGCTATTACACTAAGACTTCTTCATCACATCGTGCCTTGGCGCATGGGATGGCTGGCTGTGGTGCAACTCTAGTCCATGATGCCGTTATGGTTCCTGTGGAGGTTGTCAAGCAACGAATGCTAGAAATGTATAGAAGCCCATTTAAAACGTCCTTATCTTGCGCCAGACATATCTTAGGAACGGAAGGATTCAAAGCCTTTTATAGAAGTTATTTTACACAATTGACCATGAATCTACCTTATCATGCACTACATTTTGTTACATATGAGTACATGCAAGACTTAACAAATGGAGACAGCGTCAATATGATCCAAAGGCCCATGTGATTTCGGGCGGGATTGCCGGTGCTGTAGCCTCGGCCGTCACAACGCCCCTAGATGTTTGTAAACATTGTTAAATACCCAGGAGAAGCTGGCTCTGGTGGCGGCCAATAGTGATCGTGTAACAGGCCTAATAGATGCACTCTAGAGTTGTTTACAAATGTTGCGGTTTTCGTGGTTACTTTCAGGGCATACAAGCGGTCGTCGTTGCTATAACCTTCAACTGCCATATCTTGGTCCGTGTATGAGTTTTCAAATACCATTATAAACAGCAGAGATAACCCCCAATGATTAGATGATTTAGACAATCTGATGATTAAAAATAAAACAATTGTTTAGATGATATGTATAATTTGTATGTTGATTAATTATCGATCAACCCTTCGAGAATAGACTTTGTCCGTTGCTTCACCCATACGTTTTGTTAAAAGAAAACCGTTGAATGTGACTCATGCGAGAATCCCGTCGGGTTAGCGCACGTGCAAGCTCAAAGAACGCCCACTTGTTGAGGTGTCCGCGAAAATTATGCATTCGAGAAGATTCGTTATTTTTCAGTTGTGTTCAACAGAACAAATTTTCCGATCAAATTAACCACATCAATCATCGTGACATATATATTTGTTTTAGTTATATAGTTACTAGTTAATAAACCAATCATAATAGATAAGTCACTTTCATCATGATGTCACCAGCTGAAGAAAAGGAGCTAATGAATCGACTGAAGCTAGTAGAGGATTACAACAAGCGTATATTGTCAACAAGAAACAAGATTGTCGCGTAAATCCGAGTCGAACGGCTCAGTTATTAAAACAACATTATGAGGACTATAAATTAGATTTAGATTTGAGGAGCCATGACTCAAAGCTCGACTCTTTGGTTAACCGAACTAAGTATACAGTCTATGAGACAAGCAAGAGAAACGAATCGAGGAGTTGGAGAGAAGAAAGTGAAGGGCGAAAATAGTCTACTAGAGGGGCAAATAAGCGACGCCGAAGACAGGCTGGAGAGATACAGAAGGTTGGATCCGAATTTGTTGGCAGAATATCGAAGACTAAAGGATGATCTCGAGTGCCAATACTTGCTGATGGAAATAAGTGAAAAAATAAAACTTGATGATTGTGGTGGGCCTTTTAGGAGATCATCAGAGGAGCCGCATTCACTAGTTGCGATGTAAGTTGATACTTAATAACTACCTGCACAAGGCAATGCCCATCACGTCAACCCCACTAGAGATGATTTTGAATGGCGGCTAATTGCTCAGGATTAAGAGTGAGAGTTCTAACTAATTAATGCTTCTGCATGAATTTGAGGCCACAAATACCAAGATCAGACCACCGACTGCCATTGGTTGCCCTAATGTGTGTAAGACCACAACCTCAGCCCGGTGACTGGCTCGCCACATCATCATATTTATATTATGTTATGTTTGTGTTATGTTGAGATTACTCAGCAGGTGAACTAAATTCACCTTGAATCTTTGCATTATTGGTGGTTGATTTTCTCTCCAGTAGGCCTCAAGAGAGTCTAGTTCAGAGTTGGTGGGGTGGTTTTTACTCGTCTACTGTAAGTATAGTTCGATTGTGTTGCCATTCAATCAACACATCGAAAATATACTAACAGTGTATTCTCTTCTACTACGACAGAGAATCACAACAACAATAATCCGAATTTAGTCGGAAGGAACATCATTGTTCAGTATATACGCATCACTGATACTATATTAAATAGTGTCAATTTTTTATAGATCTTGACAATAATAATAACAATATTACAACACATCAGATAGACCACCACCACAACAAACAGTCACTATGAACAAATTAATAGCCTTAGCAGTGCTATTAGGTTGCCCACTGTTATTGGCTCACAATGGACAACAACACACATCAGGTGAGTTAGAGTTGGGAGAATGATAGAGAGTAGTCAGTCCGACTGAACAAGTCCGGCAGCGCTAGTCAACAAACAGTCGTGGTCGCCGAATAATAGTCAACTTCTAAGGCTAACCTTATGTCCCTCTTTTTACATAATCTCCATTGCTATGATGTAGCCTACGCGTCTGGTTGGCATGCTGCCGTCAGTGCGTCAACCGGTGGGGGCGTGTCCGCCACTGGGGCGGCCGCCTCAACCTCGACTTCGAGCCGACTGAGGAACGGAAACGTCGTCGAGGGAATCAGCGACGCATTCGCCAGGTCTTCCAAGAAGCTCGTCAACGCCGGCACGGACAGCCTGTTGACCCAGACGGACGGCTTTGCAAAGCTTTACAAGGACACTGTCGGCCGGCCAGTGACCACGGCCGGCGTGGCCTCCAGAACATGGCCACCAGTCTGTCGAACGCCAACAAGGTGTTCTCGGACGGTATTCGTTCCAGTATCGATGACACAGTGTCGCGGCCAATGGCCAGTATTGCGGGCACCGCCGAGAATCTCATCGCCTCTGGCGGAGCCTCGTCGGGCGCCTGGTTCGACAACGCCATCACAAAGCCCTTCTCGCTGTTGGGAGCCGCCACGAGGACCTACACTCGAGCTCGTTCCCCAGCGGCTCGGCCTCGACCACCACCACCACCGTCAGCGGGACGGCGGTGAATCATCTACAGCCACAACAGAGGAGGCTCATCTGCAGCCAGTACCTCGACAGAGGCGCTTCTGGAGGGCCGGCGCGGCCACAGCATCAGTCGCTGGTGGCGCTGGAGCCTCAGGTGGAGCCGCTTCAAGTGGTGCCGGAGGCGCTGGAAGTGCCGCGGCCAGCGGTGGATCGGGCGCCGGCGGAGGCTGGAACCAGCGGAGAGCTGCTTCGAGTGCAGCAGGTGATGGAGCCAGCTCGGCAGCTGCCAGCAGTGGTAGCGGTGCCGGCGGGGGCTGCCGGAGGAGCAGCCTCAAGCGCGGCCGGAGGAGCCGGCAGTGCGGCCAGTGGCGCCGGAGGTGGCTCGGGCGTCGGGGCAGCGAAGCTCGGCAGTATCGCTGCCATGGGTATGCCAATTGGGCAAGTCTTAACAGGTCTTGGCGCCGCCATGGTGGGCGCATACGCGACGCCAGTCATGTACCATACCCAGGCTACTATCCGGGCGCCACCGGAGGTCGGCGTCAACACCGCTGGCGCAGCTGCCGGAAGGAAGAAACGACAGGCAGCCGCGTGGTGCCGCTTCAGGTGGCTCTCTGGGGAGCCGCGGCCGCTGGTGCTGCTGGTCGTAAGAGGAGACAGGCTGCCGCTGGAGCCGCATCGGGCGGCGGCGGAGAGCTGCTGCGGCAGGAGCAGCAGGTCGCAAGAAGAGACAGGCTGCTGCGGGGCAGCATCAGGTGGTGGATCGTCGGCCGCTGGTGCCGCCTCAGGTAGAAGAAACGTGGGCGGCCGCTGCTGCTAAAGGCTCAGCTGGCAGACGCAAGAGACAAGCTGCCGCTGCAGGTGTCGGATCAGGTGGAGGTGCGGCCGTGGGCGCCGCAGGAAGGAGAGAAGACAGGCGGCCGCCGGAGCCGCGTCAGGCGGTGCTGGTGGAGCTGCTGCATCTGGCGCTGCCGGTCGTAAGAAGACAGGCCGCAGCTGGGACTGCCTCAGGTGGCTCAGGAGGAGCCGCTGGTCGTAGAAGAGACAGGCAGCAGCGGGCGCCGCATCAGGTGGAGGGCGGGTCGTCGGCCGCGGGTGCTGCCTCGGGTGAGACGTAGGAGACAGGCTGCCGCAGGAGCTGCCTCGGAGAGATTCTGATTCATCTGCTGCGGGTGCGTCCGCCTCTAGGAAGAGACGTCAGGCGGCGGCGAGCGGCAGAGCGCAGCCTCGGGCGGATCTGGAGGAGCCGCCGCCGCAGGTGCTGCAGGTAGGAAGAGAAGACAAGCCGCTGCTGGAGCCGCATCAGGTGGCTCGTCAGCCGCTGGTGTTGCCTCAGGTAGGAGGAAACGTGGGGCCGCTGCAGCTTCTGCTTCGGGCGCCGCGCCGCCCCGCCCCCGCCCCCACCAGCAGCCGCCGCATCGGCCGCAAGCTCTGCTGGTAGACGCCAGAGACAAGCCGCCGCTGGTGCCGCCTCGGGTGGCTCTGGAAACCGCAGCCGCTGGTGCTGCTGGCCGCAGGAAGAGACAGGCAGCAGCTGGAGCCGCTTCAGGTGGAAGTGGATCCGCCGCAGGTGCCGCGTCTGGAAGGAAGAGACGTCAAGCTGCTGCGGGTGCTGCATCTGGCGGTGGTTCGGCCGCTGGTGCCGCGCCGCAGGTAGAAGGAAACGTGGAGCCGCCGCGGCTGCAGCCTCTGCTGCCGCCCGCCCCTACCACCACCGGCCGCTGCTGCCGCCGCAGCTAGCTCGGCAGGTAGGAAGAAGAGACAGGCCGCTGCAGGAGCCCGCCTCGGGTGGTTCCGAGGAGCTTCTGCAGCCGGCGCTGCCGGTCGCAGGAAGAGACAAGCCGCAGCTGGGGCTGCCTCCGGGTGGCTCAGGAGGAGCCGCGGCTGCGGGGAGCCGCTGGCCGTAGAGGAGACAGGCGGCCGCTGGTGCTGCCTCAGGTGGTGGAGGATCTGCCTCCGGTGCCGCGTCAGGCAGAAGGAAGCGTCAAGCTGCCGCGGAGCCGCCAGTGGAGGAGGCTCGGCTGCTGGAGCCGCATCAGGCAGGAAGAGGCGTGGAGCCGCAGCGGCTGCATCAGCAGCTTCGGCCCCTCCTCCGCCACCACCAGCACCCGCTGCTGCTGCCGCAGCTGGCTCGGCTGGCAGGAGAAGAGACAGTCCGCAGCTGGAGCCGCCTCGGGTGGCTCTGGTTCATCTGCTGCTGGTGCGGCTGCATCGAGGAAGAGACGTCAAGCTGCCGCAGGGGCTGCCTCTGGGTGGAGCCGGCGGCGCGGGGTGCGGCTGGTGCTGCAGGACGTAGGAAGAGACAGGCCGCTGCAGGCTCAGCGTCAGGTGGTGGTTCAGCCGCTGGTGCTGCGGCTGGTAGGAGGAAACGTGGAGCTGCCGCGGCCGCCGCCGCGGGGAGTAGTCCACCACCACCTCCACCACCGGCTGCTGCTGCCGCCAGCTCAGCTCGGCTGGCAGGAGGAAGAGACAGGCCGCAGCTGGAGCCGCCTCTGGAGGATCGGGGGCGCGGCCGCTGCCGGAGCCGCCGGTCGTAGAAGACGCCAGCTTCCGCTGGCGCAGCTTCGGAGTGGTGGTTCAGCCGCTGGTGCTGCAGCTGGTAGGAGAAACGTGGAGCTGCCGCGGCCGCCGCCGCAGGAGTAGTCCCACCACCACCTCCACCACCGGCCGCTGCTGCCGCCGCTGGCTCGGCAGGTAGGAGGAAGAGACAGGCCGCCGCAGGCCTGGCCGCCTCAGGTAGAAGAGAGACAAGCTGCCGCTGGTGCAGCATCAGGTGGTGGCTCGGCCGCAGGTGCTGCCGCTGGCAGAAGGAAGAGACAGGCTGCTGCTGCTGCCGCCGCCTCTTCCGCCCCACCCCACCACCGCCTGCTGCCGCCGCCGCCGCAGCCAGTTCTGCTGGTCGCCGAAAACGCGAGGCACAACGCGTAACCCGTTTTGGTCGCCAGGCCTCCGCTGCTGGATCCGCTGGCCGCAAGAAGAGACAAGCCGCCGCAGGCTGGCTGGCATCAGGTGGTGGTTCAGCCGCCGGTGCCCGCCTGGTGAAAGAAGAGAAGGCGGGCTGCTGCTGGTGCAGCGTCCGGTGAAGGATCTTCAGCCGCCGAGGCGCTGCCTCAGGTAAGGAGAAAACGAGGAGCCGCAGCTGCTGCTGCGTCAGGTGCCACACCTCCCCCACCACCGCCACCGGCTGCCGCTGCCGCTGCCGCAGGTGAAAGAAGACAAGCCCGCTGCTGGAGCCCGCATCAGGTGGCTCGTCCGCGGCCGGTGCTGCTTCAGGAAGGAGTGAGAAACGTGGCGCTGCTGCGGCTGCTGCTTCGGGTGCTGCACCTCCCCGCCCCCGCCGCCCGCTGCTGCCGCCGCCGCCGCGCTAGCTCGGCAGGTAGAAAGAGGCGACGGGCTGCCGCCGCTGCTGCTGCATCGTCTGCCCCACCCCACCGCCCCAGCCGCTGCTGCTGCGCGCTGCCAGTTCGGCTGGTCGTCGCTAAGCGTGCAGCATCAACTGCAACTGTTGGAAAGGACGCTAAGGCCACCGCATCTGATGGAAAGAAGACTGGATTCTTCTCTTGGTTAGGACGTCGCAAGAGACAAGCAGCCGCAGGTGCCGCCTCAGGTGGCGACACTGGATCTGCCGCCGCTGCCGGTGCTGCTTCGGGTCGTAGAAAGAGACAAGCTGCCGCCGGTGCAGCATCGGTGGTGGTTCAGCCGCTGGGTGCCGCCGCGGGTCATAGGAAAACGGGAGCCGCCGCAGCAGCAGCTTCGGCCGCTGCCCGCCGCCACCCGCACCTCCAGCCGCCGCCGCTGCTGCGCGAGTTCAGCCGGCCGTCGCAAGAGGACAAGCCGCAGCCGGTGCTCACTTGCCTCGGGAGGTAGGCTGGCGCTGCTGGACCCGCTGGCCGCAAGAAGAGACAAGCCGCTGCGGGCGCTGGCATCAGGTGAGTGGATCCGCCGCAGGTGCCGCCTCAGGTAGAAAGAGAAGACAGGGCTGCTGCTGGTGCGGCATCAGGTGTGTGGCTCAGCCGCAGGTGCTGCCGCTGGCAGAAGGAAGAGACAGGCTGCTGCCGCTGCCGCCGCCTCTTCCGCCCCCCCCCACCACCGCCTGCTGCCGCCGCCGCCGCAGCCAGTTCTGCTGGTCGCCGAAAACGCGAGGCACAACGCGTAACCCCGTTTTTGGTCGCCAGGCCTCCGCTGCTGGAGCAGCGGGCCGCAGAGAAGAGACAGGCCGCTGCCGGAGCCGCATCAGATGGCTCTTCGGCCGCCGGTACTGCCCTCCGGTAGAGAGAAACGTGGAGCCGCCGCTGCCCTGGCTTCGGCCGCTGCACCGCCCCCGGCTGCCGCTGCTGCCGCAGCTAGTTCTGCCGGCCGTCGCAAGAGAAGTCCCTACACTCCTACAGGGCTCCGCGACCAGTTTGGCCAATCCTGCTTTCATGATGCCACAGGTGATCGCGCCCGTCGTCGGCACTCCAATCTTCGCATCTCCAGTTGTGGCAGCGCCAGTTGTTTGCCGCCGGCAGGCTGCCTCGTCCAGTGCCGCGGCTGCATCCGCCGCAGGACGCAAACGCCAAGTGTTCGCCGGAGCCATGGTCGGCCATCCATCCGGAAACCAGCCGCATTGGCCATTGCCGGCCGCAAGAAACGCCAAGCCGCCGCAGGTGCGCGCTTCGGGAGGTGGTGGCTCGGCCGCAGGTGCCGCCGCCGCGGGCCGTAAGAGACGATCGGCCGCAGCTGCCGCAGCCGCCTCTTCAGATGCCCTCTGCCCCAGCCGCGCCGCTCCTATTGACGCCTTCCGTCGTCCCGAGTGCCCATCCCTGTGATGCAACCTGTCATGATGACGCCCGCCGATTGCTGCCACTCGGCTGTGGCCGTTGCCGCCCCATCCGCCGCGGCCAGCTCGGCTTCGGCCGCCGCAGCTTCTGGTCGCAAGAGGAGGCCCCAGTGGCTCCGCCGCCGCTGCTGCCACCTCCTCTCAACCGGCTGCCACCTTCGCGACTCCAAGCGGTGGCCGCCATGCCACTGATGCCTGTCACCATCTCGAGCCCAGTTCTGATATCGTCGCCGGTGGTAGTGGCCGAGCCGGCTGCCCGCCACCTCAGCTTCGGCTGCCGGCTCGCGCAAACGTAAAGCGCAGCCGCGGCCTCCGCATCAACAGGTAACTCCAATGTCAGCCATCATCCTCGTGTATTGACCACCCAGAGCACCGTCGGTGACAGGAATGTCGGGCCCCGACCTGGCCGTCTCGCAGATGCCAGTCTTGTCGAACCCGGTCGTTACACCTGCCAGCTGCTCAATTAAACACCCTCGCCGGTGGACTGATGGCCCCAGCCATGCCCCAGCTACTTTGGCATGAACCGCATCGCCACCGTTCCAGTGGTGGGCGGCCCAATGATTGGCCGCAAGCGTGACCTCATCATGGCCGCTCCGGGCCTGAGCACCTTCGCCGCACCGGTCGTCACCCAGTCCTTCAGTCCGCCTACTTCGACGCCATCAGGACCTATCCGAACGCCAATGGACCCATGGCGGCCGCCGTGGCCGCCTCAGGCCGCCGCAAGAGAGCGCCTCCGGCCGCTTCGGCCGCCTCGGCCTCAAGCACCGCCGCCCGTCCGGCCCGTGTCGCCGACCATAAGCGTCACGCCCACCATTAGCTCGCCCTGGTCGATGATGCAGTCGCCCACCATTCTCACGCCCTACTCCCATCTCAACCAATCCAGTAATGTCGTCCAACTTCGCTGAGTGCCGCCACCCTTCGGGGCATGCCAGGCATCATGGCTGCCCCCGCTATGCCCGCTGTGGCCGTGGCACCTGTTGCAGCTGTCCCAGTGGCCTCGTCGTCGGCGGCGTCGTCGTCGTCGTCGTCCGCCGCCTCCTCGGCAGCTTCGCTCGGCCTCATCCAGTGGCGTCGGTTCAGCCGGATCGTCAGCAGCCTCGTCGTCGGCCGCTGAGATTCAGGCGCTGAACGAGGAACATGCAAAAATGAGAGGTGAAGCTCGATGTTGAGAGGCGAGACAACAAGAAGTAGAGATCTACAAAGAGTGGAATATTATTAGAATAAACTAGAGACACATTCATTGGAGATGTAAAACTGTCATGATAAACACCTAAAATAAAAGTGAAAGGCTTTTGAAGTAAATAACTCCCCATCAGATCTTACCAGAATTCGCTGATTTTTCTCCCCTGTCCTGTTCAGTGCAATCTCGCCGTATTTGCATGCAGAGCGCGCAATGGACGCGTACACTAAAATAACCCTGCAATGACCAGAATGTGTCATTTCACATGAATTTGTATAATTAAATTTATTGTTTTAATCATTAGAAATGATCCAATCCATCATTTACAAACATTATTTCACCCTCCTCTCAAGACGATGATCAACACAATTTTAATATTGGCCAGCTCCATGAGGCTCATCTTGGCTCTTATCTAGAAAACAAAGAAGATGGATATCACAAGGAACAGGTTGGAACAAATTAAGGCAATACAATTCACTGATGGGCACTCGAAGGGAACATAGAGAAAGAATTGGGTGTGTCTGCCAAGAATATTTACACTCATCGTACCACCATCCAAAAACGTGGCTTGTAGCTGTACATCCATTGTTGAACTGTTTCATTGCCACTAAGAGGCCATGTGATTGTATGGTGGTAGTGATATTGTCGGATAGAATCAATGCAACCAAGTGATGCTAGTCACGAGATGAAAAGTCGAAGTGGCACGAGCTAGGACCAAAATAGATACCTACACTCTTACACTTAGAACCACTGACACGATGCCCAGGTGTGGCCTGTCATCCTCATGTGATTCTCTGTTGTCAACTCAAAAATTGAGTTGAACTAGAATAACCCACATTCCTGCATTCCCCGTCTTCTAATTATTTCTGTATCTTAGCGAGTCAATCATGAGATCATTAACATGTATAGTGGGCGCCTTAATTGTATTGCTTGGAATTGTGGCAACAATCGCTTTGGCTTTGGAGACTAATGTCACAAACTATGAGCCAGTGGATCGTCCCATCCCAGCGAAAACGCTGATGGATTTCGCACACTTCAAGGCCACCTTCAATCGTCACTACAAGACAATGAGTCGAGGCAACCAGACAGAAGCTCTTCTTGGGCAGATTCCTCAAGCGATGCATGGATCACAAGTCAAGTATCAACTTGGTTTCACGACCTCCTATTCGGGTATCAATCATTTTAAGCGATCGGACCAGAGACGAACGCGAGGAACTCGTCATGAGGCTCAAAACATCATCGAGCTGTTGGCATCGGGCGATGGTCACTCTGAGACGGGCCTCAAGAAGGGTATTTCGCCATTTAAGACACTGTACAATTATCTGTCAAAGTAACGAGCAGACACCAACAGAGGCCACTGCCATTGAACGAACTCCTCCAGCCAGTTATAAACATATAAAGCTTGTCTTTGAAGACGGCACAGAAGTACCAGCTTCCATCTGGGCCAATCAAAATTCAAGGCCCAGAAGAGAAAGAAATAAAAACCAATAAGGAGAAGAAGAAGAGGAATACATTGGACAAGACCAAGAAGGACAAAGTCTATTATGACTTGCGTAAAACTGGCTGTCTCAGTAGCGTTCAGGACCAGGGCGCTTGCGGTAGCTGTTATATATTCACCAATATGGCCATCTTGGAGTATCTGTTTTGTTTGTCCACCAAGAGATCGACAGAAATTCTCCGAACAGTTTGTGGTGGACTGTGGGCATGCATTCAAATTGGACGGTTGCGTGAGGAGGCACCTTCGACGGCATAGTGGAGTTCGTGCAGCTGCTGGGACTCGAGATGGAGCCTGGTATCCATATGAGAGCGCGAAACTGTGTGCCCCTTCGTTAGGGCCACGCCAAGAGACCCTCCAAGAGGAGCCTGATTGATGTGGCGAGTTCAGGTTACATTAGGCCAACATTTCAGCTAGAAAAGTCGAATGTTCCCATCCACTTGTGGGACGCCTGTTTGGCATCCGGGGATTCACTGGACGTTTCCATAACAACGGACGTGGACAAATTCTCGGACTATGCGGGCGGAATCGACCAGGGGCGGCCATAAGGATGACCAGTACCATTCGATGACGTTGATTGGCAGTGGCCGCGAGAGGGGTGTCGACTATTGGCTTCTACGGAACTCGTTCGGGCCCGACTGGGAGTCGACGGACACTACAAGCTGGCCAGAGACAGCTTTATGCTGCATGGCCAGAACGAGGTTGCCGAGACCTACTCGATATTCCTCAACGGCTCTGGCTATGACAGCTTATTCGAGGTGAACAAAGACTACAACCACAAACTGGTTGCCGACAAAGACGAGCCAATGTCTGGCGCACTTGAAACCTAATGTTGTTGTGTTTAGAAAGTGGGCGATTCACTATATTCAGGCTTTTCGAGGTCATCCCCATGATTCAGTTTGCTGTTCAAGCCAAACCGTACATGACAAGCTTGACCCACCCCACAGAGGTGGAATATTATAAAAATAGACCGTCTAGACTGGCTTTACTCCAATCCATGTGTCTTAATAGCCAAACAACTGGCGGCCGTTTGTTGTTTGGGCTCAAAATATCCACAAGTGTCAGAGCTCGTTTCATCAATTCTTATCGTTTGTTTAATAACAATTGAAATAATATTAGAAAACATACAATCAGCTACAAGATGTACAACCGCACTCGATTCACTCCACTAATCGTATTGATTTTTCATGCTTAACTTGCATTTATTGGCCTCGACCAATGTTTTGGCCGGCTTCGGTTCTGGCGGGGGCGGCGGCAGCAGCTCCATCTTCTCAGAGATCAAGTCAGTTGCCAGCAAGTATCGATTCTCAGGCACTCCAATGAGCTATGTCAACGAGTATTTATGTCAGAAATTGAAACGCGACCAGTTCAATTTGGACAAGAACATCGAGCAACTGAGACGGGTGGCCTACGCACTGGAACATCACCAGACTTCGGAGAGAATCAAGGAGAAGCTCCACTCGAAGGTGGACATCCTAATGAAGGTGATTGACATGCACACAGAGTGAGCCGAGTAATTTGTGCGAGGTGAGCGGCCAAGATATGATGCAACTGGTGGATTTGGAGGTGAAACTGTTGCTCGACGACCAGCAGAAGATGCCCGACAAGGCAAGGGCTGTCTGCCCATCAAGGCGATCGCCGACCACCTGAACGGCGAGCGTCGCGCGATCTGCCCCAACTACATGACCGAGCTGCTACTCGATAAGGTGAACCGCATGGAGGCCGAGCCACTGAGACGCATCACTGGCTCCATGGATGCCTTCATGGACCTGATTATATGGTGCCTCTGGGCGGCTTCAACACGAGCACCTGTTCGTTGCCGCTCGAGAGACTCCAGTTCACCAATAGAGGCGGGCAGGGCGCTCGTCAAAGGGCCTTCGTCTGGTGGTGGACGACGACCACTGGTTGAATTCGGTGGACAAGAAGAACATTGAAGATGAAGGCGAATACTTGCAAAAATTCGCCCAAATGCGTAATGATTACCTGGTGAAGCCGTGCGAGTATTTCACCGATCAACTGAAGAACAGAATAACGACAGTGAAGCTGTACAAGAGCTTGTATTCATCGTGAGAGCGAGCCTCAGTTCGAGTCCTCGAAGTCAACCACCAACACCGAGATTCCATCAGGCCTGGGCCCTCTACAACACGTGCCAGCTGCTACTGCAAAAGTTGCCCACCATCTCGATCAGCCTCCTGGAAGGCTCAGGTTCCACCTGGCCGATAGTAAGCTGAGACAACAGGCAGATCTACGAGCTAATACGGTGAGCAGGTAGATGTCGCTCTGTAGGGCGCGCAAAATCATTTTATTCGTTTCGTCATTAAGAATGATCATAATTATCAACACAAACAACAAATGTTTGCCTCGAAAGTTGTCTGAAAGAAAAATAAATAAAAAAGAAGATGTATAAGCCATCGATAATCGTCTCACGTAAGCAATTGATGACGAACACAACAACAACAGCAGATACTACTAGCTGACTTGACGGCTTGGTTGCTCTAGTCTGGGCGTGTCGGCTGAGGCAACTCATCGAAAGTATTCTTTGGTTATAGAAATGTTTGTCCAAGAAAGACGACGACGACGACTAGAAAACATTATCGTAAAGCAAGCGGCGACGTTGACGATTACTGACGAGATTGATGCGGCTGTTTTGTTGTCTTAGCCTGGCGACCAAGAGAATTCCAACGTCAGCTTCCAGGTCGAGAAGTCCTTTTCGTCCTCAAAGAGATGACTTGCAATTCAATTAAATTTTAAGCCAATCGTGGCAATGCCACAGAAAAGCCAGCCCAATGTGACGCAAGTCGAGAGAGCTAATGAGGTTCTCGATGGTGGCGAGGATGAAGGAGAAGTGCCTGCGATTTGGTGACGACGTCGACAAAAAAATCACGACTTCACCTCTTCGGCTGCGGCGGCGGCCGCCGCGCCATCCGGTCCAGTCGCCGCAGTCTCAACTTGAGATTCTGCGTAGTCGACTGCCTGTGCGAAGCCTCCTCGAACAGCCGCCACTTGTTGCCTCACAGGAGGCCGATGGAAAGTTCCTGCCCGTCCCCAAGACAGGTTTTGTTCGTGGCGTGCCTTGCGTGAGCTGTGTGAGTAAGCATATCATGGCCAGGCAGCTGAACAAATGCCTTCTCTTCGGCTACCTGTCGGCGGCAGTGCTGAACGGCTTCCTGGCAATGAAAACTTGGCACCATCAAAGGACTTTGAGCTCGAACTTTCACCGCCACCGCCGCCGCGTCCTCTGTCTCCTCCTCCCTCCTCCTCCTCCTCGTACAATTCCAACCCTCCAGTTCAAGTTGTTATCTAATGATAGGGCAGACGAAACAACAAACACACTAACAGGAGACTTGCAACGTGGCAAATGGCTGATCGTCTGGAGCGGTCCCGTCCACGCGCTCTTTGACTTGCGCGCATTGTCGCTCTCTGGTTGGTAGATGCATGGGTTTGCTAATCAAACGAGTTGCCTGTAATTATCGAATGGATGAGGTTCCATTTTCAATGCTAATATCGATCTTATAGTCGAAAAAGAGGTCTATTTTGTCGCTCTGGTCGAGCCGGACTGATTCAGATCAAGGCGAGTGAGATGGAAAAGAGCGCGACAACGACAACGACGACAGCGATGGCGATAGCATAGCAGCCACGCTTGTTCCGAGATCAACAAGTGAGACCGTAAAAAGTGTCCCAGGCAAGTATTGGCTGCCATCGGCGTACCAGCGAGCGCCTAATTGACTTTAAATGCTTATTCCTTCGCCGCTCCAGACGACGACGACGACGACGACAACGAGTTTGCACTACGCTTGTTGGCGCTGAATGGCGCCCAAGCCACGACCACCAGACGAATTGCTGGCTGCCTGGACGACTCCTTTGGCATCGCCGAGTGTCGTCTCGTCGCTGATTAATCGTAAAGATAGCCGGGCAACAAGTTGCGCCATGCGTTCACCGCGCGGCTCCGGTTCGGCTCGTTTATATGCACGAAGCGAGTACCCGCCAACTACCAGCGACTGCGACTACGACGACATCGACTGCGACGGCGATCATGTTGATATTGATGATGATGTTGATGAAACAATAACAAACCAAGAGAGAATTCGACGAAAGAATTGGAAAGTTGAGGTGATTGGGGCGCCCAGTTTGTTGTCGTCGTTGTCGAATTGGATGGAATTTGTTTCCAAGTCATGATGACGCCATAGCCATGAGAACACTGTAAGTGTAGGAACATCGGTTTCGCTTCCATTTCCATCGGCTTTCACTTACTTTGCGAGAACAGAAAGAGAGTTAACTAACGAGAGAGGATCAGCTTGGATGAGTGTGGCTTGTCGTTGGCCAGACGGCGGCGGTAGCGGCGCCGACTGACGTAAATGAAATGGCAAGCCAATGGAAGTTTAGGTGGATGGCTGCTTTAGCGTGAGCCTCTCGTCGCTAAACGTCATTGTGATCGTCACTGACTGTCATCATGGCCGCCGGCAATGTCGTCGTCGTCGTCGTCGTTGTCGTTGTATTATCATTATTGCTTCCACCAACACAACTACCACCACCACTACGACTACCACTGGTACTCTGGGGGGCCGCCTCCTCGTGGTTGGTCTCCTTTCACGCTCACATTGACTGACGTCGTCGGTTGAATTTGTGCCGTCCGCAAGGCAGCTCACTCGCGACCATTAGGCTGGACTACGCTGAACTGCAATACATCAACGCAAACGAGCCTAGCAGATTTGGGGTTGATGGCTTTGGGTGGCCCATTTCGGATTGTCGTCATCATCGTCGCGCCGCCGCCAGCTCTGTGTCTTCTTGTTGTGTGTTCTTTGCGCCTTCCATCGACGGCTTGTGTTGTGTCTGACAGCACAGATGAGTCTGTGTGAGGCAACGACTCAAAGTTGAGTCACACAGACCACTGCCAACATATAGAGACTGCAAGAGGCTGCAGCCTCCTCTAGTCCATTAGGTGAGGATGCACGCCAACACTGGCAGAAGGGCCTGCACGAGCCTGCGCGCTCGTCGTCGCACACATGCATGGCATGTTCTTGCCTTCAACAAAATTCTAGACTCAACAAGTGACTCACCAGCCAACCTAAGCGGGCTCCGACTTGGACTCAAACAACAACTGCAGACTGCTGTGTCGGGCGGACGACTATGCGCTGGCGAGTCATTGCGTGGCGACGGCGACGGCGACGACGACGACGTCTTTCTCGTTGCGCCTCCGATTGAAACGAACATGTAGAGTTTAGTTACCGTTTTGTGCGCTTTCAGAGTTGCGTTTGCTTCTCGTCGTCGTCGTCGTCGCCGCTGCCGTCTCTTCTCCTCATATCCTCTCTCGCTATCTATAATGTGTCTGTCCGCCGGCCTGTCTGTCCGTTCGTCCGTCCGTCCGTCTGTCTGTCTGTCTGTCTGTCTGTCCGTCTGTCCGTCTGGTCCGTCATCCGTCTGTCCGTCTGTCTCGCCTCTCATCTCTGTCCGTCCACCGTCCATCCGTCCGTCTGTCTGTCCTGTCTGTCTGTCTGTCTGTCTGTCTGTCTGTCTGTCACATCTGTCTGTCCGTCTGTCTGTCTGGCTCGTTCTCTCATATTAGACCAAATATTATTATCACCATAGTTATTATTACTGTAATGAATTATACTTCAAGTCTTGCTATTGTCCAATTTTATAATAATTATACTAATAATAATAATAATAGCAATATATGAACAATAATTATGATCAACAGATATTGGAATTAGAATATCGTTCAGTCAACAAGGATAGACACATATGTATGTATTAAATTAGATGATGTAAACAAGATGGATATCAAGAGACAATAACTACAAACATAAACACAGCCCCAGATCAAATTGCTCCAACGAGAGAGAGAGCAACCTGTCAATGATGCCACAACTCCTACCACAAACAAAACAATCTTGGCCAACAATTCAACAAGTAAACCGGCCACCACTATTGCAACACCGGCCGAGTGCCGCAAAGGAAGGCCTCCGTTTTCTCCCACGATGGATTCAAGAATATTCATCAGCTCGATCAACAAACACTCAAACAGCGATCCAATTCTCACGACGTCACAGGTACCCGGCCAACAGCAGCTTGTTAAATACAATGTAACCCACTCCAATGAAACAACCACAGCCACCCTCCAGCGGCCGCGTGCAGCAAACCACCGCATCAAGATCAACCGCGAACATTGGCAATATAATTATCAATAACCTCCCGATGGGCCAGATGCAATCAGAGTCCTCTGTAGCCACTACTACCGTGGGCGCCACCGTCACCGCCGTCAACCCCAACCCGTGATAATGCCCACCGGTCCGATAGAACGGACACCCTGGGTAGTGCTGGTAGTAGTCGGGCCAGTAGTTGTGACGAGCCAACAATTGTTGATTCTTCGTCGGCTCCAAGCCAACAACAGCAGGAACAGCAAACAGGGCCGTCGCCACTGGAGGCACGATTCGGTTGTTTCTGTTGATAATGTTAATGAAAACAAACCGAAGTGATTGAAAAGAACAGCTACAGAAGAGAGAAAGAAGAAGAAGAAGAAGAAAATGAAAATGAAACATCAAGCACGAAACAACAACAGTAAAAGAATTTCCAAAGGAGATGTTCCCTTGCACACAAACGCAACAAATAGTTCATCAAATTCTTCATTGGATTCAATTAGTGACACTGGCAAATTATTTACAAGTCTCCAGTGAGATTGAACAAGTGGACGATCAGAGTGAGCAACAATTAAAATTGCACGACAACTATCAACCACTACAGGTACAACTACATTCCATTACAGCCAATGGAATTTGAAATGTCACACGGAAATAGGAGTAGCCAAATGAATTCAGTTACATTAGATAATGCCAAATTACCTCATCATCATCAACACCAACATCGACAGGTAATAATAAATTGTCGTCGCCGGCGATGACGCCGCCACTACTACTACTACTGCTACTGCTACCACCGCAACAACAACAACAACAATACTGCGACAAAGCAAACAAGCAAGAACATTCCCCCACCATTTGAATCAATTGGGAGCCAGCTTGGCGACGGAAACCCTATACCTAATGCTCGAATTGATTCAGCAGCACATGAACAAATTGATTAGTCAGAACGAAGCAATAATTGATAATTGGAATCTAGTTGGTATAAGATCATATAATTGCTCCCGTTTAGATAATAATAATTCAACAACAAACACAACACCAGCGACAGCAATAGCAGCATCTACGACAACACCCAACACCAACCGCAATTACCACCTACCACCGCCACCGCCACTAACACCAACACCACAAGTGCAACTACAACATCAACCTAAAACAATTGGTAATAATAATTTGTCATCATTGTCGCCTTTGACGTCATCTAGTCATCAATTGCACAACAACCAAGTAGACGGGCCCAAGCGCTGGTCAACAACAGCATTAGGCAATCCAGCCCTTGTTCAGCATCACCAACAACAGCAACAACAACTACATACAGCACCAACAAATACAACAACATCAACAACAACTACATTTACTACAACAGCCTTAACAGCAACAGCAACGCCAACATCAACTTCAACATCAACCATTGCATGTTATTCCCCGGTTATCAGTAACCAGTAATTCGAGCTCAAGATCAGTGGATTCTTTCTAATTGCAGCCGTGGCGACGGTTTCAATCACAGGGCTCCGATTCATCGCCATTATTTAGTCCCTGTCACAAAGGCAGCCCTCGCAGCAACACTTCCATTTCGATCACACAACCAGCAGCTTAACATCGGCTCTCAATGGACCTCTATACCTGATTTGTCGTCGTCATCGGTGGCGGCCGCCTCTTATTCGGTGCCAGCTTCACCTGGGCCAAATATATCCATCCTGGATGTCCAGCGTTTCTTGAACAACCGTTTTGGT
Organism: Oxytropis ochrocephala; assembly: GCA_020916435.1. NCBI lineage: Eukaryota > Viridiplantae > Streptophyta > Magnoliopsida > Fabales > Fabaceae > Oxytropis > Oxytropis ochrocephala. Next base: position 356,173 of record JAJHUT010000092.1, read on the forward strand.
CCAACCTACACCTCGGACGCCACCACAGTGACCACCACCCCTCGACTTCCACCACCGCCTGCGCCACTGACGCCGCCTCTGGCGTCGCCCGGCCACCTCGCCGGTATCGACCAGCCAATGGATCCCAAAGGCTCACTCATCGTTTGGCCTGAGCCAGTCGCAGTCCATCGAGAACTTGTCGTTGAAGAGGGAAGAGCGAGGTGGCCCATGAACAGTGAACAGAGGAGGAGGTGATGTTGGAGGCGGCTCTCATGTACGAACGCCAACATCAGCTTCTACTATCACTTTCGGTGGTCACGACGAGCACCGGCGAGTGGCGGCGGCGCCTTCATCCATCATCAACAGCAACAGCAAGCAACAATAATTGAACCTTGAACAACAGCTAGATCATGCTTCGATTGAATGCTCAATTGGTTTCTTCTTTAGAAACAAAACAGCGCCTGGCGGCCACATTGTTGCAACAACATCAGCATGATCCGTCTCCAGGGCCAACAACAAATGGCCGCCCTCGTCATGCTACAGCAACAAATCCAGCAACAGATTCAACAACACCAGCAATACCAGCATCACCCTCAATGTGATCTTCATCCATCTATAAGTTGCAACAATGGACAATCTGCCCAACCAGAATGGTGCCAACAGTCACAATAATAATCCGTCGACGGCCACAGCATACCAACAATATCTCAGAGGAACATCAGGCGCTCGAGGTCACCTGCTGAACGACTTTTTGGCCAATATGGTGGTCAATGGAGAACAGCAAAGAGAACAGGCACCAACAAGGCAAGCCGAGTCTTTGCATTTCAAGAAAGAAAGATCTCCGAGCCAAACATGAGATATTAGGTTTGAATATGAAGAATTAGATGACTCGATTGTTCTTCAATAAATTGATAATTCAAATGATCTGCTTTCATTAAGAACATTAATGTCAATGTGTTGCTTATGATTCTCCTACTCTTACCTCTGTCAAACTCGCCTTTGATCTGTGATTTTGATTTACCAGTATTTCGATCTGCCCCCGCCCACTCAGGACTCGCATAGGTATGTTGAGCCCGCATCCCCACCATACTGCACGCACTTCAAACAACATTCTTCGAGAGACACTTTTTGGTTCAATCAGAGTTATTCTCTACCATATTTTATCTTATTAATAAACTATTATGTATGGCAACTTGGTTGTATGTTATCACACATATTAGCCACTACTCTTCCCACTAATTGATGGTATTTATGTGCCGAACTTATTGAAGCGACAACGAATTGTAACCATGCATTTTAAATGACATTTAGCAACCAAATTATTGCGACAGCTGGTGGCTTTCACCATATTTTTATACTACTATCGTAAGCCCCAAGAAGATGGCTTTTTAATTTTGTTAGATCAAATAAGAACTCATCAACAAGCAATTTACACAGTGATGCCAACACTCAACCACTCGAAACACGAATTGCAAAATTAACTCCTACTCAGTTGACCAGATTGGCCAAAACATATCCCTCCTAGCTCAGGGATGGCGGCGGGTCAGTCTGAAACAGTTGCCAGCGTTTATCAGGGCGTCTTGGGTCCAAGTGCAATTACAACCTGAGTTTATATTCAATGGTGATAAAGTAAGATAGTCGGTATGAACAAACAACATCAGCCAGATTATATGAACAGATTCACTGACACCGAGCGTGTCCATCGGGTTACTATCGGCCAGTCGTCTGCCAGAGCGAAGTGCTGGCAACCATATGGGCCATGTGAGACAAAACCTATCCGGGTCACGTCTAACCAACCGGGAGGTTTGTCTGGCGATGTATAACCTTGATTGCTATCTTTCAGGACTCGAAAAGATGGCCAGAAAGCACTAACGGTGGCCATCTAGAACGATCCGTTCACTTTGGTTAAAACAGAGAAGAAGCCCCTGTACCTGTATTTATGTCCAAAATACTAATAACAATTATGAGAACAACAATGTAACGCCAACTAAAGCTCGACTTCCAACTTTCCAGCTCAAAGCCCCAGCAATTTAAGCTCCAGTGCTTGCCTATTGATTGATTTTAGAGATGGCGAAACCGCCAGGAGCAGACGAACAGCATGAATCTAATTGAAGACACAGACTATTCTCATGTCCCATTGGAAACCAAGCGCTTCCAAATTCTTATTCAGCCATTACTGGCAGTTCAGAAGTGCAATGATAAGCCTGATTGATTCAGAAAGTGATAGCCTCCAGTTCAGGTTGACAAATTGCACTCAAATCTGGTTCCAGATAATGAGGTGCAATGAAATGTATTCAAACGTTCATTTGATATACTAAATGTAGAAAACAGTCGACAGAGTGCCATTTGAGGCTCTTAATTCACCTCAGGGTTTGGAGTTTAGCAAGAATTTATGTCTATGTTATCCGATGGCGCATAATATCAAATTCAAGATTGACGAATTATCTAATATGGGCTCATCATCACCAGACGCCAAAATATCAGCTAAAAGGAACTACATTGTTGTTTGATAAGAAGTACATTACGCAAATCAATGATCTCATGATATCAATCAACAGAATACTGGGCTGTGCTAATAAATCTATTTCACGCCACAGGACAGACAAGTCTCGTCGAGCTTATAATGGACGGACTCAATTATGATAACAAGACTGTAACGAGAGTGAAACTCTCGACGAATTAGTATTAGAACTGGACAATACGGAGCCAAATCAGATGTTTGTTCCATATGTCATACTAAATTTTATTTGGCTACCATGAAATGGAGCGATTCCGACCAACATCGAGACTTACTGGAGGACCAGGAACTATTGACTGTGGACAATTGCAATTATTACTGCACGCCAGATGTGTTAATTTTTGGACAAACATAGTGACCAAAAAGCGACATATTGCCGTTTCACAAGGAAGTCGATGATATTTTGAGACCGACAAACAATTGAACATGGCAAAATGTTTATTGCAACATATTATTGTATTTAATAATCATCGGTCACATGAAGTCCTTTTTGTTTCTTTATCTTAATCATTATTATCCTCAGCGGCCTCAGAACCCATTCCTTCTGCGGCAGCCATTACACGACCACGGGCAGCCATATCTTCCGAGTGCCCTGTTGCTGTTGGTTGCCATTGCCGTTGCCGCCGTCGTCATCATCGTCGTAGTCGCCACGAGGCAGTCACTACCATCACGACATGGGGCAAACGACCAGAAAGGTGACCAGCAGGATCTTCTTGACTTGCATCTTGCGAAAATGTGCTCGATTGATTGATTTAGATCTATTAATGGTGGTATTTTATTATGATATCTTGCGAAGCTGATCTCTCGGTTGCTGATTGTCTCGGCTACAGCTGAATTTATATGATGGTCCAAGTCAACTGGAGACTCTGTTTATCGTTGGGAGGCCCATGATTATTGCAAAATCCGACTGATTGATCAACAACAATCAACACTAAGCAAAAGTCAGACGGAACAAGTTGATTGACACGCATGATGAAGCAATGTTTGCCCGCATGGGATCATAAGGCAACTGTATAATGAGTATTTTAATTAGAATATTATCATTACAGTTATAATCAAGCAACCAGTGTCGAGTGTTGTTGGATGATGACAACACATCTGCACACACACACACACAAATTGCTCGATGATTAGTCAATACTTGGCATCGGCGCCGATGGATTTGACTTCCCGATGAGGTTGTTGCGCCACTGAGGCTGCGGCGCCAGTGGCAGAGGTACCACTGACACCTGTCTGTTGTTTGTTCTTTTCGAGGACGCTGGCTTGTTGTTGCTCGTATTGACTGAGCTTATCGAGGGCCAAATTGACATGCGTCGAGGCCATCTTGTAGCCAGTCAGCATGGCCTTGTTGGCCGTCGACAACAAGTCCGTCATCACCTCGGACCGAATGCCTGGCGCGCGCGGCCTCGAATGGTGTCCATGATGGTGGCGCCTGTGTCCATGATGGCCGTGTTGGTGGTGATAGGGATGACCAGGTGAAGTGGTTTGACCCGCCAGATTGCTCGCATCTGACTGTGAAGCTGACGCCGATGATGCAGGTGGTTGTTGGCCGGTAGTGGTTTTTGAGGCCGTGTAGGCTGCGGCTCGGGCCATGGCGGCGGCCGCCCTCCTCGCGGTGGGCCTGTTTGGCGGCGTGCATTTGGCCGCCTTGGCCGCCGGCTTGGCGGCTTCTTCAGTCAGCTGGTGGCCCAGCCGGCCGATGAGGTTCTCGGTGGCGCCCGTCGGATAGAATCGGACGCCTCGTTCGTGTCTGGACGAGTGGCCGGCGGCTGTGGCGTCGGCCGCCGCATCTCTCGCCTGGCTCGTCTGTTGGATTCTATCCAAACAAAGCTTGTCGATGTCGTTCTTCAGCCTCTCGATTTGTATCTTCGCCTCCAAGTTGGCCATTCGCTCCAACCTAAAGTCCTGCCTGTAGATGTTCAATTGTTGTTGCAGCAAACAGATCTCGTAGTCTCGCTTGCCAATTTCGTTGAGTTGTTGCTCGAGTTTGTCGCATTGTTTCATGGGGTCGTCGAGGGCGTAGAACTGCGCCTTGTTGGCGTCGAAATGCTTCTCCAGCTCCTCCTTGCTCATGTTGGCCATCCTCAGGGCAGCCCTCGAGGGGGCCAGCCTCTGGATTGAGCTGCACCGTCGTGGTCGTCGTCGTCTTCGTTGTCGTGTTCATCCTCGCTATCGTCGTCTGTTGAGTCCGATGACTCTGGCGCGGCATCTGACGACGGCCTCCTGTCGCCCTGATTGTACAGTTCGCCACTAGTGGCATCCACCTGCATTGTAGTGGCCTGATTGTTGCCGTTGCTGTTGTTCAGGGCTGAGTTCCCAAAGGACTCCGGTGCGCCCAGGTTGGGATACAACTGGTGGTCGTCCGCAGCGAGCCTCGCCTGGCTCGAGTGGGCCGCAGTCAGCGACTCGCTCACCTCCACCTTCATGTCCCTCAACTTGGCCTCCATACTCTTGGGGCGCTCGCTTAGGACATCGTTTTGGCGCTGCAACTTGCGGATTTGGTGCTCGTGCTCGGCCTTCTCCACACCCAGCAAACTGGGCCTCGCGTCTCTTCGACTCCTCCTGGGCCTTCTTGAACTCGCTCAGCCGATCTTTCACGTAGTCGTTGTTGGTCTCCAGCGCCCTCACCAGATTCTGGTTCTCGTTCTTCAAGTTGATGATCATCTCAATGGGCGGAGTCGCCCAGTTGGTGCGACTGTTTGCAAGTTGGACGACTGCAGTGCCTGGATGGACCTCTCGATTTGTTCGTGGTGTTGCGGCAACGAAGGCCCATCAGGTTGCTGTTGGGCTGCTCGTCGGGCCCCGTCGTCGTTGGGTTCATCCCCCTCGTTGGCCTGGTCCATCTCGACCACCTGAAAGTCGTCCTCGCCGAGACTCTTCTCTTGTGGCTGTTGTTGTTCCCGTTGTTGTTCCTGTTGCTGTTGTGGTGTCTTGTCTTGAGGATTGCTGCTTTCGGACATCATGACGTTCTCCTTGTCAGCCATTGTCACGTTCACCGGCAGAGATGCAGTCGGCTGCTTGTTCAGTCGAGCAGGGCCGGAGTATTCTCGATCTGAGAGGCGCTGAAGTTTGGCATAGAATTGGCACTGGCCACTGACTGATTCTGGTCGATTTCGTTCAATTTAATTAGCGCAGGTAGGCGACTCTGTTTGGTGGCCCCGAACGAGCTGAGTTCGTCTAGTTTGATCAGTGAAATGGAGTTTGAAGGAGATATTGAGGACTTCTGTGATGATGAGGTGGTGGACATTTTAATTCTCGCCAATGCCCAACTAATACTATTGCTTGTTGTTTATTGAATACTTTAAATTTAAATTGAGTTTAATTTAAGATAATACTTTTAGATGTTCGATCAATTTGTTTTGATGATAATTCCTAGGAATTGTCTTGCCCTTTTATACGGATGATGATGATGTGGCTGTTTTTCATCATTGCCAACAGCAAGCAACAACAGCAACCAGACGTTTCTTTCCTCTTTTCTCGCCGAGATTTTTGCTCGTAGCGCACCTGCAGAAAGTGTAAATAATAAGAAAAATTGCGCGTAGTTTTCTGGCAAACGTACACTTTTAATCAACAACCTGCTGCTGCTACTTTCCCCCTGCTCTAGCCGTCGACTGCCTCTCTTGACGATGACTCACTCGCTCGCTGGTTAGCCAAGTCGGTTGGCTTGTTTGCGAGACGGCTCTCGGCTGTAGACACGCGAGGCGACGGCCAGCAACAGCCTGTCGCGAGTTGCAAAGGGAGAGAGCCTGCGACAGGTAACTCCTAACCTGTTGCGTCTACTGGCGCTTATTCACTGTTCAAGCCGCTGATGGCTTCTGCAAGACAGCGCCGATGACTCATCGAACGGGTCTTCTATTCTATTCGGGCCTACAAAGCCACGATGACTCATCAAGACGATCGATGACGACGACGACGACGACGACGACTATCGTATATTCGCCAAGGAAAAGGTTTCTTAGAGAATCCCAAAGTAAATAAGACCAGCAAAATAAGTTTATTGTTTTTCCTCGTTTATTGTGGTTATATTATCATTTATAGTTGGGCGTATCATTTACATGAATCATCAGCTATGATTTGCTGGTGTCGTCTCCGATAAATCTCTACTGTTTAATGTACATTAAGTGTCTGCTAGATGATAAGTTTCCTCGTTTGAGCAATTAACTGGCGAACACCTGTGGATATATACCTGTCCTGACGTCGGCCGTGTGTCCATCCATCACGCGACGTGCACTCTAATCTAAGTTATGTGTGTTTGTGTCATGACGCCTCCAATTTTTGGGGTCAACTTGAAGGAACTAAATGGTTTAAGTTAAATTATGATCAAATTTTTCGTTGGCCCGCATCTTCTCGTCTGCCTCTGCGGCCTCTCTCGGGCCTCTAACAATTCAATGCAAAATATATCTCGTATCTAATGAATTTTGTCATTTTAAGTTTATGTGTACATATAACAACGGCGAAGTTCGTGTATTCTCGTCTGTTTGGCATCAAATATATAAAAAATCATAGTCTACTCTTTCGGTGGCCTCGCAAATTGTGGGATGTCCACCGTCTGGCTAACTGTATCTCAGGTTGGCTCGAGCGACGCCACCGCCTGGCGCCTGTTGCTTGGCGCTGTTGTTATTGGCGGCGGTGGCGCTCGTCTGGTCGGCTGCCTGCCAGTTGTTTCCGTAGGCCAGCTGGTCGAGCGCGAGTGGTCGTCGCTGGGCGGCGAGGCCCTCTGACGAGTGCGTGGACGTGGACGACGTGGACGAGGACACCAGCCGCTGGTGCTGGCCGCCAGCCGAGGTTTGTGGACGGGTGCACATGGTGCTGGTGGTGGAGATGGTTTGTGGCCAGAGCTCGACAGGTTGCCCATCGAGCGCCTGTTGACGACGGCCGAGGCCATCGAGCGGCCAATGGAGTTGGTCGAGTAGAGCCGGCGACGGTTCGTCTGGTCGCCCGACTGGAGCTGCAGGCCTCCGCTAGCGTCCTGCAGGTTCGTCATGAGCGCCGTGTCCGCGTTGATGGTCAGCTCGTTGGAGTCGCGGAATCCCCTCGCCGGCCGACTGCATCACAGACAGCCGGTGGTGGTGGTGGTGGAGGTGGCGGTGGTTGTTGTTGGAGCGTCGCTCGGGCAGATAGTTGGCCACTTCGTCGGCCGAGATCACTCCTTGCTCTCGTCGTCGTCGTCGTCATCATCATCGTGGTCGTCGTTCATGCGGATGGTGATGATTTACAATGTCCACCTGGTCGTCGCCCAGATGATGATGGTGCTGCGACATGGACTGCAGGTGGCGATGGCCGAGCAGTGGATCGGCGCCGCCACTGCCCGCCGGGCCGGAGCCGCCAGCGACGAGCTCGACTGGCTGGAGGAGCTGCCCGAGCTCGTCATGCCGAGGTTGTGGTGAGCGTGGAGGTGCTGATGGTGCAGCTGGTGGGCGTGCATGTTGGCCGGGCCGGCCAGGTGGCCGTGCAGGGAGGGCCGCAGGCGAGGCGTAGTTCTTGGGGCCAATGGAGGGGCCTCCGCTGACATGGGCCGTGATGAGACTGGCGCCGTTGGGGCCGCAGCCGCCACTGCCGGGCCCATTGCCGGACGACTTAGGCTGGCCGTTGGGGCCGGCGAAACGGAGGTTCTCCCAAGCCTGCTGGTAGTTCCGATAGAGGCCGTTGTGTTCGCCGTTGGAGTCATACGTCGAGATGGTCTGCGCGTCGATGGTCGACGATTGGCTGCTCTTTCTTCTGTTCAAGCCAGGTTAGAGTAGAGATGGATAGCAATTTGTTGGGGTTAGGTGAGAACAACATCAACGGCAGTGGACACATCAGGTGAATGCAACGAGAGTGTAGAGTTTAAGTACATATATGATGATCGGTGAACGGTAACAGAATAGAAACAACGAGATGAGAGAAGAAACAAAGCCTGTAACAGCAACAACAACAACAATAATAATAACATTAATGATTAAAGAGAGATTCTGGGCGTTTGTTTCGGGCCAGCGTCGATCGTTCGATCGACCACAGGCCTTCTAGTGAACCAAATCCGGGCGCTTTGAGTGGGCCAACAAGTGGCCACCTGTGGTTGTGTTGTGGTCAGTTCAGCACTAGCACTTGTTGTTAGTAGCTGGGAATGTCGTTGATGCTGCTGATGGGCCAGAAAGTTACGCCGACGCGACTGTCGACTTTGCGTTTGTTGAAACTTTACAAACGAACACACAAACAAACACACGCGAACAGACAGACAGACGAACAGACGGACGGACGGACGGACACCCAAAACAACATCATCGACAGTAGCAAATATAATCAGGTTAGTTTGACGAATGAGTTGAATTGAATTGAGTGAAGTCGGGCATTCCAGTGAGTGTATGTTGATCATGCAAAGTGTGTTTAATCAAGGCGACGCCGACATGCAACTGGTGGCCCTCAAAGCTTGGCATTCAATTCGAGCAAATAACCTAATTCTTTGTTATTGTCTTTGATGTTGTTGTTTTGGGATTCAATAGAAGAATGAACTCTACGACAGGTAAACAGGCAGGTGTGCTAAGGAACGGAGGTGTGGTGGTGGTGGGGTGGGGGCGGGCTGAAGGGGACGGCTTGAGGGACACTTACCTTCTGATTATTATCACCAGGATTGTTATGATGGCGCCGAGGAAGATGAAGCCGCCGAATATGGCCACCGCAATGATTCCGTCGAGGCTGTATTTGGCGTTGGCCAGTGCATTGTGCGACGGCCTCGCGGGCGTCTGGCTGAAGCTGGCCAGCACATTTCCGCCCTGCACGTGTTGGTGTTGGTTTTGGTTCTGGTTCTGGTTCAGGTGGTGCTGGTGCAGGTGGGGCTGATGCGAGGTTGGTGAGCTGGAGCTGGTTGTGGTTTGGGTGGGGCATTGTCGATTGGATCGGGTCAATGTGGATGGCGGCGATGAGAACAAGGTTGGTTGTTGCTGCTGCTGGTTGTTTGCGTTCGGATGGACGCTGATCGAGTTTGTGGTGGCCAACGGAGACGAGTCGTAGCCCAATTGACTTCCGGCGCTCGTACTGATGACCGGCGGTTGCTGGTTGAAGGAGAACTTTTGATTGTTTTGTCTGTTGTTTGCCTGGTTGGCGGCTGTGCGTGAAGGAAGTATGTTGAGGTAATGGCGGCAGTTGTGGCGGCGACGACGACGATGGTGAGCCAACTCCGGATTGTCTTGGGAGGCGGCCAAGAGGATGACTGGCTTGTTGGCGAGCTGGGCCGCATCGGCGAGCTTCCGACGGCGCCACCGAGCTCAGGTGCAACAAATTGACTGACACTGGCCGATTGGGCTGGCTTACGTTGCTGTGGAGGCTGCGACTGCGGTTGTTCCTCGGGTTGACTTGATTGCTGCGGCTGGACGATGATTTCATTTCCAATTGGCGTGACTGACACTGGTTGCACGGCCGGAGACGAAGCCACCACCTGAAGGGGAAGCTGCGGCGACGCTGATTGCCCGCTTCCGGACACACCAAACTGGCCAGCTAGTCCGTTGAGAAGAGGCTGCGTGCATTTGGTGGATATTGAACAGGTCCGAGCGAGTTACGCGCGGCAATCGAGTGGTTGATTGTTGTGGTTGTTGTAGTTTTGCGGTTGTTTGGCCATGCATCCGATTGGAGAGTCGACGCCGCGTTCGGGTGGCCAAGGTGGTAATTAGATGGAGTGGATTTGGGGTGGTTGGGGTTGACGAGTAGCCGGTGCGTTGAGACAACATTTGATCGGCGGCGGCGGCGGCGGCCGGATCGATGTTCGGGTTTCAAGAGAGATGAGTCGATTGGTTGGTTTCGGTTTGACGTCAGGTGGAAATGGTCGAGTTGGGTGTGCGTTCGGGGCCGCAAGTTGAGCAGTTTGAGATTTGATTAGAAGAGGAAGATGGACGAGATGAAACTGGTTAGTGTGGAACTACCCGAGGTGGTCATCTTTGAGTTGGAGGCCAGTCTGTCAACTTTGAACTGTCAATCATCAACTGAAACTGAACAAAATGAATCATTCAATTGGACTGGACTTGTGTTGTCACGACTCATGGGCAAGCTAACAACAACAACAACAACAACAACAAGTGTGCAGTCAGGTTGATTGTTTGCGTTTTGGTGTGCGATTTGTTTACCTGTTGGCAAGCTAGCGGTGGTGGTGGATGTTGTTGGGGTTGAGTTTGGAGTGGCCGGCGATGCGGTGGATGCAATGGGAGGGCCACTCGTAGGTTGGCCAGAGCCGGCGCTGCCGCTGGCCAGTCGATTGGAGGAAAGGCCGAGCTGGAAGTGGCCGGGGTGGACCGAACCATTGGCTGGCTGGAGTTTCGGTTTTGGCCGACGTGGCCGGCGCAACTGGTGGCGCCGCCGCCTGAGAGGAGGAGGCCTCAGTGGCGACTGCTGGCTGGCCGGCGACTGGCCAGGCAACGCGTGCAAGGTGTGCGGGAAGATTTGGCGTTTCTCTGCGTGGGCATGCATGTGTTGTGGTGTATCCGATTGTACACAGTTACAAGGCAAGCGGCGTGTTAATTGAAACATTCAACTCATACAGAAAGCATGCGAGACGAGACAAGCGAAGCTAAGCGAACAGGTGGATTTACTTTACCTCGACAGTAGGGAAACTGTTGTCCCAGGAACCGGACTGGTGGCAGGTCAACAGGCGGTCGCCCACCAGCTCGTAGCCGGGCCGACAGTCGTGCAGTGGCCTGCGTCCCCGGCGTGGTGATGTTCGCTGGGTGACGGTGGCGCGTAGCCGTTGGAGGCGCCACTGGGCGGGGCAGAGCAGCGCCGCGGCTCTCGCACCTGGGCGGCGGCCCATTCCAGCGCTCGTCCACGTCGCAGGTGCGGCTGCGCCTTGCCCAGCATCTGGAAGCCGTCTTGGCAAAGTAGTTCACGACGCTCTGATAGGATGTACTGCCATTCAGTAAGGCCATAGCCGCCGCTCGCGAATCAGAGCCGGCAACTGACAGTCCAGGTACTTGCATTTGGGCGCGAACTCGCTGAAGAAGCCCGTCGGTAGGCAGGCGCGCGATCTGGGCCCCATCAGCAGGTTCCCCTGGCGCGCACTGGTACTCTATGACAGTGCCATTGTCGACGTTCTTCGTGATTAGGGTGGAGTTGGTGGGTTTCTCTGGTTTGCCGCACGAGAGCGGCCGATACTGGCAGATGAAATTCAGATTGAACCCGGCAGTCGGTGTCGCTCCACAGCCAGCCTTTGCTTCCGTCGAACCGCGAACAGTTGCCCTGATTGGCGAGGAGTTCCAGAAGGAGATCTGCACGTCCTTCCCAGTTGATCCACTTCCAGTTCTGTTGATTGCGGGCGTCGCGGACGGCGCCCAGCCAATGCTGGCCCATCAATTGGTCGTTGCGGTGGCGCCGATACAGTTCCCACGACAGGAAGCCCTGGAGGGCGGGCGGAGGTCTCGTCCACGAGTGCCGCCCGCGACTCGCAATACTTGCGGGCGCCGTCGAAGTTGAGCGCCCTGATTGTTTGTGGAAAGATGGCATTTGCCGTTGTAGGTGGCGGTGGAGGCCCAGTGGTTGGTCCCCAAAGGATGGACACTGTTCAATGGATAGGGCTGTGCATGCATGTATATGATGGGTTTGGTCAGTTAGTCCGTTCGTTTGTTTGTTTGCTGTTGCCCAGGTGACGCCACTGGAGTCATTAGTGACACCGTGGTCGGTGTAGATGAACGTCTCGCAGATGCTCGGCGACGAGCCGCTGGGTGCCTCCAGATGGATGGACACGAAGGCGCCCGGCGCGGGCCGAGTGCAGGGCAGGAACGGTGGCTTGCCCTCCTCGATAAAAGCCATGGTATCGATTACACAGTGGATTGTTGCCCAAAGTCGGGCCGGTTGTTTCCACGCGAACGGCGATGGTAGCCTTCTGTCGGTTGGCTGCTCAAGAGACGAACACATCAGTTGTTGACACAACGACCATCAGTTGATTTTAGTTTATTATTACGAGGGGCCATTAGATTTTTACGATTAATTGTCATGTGTGTGTGTGTTAAAAATAGCTACTTTCTTACAACTCGAGACGTATTTATTGGCCTGCGGACGGCCGAGAGACGATGATTGATGTGGCTGGCCATTTGATCTCTCGCAGTGTAAGCAATCAACGAGCAGCTACCTATTTTACGGGCTACTTTGCTGATCAATCATTCATCCGGCCAGCCAGTCGGCCCGTCTGTCATCCTATCGAGCCGTGAATGGGCGCGAAAGGTGTTAATTGCGTTAGTGGTACTTACCGCAACAGGCCGTCCCGAAGTCGATGCGGACGATCTGGACGAGGTAGGGCTCGAGCAGGTTGACGTACCACCAAAGGATTGTTCTCCACGTCGGTCATCGTGCGAAGGTGGCCGCCTGGTAGTAGGGGCGAGGTGGAGCCGTCCACGGCCTTCTGGGCGCTGCCATGGCCGGCCGTCGACGACTGCATGGCCGCCTTGCCGGGCCGACGTTGAGCACTGGTCGGATGGGGCAATTAATATCAGTCCGCGTAGGCAGAAGTGGGCAAAGGAAGTCAGGTTAGTAGTTGTATTGGATTACATCGAGGAGATATGCTGTGGGTGCTGCTGTTGGCGTGAGCACATCCATCAATATGTTGCCCGATCCCTCGTGGGACGGCTCATGAAATGAGCGTTTAATTGTTGTTGTTCTTCTGTCCAGCAGAGCGAACGTCGCCCTTGGCCATCCGCGGACAAACAAAACAGCTGCCCCTCTTGGCGGCGGCCGCATGTTGATTGGTTCGCCCTGGCTCAAACGAACGAATGAATATCACCGGCGCCATGCAAATGGCCACTTGTTGCCAGTGGTGCTTCTGCTGCTTTGGACCATTTTGAGACAAATCACGCGCAGAGTAAACTTAATTAGCGACTTTAATTAGCTCACTGGCGGGGCGCTTGGCCAATCTCGACTCCATCGAAGCTCCACACTTATGGCACAGCTTCTGGATGGACCCTTCAGGCGAACACGGTGGCCGTTTGGCAGGCTGACAAGAGAGGCGAATATTATTTATTATCATTTTCCTTTCCAACTGTCTTGTTGAAGCTCCGTATGATTCTCTGATACGACTGATATGACTGCAAAACCCAAACGAAGAATGTCCGGCAATTAATTTCCTGTGTATGTTCTCAATGGATTCCATTCAGATATTGGCCTCCGCTTTGCTCCAGAGATGATCTAATTATTTGGCCGAATTGATGAACAAACTCGATGGAATCATCTCAAGCAGTCCATTGCAGTGCAGTCAATGGAGTGCAGCAGTCTCCTCTCCAGTGGGTTAATTTAAATTAAGCAACACTTGTTGTCGTCCATCTTTTGGTGGCGCCGCTTCTCGACTTGCAACAGCTTCGCCGCGGGCGACTTCATTCGAGCCGATGGCAGAAGCACCAAATCAGAGGCAGCCAACAAGTGGACTAAAGCAAACAGAAGTCCAGGCCAAACTAACATCTATCGAACATCTCAATTCATCATTTTGTATCATCTCCAGTCGTCGTCGTCGTCGTATTTCACTTCCACAAACGGTCGTTGTTTGCAACGCACCGAAAAGAAATTCTAATTTGATTTTGAGACTTTTGGAGAGATCTCCAAAGGAGGAACAACAACAACAACAACAACAACAACATTGAACATAATTTAAGAAACTTTTTGTTATGTTGTTCTGAGTTCAGCCAGCAAAACCGGCGAGCAATTTCACTATGATGGCCAACAACAAGTGGCCCGTAATCTGTCCTGAGTTTCACTGCTGCTGGCGCCAATGCTTACAGAAGCTCGGCTGGTCAGCTCACCTGAGGTGCAATGAAGCCCGGCCGAGGTGGAGAACAGATTTGGCTTAATATGATAATGAAGGCGGCGAGAAAAGTTATTTGTTTTGTTTCTGGCAGAGGAACAACGCAGCAGCGACGACGACAACTCGTTTCCATTGTAATCAAGCCACCACCAGCACCTGACGACGAGCAACAACAACAGCAGCAACAAGGTAAACATGGGCATCCAATGGCTCGAGAGCAGCAACAGAAGCTGGCTGGCCCGTTGAAGATGGCGGACAGTTTAATTGTTGCACAGCTCGGCTCCAATTCCACCCTCAGTCAGTCTAACCTTGCGGCGGCGGCGGCGGCGGCGGCGGCCGGAAAACTTCTCCTATTTCTTCTTCATCTGCTCCTTTACCTGCTGCGTCTCCATCTCAAATTGGATCAACCGGCGAGACTCCGAACCAAAGAGATTTGTCGTCGTCGTCGTCGGAGGCGAGCCAAAGCAATTTGCTGCTTCTGCTGCTGGTGGCTTCGTCGTTGCTCGACGTCGGCCGCCAATTTACGAATCAACTCACTTATCTGTCGGTCAGCCCGGCCGGCTGGCTGCTCCGGATTTTTAATTAACGTCCAGCATCAAGATCGAACGAAGCCTCAGGATTGCATCTCCTTTCGGGTCGCTGCTTTCTGTGGCGCCGTTGCTGTTGCTGTTGCTTTTTACAGGTTGTACCTTACCGTCTCTTGGCCGACTCTTCTCCTCAATTGAACAAAATTAGGCTCCCAATCGTGATGAAGAAATTATCACTTAACAACAACAAGCAACAACAGCGGCCGAGGCTGCCAGTCAGAGACAACGAAACGGTTTCCAGTTGCCCAGTGGCCGAGGGCGCAGGTAAGCAGATAAGGCAGGTTGGGCCGACTAACAGAATTGGAACATCAGGCGAGGTTTATTAGGTGCGCCTGGTGGCTTCTGCCACCAGCCCCGGCCGGCCAGCTGAGGATGACGAGTCTCCAGTCACCGGCCACGGAGGGCAGGAGAGCCAGTCTGATGTTGATGTTGATGATGATGATGATGATGATGATGATGATGATGATGCTTATGCTCATGCTTTTGATGATTATGAAGATGAAGATGATGGCCGGCTTTCAGCTGCCAGGCGACCGACTGGGAGCTCGCCAAGCAACAAGAAGTTGTGTTTGCTGTGATTGAAGTTAATTGTGCTGATGATAATAATAATAACAACAACACACACCACGCCGCCCTTTCGAGAAAACTTATCAATTTCCAGCGCCATTTCGACGAAACTCTCGGGTCACCGCACATACAGACAGACAAACGGACAGACAGGTAGACTCCTCAGGTGCCCTCGAACAAGAAAGTGGGCGCGCCTAGGCCGAGGCAAACACACAAACGGCCATTGTTGTTGCTCTGGTCCAAATTTAACTTGTACTGTTATTATTCCGCTTGTTTGTGTTGTATCTCTTTTTCAATGGAATCTTCACATTCAGAGTCTCACTTTGGCGCGTCTTCGATGGCGACCTTGAGCCTCGGCTTGGATTGGATGCAATCGAATAAGCGACTTGGGCCGGCTGAAGCTGCCGCGGCCAATTCAATTGGCTACTGTTGGCCGCAACCTGTTGGCCAATAATCATCGGCGGACGGCCACTCGCAGGCCGCCGGCCGATGGACGATGATTTAAAAGTCGTGCCACCGACTCAACTCGTCCGCTGTCGGCTTGGGCGCCAACAGGTGGCCGAGTAATGCACTCGGCTCGCCATTGCGGCCCTCCGTCAGCCACCCACTGCTCGTCGTCCATTAGGCGGCCAGTTTAATTGTGTTAATCGAGTGGTCACGACCAGCCTGGCCGCCGTCGTCGTCCACCTGTACTCGGAGGCAGTGAGTCGGCCGGACCTTTGCTTCCACTTCCATTTCAACTCGAGCGGGCCGCTTCTGGTCTTGTTTGCTCGACGCCAGAAGCCCGCCTGGAAGTGTTAATTCGGCTGCCAAAGGCTTTCGGCCATTTGACGGCCATTCGACTTGCTGTTGTTATCGTTGACTGCGCAATCAGTGTGGACAAGCAAACTGTTCAGGTATTGATTGGCCGCTGACGCCACCGCCGCCGCAAACCAAAGCAAACAAAATGATACAAATTCCATTCCTCGACACAATGCGATTTTGTATTGATCCCGTTTTCGTTGCAGCAAACGTGAAAAATGTTGCAAACACAACGACCTGGCGCCCATTCCATTCGCAAACAGGTCACCTGAGTCTGATTGAATGTTCCTGTTGCCGCTGTTGTTGTTGTTGTTGTTGGCCAGCGATGGTCAGGTGAAATATGCGGCCAGAAAATAAATTCGGCCCGTACTTTTTCAACTGCGTCCAGGCGGACATCGATAATCATGCGGCCGATCTCGAATATCTTTCATCTTCTCCAGCTTTCTTGCAATAGGGCGAAAGTGCCAGTCTTCTTTGTGTTGCATCGGCTTTGACCGCCAGCCGAGAACAGAGAGGGAGAGAGAGGCATCTAATCGATTGATCGATTAGGAAATGAAGGCACCGCAATGATGTAGCCCAGAAGAATCCATCTGGAGGAGAGCCAATTCCCTCTCTGACTAAAACTTAAAAGCCTCCACTTGAAGGAGGCAAAGGAAATTGAATGCTGTGGTTTTCACTTTTTGAATTGAAAGTCTTTGGAGGCGCCACAAAATCAAATGTTTTCGCTGTTGTTGTCGTGTTGTAGGAGCGGCGGCGGCGTCGGCGATGAGACAGTCGATGGCTATTGTTGTTTCATCTGACGAGTGTCTGCGGTGGAGTGTTTGGTGGCGCCTTCGGGCAGCAAAGTGCAGGTAGGAGACAGGCCGTCCGATCGATCGATCCATCGGGCAAACCAAACAATTGGGCGCATCGTCGTCGTCGTCGTCGTCGTCCAACAGTCGTTGCCAGTTGCTGGCCGACTGGACAGGTAAACTAACTGTAGCTTTGGTCTGCTTGGCGGCCGTCAAGTTGGAACGAACTCTGCGCCAGAGAATCAATTGGATTCATCCGTCCATCGAAGCCGCCGGCCGATAGATGATTGCTGGAAATGCACATCTCCAACTCGAAGACTTGCGGGATGTCCGAAGCGGTGGTATATGCGGCGGCGGCGAAATGAGACTTTAGACGCCGACTGACGACGACGAAATATGAATTTAATTAAATTGCAACAACATTCTCCCAAATGAATGGCATTTCATTTAGATTTTCAGCAAAAGGACGAGAAGCAAACTCCAGTTAGAGAAACAAGTTCAAGTTTGAAACGAAACGATGACATTCGCCGATAAACTGGAAAGGAAAATGCTTGACTAATCATTGGGCCGCCTGACGGGTGTCTGCTGTGTGGCCGCCGCCGCCGCCGGCCGATGCATCCGACCACTGGCAGCAGTTTTTAAAGATACGCATCTGCCAGAAGAAAAACTGTGGGTGGAAGTCGCCGGGAAGTCTCGTACATTCCACTCTGTTTGAGATTCACGCGACATCTCAAGAGGATGCCTTTCCGGCCAATAACTAGAAACAACGACCACGACCAAGACGACTACGAAGCAGAACAAGTTTACAGTTCTCGCCGGACGAGGTCAATGAACAGGTGCGAGCGAGCAGAGCCAGCCAGCCAGTCGATACAAGGCCTAAGTGCTCAGGAAGTGGATCAGGTGACAAGTGGCTCTGGAGCAGCAGCAATAGCCGATTGCCGATAATGGTCGCGCCGAACACAGGGAAGGGCGTCAGTTGTCGTGAAGTAGTGGCCCGTCTTGGGAGTGCCGAAACACATGGAAGGCATGTTGAGGTGGCGCATTGGAGGCGGCCAACAGGTGGCTTGCAGTTGTGGCGACGGCACACCTGCGAGCTAATTAATGTGTGGCTCGCTGGCTTCCCGTTAGAATAATGTCAAAGCGGCGGCGGCATGTTATTTGCATCTCTGCTCGGCTCTGACAACTCAGATTGGCCAATAATTTACGCTCAACAGGCGTCTATCAGTTTGTTTGTTTGTTTGCTTGTTTGCTTCAAAGTTTCGCCAAAGCGAAGGTCCCTCTTCTACCTGAACGGGCAGCTAATCCCAGTCGGCCTGAGGTGAGGTTAACTCACAGCTTGCGCTAGACAAAAACAATTTCAGTGAACTTTAGAAACTCTGCCGATGAGATGTCGTCATCGTCGTCGTCTTTGTCGCTGTTCGGGCTGTTCATTCCATTTGTTTCGACATTTTTGAGTCAGATTTCATTTTTTTCCACTCGGGCTGAGACCAGCGCAGCCACTTGTTTTGACTCTCCCCTCGATTTGACCGATACACAAGCCGCCGCCGCCGTTAACACGACTTCCAGTTGTGTCTTCAGTCGGATTTAGCTGCCGGCGCCGTTCGTCGAGGAGAGTCAACGCGGTGCCAAAAACCGGCCAGCGGAAATGAAATCGACCAGGTCGTCGAACAAATGGGAAGGAACAGCTCGAAACAGCGACAAAGACGACGACGACATTCATTTGGCGAAATGTCACTGGAACACATCTAGCGCGGTTGTGGTTAATCTCACTGCGTCGACGCCGTCGTTCAGTAGAAGAGGGATCTTCGCTTTATACTTGAAGTGCTCAGCAAACAGTCAGCTCAGTTCGACAGACGCCTGCTGAGCGTAATATTGTCATCTGGAGTTGTCAGAGCCGACAGAATGGGCAGGCCGTCAAAGCTGCGACATTCTGGTCGGAAAGCCAGCGACATTAATTAGCTCGCAGTGGTTTGTAGTTGTATGATTCGCACACCTGCGAGCTAATTAATGTGGCTCTGCTGGCTTCCTGTTAGAATAATGTCGTGGGCGGCGGCGGCGGCCATTTTGCATTCTGCTCGGCCTGGATAACTCAGATTACACAATAATGCGCCAGCTCAACAGGCGTCTATCAGTTTGTTTGTTTGTTTGCTTGTTTGCTTCAAAGTCTCGCCAAAGCGAAGGTCCCCTCTTCTACCTGAACGGGCAGCTAAATCGATCGGCCTGAGGTGAGGTTAACTCAATAGCTTGCGCTAAGACAAAACAATTTCAGTGAACTTTAAACTCTGCCAAATGAGATGTCGTCGTCGCGGCGTCGTCTTTGTCGCTGTTCGGGCTGTTCATTCCATTTGTTTCTGAAACATTTTGGTCAATTTTCATTTTTCCACTGGCCCGAGATTCAGCGCAGCCACTTGCTGACTCTCCTCGACTTGGAACGGCCGCCGAGAAACCCAACCTGGAAGCAGCAAATCCATTGAAGTCAGAGCCAGCAGCGGCGGCGCCAGTGTCAGTAAAAGCCAAACTTCTGGCGACGCGGCGGCACCGCAAAGCACAAACTGTCTGTCGACGACGACGACCAACCACTCTCAAGCCTACAAGAACAAAAGATTTCCAATGCTGATTTCCAGTGCCTTGTCGTGAGTGCACTACAATCGAAGTCGATCATTTTTGTTATGAAGTTGTGGCGGTTGTTTGTCTTCTCTGGCCGCCGGACAACACGCAACCACCTGCAATGGAGAGGCTGAGAACTGTAGCGCCAACGATGATTGATGACACAAAGAAAGATAGAGGACAAAATTTTTTAGACCAAACGCACGGCAATGGAGTGGCATTCCATCAAACTGTGCGAGCTGTCGAAGTGAAGTTGTCGTCGTCGTCGGCGTCGGCTGTGAATGGAGGCTGTGGAAAGCCTCAAATTAATTAACTGAAGCCGTTCGTCGAGGCTCGCCATTGTCTTTGAGGCGGCCGATTGCACTTTGGCGAGGCGGTTCCGTCCAGTCGGCCAATGGAATTGGGCCGATTCGAGAAGACGGCGACGAATTGCAACTTTCGAGAGTTCAACTCCGGTCCGGAAGTCTTTACGTCATCATCGATTTACCGTTGTTGTTGTTGCTTGGCTGTCTGGAAGCTGGACACTTGGCCAGAACAATGAGAGCAGAAATTGGCGTGAAAATTGCTGCCAGTTTAGGGCTGCCTCGTTCCATCCATCGGCCGCCTGACCAGTGAATGCTCGCCGCCGCTGCCGCCGCCGGCAAACTCGACGACCATTCAATCCGAGACGACAATTCAATTCCGCTGGCTTCGTTCCTCGGCTCGTCCTCAAATTGGCGCCTTTGGCAGAGGTCAAGTTTGGCCGTCCAGTTGAGCATCGGCTGACATCGATCGGGGGAGCATCTGATGGAATCGCGTGGCGTCGAACTGGCGCCGCCGCCGATCAGCTGAGTATATGGGCAGATGAATTTGCAACAAAGCAAATTAATTCGCATGCATATCAGCGCCAGCCAACTTGTTGCTGTTTTCGTTGTGCCCATTTAGTGTCTTCCGTGTCTGCACTCGGCCGGGCGACTTTCGTGGCTACTTGACGAGCCGTCGACGGCGCCACCGACTGGCCTAATGATTTGCTGTCATCGAGCCTCGACTGTCCATCAGGCGAGTTGTCTGTTCTCGCCGCCGCCAATGCAAGTCATCGGGCGCATTTATATCTTGTTTGGCGCGACAATCATCATCGTAACGAAGCCGAAAGTGGCGCCGGCTCAGCCCTCGAGACATGCGACGGCTCATCTGAGGGGGCGCAGACGACGACGGCGACGGCGACGGCGATGACCATTTCCATGTCCAGTTCGATTCATTATTCCATATTTTCACATTGTGTCAGCGGCGACGTTTATCTTGTTGCCAGTCGGTCAGCCACTCCGCCGGCCAGTCTCGGCAAGGACACATCGAACGTTCGCATATTTAATGGTCGTGAGAGCGGACACACACCTGAGAGTGGCGCTTAGCTGGCAAGCGCCTAATCTAATCTCTCTCGGCCGCCCGTCCGACTTGATTCCCATTCTGCAGGCCCACGAGGTCCAGTCCGGCGGATCACAAGGCTGATGCTAGTCGCCGCCAACGACATCGGCGCCAAACTCTCAACGTCAACATCAACTCCGGCCGATTGATGCAATGATTATTGTCGGCCGTCGGCGTCATTGTGGATCGGTTGCAGTCCAGACGACAGCCGAAGTCGACTGAAATGAAGTGAGAGAGAGACAGAGACAGAGAGGACTGCAAACTTGTGTAAAATCTCTTACAAACTTGAACAAGAGAGAAGGAGAAGAGACGATAGAGGTGGAGAAGGCGACTAAGAAGGAAGCGCCATGGAATGCCCCGTGCAAAGTCCCGTTAAATCTCATTGTTGGCCAGCCAACGAGGCTAGACAATCAGCGGCGATGACGATTGTGACGATAGAGAGTCCACTTGCAAATGACAACTTGTTGACTTGGATCTCACATCAAATGGCCGGCGTCACACACACACACATTTAAATGTATAAATATGATGAATTCCAAATCCTTTCTAACGCCGACAGGACGACAATTGAAATGGAACACATACATTCGCCCAATGAAAATGCAGTCCGCCCGGAATGTTTCACCATGAACTGCTGCTGCTCGGCAGTGGCCCACCTCAGGCGACTGTCTCTGCTCATGGCATCACCTCGCAAGTGGTCATCTTGGGCCTCTGCATGTGCACCTCAGCATTCCATCATCCTGAGATGGAGATCAACAACAAACGAGAGTCATTGGAGTCCATTTGCTATTGTTGTTGACTGTTGTTGGTGGTGGTGGTGTGAACACGACAACAACTTTCCTGCCTCTGCAACCACCTGAAGACGCGCCTGCTCGATGCACATCCTCATCGCATTAGCCGCATTTGTTTGTCGTCGTTCTGCGGCTTCCGCTCGAGCCTCCTGAGCTGCCAACTGCGGCCGGAAACTGGCAGGTTAATTAGGCTCCAAGTCGAGAACAAGAAACTCGAGGCGAACGCCGCCGCCGCCGGCTGCCAACTCATGGAATGCAGCGGGCCAACAATGGAATAATGACACAATTTCCACCTGTGCTGGAGGAGGCTGCAAGGCAAGAAACGAACGAACGTCGAGTTTCAATTACCTGTCGGACCTGATGGAAGTGTCGGCCGAGGATTTTGCGAGGAATGGTGCGCCTTCTGGAATTGTGCCGGAACGAGTAAACAAACAGAAGTCGCTGGTGGCGGCCGTCTCTTCAAGTTCACTGCTCGACCAAAGAGCCTCCAACAAGTGTCCGACCTGCCGTCTGATCGAAGTGGCCCGACGACGACTGACGACGGTGACGGCCATGCTAACAATAACGACATGCTAAGATAATGCCAGGTGGACAAATGTGAGATATTTGTCGGGCGTTTCTCGGCCGGCACTCTGGCAAGACAGCCTCAAGAGGCTCTCTCGCGGGCTTGTCCGATTGGATTGCATTGGATTGAATTGTCGCCGCAGGAGCAGCCCTTTGATGTCCAGTCGCGACGTCGACATTCCTTCCAGGTGATTGTTAGGGGTTAACTCTTTCTCGTCGTCGTCGTCATCATCATCAACATGGCTGCCGTTCCATGTCGTGTGAAATATGAGATGAAAACGAGTTGCAAACACAAAGAGCAACACACAGCGAGAAGAGAACAGCCGGTTGGTAGACGCTTTTGGAGGTCTATTTGTTGTTTGTATTTCTTCTCCTCCTTCTTCAGATGTTGCCGTCGCCGTCGTCGTCGTTGATGTCTCACTTGAGGTGGAAACAACACAACGACGACGACAAACTAGCCTTCTCCTCGGCTGGTCACCAACAGGTCGCCTTAAAATTGAATTTCTAAGATGGATTTTTGAACGAACACAGTCGGATTGTGTGTTTGTCCCACGCCAAGTTGTTGTGTTTGCTCTCGTTTGTTTGTTTGTTTGAATGGCTGGCTGCTCTGTCGGTGTCTGTTCCGCTGGCCAGCCGCCGTCGAATCAATGCAACTGCGTGAATTTCCAGCTTCCTGATGGCTAATCCTGAATGGTTGATCTCTCCGGTAGGTAGTCCCGGCCAGAGTATCAGTTTCAACCAGTCTCGGACGGCGGCACCGACGACGACCACACGCAATCTGGGCGGCCACACACGAAGGGCGTCCGATCGGCGACCACTGGGGCTCATTATCGAGAGCGACACCCAAAGCAGAGGCTCGACGACAAACAACCTCGGACGACATCCAAGCCGACGTCCAGGACACCCCAAGCGAACAATGAACAATGCAAGTAGCTGTCACCTGGCCGCCGCAACGACTACTGTCTGTCTGGCTGTTCGCCCGACTGCCCGTTGTGGAGTGTCTGGGCCGGAAGAGAACCAACTCCGCAAGCATCGACACCACCACCACCACTAACAACAACAACAACTCTTTCGGTTTCCTTTCGGTGGCTGCCTCAACGAGAAGCCGCCGCCAACTGGAAGCCAATCAATCCAGAGCCAATAGACACCGGCGGCTGTACGTGTTTAGCATGGCCGCGTAATTGCAAGCCGCTCGGCAAGTGAGGCGTCGTTCGGCGGCTGATCTATCAGGTTGGTTTGTTGTCGGCGGTGATGAGCCCGGCCTCGGATCACACACGACGACGAGATGGAGGAATACCAAGACGTAAAGACCGACAAGAAGAAGAAGAAGAGGCAGACGAGCGCTAAACTTAGCAGGCCGAGAAGGAGCGAGATCCAATTACTTTGCGGCCGGCCAGCCACTTGCTGGTTGAAGAGGCAAATGATATTGCACACTCGCTGGCAGACTGGAGAGTTACAGTAGTTGTCGTTGAGTCGAGAGTCTTTTTCCGAGCCGTCCGAGCATTTAACTCGGACGGATCGGCTCAATTCCAACAGAATTTAGTGTGTGTGGAGTTTCCTCCTTCAGCCAGACTCTCGAGATGGAGCCAGAACAATCAATGTGATTGAGTAGATGGCCACTACCTTTGATTAGTTTGAACGGCTGTAACTTGCGCACGAAAGTCAGAGCCGATGATGTTGTTGTTGTTGCTGTTGTTGGCGCTTTTGAGAAGAAACCACTTGCCAAAGTGGCACTAATAAATCTCACCGCAAACGGGCAGACCATAAGGGCAATAATACAGGCATAACCAGGCGAAGCTTCGGCGGCGGCGGTGATCAGAGCTAATCAGACTCGTCAGCTCGCCGGAGTGAGTGAGCCGTCACCTGACTGGAGGAGCAGAAGCGGTAGGCACGCTGGATAGTCGGTTGCTCACACCTGAACACGACCAACACGAAGACGATGATGATAAATGTTTTCAGTCTGTGTGTGGCCTTTCAAGAAGACTCTCTGGTGGCCGCGATCACGATTTGGCTGGCGCGCTGATTGGATTGACCGGAAGTTGGACGAGAGGGCAACCAGAGGCAAAGTGAACATCAATCAGAGCCAATCGATCGATGAGTTTTGAGGTTTGAGGTTTGTTTGCCTGATCGGCCGGCGGATCAGATGAACATTTCGGCGATTGTATGAACAATAAAGTGATGATAAAATGTAATCGACGACCAATTTTTCGCCCGCGCACGAGAGGGTGCTCATTATCCCTACCTGTTGGGCTTGGGCGATCGGTCGGTCGGCCAGTCCGTCGGGCCGTTATTTTTTTAGCTCCGCTAACCGAGCGAAAGGTAGTCGACGGTCATTGGTATAAGCCGACTCTCAGAGACGAGCCCAATCGCCGGCAAACAACAACAATCGCCAGCCACTTGATGGATCAGCAAGCAACAACAACGGCATCAACAAATAACGACAACAAGCGATTGTTATTGTGGCTCATCGTCGTCAGTCCACCCAGCCGAGAGATGCCCATCTCTCGGCTGCCGAAGAATGCCCGAGCCAGAGCAGGCCAGTTGCGTGTCACCTGTCGGCTCGGTGGCTGGATAAACAGCACTTTTCAGGGGATCCATCACTTTTCGCATTGATGGATTTTAAACTGCCAATGGGAGAGAAGGAGGCGGCCAGTGAACGATGGCCCAGCCGACTTTCGGGCGCGCACGCAGATTCTGGCCGCCACCGTGTAGCCGGCACTGGTTTCCCCACTTGTTGGCTTGGTGCCGAGCCAGACGAACATTCTTTTTGTGCAGAGACTGTTTACCTGAGAGCGGCGCCTTTGAGGTGCAACATACGTCGTCGCAACTGTCGTCTTCGTGGAATTCCAAATGGATTAAAGAAGCGCCAACCACCACGACACAGCTACTGCGTGGACATCGTCTGAAAGGGAACTCGTGATGGTCGCTCGCCGTCGTTCGTCGGCGAGAAACGAAAGCTGGCGATATTTTCCTCCTCTACTCGGCGCAAGAATGACCAGTGGTCAGTCTCTCTCAGGTCGGCCAGATGGGCTTCTGGGCCTCGCCAAAGCCTCGCACAAGATTCCACCAGCCACTGGCCACAAGATTCTCACCGCCCGTGCAGATGAGTCAGGTGTCTTGTCTGGCTCGGCCCATCTTATAGGTGGACTTGTCGGCGGCGAAAGTTTTGCCATTTAAATGAGCGCCACCATCGCGCCGCCACCGAAAGGGGAGTGAAACTCGCCTCCCTTATTTGCAGGATTTAGGTCAAACTAAGCCGCCCGACGACGACGACTTTCTCTGGTTGGTGTTGATTTTAACTGCGTGAAAAATACAAACAAAACGCAATGGCTCCATGCAAGTCGACTCGTTCCACGGCCTGCAGGTTGCTAGCCGCCAGTCCGTCCCGTCCATCGATTCATCCATCTGACCTAATCTACATGCGCCTCCGCCCGCCAGAAATCAATCGGAGCCTTCAATTTGCGTTTCCGTCAGCTTTGGCGGACCGACCAGCGGCAAAAAGAAGCAAAAATATTGCCCTCAAAGAGTTGCGTCTGCTCGAGATTTGCCAGCAGCAAGTTGCCTGCTTGGGAGTCTAATAGCTACTTGTTGCTGCTGCTGTTGTTTCTATTGGCGCCTCTGCCGCCACTGTTCAATGCAAAACAGTCAAGTGGCCATTGAAGCGCAAACTTGTTAAAGGCAATCCAATGCATTATCATAATCGACGGCAGCGGCGGCGGCCAATTGAATTATTGTTGTTATTTAGGCAAAATTGACTGGCTGAAAGAGTGAGCTGCACATCTCAAATTGAATTGCATTTTTTCTTGGTTTGCTCAGCTCAGCTCTCGTCTGTGTTTATTGTCATTAAAAATTGCCTTTGTTTTTTGCTGCCAGACGCTTGAGAGTGGCTGCCGGACAGCAACAAGTCGACGCTTTGATGGCGATTTCTCACCTCTCCAACACTCTCACAATGGACTGACAGCAGCAGCAGCAGCAGCAACAACAACAACAACAACATCGGCTTTTTAAACTTGATTTTGCATTTGCCTCTGCCACCTGAATGGATTGTATCCACTGGCGCCACCGCTGCTCCTCCTTCGGCCACCCATTTCATTGCCATTTGATTCAATTTGATTCAGCCGCTCAGGTCGCTTCTAATGTCGACAAGAAGACCAGTGGCCGGCCGACCAGAGAGAACCCAAGTGAACTAAAACAATCAGATTGATTAGACTGCAAAGGTAGCAAAATCGGCCAAATGTGACGACAACGGCGGCGACCATCAATTGCGTGTGTCTCTTTGGGTCTGTGTGGCTGCAATGAAATTGAATAAACTCTTAGCCACAGAGGAGACTCGATTTGATCATTATTTTCATATTATAAAACACATAAAAGCTCACCTTTGCTTGCATTGCTCGGCACCCAACTCAATAGAGATGGCCCCACAGACTGACTGAATGGGAGAAAAAGCGTCGCCGCCGCTCCTTTCGACAAAACAATGCTTATCGTCCAAATCAAGACAGCGGCCGATCATCAGACATTAAACGGCCGCCGAATAGCACATTTACAGTTACATTTGGCGCCCTTTGATTCAATGAAACAACAACAACAATCCACAAGAAGACCAACTTTTTCGCGTCATTTGCAGAGGAGAAAAAAGGTTGATTCAAAAATAAGAGAAAATCATTATTATTTAGGGATCATTTAAGTGGACAGGAGAGGAGTTGCTGCTCGCCAGTTTGCAACCACCAGTCGACGATCTTCTGTCACTGTTAGTCAGCTTCCTACCTGCTTTCCCCTACTCTAAAATTAAATCCTTCTTCAGGTATATTCCTCTCAACGTGTCCCTTCGCTGAAAGCCATCAATCTTGCCTAAAAGGAGTGGAGAACATACTTTTGCACGAGCAGATAATCGTTCTCCTTGTTGTTGTTATCCTACATTAACACCAACTGCTAGCTCGACGAATAACTGATTGTTTGCAAAAACTATGCAAACCAGCCAGCCGGGCGGGCAGGCAACAAGTGGGGATCATCAAACAGGGACTAGGAAGAAGAAGGTCGTCCGTGGAGAGGGAATAACTGCTAATTGTTGCTATTAAATCAGTCATTGTCGTGCGTTTCGCGGTACTCAGACGGGAATTGTCTGTTATGTTCTCTATTCTGTCCGACTCTTCTTCCCATTTCCAGGATTGTGTCGGCCTTGCTGGCCGTCGCCGCTTTAATTGGCCCAACTGTCAAGGCCGTTAACTGGTTTTCAAAACAGACTGACAGATATATTTGTTTGTTGTTTGCTTTGTGAGGCATTGTTTTTTTGTTCATCTGTCGCTTGGACTCGCCACATAAACTAAATCATCGCCTCTAATGTCTAATTAACGTTCAATTTAATCACGAAAAAATGATTCTACCCCACAATGCCAACTATTATCTCATGATTTAGCTGCCATGCCGGCCAAGAGATGCATGATTAATATTATTAAAAGAGGATTCTAATTAAAACCAACAAACAAAACTAAATTAAATTCTGCTTACCGCAAAATGGAATGCCCACTGGCAACCAGGTGCCATTGGCTCTGGCAAATGCGACAGGGCGGGCCGAGCAGCTCGTAGCCATTGTCGCAGGTGTAGCTGGCCGCAGTGCCCGCCACGACGTGCGTCGTATTGAAAGTCACACTGGCGTGCGCGGGCGAGCCGGGATAACCGCAGGTGGGCGCGGCCGCCGAGCCCGCCGCCACCGCCGGCTGATCGGCTGCCTGTGATGTTGATGCTGTTGGGTTGGCCTCGCGCTGGGGCCTCTGAAGGCTTCGTCGGTTCAATTCGACATTTGCGCTTCTTAATAGCTGAAAACTGGCGCTCCGTTTCAAACAGCTGCTGATGTTGTGAAGGTGATGAAGGGGTGGAGGTGGAGTTGTTTCTGGTTGTTGGAGCCGGCTGCCACGAGCAGGTGGCCGCTGGGCGATGAGGGAAATTGAGCAAAAACAAGCAAACCGTCAGACTGTAAATGACGGCCTTCAATGATGATAATGGTGATGGTGACATCTTGTTGATTAGTAAACACCTTCGGCTGGATTTGTTTCCGTGGTTGTTGTGCGCCAAATGATTCATGTTGCTGTATTGGTGCTGGCCTCTGATTGGCTTCTCATTCATGTGAGATGTGGTCATGTTCTCGATGACATTCGGACATTGTAGTCTTTCGTTGCAGAGTGTAACTGCATGGATGACACTTTGTTGTTGTTGCAACAGCTGCTGCTGCTGCTGCTTCGTATGATTGTCACTTGTGACTATTTTTGAGATCCACGTCTGTTGATGGCCGCTAATCGACTTCGAGTTGTAATTAAATAATCATCACCGTCGTCATCGATATTAATCGATTTATTTATTCTTGTCCGCTCGCCGAATGTAAGTAAATCATTGTGCCCCTTTAATGAGGCAAAACGATAACCAACGACGACTTGTGGAATGCTGCTGGCGATGTCTTCTCATAGGACGACCACGATGACCACTAAGATCCTGACTATCAATAGTTTGTTGTTTCATCTTGTTTGCACTGACATTTTGCTCTCACTCACTCGAACGAGAAGCTCTCAGATACTTCAGATCGTAAGCTCTGTTTGTTGTCGTTCTTTTTATTCTTCTTTCAATTATTATTATCTTCTTCTTCTTCTTCTTCTTCATGGATGACTCCCTATGAATGATGAGAAATGTTTTCGCTTCTTGTTGCGTGCGGTTTCTGTTTGTCTCTTTGCAAAAATGATCTTATTGAATGGATATTTTCTGAGGTATTGACGACGACGACAACAACAACACAGTAGTAGATTAGAAACAAAACTAAGAGCCGTCGTTTGATGTTTCTTTTTGTTCGTTTCACTTAATTGATCTTGTCTTTGGTTCCTCACTTGAGTTTCTCCCTCAGACGAAGACGACGACGTCCATTAGCTGGGGTTTACCTTCAACTATGGATACTACTACAACTACTATTATTGACAAGTCAACGATAACAAAAAGGGCGACTTTCTATGGGGCGACCATCGGCGGATGATATCTAATGGACGGAATACTAAACGAACTTGATTGATTTTGATAACAATGGAAATTGATTTTCTAAACTCGTTGCTCTATTGGTGTCAGTGCACTTTGACGCAACTGCTGCTGCTGCTACTTGTTGACGTTCCGCACGACAACCACTGTCGCTAATTGATCTTTGATTTCACCCCAAGCAGTTTAGAGTGGAAATGACACAAACAAAAATAACCGACAACAATAACAAAACCAACTCCACTGGCTCGATCCTATTTTGTGAAATCTTTAAACTATATTTGCCGTTGTTGCTGTTGTTGTTGTTGTCGCTCGCCAATGATATCCAACTCACTTCTGATCTAGCAACTCCACTCTGTACTCTGCCTGGCCTCCTCGAAGGAATCTTACCTGGCTTCAATTGTCCAGCTCCACCGTCTTGATTGGGCCATAGCGCATGCGTCTTGATACAAAGGGATGCTATGTAATGTTTTTTGCATCAGGCGCCATCTTTAGGCCGGCGAACTGTTAATTTTGTGCTGGATTTCGCGCAGATCAGCTGATTTCGAGGAACGCAAAGACGAGCGGACTGAGTTTGTCAGCTCGTTGGGAGTTTGTGCACAAATGCGTCAGCTTCGTCTAATGGACTGTGCGGAATCTATGGGACAGACCGAGCTGCCGTCTGGTGCGGCCAAATGAAAACTCTCACCAGTAGTCAGCTCGCCAGCGAAATTAAAAACCATGCGATTTTGGCGTATCATTTTCAGCCTATTTCATCAAAACAAACAACCACAATAATAACAACAAAATGTAATTGTTACTCTGATGCCAAATATCCGATAGACACTCTATTACGTCTCTTACATTATTCTCGTTAGAATTACTGTTATTTAGCACGAATATTTGTAAGCTCACGCGGCCACGCAATCACAAACTAAAAATCACGACCATCATCACCACCACCACAACAACCATCATCTCCCCCGTTTTGTTCAAAATAGGAAAACAAACTACCGCAACGAATAGAATTTCTCCCACTTGTTAGGAAATATCTGATAAGAGATCTCATCAAACCTAATTGTATTGTGTTTTGTTGTCTCACTTCTGTTATATGAAACTGCAAAGCGCGTTCCACGGTGCTTTTTGGGAGCTGCCAGAGGATACTGACAAATAAGCGAGCTTCATCGATATATTAGAGTAAAACGACGAATTGCGGATGACAAGTCAGCATGTCACAAGATCATCGGCAGCAGCACCAACAACAACAACAGCGACTAGGAGCCTTCTATCTTGACCAATCGTCGCTCCAGTGTAAAGCTGGTTGTGGTTTTTTCGAAAACCCGAGTGGCTCGGCTATTGTTCTATTTGTTTTAGGCAATTAAATAGTTATCAACAACAACAACAACAGCATTTATATTACCAACAACAACAACTGCAGCAGCTTTGGCAACACCATCATCAACATCAACAACATCAACAAGGAGTTTCATGTCCAGGGGGCAGCAAACCTTTCAGCCGCATCAGCAACAGCAACAATCATTAGTGAGTCCTCAAAATCAACAACTCATATCTGAAATCCAGGCCCTAAGGAGGACAATAATCAGTAAACCCAGTGGTGATAACTATATTAGTCAAAATAGTCCCTCAAATGAGACATTGAATAGCGGTGATCAAGCAAGCACATCATCAACAACGACCATCAACAATACCAGTACAACAACGAATAATTCGGCCAGTGGAGGCACCAGCGGTGGCGGCCTGAATCCAGGCAATTTGTTTAGCAATATTACTAGTCCAAGTTCTATAGTCATGATGGGATATGATACATTGACCAATTTACACAATACCATCATCAATACGGCCAGAAGTCGTCGTTTCTGGGCCAGTCCCAGTGCATCGGCGGACAATGTTGATAGTTCGTCCGTTCACAGTACTAGCCAATCGAAGTATCAGATGAGACCGAAGGGCCGAAAACAATGGAGCAACATCATCAACAATGCCAGCTCGGGCCGCAAATCCTCGCTGGACCAGATGAATTTTGGTACGATGTTGCCTGGATGGATTGCCTGAATCATACGAACAGATTTGCCAAAAGAATATCTAGCCACAGAGAGGAGACCAGACAAGGTATAAATGATCTATCTGATATGGTGCATAAGTTCTACGAGAAGATGTCGCAACGTTTCGAGGCCCAATTGATCTATAAGGGCGCCAGTTCGGATCAATTGGAGTTACTCAATGATAATATGGAACGAATATTGAACGAGCACATATATCATGCAACCTCGGCCAGGATAATCAATGAGGATGAAGATCATAATATGGCCATCCAGAAACGTATTAGATCACTTAGTTGGATAACTGTTGAGCATCTCGAGATTGAGATTGACTTTCAGCGGCCCATCGTGCACGATCTATTGGACAAGGCAATCTGTCAGATGGTTGAGATGAACTCGAGGACATCGTCGATAGATAAACTGGAATGTATTGTCCAATGTAGTAAGACAATCTTTGAACTGATCCAACATGGACAACCGAAGGGCGCCACAAATGCATCTATACCGGCCAGTGCCGATCAGTTCCTACCTGTACTGGTGTTTGTTGTTATCCAAGCCAACCCGCCGATGTTGCCTGCCGATGTCAAATTCCTCACTAGATTCTCGAATCCACGAAGATTGATGAGCGGCGAAACTGGTTATTATTTTACAAACTTATGTTGTGCCCTGGAGTTCATTGAGAAGGCAAGCGGAGCCTCTCTGAATATTAGCGAAGAGGAATTCAATAGATACATGTCGGGCGAGGCGATACCGAGACAAAGAGTCAATTTCACACCTATTTATGTGATGGCCTTAGAACGATGTGCTCAAATGATGCCGCTCTCAAGGAATTAAAGGAGCGTAATGAGACTAGATATGAACGGATCGAGAGCCTATTAGAACAAATAGATGTACACCTGAAACAAATAAGGCCAAATTGAATGAGGTTCACCTGTTTTCAACGAATTTGCAAGGGAAACTGAAACCAGACTTGCCAGAGTTCTATTTGGACCTGAAAGAAAGAAGCCCAGAAGTGGCTACCAGATTGATTCCATCTCGATTCAGACACACTATTTAATAAATAGATTTTAGGTGATTACATTACGTTTGTGTTGATCATCAAACCCGTATCATCTTGGTTTTTGTGACATTGTCATCACTTATTATGATTGTAGTGTTATGAACCTCCCTGCAAACTCACACACAAATTGTGTAGAGTATACAAAAATTCCTTGCAATATGGAGGTATTGTTGTCAATTACCAATCAAATTATTATTGTGATGAGTGATGCTATTATTCCTCGATGATATTGTTGTTTAGGTGATAGTCATCTTGTATGGTGTGATGCATGAGTGACAATGCTTAAATTACACATGGCAATTGAACGTAACGTAAGGCAAAACCAATTTGCGAATTGAGGGCATTCTGGGTTTGGTCGGCATTTGAGCGGACCTTCAATTGGAACGGCTTCGATCTTGATATGATGACATTCGATTCAATCAATTTGGTGCCACAGAATCGGTCCTCGCCTGGCCCAATGCCATCGTTGCTTCCCTGGTCGACACCAATGAAGTCGTCGTTGTTGCACATTCCACCTGTTGAGCCGCCTAGATCGGTCATGTTTCCATCGTATGGAGCACCGAATGAGAACGATTGCGGGTGCTCGGTTTCCACTTGATGGCGCAGAAGTTCTCTTCAACACGAATACATGAAGTGTATCTCAGATTGGACAAGTAACGAGCACGTCCTCCATCTTGGGCCCATAGTTGAAACTCTTGACGATGGCCGATGGGCTTCTAAAGTATATTGCATGCAACCAGATGGCGCCATGTCCAGATTGTTGCAACCAATCATGTTGATCTTGATCTTCCATTTACGTACAATCTTTTCTCCGTTAGAAACAACAGACAACACAACTGGATTGGCACTGCCTCGGCCCATGTCAATGTACACTATTAATTGGATAAAAGTTGCGAATGTTAGCATTCGTTCGAATCTACAGGAAATATTAACTTACAACAATTAATTGAATTGAAACTTACTGTGCTGTCCAGAGTTTTCACCACAAAGGATTGGCAGTCTCTCGCCGACTGTAGTACGAACCATGAACGAGTCTGTTGTACACAAACCATTCTCGTCTGGTTGGGCCAATGAAATCCTCGAAATCGAGACGCAACTGGCAGACGTTGTTTGCCTTCTCAATGGTCACCTGACAAGTGTCAGTTCCATTCTCTCCTTGGGGTATTGTGGGTTCACAAAGGTGGTCTCGTTTTGATTTGTTGTTCCGCCGCAAGTGAACTGAATTGTGTGGATTTTTTCAAGGACAGAGGATTTTTAATTTTGTTCATCTCCATACTCTTAAAGTATCGTTGAATCAACATGGACATGAACGTAGATATGACACTTACCTTGAACGAACAACAGGTTCCGTAACCATTGGCACACAGGTTCCAATGTTGGTACCGGCACGACGCGAGCATTCAGCATCGGCTAAACATGTTCCTGATTCTTGGTCGGGGTTTGAGCAAGCGGTATTCTGGTATCTAACGATGTGGGTGATGCCGATGATTGATGGAGGCCTAAATTGAGCATATGATGAGGTAACTGCAATTGCAAATAGTAGGATAAGAGTATTACTGAGTGATTGGATCATCTTGACTGTTTTCTAGAAGGCTTGTTTGTTGAATAATGTATGCGAGTTCAATAAATTAAATAAGTTAATTAATAGTAAAGATTATTGTTGTTAGCTTATCTAGACTCCATACGATCTGAAGCTGATTATCATCAATTGTTTTGCTTTGATACGAACCGATCAAGCACAGGCTGGTTTCTGATTGTTGACTGGAATTTGTTTCTTTTTCTTCTCCTTTTCCAGTTTTCGTCAGCAGAAGCGGCGGCAGTGGTGGCGTCGCGGAGAGTTGATTGCTTTCTTAACAGAGTTGCTCGGCCACTTTGAGAAGTTCGTCCGGTAAAGTCAAGTATGCTTAGATTTCTTATGACTTGGCATTGAAATCGTCCGTCGAGCTGCATTAATGCTACCTGTTCTGCGTGCATCGATGTCCAAGCTGGGCTTGTAGGAACAGGAAGAGGTTATGTGGAAGCCATTGCCGGTTGTTCGAGGGTAAGAGAGTTCATTCACTGGGTAAGTCTTCCATGTGAGAGGGATCTAGAACCCGACAGGTCTCCATCATTAGTGCTGTAATATTGTAATGGTTATCTCTCTTGGAGGGAGAGATTTACTCGCGTTTGTGCCGTCTCCTCTCGTTTATCAGTGACCGCCGTCGTGTTTTGCTCCATGGCTCATGTGAGTTGAGTACCTGAAAGACGAACAGAGAGGGAGAGAGCTCTTGTGTGAGACAGGTGAATAAATTACCAGTATATTTAGTCATCTGAGTTTGCCTCAACACACGACACTCAAACATTCAAATGGTCCAATGGTTAGTTAGTGAGCCCGGCAAGCGAGTTGCGTCGAGTTTACATCAGGTGTGCAAGGCAAGATGAGTTTCCTGTCTCCATTTCGGATGCTTGGCGTCGTCTTAGCTTGCAAGCTAAAAATAAAATGAATGGGCAAATGAATTAAAAATGAAGGTCAACGAATCTCAACCAATTGAGCCTTTTCTCATTTTGCTCGAGCTTAGCGAGTCTAGTTGCTGTTGTTGTGGATCATGGTGATGTTGGTTAGTCGAACTGGTTGACTGAGTAGACGAGCAAAGAGATTTTACGATCCCTAATGTGAATTCTTTACTACCTCTTACCGAGCAATCCTTGTGGCATCACTTGTATCACTGAACTGCAAAACCCTCACATGATCATGTCTAAAAACCCTGGGATAGCGTCTTCGAATTATTAAGAGCATACTAGCGAGACTATCTGGCGATTATTACCCAGAGTGTTGCCATCTGATTTCATCAACATCATCTTGATACCCCGGCGTACAACCTGTTACTCTACTCGGGCGTCAGGTGGCTCTTTTCTCGTTTTATGGCCTAGCTCTGGTGAGGCTGAATGTAAGTTGGAGAATCACATACATGAATGGGATACAAAGAAGAAGTTAGTTAGTTGGTTGGTCTGTGTGTATTCTCAAGATGAAGGCGTGAGCTCAAAACCACTTGATCTAATATTCTTGCCCTATTTGTCTGACCATCTGTTAACTTGTAGATGTAGTTAATCTGGCTTTCATCTAAGTTATGTTCTTCGTGTATTCAAATGTTTGTGTTCAAGACTATTAACTAGAGCAGGTTAGGGTATCTTCAGGCAGTATTACAATCATGTTGTCCTACATATACTAAGATACTGGTAACTGAACCATAATTTTCATCTAGATGACCAATTTCTCTAATTTCTTCTTCTTATTGGTTAGTGGACGTCGTTGTCTTCTCATTATATGATTTCTATTTTCGGTGACTAGTGAAAGGGTTCCACAACTTAGTAATTGAATGGATCAAGTGAAATGAAACGAATGTCCACCGGTATTTATAGTGACGGCAAAGGCGATGTGTCGTACGGAATAGGGCGTATTCGGCAGACGAAGGTGGCGCGAATCCACCACAGGCCAGTTTGGCGCCTTACACAATGCAACGCTGAGCGTCACGCGTCAGTTCGGTGATTTTTTCAGCGAATTTCGCGGATTCGGCACAATTCGATATCGAATCTTGTCCAGTGCACGTAGCCGAGCGCGCGCCGAATCCTTTCAGGCGGCCAACAGCACCACCAAAGTGGGATTGTCGTTCGCTGTGTCGTCACTTTTGGCGGTTGAACAGGAGCTTTGAAGAGACCAGAACAATTGTTGCTCAATACAAAACAGAATGAATCCTGACATTGACCAATCATTCCGGACAGTGCCTCTGATGCGAGCACTCATGTTTTATTGTTATTATTATATCATCCTTATTATCATATAAATAAGTATCATTATTGATTTTATATAAATAATTTCATTCATCAAATAATAATTATCATTATCTAAAAGTTGTAAGTGTGTTGTTGTATTGTTGATTATTCGCGCGTGTTATAATCAATGCCTAAATGCTTGAGTAGCAGGTTCTTAAATTAATAAAAACTGAAGAAAATATCATATTATCATCAAACCTCTTCATATGTATGTTCCGTAAAGAATGGTAAGTTAAAGCCAAGTGGGGGTGAGTGAGATATCTTCCTCAATCATTCAATCACATAACACAAGGCAATTGGACGTATCTCATGGCGAACCCTATCTGCGAATTGAGGGCATTCTGGGTCTGATCCACATTTGAGCGTACCTTCAATTGGAATGGCTTCGAGCGCGATATTATGGTATTCGAATCGAGTAGTCTCGTTCCACAGAATCTATCCTCGCCTGGACCAACACCATCGGCACTGCCCTGGTCGACGCCAATGAAGTCATCATTATTACACAATCCACCAGCTGAACCGCCCAAGTCGGTGACATTACCCTCGAATGGGCTACCAAATGAGAACGAGTTTGGTTGTTCGGTCTCCCCATTTGATGGCGCAAAAGTTCTCCTCCACCCTAATACAGGTCGTGTACCTTAAATTGGACAAGTATCTTGCGCGTCCTCGATCCTTGTGCCATAATTGAAACTCTTGATAACTGCCGACGGGCTTCTATAATACTGCATACAACCCGAGGAGCCATGTCAATGTTGTTACATGGAATCATATTGATCCTAATCTTCCACTTACGCGACATTCTATCTCCATTGGAGACCACCGACAGGACCACTGGATTTGCGCTACCTCTACCCATGTCAATGTAAATGTGTTGCTTGGCATTGTCACCGCAAAGGATTGGCAGACGTTCGCCGACAGTTGTTCTTACCATGAACGAATCAGTGGTACATAGACCATTCTCGTCTGGTTGGGCCAGTTTAAACTCATCAAAGTCCAATCTGAGCTGGCAAACATTTGGTGTCTTCTCGATGGTCACCTGGCAAGTGTATGTTCCGTTCTCGCCATTTGGATACTGTGGGTTCACGAAGATGGTCTCATTTTTGACTGGTTGTACCACCACAAGTGAACTAAATATAATGATTATCATCGGGGAGATAAAAGAAGGATCATGATAATAATTAGTCAAGGCTGAACCCATACAAGCGATGTGATGTGTATATGACACAACACAACAAAGGTAAATTAGATCATCATCGTCATCTTATCAATGTGAGTTGTCTGGCCAAGTGGACGGATTCTCTTTCCTTATAATTTTCTCATAATCATGTATCTTCATTCATCACCATCATCTCAAGAGACACTTACCTTAAATGTACAACAGGCTCCAGCGCCATTGGCACAAGCGCCACTGTTGGTGCCGCCCTTGCGCTCACAGTCGCCCGGACTCAGACAGGTACCCGATTCGTTGCTGTCGCCACGGCAAGCGGTGTTTTGAAAGCGCATCATAGTGGCTTGTTGCTGGAATCCCCAAACAGAGCCGCCCGAAGAAGCCTTGAGCCTCTACCTGAGTGCCCAGGACGAGAACTCCGGCCAGAAGCCAGAGTATACGATTGAAGCTTGACATTTTGGAGATGAGATTATTTAATTGGAAGTGCTTGTGTGACTATGACTCTCTTGATGACGCAATACTGCTAATTGCTTCTATGTTAACAGTTATGTGCTAGGTGAGTATTGGTCCGTTATGAGAATGTTTCAACTTTGACTAACATGAGATACTTGACTACTTTTACTACAGCTGCAACTCCTTGGTCTGGGGCGATTTGTTTTCACCAGTTGGAGATCAGAATAGCAACTGTTCTCGCATTCAAGGCCACAATGCTACTTAAATACTGTTTTCTCCTTCGAGATACCAACAACAATCTAGCTGACGACGCCGACGAAGATGTGAGATCTCGGAAGAAAGAAGAAATTGTTTCCCCTCGCCTTTTCATGATTACGGCAACTCCACTGACCAAGTTTTAGGCTTGATTGCATCACAACCAACACACAAGGAGACAGGTGGCCAGCAGCGTCCGAGCTCCAAGGCCGAGCCAGCATAATCTCCGAGGACGAAGAGATGGATAAAGAAGGAGAGAGAATACACAATCTCACGAGTCAGTCCACCCTTTCAGCGGCATCATTCCAGTGGCTAGCCCATGACCGTTATTTCATCATCGAGCAAACCCATTGATCTTGTTGTCGCTTGCGTTTGTTTTACTGCTGTGTTATGTTATTGTGTTTATAATGCCGCCGAGGTCCACCTCCATGTTGATGTTGTAAACGAGGCGTTAAACTTGACCGATACAGCAGTGGTCAGCTAGCCCGTCGACGACTATCACTATTGAGAACAGAGGTTACATGATGAAGATAAGCAGGAGAATAAGAAGCCAAAGGAGGAGAAGGAGGAGGAATCACAGTATATTATGCCCTGGACACACAGCAAAGTAATAGCGGGCACAGGTAGGAGCATCAGCGCTAGCAGCATCGGCAACAATGGTCTTGAAAAAACAGACAGATAATATAATGGCTCATTGTTGTGTGCCAAATTGTTTGTAAATCCCCGCCTTTGGAAAGTTGTGTGGACTGGCCAGGTAAGTTGTCCGTTTCCAGCAAGACTCGCGCTCAGTCCACCTCGAGGGACAAGATTTATTGATGATGTTGTTGTTGCTGCTGCTGCTGCATTTACAAAAGTAGCAACTTTAATCTAGCTATTGTAATGCTTTTCTATTTAGGCCCTCGAGGATGCTGCACACACGCAGCACATTTATATCCAATCCACCATCTACACCTGTTGCAGGCAGTACAGTTTGTCCGAGCAGTCCGGCCAGCAAGAGAAAGAAGCAATTTAAGGAGAGTTGAATGGCGGAGAAAAGAACTACTCGCTCGAATGGCATCATCAGAGTACAGTTGCGTCTGGACTGTCCGACGACTGGCTAGGAAAACGTTCGGCAAGTCATGGCCGCATCGATATGGGCTTGCTAGCCGGCTGGCTGGCAGGCTGGCCGCTTCTTTGATGAGGCTCAATCCGACCAATGTCTAGCCAACCAGACCGACTGACTGAGAGCGTTTTATTTGGAAAAGGATGCCGCCGGCGCCATTGCCATCGTCACCACTACCTGCGAGACACGACGGCCATGTAAGCATTCTCATTGTTAGCCGAATTCGAAGGATCAGCCAGACGGACCAACCACTGGCAATGAAAAGGATTTTCATCACTACATCCAGCCTGGCCGTGGATGGAGCAGAAGGAGGAGGAGGAGGAGGAAAAAAGGAGAAGAAGATCTAACTTATCGCATGCTGATTGGTTCAGATTCACCTACTTACAGGTGGAGGCAAGACTCCCGCGTCCATCGCAAGAGCATCGCATCGCATAGAGCATCTGTATTGCTCACAGCGTGATAGGAATGTGATCAAAATTCACCTACTTCGCTGGACGGCAAGCCCAGGTTGAGAGTCTGTGCAATTCCGCCGACCAAACGGACTGTGGACGTCTGTTGTCTGAATATCGTGAAGGTCGAGCGGGCACGACGAGCACCAGCCAGTCGGTAGACTTCTAATTGGATCCATTCATTGATTGATTGGCTAACTGGCTGGCCCACTCAAGAATCAGTGTCGAATGCACCCATTTGCGGGCCATAGCGCAAACTGCAACGGCCCAAACTCCACGGACAGACCGGCTGAAGTGGTCGTTGGTGGCCACTTATACGAGCCATCCGTGGACACATGCAAACTCATCCAAGTTTGTATATCCCAGTATTTTCTTTTGTGTGTCCTAAATTTTATTCATTTTCCTCTTGTTACTACCTTTTCTATTATTTTTTCCGTCTATCCGAGGGTAGGCCAAGTCCACCTTGATGATTGTATAATGTAACATACATTAATTTGATCAATTTCGCTGCCAACCTTCTCGAATGACATGTGGCTTTTTCTTTCGTCATCACACTCGAGATACGATACTCACTCAATCTGTGCAATTGTTAATTTCTCATGCGACTTAAATTGGTAAGAAAAATGTATGGACCATCACATGTTGGTTTTCCCGTGAGAGACAAACACGGCTATGGCCCTTCTTGACCCCCTGAACTTCAGGAACTCATTGTTGATCGACCTATTTGGTTCTTCAGAGTTAAACAGAAATTCTACTTTTATTCTTTTATTTATAAATAAATAAATATTTGCGTTCGTTCGTTTGTTTTTACAGCTACACAATTCTATGTGATTTTCTATGCACTGTATGAGTAATCGATTGACAAAGATGCCACTCAAAGGACAGGGATGCCTTGCATAATTTCGTTTGTTTTCGAACTATTTGTGGGTTGTTGTTTTCCTCATACTGATGATAAGTATGACGACCTAAACCCTTGGACCATGGTGGTTTTCGGTCAGGACCAGTCCAGTTCGAGTCGAGGCCACTTCAATCCGCTTAGATGACACACGGTAATTGGACATATCGTAACGAGAAGCCCACCTGAGAATTGAGCGCATTCTGAGTCTGGTCGGCGTTCGATTTCACCTTCAATTGGAATGGTTTGGAGCGCGAAATGATGGCATTCGATTCGAGCAGTTTAGTTCCACAGAATCTGTCCTCGCCTTGGCCTATGCCGTCGACACTGCCTTGGTCGACGCCGATGAAGTCGTCTGTGTTGCACATGCCGCCTGTTGAGCCGCCGATGTCGGTGATGTTGGCGGCTGTGTGGGGTTTGGTTTGGTTATCATTATATACGAGATGGTTAATAATCAACGCTGAAGACGAGGGCTTGTCTATCTAATTAATCAACAAACAGCATTGGTATACTCACCTTCGAATGGCGATCCGAACGAGAAGAGTGCAGGGACTCAGTTTCCCACTTGATGGCACAGAAGTTCTCCTCGACACGTACACAGGACGTGTAGCGCAAGTTGGACAGGTATCGGGCTCGTCCGTCCAGACGCGGCCCGTAGTTGAAAGCTTCTGATTACAGCCGACGGACTCCTGAAGCATTGCATACAACCAGATGGCGCCATGTCCAGGTTGTTGCAGTTGATCATGTTGATCTTAATCTTCCAGCGTCTGGTGACGCGATCGCCATTAGAGACCACCGACAAGACCACTGGATTGGCACTGCCTCGGCCCATGTCGATGTACACTGGAGTTTGGGTTGGATACATTTGACGGATGAGTTTGGTTCCTACAATTGTAAACGATGATCAAATCACTAGAGGTTATACTTACTGTGTTGTCCTCCGTTTTCACCGCAAAGAATTGGCAGTCTCTCGCCGACTGTCGTACGGACCATGAACGAGTCCGTTGTACACAAACCATTCTCGTCCGGCTGGGCCAATGAACTCCTCGAAGTCTAGCCTGAGCTGGCAGACATTGGGCGACTTCTCGATGGTCACCTGGCAGGTTTCGGTTCCGTTCTCGCCGCGCGGATAGTTGGGGTTCACAAAGGTGGTCTCATTTTGACTTGTCGTTCCTCCGCAGGTGAACTGTACGATGTGTGTGAGTGATATAGTTGTTGTAGTAGTCGCAGCACTGGTTACATTTGCTGGCCGAGATTGTCTTGGTGTTGGTGTTTGTATTGTTCTCGTCCTCGTCCTCGTTCTTGGTCTGCTCCTCATACATGTATATGCATAATACCTCATCAGCCACTCATACTTACCTTGAAGGAACAGCAAGAGCCGTAGCCATTGGCGCAGGTGCCAATGTTGATGCCGGCCCGACGCGCGCACTCGTTGTCGGACAGACAGGTGCCCGACTCGTCCTGGTCATTGTGGCAGGCGGTGTTCTGGAACCTCAGCAGGTTCACCAGGGCGGCCATGGAGGGACCCGACCGCTGGCCGACGGCGCCGAGGCCATCACGACGAGGCCCAGGGCCATCAGGAGGAGACTTGCTCTTGTCATTGTGTGTGTATGTGTGTGTGTGTTTGAGGTGTTTGCGTGTTGTTTGACTGGCTACCGCTGATGTTATTGTTGATGTTACTTTGTTTCGTGGATCCAACTACTAGTCTGAGGTTGTAATTATAACATGTGCTTATAATGACTTACTGGCGACTACTAAAGACGCTTCGTTTTGTCCCAATTCAATTATACGACGAATTCTCAGTCTTTCTCTCTGTGTGTCAGACTCAATCAACAGGCTGTGATGTTCCGCTAGCTGCTTGCAAATGATTCGAGATTGGCGAGACGTCTCGGCGTCGAGATGTGCCAAGTTCCATTTCCGAAATAGCGGACATCTGGCAGGTGGCGGCCGGCGGTCGCATACACACAGAAAACGGTGCTAGTCAACCAACAGCCAACAACCGACAACCAGCCGCCCAACGGAACGCACACAATCCTCAAGTGTTGACTTAGAGTCGAGTGGAGATGGAATATGCAAGGATTGCATTGCCTCGGCCCTTCTCGGCCTGCAAAGTCAACATGTCGTCGTCGTCGCCACCGTCGCCATCGCCGTCGACGTCCATCCGGCCCGGCGTCGTTGTGATTCTCGTCGTGTCGCCGGTGAGGCCAGCGAACGATCTTGAACTTGAAACCTGAGCGGAGAGCACCGCCACGACGCTGCCCCTCCTAAGAGTGTATCGACCTTTATTATCACATACACCACAAGAGTTGAACGCGTCTCTGTCGATGACGACGGCGGCTATGGCTGTGGCGACGGCGGCGAGGCTCGTATCAGTTTATGGAAAGTTGCATGCACATTCGTTGTTGTTGTTGTTGTTTAATTGATATCGACTCACCTTGACCATGCCCGGCGTCTCGTCTGCTGGTGCTCCTCCTCCTCCTCTTCCTTCGTCCACATCCCCTCAGAGTTGACCTCTTCCAAGATAAACGAGATTACTAATTTTCTCTCTGTCTATTCAATTAAACTTGAACTCTGCCGGCGAAATGTTCGCCAACTAGTTTTGGCGTCTCCTTAATCAGTCCGGCTCCCTAATGACGCCGTGCCAAAGAGGCGGACACAACTCGTCCAGCATACAAAACTCGTTACGAGCTGATGGCGATAAAACTCAACTCAGGCAAACTAAATCAGCAGCAGTAGCTTGTTGTCCGGCTGATTTCGTGAGACTTCCTCGTACTTCACTTCAATTCTGGCCGGACCTTCTGGGACCTTCCCGGCGCTGCTGTCGGCCTGTCCGGCGGCAGCAGCAGCGCCATCGCGGCCACATCATATAAAATCTGTCCTCGCCTATTGGAGTCGTGGCAGTGGCCATTAGATGGATGCTATCCTAAGGTTGTTGTTGTATCGTTCACAAAGACAGTAAATACGACGACGTCGGCGGCTTATGCTGCTGCTGCCACTACTGCTGCTCTCACTCGCGCCAAAACTTGTACTTGTTGGCGTTGCTGGGCCGAGCTGGGCCGGATGGAATGGGATGGGACGGGATGAGACTCTCTTTCAGTTAGAGATACAAAGTTGTTCTCATTGCGATGATTTGGAGCCGTAGCCACTGGCGTCCATTCATTCCTCTCGTTCAGTCGCGTTTTGCACGTTCTATGTTGAAAGTTTTTTCAGTGTCGCTCGGCAAGACTTATTGCTTATTATTATTATTATTATTAGAGATTTATATTCCATTGTATTAGCAACATAACCTAAAGATCTAGCACCAAATCAATCCAAGATGATTAAGTGGTCACCTGTGCAAGCAACGACAATGCTGACGCTGTTGGGCCTGCTGGCCGTGGCGCGTCTCAGCTCGGCCCAGTTCAGGGGGCCAGTTCGGCGGCGGCCGTCCGCTGACACTGCCCGCCCTGCTGACCATCGTCCGCTTCCAGAACACCGCCTGCCAGGGCGAACAACGAGACTCGGGCACCTGTTTGGCCGAACAGGAGTGCTCGCGCCGGGGCGGCCAGAGTGTGGGCCCATGCGCGAGCGGCTACGCCACCTGCTGTACCTTCAAGGTGAGTCTAGGCGACGGATTGATGAAATTAATGAATCATAGGGCGCATATTAACAACATCATCTACCCCAAATACTATCCACCACACAACTCAGTTCACCTGCGGCGGCAAGACCAACCAGAACGAGACCACCTTCGTGAATCCAGGCTATCCAAGGGGCGACAATGGCACGGACACCTGTCAGGTGACCATAGAGAAGTCACCGAACGTGTCAGCTTCGGCTGGACTTTGAGGACTTCACGCTGGCCCAACCGGACGAGAATGGCCTCTGTACCACCGACTCGTTCATGGTCCGAACGACTGTCGGCGAGCGCCTGCCCATCATTTGCGGCGAGAACTCTGGCCAACACAGTAAGTATCTGATGATTGCATTTATCATCTAACTATGACAACATTTGTAGATGAGAAGCGACTTGAATTGACCAACAAAATACCCTCCAAACCCTACAGTGTACATCGACATGGGCCGAGGCAGTGCCAATCCGGTGGTCTTGTCAGTGGTGTCCAATGGGGACCGACTTGCGAGGCGCTG
Organism: Oxytropis ochrocephala; assembly: GCA_020916435.1. NCBI lineage: Eukaryota > Viridiplantae > Streptophyta > Magnoliopsida > Fabales > Fabaceae > Oxytropis > Oxytropis ochrocephala. The sequence continues at coordinate 400,889 of JAJHUT010000092.1, forward strand.
GAAGATCAAGATCAACATGATCGCCTGCAACAACCTGGACATGGCGCCATCTGGTTGCATGCAATACTTCCAGGAGTCCATCGGCCGTCGTGAAGAGCTTCAACTTTGGCCCAAAGGTTGAAAGTCGTGCTCGTTACCTGTCCAACTTGCGCTACACTGCCTGCGTCCGGGTGGAGGAGAACTTCTGTGCCATCAAATGGGAGACAGACTACCCAAGTGCCTTCTCTTTCGGGGCTCCTGGCGACTGTAAGTATCCATTGCCTAATAGATGAATGATGTGTTCACCTCTGCCTAATTCCAATTTAATAACTAACCATCTGATTGATTTTCCACGTTCCCACAATCAACAGCATCCAATGCCACTGAATTGGGCGGCTACTCGGGCGGTGCCTGTAACGACGACGACTTCCTTGGCATCGACCAGGGCAGTATGGACGGCGTGGCGCCCGGCGAGGACAGATTCTGCGGAACCAGACTGACCGACTCCAATTCGGTCATCTCCAAGTCGAAGCCCTTCCAGTTGAAGGTCCGCTCCAACTCAGACCAGCAACAGAATGCCCTCAACTCGCAAATTGGCTTTGCCCTTCGAGTACGTCCAGTTGCCTTGCGTTATTTGAGCAACCCAACCACACCGACACTTACAATAATGATCCTTCACCTGGCTAATGTAAATGTAAATAAACTCACCTGGTCCACTGCTGGACACTATATAGAAAACAAATAGATAGCCAGCCATAGTCGTGATGAATGTTTAATTAGTTTATTTATTGCTTCAAGAGGCTCTTCCATTTTTCTCCTCTCATGTCTTTCTTGAACGACATTCCGACGTCTCGTCTAAAGTGTAATTAATCTAGAATTCCATCGACGGCCACTTCATGATGATGATGATGAACTGCACTTCAAACATATTTGCATCTTCGCTGCATTAGAATTCGACTGTGGACAACCAGCTAATTAGAATGAGGTTTTCGGATCGAGATTTGTGGTTTATTGGCTCTTCTGGTCGTCCATTTCTGGTTGGCCATATCGCCGTCGATTAATCAATTGATAAGATGCAAATCTTTGAAGCACAAAAACAAATGAAGGCCAGTTCCAATCTGGCGAAATAATTTGTTTTATGGCCCTCTACAGTGTCGCCGAAACGTCGGACGTCAAATCATTCGTCAGATGATCATCTTGATTAGTGGAAGGCAACCTGTGAGAATTCCTCGCACGCCAGCTGGACGTTGGCGCCATCGCCGCGTTCTTTGGCGGCGTCGGCGTCCTCCTGGTGGTGGTGGTCGTTGTGGTTGCTTGGTTGCCCGTCCGATGCTCGGCCATCATCATGAATGGCGACTCGCTCGATTGTCTGCCGGCGCCTACTGGCTGGTACTCGTCGCCGGATACTGACAGGTGATGTTGCTGCTGCGGCTGCTGATAATGCTGATAGTGGTCGAGATACTTGCTTTGAGTGGCCACAAAGTGAGTGTTGCCGGTTTGTTGCTGCAAATAGTTGCTCGCCTGGTTGCTATAATAAAGTTGCTGGTGCTGGTGCTGTTGCTGGTGCCTCTCGTGAGTGTAGTAGTGCGCATTAATATAGCTGTCGTTGGTTTCTATTTGTTGTTGTTGCTGATGGTGGTGGTGGTGCTGCTGTTGCTGGTGCCAGTGATGTGCATTTGTTTGGGGCAAATCCACGTGTTGTTGGTGGTGCTGCTGTGAAACAGATCACTGCTTGAGACTTGGCTCTGGTGAGGATGAAACGAATTCTGATTGATATGCAAGTCGACTTGTTGCTGGTGCTGCTGCTGGTGGCCGACTTTAGGTTGATATGAGCTCAGGTAAGATTGTCGGGCGGGCGTCAATGTGTTTGGCTCTAAGCTCATGCTTTGGTCTGCATTCATCTGCTGGTAGGACATAGACGTCTCATTGATTGGTATTGCACTGTTCTGTTGGAGGCAGTTGATTTGTTGATGTCTGTTGCTGCCGTTAGAGGGCAACTTGTGTCCTTTGCGACCCGTGGAATTGCTGTATCTGGAGGTCTTCTTGTCCATCAGGCTGGCCTTGATTGGGTCATCGAGGGGCTGCGATGATGGCGGCGAACATAAGTGCTGACTGAACGACGAGACGAGCGAGTCGAGTATGTTGGTGGTGGTTGATGTGGGATAGGAGTCGGCCTGAGTGGACGAAGACTTGTTTCGTCGCCCATCGTCGTGGTCTTTGTAGGCATTGGCTGGGCCGTCATCGGCTCGCAAGTGGCCGACCTGGATGGAGCCGGCGGTGATGGGTACACATTAGATGGCACTTGGGTTGAGGTGTCGCCGGCGAAGGTGTCGCTCGCAGTTTGTTGGCTGTTGATTAACAATAGTGAAGTCGAGTGATTGTTGTTGTTAGATGAGACGGACGACGAAGACGACAGTGAGTGAGAGTGACGACGACCCACTGCCACCTGTCGATGGTCCCGACGTCGAGTGCACCTGCTGCTGTTGCTTGGTACGCTTCCGGAACTTGGCCCGCCTGTTCTGGAACCACACCTGGATTCTGGCCGCGTCCAGTTTCGTCTCGTTGGCCAGCTCCTCGCGCCGGTGCACGTCCGGGTAGTGGGTCCGATTGAAGGCCTGTTCCAGCTCGTGCAGCTGGGCCGGACTGAACGAGGTCCGGTACCTCTTCGTTCGCATTATATTGATATTGAACAACATCATCGATCCATCTTGCGCTTGTAGTTGATGTTGTTGATGGTCGATTTGATGCTCGGCTTCATTGGTTTGTTGCTTGAAGCTGCCCATGGCTGATGGCCTCCTGACGGCGCTACTTATTGACATGATAATTGCATAAATACACACCACTTAATTGACTTGTGTCTTCTCTCTCTCTCTCTCTCTCTCTCTCTCTCTCTCTCTCTCTCTCTCTCTGCGGCCACGAAACGACTAATCACCTGCCACCATTCGCCCGGCTTCCGGCCCTAAATGATGGCACGCGTTCGTGGATGGAGGGCGCATGCGCCCACGATTGAAAGTTCCCGTTATCTTTGGGGTGCGCGTTCCCCGTTCTCCGTGGTGGTGCGGCTGGCCGGGGCCATCTGATAAGCACGCAATCTTATCTATAAGTTTGAGACTAGCCAATGCGTATGTTAGACTGTCTGTGTATGAGAGTATCTGTCTGACATTCGCCGAGAGTCAGACGGAGGACAGCGAAGAGACTGGTCGGATTTGCAGCCCCAAAGCCGTATAGGCTGCAGCCCCGACTGCCACCTGCTAATACACCCCATGGCGGGAGTGATAAATGACCGACGGCGGCGGCGGCTCAAGTAGAGGTCCATGGCCGACCTGGCGAGCTGAGCCAAACAGACAAAACAATATGGCGCCGAGCAAATTGGCGGCGGCGGAGGCCATTTGTTTGTTTGTTTGGTGCTCAAGAAAAAGGATACCAACTGTCTCTGTGGCTCTGCTGGGCCTCTTCATGAGCCAACCACAGGAACAAGACGCAAGAGGTGACGGCCACGAGTGCAATCATCCGGCTGGTGCAAAGGTAAACGTAATAGGCAAAGAGGGCGGCCATTTGTTGTTCCTCGCGCCAATGTCGTCGTCTTCAATTGATGATTTGTGAGCCCTCCATTCGCGTTTATGTCTGTTGTGTCTATTGCGTCTGAAGTGTCGTCGTCGTCATTGCCACTGCCTCAAATAGCACCAACACCAACAAAACTCGCCCCTCTCGTCCATTCAAACTCAATTACTTTGCTGGGCGCCCTCTTTTTTGGCCGGCGCGCTCTCGTTAAGTGTATATAAAATCATTTATCAGTTTGTCAACCGATACTCGAGCAGTGGGGCCGAGATTCAAGCCGAGCGCCCGACGAAGGGCTTTGTTTGGCGCCAGCCCCAGCCGACTCGGCCCGGAAAAGGTGGCGGCGCCTCTACTCGACTGCCGGCGAGCACTTAAATTAGCCGCCTGAAGTGAGGAGAAATCAAATAACTTGCTGTGGCGGCGGCGACGACGACGACTCAGCCAAACAACGAGCAAAACGACAATATAATGGCACCCAAATGGTTTTAGTAGTCGGCGACGGCGGCGGCCGTGCCGGTGGTGCTGGTGGTGTCGCTGGATCATTCATCGAAACGCCAGACTTGGAGGAAAAAGTGGCCGCAGTTGTTTTGTGTGGGGCCTTTCGCTGGCAAATGATAACTGTTAGTGCCATTGAAAAATCTCTCCAGGAGATCCAACGCGACATGTAAACAGACAGCAGAGGCGACTGAAACAAACCAAAAGTCGTCGTCGTCGTCAGGCGACAATGACAACAAAGAAATACCCCAACAACAACGGCAACTGCAACCACTCCAAGTGGCCGAAATAAAAATAATACGACGCCCACGAGGACTAAGCCGGAGATTGGACGACGTTGTTGTTGTTGTTGTTGTCTGGTGGTAGCCCCAACGCCGACGTGAAAGCAACCTAATGAAGTGGCTCTCCGATGGATGTCTGCGCCCAACGCCAGACACAAAACAAATACTCCTCATTAGGGCGCATCGCCGCCGCCTGACAGCCACCGACGGGCCCTCGTGAATGATTGTCGGCGCGCAAAGGACACTTTTCAGATTTGAAAACTGCACACTCAAAAGGATTGAGATGGGCCGGCGGGCGGGCGGAGTGGCGCCAGAGGCCTCGTGCCTCTGCAATGAATGAAATTGAATCCTATAAAGCGAAAAAGAGTCCTTCGCGAGCCTCCACCGACTGGCGGCGCTCGAGGGAATTTGGCCGTCGTGTCTATCCAACTCTATGTCAGGCACAAAATTACATTGTCGACTGGTGCCAGTCGCCAATGTTTGATTTAGTTTCGTCGTCGTCGTCTCCTCGCCGTCGTAGTGGTCGTTACACTCGACGAGATGCCTGAGAGATTCACACGCTTAGTGTTTGGCACCGACCACTGGCCAGACGAGAGGCACAAAAGTCCGCCATCGATTGATTCCTCGTTACAGTCCAGCAAATTTGCCGCCAGTTGGCCCGTCCAGTCGCCACGGATTTGCTAACAAGTGGCCCTACCTGCGCGCCTGGGAGTTTCCAATGCATCTCTGCAGGGCGGGAACGACGGCGGCGCCGGCCATTCTCAGCCTCGAATGACTCCAACAAGGCCAGCCGGTAGTGTTTTCTCACATCCACAACAGAATATAGTCCATCAGGTGGCCGGCATTCAAACTACCAACGAGACGACGACGACGATGACGGCCAGTCGAATCAATTGGCCTCGACCAGGACTTTATATCATTTCCGAGCCGAGTTGGGCTAATTGTTCTGTCGCTTGACTGTCATCGTCGTCGTTGTCGTCCCAGTGGCGACACGAATGTTGACTTTTACACACGTAAACTGTCGATCAACAAAAGAGACACCTGTCAGCTTGGTGGTGTCGCGCAGTCGCCGTAATGAGCTCGTTTACATGAAAATAATTAGCCAAAACGGCGGCGTTAATTAGCTGTCGTCGTCGTCATCGTCGACGGCTCGTTTTTCCCCTCGACGACGGCCGCCAGTCTACGCGCGCGGCCAGGCGAGCCATGGAGGCATGCAAACAAACAATTAAGCCATAACAAAAGTATGTTCGAGTGGCGCCGGAGCCAGATTTCACCTCAATCGTTTGCGACCAGGCGAGCCCATTTGTTCGGAATATGTGTTCGGAATGGTTGCCGACTACATGTGACATTCTCAAATCAAGACGACGAAGAGGCGAAATGTCGACAGGTATTTCGAAACACAAAACACAAAGATGGCCCTCGAAAGTGTCCACAGGCGCCGCCGACGGCGCTCAATTCAAAAGGAAACTATTTGTAAAACTTGCAATTCAATTACACATCCCACGAGAGAACGAACGAACGGACGGACGGAAGAACGAACGGACGGACGGACGGACGAACGAGTTTTCCCGTCCATTCAATTTTGATTGATTGATTTTGAGTGAACTCGAACGCTTGGAAATTAAGCGAGGCTGTGTGTTACTGGGACTGCACCTCCGGCTTCAGTTCAAATCCAAAACATCCATCAATCGAGTGATGTAACTAAATTTAAACTTGTTAGCACCAAAGACATTTAAATGAGTGCTCGCGGAGGAGCCAAAAGAGACACTTACAGGTGCTCCTTCCAGCCGCTGGACGGCATTGATTGCAGATGAGTGGAGGTGAATGATTTAAATGTCGGGCCGATGATTGATGTTGTGGTTGTGAAATGCGTAGTCGAGTTGGGATGGGAGTTGTCCCTGTGGACAGGGCATTGGCGGCCGAATGAAGAAAGTAGTGCAGTCTTCGAGTGTCATCGCCGTCGACCAAACCTGATATTGATCTGTTGGGCCTGGCCGACGACGACGACAGCCGCCAGGTGAGTTACGGATGGCATTGACACAAAAAGTCAGATCAATTGATGGCTAGCTGAGCCAATTTGTCAGGCTCTCGAGCGGGACGTCGTCGTCGTTGTCGTTGTTGGGCTGAGTTTAAGCGAAGCAAATTGAATGTTGTCGTTGAGGTTGTTTTGTCTTCTCTGGCTTCTGGTCAGCCACCTCAGCCGCTTTTTGGCGTCAATGTCATACTTTGCATTGGGCCGCTTGCAGCCACCTGTAAGGCGGGACAACGACAACCACCACTGCTAAGGCCAGGAGGCGCAACAAATCAAAGGCGCTGACTTGAGTTTCCTGCAGTGGAACTAAGGCTAAGGCCCAGGTAATGTAATAATAATAATCAAAATAATAAGGGCCTATTGTCATGTAAAGCGGCCCAAAACTCTCCCGGCCGTGGCTTGGCCGGCGTCCTCTCTCCTCTCGGCGATGGCGGCGTCGCTACCGTAAAGCAAATGGATTCTTTTCATGAAAGCCATCTCGTGAGACACTTGTTGTCGTTGTCGTTGTTGCCGTAGCTGTAGTTTGCTGGTGACACTGAACTCAAAGACGGCATAGAGTGTATTTGCTCGCCGCCACCGCCGCCGCCAGCCCACTCAAGCAAGAAAGCCGACGAGGTGATGCAACCTCGGATTGGCTTTCAGTGCGTGCCTTTGTGTCTACCTGGCTGACTGGCTGACTGACTGAGTGGCTACCTGGCCGCTTGCATGTGTCGTTTGTTGGCCAACCAAAGCAATATTGTTAGTGGTCTGTTTGTTTCAACTTAGCCAGTGGCAACAAAGCCGACAGCATCAATTGACAATTGAACAACAAGTTCAATTCCGACAAGTCTCGCCCATTCAATGCAAGCGCCTTCAATTGCCTCCATTTCAATTTCAATTTAAACATCAACAGCAGCAGCCTAGACAATAACAGCTACTATTACTACCACTAGCCCACGATAAAATGCAACAAATTGCATCACTCAGTGGCTCACTTACTCGACATTCAATAGTCCAGAAGCTGCAATAGCCATTACAACAACAACAACAACAACAACAATAATAGCCACTTGCCGGCCACAAACAAATTCAAATTGTCTCCATTTTGCAATCAATTATCATTATTTACGAGAAAGTAGTCTGGCGCGTCCATCTCTGAGGGTCTGTTTGTTGTTGTAGTGTTGCATCATACCTTCGAATGCAATTCAATTAGAAGAGTCACCTGATAAGCGAGCACAACAATGAATCAATTGTTTGTAAATCATCAACAGCAACAACAACTGCAGCACCACCACCACCAACTTTCGTCTAAGCAACGAAGTCCAGCCGATCTGGCGCCCAGCTCGTTAGCCTTTCCAAACACAAGCAACTACTATCAAACAAGTGGCGCCCATTCCAATATCAGCATGTCGTCGCCTCATCTCAAGACAACAACAACAGCTCATTTCAGGCCCTCAATCAACACCTCAATCAACAATCTAACCACCTACAGCAACACCAGCACAGCCATCATCATTTGTCGCATGCAAGCTCGATGGATGCCAACAAGAAGCCCGCAAGGCGCGAACGGCCTTCTCTGATCTCCAGCTGAAGGCACTCGAGCGCCATTTCGACAGACAGAAGTACCTGAGCGTGCAGGATCGAACGGACTTGGCGCATCGGCTGGGCCTCACCGACACTCAGGTGAAGACTTGGTACCAGAACCGGCGCACCAAGTGGAAGAGGCAGCAGATTTCGCCCTACTGCGGCACAAATCCCGCCGAATACCTGACCAAACTGGCCAACTCGTTTGCCGTTCAGTGCTGCAGCGGCCGCCGCCGTCGCAAATCATCATCACAACCACCACCATCAGCACCAACACCAGCAGTCCGACACATCAGCCCTGGCGGCGTCAATCAAGAGCGAGGGAACTGATGGCCACCACCTGCTGGGCCGACACCGGCCAAGCCTCGAGTGTAGGCCACTGCATTATCATGCGGCCGCTGCGGCGGCCTCAGTCAATCAACAGCTAACTACCACTGCGGGTCCTCAATACAATGCAACCAATGCCGGCGCCAGCTCGCTCGCCATGCCCCAATCCAACGGCCTCAGCTCTCATCAACATCATCAATACACGGCGGCGGCTGTCGCAGCCGGCTATGCCCAACACCAACACCAACAGCAACAACACCAACACCAACAACAACAGCAACAACACCATCATCATCATCATCATCAAATGTTGATTAATAATCATCATCAACACCAGCACACACTTTGCACAACAACAACAACAACAACAACAACAGCAACACCAGCGGTACTTACAAAATCACCTCATGTCTGGTCATCATAATCATCATCAGACCAGCAGCCACCACCACCAAACAGCCGCCTCCAATCTGCTGTCACCTCATAGTCAGCAAGGCCACTTTACCAATCCATATCATCAACACCATCAGGCATTCACATTGACCTCCACTTGGCCAGTCGTCGTCCACCTCCTCGTCATCCTACCTGAGCTCACCGGGAAACTCAACTCAACCACCAATGAATCCCTGCACATTCGCCACTGATTTAATTGGGAGACAACCCTTTCTCTCTCAACAACAATTTGCAAATAAATCGAACACTTATATGATCACTAATTATTACGCATATTCTATCGTACTTGTCCAATTTTGTGTAGACAGATTTTGATGCAAATCAGTCCGTTGATATCGGCCGGTTTGGATGAAGAGAGACAGCCATATGAGAACTGACCCGACCAGGCCGTCTGAATCAATGATTGTGACGATTGGATACGTTTGACACATATTCAAGTTAATTATCTGATTGTCATTGATTGGATGCCACAATCTGGCCTCTAATTTGAATTTAAATCGATCCAAACTAATCCCATGTTTAACCAATGAGGTCAAAAGAGTTCCACAAGTCTTTGATTTCCTTGAATTGGCTGAGCTTTCATTCATTTAGCTAAACAACCAGACTGAAAATACCAATTCCGGTAGGTGAGTTGAGTGAACAGTTTGGTATGTGATCCTCCCAGGAAACGGTTCTCTTCTTTTCTGCTCAACAACTCTTTCGAGATTGATCATTCATACTATTTGTGAATGATTTGAATTGATTCATTTAAAGGTACTGGTAAGCTAGGATTGGATCGATTCACAGATTAGAATTCAATCTTCCTGTATCGAATTCAGCCGAACATGAACTTCTAGATTGGTGTGACACCAACCAATGGTGTCTATAAATTCCATGGAAACAGGACGAAATATTGGATTTTTCCCGGAATTTTAGAAATTCTAGGGTCAAATAGTAAGTATTTCGGGAAAATTCATAAATATTCAGTGGATTGCATCTCTTTGCACGCCGCAAAATACAAACAAAATCCATAACATTTCGCAAAAATAAATAACGACAGGTAATATTATCTGATCAATCGTGGACCATCGATTTGAATATTGTTTTAAATAACACGCTCTAGGTTAACCTAATTATCCAGATAAGGGACTATTGTAGTTCCATTGAGCGCGGAGATGTCTTTCAGAGAATTCCTCGAGACATCATTGGAGCATGTTCCACCAGAATTCGAAAGAAATTTCACATTATTACGACAGCTGGAGGAGCAATCCAATGATTTGATACCCAAAGTCAACAAGGTTATAAAAGATTACAAGAAAGCTAGGACAATCGGTGAGAGGAAACAAATCAAGAAAGAGATTGACGAATTGATGGGAAAGATGACCAGTTTTGCCGACGACAAGATAGCCCTGGCAGTCCAGACATATGAATGTGTCGATAGGAATATCAAATTATTAACAAATATTGGCAATCCCAATCTCAACACCTAGACGCGAGCAAAGAACAACAGCCTTTGATAGGCTACGATATGCCAATAGATAACAATGAGCCAAGATTTTGTTTTTGTCGTGGAGTGTCTCACGGTGACATGGTTGGTTGTGATAACAAGAATTGTCTCATCGAATGGTTTCACTACGCTTGTGTTGGCCTGACAGAAGCCCCCTAAAGGTAGTTGGTACTGTAAAGATTGTATACCAACAACTAAGAAACAGAAAAGGAGGAAGTCTCGCAAATTTTATTGACCTCTTAGATTATTAAATTTATGCATACTGTTGCAGATTACAAACAGATCTCAATCAACAAATTTGTTGTCAATGTTACGTGTTTATCATTTATGGACTGTCAACTAATGACTGATTGATTAGGACTAGCATTTCATTGACTTTCTGCAGCAATAGTTTCTTCTTCTTCCTTTGTCTTGATAGGAATATTATATCTTCGGCAATGATGGACGTGGTTGGAGTTGCGTTACCTTGAGAATCAATGATGTGACCATAGCTTATCTTGCCCTCGATGAGCATTCTTGAGCCAGATTTGACATAGTTTTCCGCCAACGTCCTCAGGCCAGGCTTGAATACTGAGATTCTATGCCACTCTGTTTTTTGGCCGGCACTAGTTGCCATATTGAAGATGACCACTGGATGTTCGAGAGTTCCCTTGAGTTGAGCGTCAGCTCCAACCCCTTCAATGAGTGTCACCCGATTTAGTGACCCTCAATGGCCATTCCACGGACGAAACTTCTTAAAGCTAACATTTTTTCCGGTAATAATGATTATAATAGGACCTTATTATTTGAATAATTGAAGGATACTGGACGTATTAATTGGCCGTTTGACAGTGAGATGAGTTGAGTTTCTGAAATCAAAACAATATTATTATCCTCGCGCCGAATACCTTGAAACGCGTGCGAAAGCCGCACACAAATTCCCCTGGCCTCTCGCGCTGGAAAAGCACATTGGCGCCATGTGGCTTTTTGTCAGGCCGCACAAATCGCCGCATGATCGATCCCTAGCCGCGGCCTCTGTTCATATCCCCATGTGGCCATAGATTTAGAACATTATTAGTAATCAATTAACAAATAAAACCTCTATATATCTATTAGACAAGATGGATTCCGACATTAGTCTATGGAAAGGTTGTCTGGACGAGCTCGAATTAGTGGACAAGATTGACGATAAAATATTGAAGAAACTAGCCAACATAATTGAACATTTGCCACCACAACATCAGATTGCCCCCGCTTGTTGCGGGATTACAATAATTGTACTTCAAGATTGGAGGAGACACTTGGTGGATTATACGACAAAGTTGATATTTCAGACAAAAATCTGTTCAGGGTTCTTCTGGAGTTGTCAAAATCATATGGAGAATTCAAGATAGCTCAAATAACTTACCATATCGAAAGTCCACGTGACCATATAGATCCTGATCTAAGTACAATCCAATATTCACTAAAACAAAATGGTACGAGTTGACCCCATTGTTGCCAGAAGCCGGCGCTATTGGCTGGAAACATTTGCTCATTCATGGCATGGTGGACGAGAAAAGCATCCACCAGCCGGCCTTCCAGTTGTTAGTGCAGAAGTTGAGATTTTGTGGCGCCATGTTGACCATCGATCGATTCGCGAATTCCTTCTCTGTGATACAGAAAAGTGGTCGGAAAGTGGCCGAGAAGCTCGTTGAAAGGCTGCTAGACTTTGCTAATGATGAGAGTGATATCACAGGCTTGAATCAATATCTATTCAATCTATTATTGCCATTTACAAACTTCCCGAACAGCAAACCGCCCTGATCGAGGCGATAGTTCGTGATAGATTCAAGCCACGCATTCTTGAAGAGTCTGCCTCCTCGTCCTCCTCCTCCTCGACCATACTAGATATAGCCAGTGTTATTGGTTGTTGTTTCGGTCACAGGGATCTACAGGAGGTGCTTATCACCAGGCTCATAGATCATTTGAAGGTGAATATTATCAGGCGAAAGAAGAGACGCCACAGCATTGAGGCAGACGGAGAACAACAAGTTGATGTCACTCTTGAGGATTACTCGTTGAAATTATCGAAGGAGGAGACCCAGCAGAGCTTTTAGATAAAACTGGTGAAGTAAGCGTCTCATCAAAACATCTACAAACATTGTATCTGACACATTGGATCCAATTGTTGATCGATAGCTTGAGCATGAGAACACTCACTCCGCGTAGTTCAACGATGATACTATCAACTTGTTCTGTGATTCTAGTTACTACATCCAACTTGATTAGTGATGATCTCACCAGAAAACTATCTATATTGATGACCAAAACTATTGACAACACAGTACATAGGAAAATCGACAAGCTTTTCAAGAGTTGTGGAGCAAATTATTTAGTGAGGCTAACTACACTGCTCGCCGGAAAAACAGAGATATTAGACGACTTCAATACGCCCATCAAGATCTTCTTTAAATCCTATTTCGCAAGATTCATGAGATTCTGTGCCATGAAAGGGTCCGCAAAGAGGCAGATAAGTTTTCCAAATTTATTGATTTTCTCTGCAATGGAAAAGACATAGATATAGAAAAGTCGCACCTCTTAGAATACATATGTCTCAGCGAGTTGTCCGACTTTCTGATGACCTCAAGGGCAAAGGCGGTAACAAGTTAATAGAGGTTTATGTTGGTTATAGCAAATCAATAGGCAATAAAATGTACAAGTTCATCAAACACAATTTGAAAAGCAAAGAAAACGACGAGATACCAAATGGAACCAATGGAAATGGCTCAAAGACCAACTATCAGGCGGCTGTGGCCCGACGCCCTCGTTTGCATTCTCAATATTGCAATAGATAGAAAAGAACAGAAATGCTCGATACTTTTGGGGATATGATGTCTAAGATATACAACCAAATGTGCACAAGATTCGAGAAGCTCACTGATAAGATTAAGGTAGGATCTCACACGTCCGCCAACTACCTAGATCCACACTTACCTAAACTCATGAATTTATACATCGATCATCGACCAATGGTCGAGCCTTATCTGTGTTTGACTTGAACGAGAAAATTTGCAACCTACTGATCTTCCAAGACTCAACTGAGAGTATCCTAAACAGAAGGCTTGGCCAAAGCTAGAAAGAAGACCTCCTACCAAGAGGTCAAGAAGAAGATTGAAGAACTCCAGGCCCGATCCATCAAGTCAAAGCATGTTTATCAAACAATTATTAACAAACAATACAACTCGGTTGTAGACCCATCCATTGGCCGTGCAGAGGATTTAAAGAAAGAGGATTATTGTTGCAAGAAGTACCTGAATCACATGAGGTGTATTAGCGAAGTTTCTGCTGTCCTATTGAATAATTGTGACACTGATATGTACAAGCTCGTGCTTGAAAATATAGTCAAACATTTAGAACAATGTGACCCACTAGATCACCCAAAGATACTTTACCTATTGATGATGATTGAGTCTATCATTCCAAGACACACAAAGAGACATTGAACTTCAGCGCATTCAAAGATAGCTTACCCAGGATCAGTTGTGGCTTGATTAGAATCTCAAAATCGGTAGAACTCGGTCCGTCCATTCACTCATTCACCAGACCAGGAACGCATAAATCTAGCGCAAGTATTCAATGTTGCACCTACTCCAATTGTATCAAAATTTACACGGTCATATTCTCGAGGTTTCCGCCGAAAATAACTAACCCATTGATAACAGACGCAATGCAATTATGTGTTTGTGCAAACCTAGAGAAGTACGCCAAGTACAGTACCAGACTCCACAAGTTTTTATTCAGTTAGCCTCCAGCCATTGCAGGCATTCTGAAGGCCTTCTGTATTGGTCGCAAAGAGGAGGATGTCCTCAAGTTATCGATGCCCATGTTCCTATCAATGTTCACGCTTCTCATTCGGTGTGTCATCATGGCGTCTGATGTTCGAAGGTTGGACGAATTACCTCAAATGAATTGTCCTAAAGCCAACAAAGACGACGATGTTATGACAGGAGGCTTAGATGAGTGTAAGATCTACGAGGCTCACTTGGAGCACCTGGCTAGAGATATTGGACGAATGATGAACAACTTGAGCTTCCTCGAAGTGAAATTGGTAGACTATGCACCCCATCTGATCAGCACATACATCAAAGATACTCAACAAGCCTCGTGTCCTGATTCCTTTAAGAAACACCTGGATGAGGGTTTGTTCAGAATATTCAATCTAGTAGACGCCCACCAGAAGATTAGACAGCAACAGATCGTCGAGGCCGGCATACAAAGAAAGATGACTGCTGGCAAAGCTAGCGGCTCGTTGTTCGAGATGATACATGCCCGTCTTGATCAGGCCAGTAGGGAAATATTTAAAGACATGCATGAGAATTATAGTAGGTTTCACAGGTATCTAGGAAAATGCTGATCATAATATTTAAAGTGGTAAATAAAATAATAAATATTCTATTTTCTCTGGAAATCGTTGAAATTCAATTTAACAGTTGATCAGATCACTTTCCGGTTTGTTGATTTATTCCTAAATTCTTGATCGACATTTAGCAAAACTTCACAAAGTTCTCTACCAAAATATAATACGTCTTCAAATTAGAAGAGTTTCTGCCCCCGATGTAAGTTTGATTTGGGATAATGACATTTATTTAACAGTTGTTCCTTTTTATGTCAGGTATATATCGTCACATTGTACAATACGGTCACAATAATCTGCGAGAGCTTTGGAACTCTTCTCGATGATATCGTTTGGCCTCTCAACGAACTGATCTCTTTGGGCCGTTGATGTGAGTTCTATACTCAGGGCTAGCAGGAGACTTTTGATGGATCTGAACTCGCCTTGTTTCGTTGTGGGCATCTGTTTCAGAGCCTCGGTGATCTCGAAAACTTTTTTACAATTGCGGATACCAATGCCAAAGTGTCCAATGATACTCTCTGCTCTTCCTTAGGCTGGATGGTATCTACAGAAATCTCGTGTGAGTGTTATTTCTTTGGGACTGGGCGTCTGAGAATGCTTGAACTCGGTCTCTCTGTTGGCAACAAGTTGCTTGTGTAAACTTCTCGACAAACATGACAATCGCAACAACGCAATCTGGAGTGTCTCCTTCGTGACAGTGTCGTGAGTTAGTTTCTCAATCTCGTCTAGTATATGTTCTTGAAGGTCAATTTTGGTTGCTCCAAAATTGCTGAGATCTTGGGCCGTCATTAGTAGCAGTTTGGCACCATTGACATTATTTTCCTTGATGTAGTCAATATTGATCCAAGCGGCATCCTCACGTAGCTTCGTGAGCCAATGTATTACACTCACTGATGTCCATTTGGTTATCTCAGTCTTGGTGTCTATAAACATTATACGAATATTGAAAGTAATATGAGCAGATATGCATAGGTAGGAGTAGTCCTTATAAGAAAGAATAAATTAGGTAGAAACAAAACCCTGGCGCCAGCGTGCACGTGAACGCTGAGCGTCAATAAAAACTGCGATTTTCTCTTCAATCATCTCGACCGAAGTGTATTTTGTTGCCCGGATATTAAATGGTACTACAATTTATTCAAGACTTCTCGAAAGCATTCCATACTATGTGTTTAGAATATAATTTATGAGTCTACTTCTTCTTGTTGGTAAACTTGTTGTACAGATAGATGTTGTAAAAGAATAGACCCACAGTGCTGGCCCATAACCCATAATATGAGTATCTGGCCACGGGTGTCCTTTTATGCATAGGAACACCGTCCTGTTGACAGTATAAGATTTGTCTCTTCTTGAAGTCGACCCAACGTCTTGTCTTGTACATCATATTGTCAGGTCTCTCTTTGAATATGTCTTGACCATACTATCGGGTATATCATCGATAGAGAAATATTTAGTCGGTTTGTATTCTCCATGTCCCCTCCCATCGTGTCCAATTAATTGAAAATAAGCTAACAAACAATATAACAACAACAATAAGTTTAATAGAATAAGGTGATTACTGGTGATGGATTTCTGATGGATTTTCTATCGAAATAGAGGTTCTCAATAATATTGTGGCCTCGGGTTAGATAATAAGATACATAACGTATAGCAGAATGTAGATTTATTTCGCCCTTTTCTCTGCCTTTTCAAGGAGGACAAACAACCTCAGACACAAACGAACGATGCCAAGCCGCCAATGTGCGGGATCTTGCACAGCCGCCGCCGCCGGCCGAACTTCGCGTTGTGACAAGTTCAAACAATGGTCTGCGTGCAGCCCAAATCCCACGTGCAAATTATCATCAAGCTCTGTCCTGACAGATGGAGCATCTATTAAGAATTGATAGGAGTTCAAAACAATCAAGTTTCACACATCTCAGTTGTAATAGATGATGGTAGTTGTATTGCATCAGCTATTTTTGAAGGTTTGTATTTTATCTTTAAGTTGTTGACACAACTGTAGGCCTAAATTAAAAAGAACCAACATCTCTGATAGGTATGGAATCACCACTTGGCTCGAAACTCGGCCTTCATTTGGGGCCTGTTGTTGTTTTGTGCTAATTGATAAACAGAACAAATTAGATTCGGCGCTTGAGACGTAAAAACTTATGGAAAAATCCAGTGGCAGGGCTGGACTGATTGATTGCATATTCTGACTATGTTGTAGCTCCTCGATTAGGCTTTTCTTTGGTATAAGTAGACTAGTGCGGCCTTTTTGTAAACAGTTCATGACATCATTGATCAGCTGTAATACTTCTTCGGCAGATTGAAAATCATGCTCGTTATTTGGTCCCATCCTAAGTGGTGTTGCAGTTAGAAAATCCAAAGCATTGCTGAGATGATTTGTGGCATCTTGGATTTGATGTAGGCGCCAACAGAAGGGATGATTTGGGGTCTCTTTGATACAGGTTTTAATTGTTTGTATTGGATGTTTTGATGATAGCTTGATATTTATATCGGCATTGGTTATTTTGTAACCTTCTAGATTAACATTAACCTTTACAACATCCAGTTGGTTTTGGTTACAATAAATAAGATCATATTGTTTTGGCTCGTTTGAGATGCTTTGTGAGCATTCGGTCAATATTTTGGTCAATTGAGCTATCGTTGTGGGCACGTCAACTTCGAGCAGCCACCCAAATTCGGCCTCGTCAGGATCGGGGCTAGTTGACATAGTTGGTCCCACGGCCAGAGATTGCATTTTGATATATATATATATATATATATATATACCTAAAATTGATGTCAATAATACAAGTAATATTATAGATTATAACAATGATGACAGCTCTAATTATGTTGGCGACATGATAATAAAATTCGACAAGTCGCGGATTCTAGCGAATTTCGTGCGGCACGTCTTTTCTCGTTCGCTCGAAAGTTCGATCGCAAGTTGCGATTCGCAACGTCCGCCAGACGTCGCATGCTTTCGCGTGTTGATTTCGAATTCGTTGGACTTTCATTATCATAATTTGAGACGAAAATAATATCAATACGACAACAACAAAATGTTCATTATTATTGAATAGAAATTCAAGAATGATTGTTTAAATCTTTATCATGTAGACTATTTAGAAGTTTAACAATGTATTGGATCTGTTTTTAGATTATAAATTAATGAATTTTTAACAATCAGCTAGTTCCACATTAATTACCTTTCAATTTCAGAACATGCAATTCCGAGTTGTGATAGTCGGAGACACAAATTTCAGAAGTACCCTTTAGATATACAGATTTAAGGCCACTGGGGTCGGGCGCTCAAGGAATATGTTGCGCAGCCCGTGATGATATAGACAACAGGAATGTAGCTATTAAAAGCTATCACGGCATTCCAAAATATAACTCATGCTAAGAGAGCTTTCAGAGAGCTCAAACTGATGAGATTAGTAAATCATGTAAATATTATAGGCTTATTAAATGTTTACTCTCCACAAACAACATTGGAAACATTCCAGGATGTCTACCTCGTCATGGAGTTGATGGATGCCAGCCTTTGCCAGGTTATCCAAATGGACCTCGACCATGAAAGGATATCATATCTATTATATCAATTATTATGCGGTGTAAAACATTTACACTCGGCAGGTATCATCCATAGAGACCTCAAACCCTCCAATATAGTTGTTGATAGGCACTGTACATTGAAGATATTAGATTTTGGACTAGCTAGAGCCAAACCTATCTAGATGGGACGTATCGCGAGGGCATGACACAATATGTGGTGACGAGATATTATCGTAGCCCTGAGGTTGTGCTCGGTTTAAATTATGGGCAAGCAGTGGATATTTGGAGTGTTGGATGTATACTTGGTGAGATGATTCGTGGCCGGGTTTTGTTCTGTGGTACAGATTATATAGATCAATATATAAAATCACCGAAGTTTTAGGAACTCCAACAGCAGAATTCATCCAACGTCTCGAGCCCAGACTCCGAGATTGGTCCTCCAAGCTACCCCAACACAATGGAATCCCCCTTCGAGCAGTTGTTCCCGGACGATTGTTTTCCACCAGACTCATCAGAACACGAACAACTTAGCTCAAAGAATGCCCGAGATCTACTTTCAAAAATGCTCGTTATCGACGCGAGAAATAGAATTTCTGTACAAGACGCCCTTGCACACCCATATATTAACTTGTGGTTCAAGCAAGACGAAGTTTTTAGTCCCCCACCGGTCGGCTATGACAGCTCGATTGGAATCGGAAAACCTCACCGTTAGCCAATGGAAGGGGCTAATATTCACCGAAGTTAAAGATTATGAGGCCAAAAGCGATTGAAACAAACAACGGCACCTACCATGTCAAATGGCAGCAATCCAAATGACGGCGCCACGCCAATGGCGGCACCGGCCGACATCAACACCACCACCTACACCACCTACACCACCTCAACAACAACAATGTCAACAACACAAGATAATGTAGCCCAGACACCAACTACACTATCTATGACAACCACACCAGCAACAACCACCACTGGCACAGGGACGGGCACGTCGATGGCCACAATCACGACAACAAATATATGAGACAATCAATTTAGCATGATTATATCGATAATTATTATCATTAGCCAATGACGACAATCAAGAAAATGAGATATTGGAGTATGTGTTATTGAATAGTGGGAATTGAATGAAAAATATAAGTAGAATGAGATAAACACAGTGACACAAAGAAGAGGAAGAATTAGAAGAATTGATTAAAAGTGACAACAAGCACAACCTACTTATCAAATATAGCCAGAGCCTGCTTCTACTGCGGCTACTACTACTACTACTACTAGAATTATGACTATTGTTAACAGTCTTTATCTGTATCATTGATATCATTAGTATTTGTACATTTAGAACCCGATTGCTGTTGATCTAATTGCAAATTAAGATGATTGTGAGCATTTGTTGTTGATGATGAAGAAGATGGACCACCATTAAGATGCAATGAGAGTCCTGAACACAAATTCATGTCCATGTTTGAGTTGAAGGCAATATCACGAATCAATTCCGCCGTGTCAATCTTGTCCAGACTATTTCCCAGGCGCTGGTCGAGGTGGTGGTTGTGATTCTGGTGGGAGTTGTTGTTGTTGTTGTTGTTGTTGCTGCTGCTGCTGCTGTTGCTGTTGTTGTGGCGGTTGGGGCGATGGCGGAAGCGGCTGTTGGTGTTGTAGATGTGGCGATAGTTGTTGAATACTTTGTTGATTCTGTTGTGGCATGACAGGAGAATGTTGTTGTTGTTGAGGGTGGACTGGTTGTTGTGGCCGCTGTTGCTGGAGGTGATGATTTAAGTGTGCTTGGTGGGCTTGTTGTTGTTGTTGTTGATGATGCTGGTGGTGGTGGTGATGATGATGTGGTTGGCTTGGCTGAAGGATGTTGTCTAGGGCGTAATGATTCATGTTAACCCATTCAATCTTTTGTCTCTTGCGCGATATGATATCTTCGTCGCTCTCGCACGGCAGGAACTGGAAGTGTCTCGGCTCGCTCACCTGATTGTCGGATATCCTCCTGAGCTGAATCCTGGCCATCACTGGCTGAGTAATGTTTTCGTTGAAGTATTTGGGTGTCTTGAAGCAAATGGCCACCTGTTTGTGGACATCTGTGGGCGCCAAATCAGTGAACGTCTCCCAGATGAGATTCCCGTCACGTTCTTCGAAGAAGCGCACCTGAATATCGTCCGCCAGCAATCCTATCGCACAGTAGAATAACCTCACGGCCGCCAGTGGCCGGCGCCGAGCAATGACTCAATTTGGTGATCACCAAATCAGACATGGCCTTCTTATCGTGAATGGGATCAGAAACAACCGGCACGAGAGGGACATCACACTTGTTTGGCGTGGAGCCCTCAATGAATACCTGAAAACATAGTCGCACCACGTTGAGGTCAATATTTGAGGTGCAGTTCTTGTGTGCGAAGCCGTTTCTGAATGGATCGACATTGATGGACTCTCTGAGGCCCAACGACTCTTCAATGTCCTTCCGTTTGACGCACTGAATGCCCAGACTGGAGAAGCTACGTATCATGTCGAGTTCGTTGTTTAAAACAATCGTACAGATGCCCTTCTTGCAGCCGTCCTTGCCGACGATATTGTGCGGATGGGCTCTATACGGAGCATCCTTTGTCACGCACGACACCACAACCACCGCCTTGCCCACGTAGTTGACAATCCTAATCGATGGAAGGTCTTGTTGTCGGCGGTGGCGCTGACACCTGGCAGGAGCCCGCCGAGCGACCCTCGCACTTGTACCTGAACCTCAGGGCGCACTTTGCGGGTTGCTCGACGATCTCCACGTAGGGCTGCTGCTGTTGCTTCGCCTCGCCGTTGTCGTTGTCGTCGTCGTCGTCGTCGTGGGGCCGCGCGAACATGTTGAACGTCTTGTTTATCATCATGTGGTTGTTTCTTCGATTGTTATTGCTCATATTGTCGTTGACCTGTTGATGTTGTGTGTCTGGATTAGTATAATTTGTTGTGAATTCGTCCTCGGCCGAGATTATATTCTTCAATGTCTCGTAGATCGAGGCCTCAGTTTCCTCGAACGGGGTTATTGTTGTTGGCCTCTTCAAGGTTGCCGTAGATTGCTGGCCCGTCGTGTCTGTCGACCACTTGTTGGTGCTCTGTTGCCGTCTCGAATCCTCGGCTATTGATTATGGCTCCAATCTCCTCCAAGGCAAAGCTTATTGTGTCATTGCGGTTGTCCTCACTCGCCTGATTAAAATAAATACTCTCGTTATTGCTGCCCGGTGTCTGCTCAATGTTCATCTGATTCGTGTAAATTTCTGCCTGTCGCGGCGGCTGATAGAATCCATTATTTAATATCAATTGTTGTTGTTGATGTTGTTGTTGTTGTTGTTGTTGTTGTGGTTGTGGCTCTGGCTTGGCTATGATATTTTGATGGCCATTAAATGATTGATTAATACTGTTATCGATTGGTGGGTGTTATTGTTGTGATCGAAGTCATGAATTGTGCTGAACGATCAACATTTGTTGTTGTCTGGTACATAATGATTCTTCGAGCAGAAAATAATTTGAGTTATTTTGTTTCTCTCGACTGGAATATGTCCAATAGGCCTTTGTAAATATGTAAGTATTGAGGCTTCAATCTTTAGATGATTGAAATAATCGGTTTGTCAATGTTGTTTTAAATTTATATCCAATTCTTTTGATGAGGAAATGTCTATCCTCGTTGTCGAATAGATGTATTTAGTTTGCTGTTGACTCCCGCACGGCCATGCAGACAATCGACGCCGCCGATTAATTATCTCGCCACCATCTTCTTGGTGGTTGTTATAATAATAATCTTGATATGTCTCGTCGCAGGCGCTGACACTGACAGTTTCGGTCAGAATTTAATTGTCTCTCTGGTGCTGCTGTTCGAGATGGAAATGACGTCTTTTCGAATGGATCTCAGGTCGTTTGTTTATCGAGCTGGAGTTAATGTCATCTGCGCCATTCACGAGCGACGAGGCCAGTTATTTGTTGTTGTTGTTGTTACCAAGGCCTAAGTTTTCTGTTCATTAAATCCAAGTAGTTGTGGTTGTCCTACTTGTTGATTAGTAGAGATGTTGTTCTTATGTATATCAATATCGGAACTAGATTTCACTAGTTCCAATATTGGTGAACTTGAACTCGACGTTTATTATTTATGATGACTGAATGTATTTGAGTATTTGTTGCCCCTCTTAAATAGTTGCTCCTCTTGAAATTATATACTCACAAAATCGACTGGATATAATGTTTGAAATGAGTTACATCTTGTTTTTATGTATATAAACAAACATCAAATAAGAAACGAGGGATATTCAGACACTGAATGCAACTGGCGAGAGACTGGAATATTGCGAGAGCCTTCAACCACTTGATTAGCACTCTCGGCGAATGCTCTCGTTGGTTTCCCCTCCAGCCACCTCGATGGACACAAAAACAACACGAGTTTAATGTTGTTCTCGTCGTCGTTACATCTCATTTCTGGTGCTCTTCGATGCTCGTATCGGCGCCATTTGACTCAACTGCCGATCGAAAGCTGTATTCTCTCCTTCTCTCCTGTGAGCCTCCCACCGACATCAACAATAACAAACGAAACGCATGCCAGCCAGAGAAATCAGGCTGATATTCTCCGCTTCAAGATTTCGACGCCGCCGCGGCCGCCTGAAGCACATCCAACAGGTAGCACTCCAGAAAATCCAGCGACTTTGTGTGTTGTGCAGTCACTTTTACGCATTCACCTGTCGGCCTGCACTCAGACAAACAGATACACAGCCGCGCACTTGTTAGCCTCCACCTGAAGCAGTCTCCCGAGCTCGCAGGGGAGGAGCAGCAAATTGAACAACTACAGTTAGTTGCAGGCAACTTGTTGACTGGGCGCAGTAGCTAGCCGAACAGAGCGAGAGAAACTTGGCTGCACAAGTCGACTGGCTTGGTACGAACGTAATGTCGAGTACGATCGACATGACAACACAAACACGAGATTAACGGTGACAATCAAACGGTGGCGATGACTCATCGTCACAGCCGGCTATGACGAATGCACATATTAATTAGTCACAATGTCCGAATTGACACATCCTCGCAACAAGTGTCTGAGTGCGTCTGTCTTATCCGTCACGTTCAGACAGCGCCAAATCATTGCTGGTGCCTACATTTACAGGGACGAACCTTGACAGTTGGGACGATTCTGAAAAAATATGCATCTCCTTTTTACTCAATTTAGAGGAGTGATGATAGTCCGATTGATAGGCGGTGATGATGAACATTATGATATTCATCATATCGTTCAATGTATATCGACAATGCACATTGGATTTCCCCTCCAACTCTCTAATTGACTCGCCGGCATTAGCCATAATGGAGAATAGTAAGTAAGGGAGGCTTAAACAGGTTGCCAATGGCACCCACAGACAAGATGCACAGTAAGTATGATATGGGAAGCTTACCTACTTTCGTTGCTTCCATTTTGTTGGGCTGAATTTGTTGTGGGTCATTGGCCGTCGTCTTCTATTGACTGGCGGCGGCGATGGTGACTTACTGTATGACAGGAAAGACACAGCAAAAGTTGATCGTACAACAAAAGGCAGCCGACAGGGAAGGAGAGCGCAATTCTCGAGAATCGACCACCACCACCACCACCACGACACTGCGAAGAAGGAACGACAACTCCAACAAGTGTCGTCCTCGTATCTTCTCACAACCTGACGAACATCTTGGAGCTACTACAACTACTGCCACTGCCACTGCCACTGCCACTGCCACTCGACTCATTGACGCACGCGCCTCCTTCTCTGGCAACAAGAAATTATGACTCCACTGACAGCAACAGCAACTAGCCGACAGACATCGCGACTCGGCGAGCCGATGGTTGCAGACGACAACAACAACAAATGGGCGCCATTGACGTCAATCGGCCCGAAGGCAATGCGACGAAGGCTACAAGAAGACGACGACAACGACTGCATTACATCGAGTGCACTGCAGCACCACCAACACCATTTGCTCGAGTCATCGTACAGTCTGAAACTCCTGTTCGTACTGCACGAATATTCCACTGCAACCTGTTCCCGTCGCTTGCTGTTGCGCTCACACTAATTAGTTTTATTTATGAATTTCTTTATTTATTTCTCTGGAATTGACTTGAATAAACGTGCGCACTTGTTTGTTCTCCTGGTCTGCAGGCCGCCTTCGAACGGCCTTTGCTGGCGGCCCGACTTGTTCCTGCAGTTTGAGTCCCTTGATTGAACTTGTCTCTGTGCATCCTGTCGCGCCTTTGGTGGAGGTGGTTGTGGTGGGTTTTCACGTCGCTCAATACATATTGGTCGTTCTCTGCTGATGCTGCCACTGCTCGATGCCTCCTCGTGCCTCATCAGAGGACTGTACTGAGCTGTCAACATGTGGTTCCATCATTAAGTTCATTAGTGAATGAACACCAACCATTGCCCGTCCTGTCCTGTCCCTATGCTCTCGGTGCTTTCACATCGATTTATTGTTTGATATTTCCACGTGCAGCTCCTCGTGTGATTGCGAGTGTGTTGTCATTAGACGATCGCTGCCTGCGCCAGGTGGTTGGTGGTGGGTTGTTACCAGGTTAGTTTCAAAACGTTTATCTGATTAGTTGGAATTAATTCCTCACAAATATTGGGGTATTCTCTAGCGTCGACGTGTCGGACTTACCTGCAAATTCGAGATATTCAACGATTGGCGGCCGCCGGCCGATTGCGAGCTATTGGCATTCGGTACTGAAGCGGCCGCCGCCACTGCCACAGCCGCGGCCCCAAAGCCCAGATGCTGGCCATGGCTGGCCGTCGAGGCGCCGCCGTATTGGTGGCCGGCGGCCGTCGTCGCCGTGGCCGCATTGTTCGCCTGGCCTGGGGCGCCGCCGTTGATGCTGATCGAGATGTTTATGCCGCTAGTGGCCGCCTCGAGGCCGCAGAGGCGCCCGCCGCGTGCACGACTGCGGCGGCGGCCGCCACACCCCCACCGGCAGGTCCGCCGCCGCCGCCGCCCGAGATATGCTGGCCAGTCATCATGTCGAAGCCGATGCCGAGGGCCGCGTGGTGGTTGGCCAGCGCGTACGGCTGCGAGTGATACACCGACGTGGATGTGGTGGCGGCCACCTGCAGCTGGTGCTGGCCTCCATTCGAGCCGGCCTGTTGCTGGTGTTGGTTGTTGCCCGTTTGAGTGGTGGTGGTGGTGGTGTTGTTGATGATATGATTGCAAGTGCTGCTGCGGTTGTTGATGTGATTGTTGTTGATGTTGTTGTTGCTGTTGCTGGTTCCCGTCTTGATACTGCTGGTGTTGTTGTTGATGTTGATGGTGGCTGTGGTTGTGGATGTGGTGCGTCTGGTGATGGTTTTGGTGGCCCTGATGTTGGAGGTGTTGGTGTGCGAACAGGTGGTGTTGCTGGTAGCTGGTGTTTTGGTGGCCGGCGCCGAGGTTCTCCTGGTCCTGGCCGGTGGAGTCGGCCGAGGCCAGACTCGCGTACATTGCATGTTGTCCCGCCTGTTGTTGGCCGCCCCAGCCGGCCGGCCAGCAGCTCGTCGACGGGCGCGGGACTGGCCACTGTCGAGTTGTCGTCGCCCGTCGACGACTCGCCACTCGACACCGACGGCGACTTTGCCACAGCCAGACTGGCACCCGTCGCCTGTAGGTGCTGCTGATGGTGCTGCTGGCTGGCGCCTGTCAGCGCCACAGCCGACCTCTGTTGGTGATGGTGTAAACTGGGGTAGTGGTGCTGCTGTTGTTGTTGTTGTTGCTGTTGCTGATGGTAGGCGGCCGCTGCCACTGCTGCCGCCTGTTGATGCACGGCCGACGAGGAAGAAGGAGGCCGCATGGTGGTGGTGGTAGGCAATCTGGGCCTTGGCGTAGGCGGCCGCCGCGACGCTGGTCGGCTCGCACTGGGCCACCGGCTGGGTGGCCTGCGCCAGACCCCTGAAAGTCGAACTTGTACGCATACCTCTTGCCGTGCACCTTCTGCATGATATTCTTGTCGTAATAGTACCTCAGGGCTCTGCTTAGTTTATCATAGTTCATGTTGGGTTTGCTCTTTCGTTCGCCCCAACTTGCGCGCCACCTCGTCGGGGTCGAGCAACTTAAACTCGCCATTGCGGCCCTCCCAGGAGATGCAGCCCGAATTGGTCTGGTCGGCCAGTAGCTCCAACAGAAACTGCCACAGCTGGATCTGGCCCGAGCCACTGTTCACGGCCGCCAGGTGGTGGTGGCGGTGGATATGATGCGGATGATGATGGTGATGGTGGTTGTTGTTGTGGTGGTGGCCGTGTTGGTGGTGGTGGTGATGATGGTGCGAGTTTGCGGCAGCGGCTGCAGCCGCTGCCGCCGCAAACTCGGCTGTCGTTGGACTATGCTGCTGATGGTGGTGGTTGTGGTTGTGGTTGCTATTCTGGTCCGTTTGGTGCCTCTGCTGCTGCTGGTGCAAGTTCTGGCTTTGCTGTTGGTTGCTATTCAGGCCGCCGTCTCTATGTTGCTCGTGGTTGTGGCTGGCACCTGTTTGATGAGCTTGATTGGCGCCATGTTGTTGTTGTTGCTGTTGCTGCTGAGCCGCCGCGCCACCACCGGCTGCTGCTGGCCGTCCAAGCTGGTGTTATTCGAGGCCACGCCGAGGGCGGCCACGAAGGGCGCGTGGTGGGCATGGTGGGCGTGGCTGAAGAGAGTTGAGTAGGTGCTGTGATGCTGCTGCTGCTGTTGGTGGAGGCTGTGGCCTACATTGGTTTGGTTGGACGAAGAGGGCCGAGGAGTATGCGTTTGTTGTCAGTCTTTTTTGTGCACGAATTTGGTGGTTGTTTATGTTGTCGAAGAGGCGGCGGGCGAGAGTTCAAGCTAATTTGACGCCCGGCCAAGGACGAGGCCCACTAGACGACCCTATAAGTTGCCGGTCGCCTTATAGGGCCGCCTCCGAGCGCCCGTCGGCCAGCAGCGAGCGCGCAAAGATCGCTAGGCTCAGATAGCACCCTGGCTGGGCTGTTGTTCATTTAAGAGACACTCGCTGCGGTCCCGTTGGATCCGATTGCAGCTGTTATTCCAGTGGGCCGAGTGAATTTGGGGCCGCGACCGCCGACACGCTTTCGAGACTAAATTGAAAGCCAACTGCAAGGAATCTCGTCAAATGACACGACTACCACGACGAACAGAGGCCGTAAAGCCACTCGGCGCCTTGTTGTCTCTGTTTTCATTGCATTTGGCGGGTTTCGCCAAGGACAAAGTCGAATGTCGTCGTCGTTGTTGTCGTCATGTAAGCCACTTGCAGAGTTGCAAACGAGACTTTATGTTATCTCGCGCCAGTCGCCTCTACTTCCAAGTCCAGCTGGCCACTGCTGCAACTTCCAATGAAAGTGAGCCTAATCGGGCGCATGTTATTGGCAACAACCAGCAGGGCGACAATGGATCCGAATCGGACTTGAAATGAATGATTACCTCGCCGGCGGTAGTGGCGGCGGAACAAGTGAAAGGCAAAGGTTAACGCCTGGCTTTGAGGCGGAGGACACTTTAAAATTTGTCACACTCGCACAAAGTAACCTGCATTTCCATTCCACTCGGGCCGGTTGCTAATGATTAACAATGAGCCAAAGCGCGTGGTGGTCGTCACGCCCGCACTTGTTCTGGTTGTTGTTGTTGTGCTGAACCACCAACGACGACTGAGGCTGGCGCCCTCACCAGAGAGAGAGACCTCATTTGTATCCAACCGACAGAAACTTGTCGAAGTTGCGTCATCGTCAACAACGACGACGACGGAGAGGACGTACGTGATTGCACGTAGAGAATCTCAGCTCGCATTCAGTTTGACGACAATTAAATTTTTCTATTCATGATGGTCGATCTGGTGGCCGGCGTCTCTGTGCGCCGCCAAACGAAACCAGCGCTCTCTCCCTCTGTCGGTGTGCTCGTCTGTGGCCGGTGGTTGTCCTAGGGGCGCCTCATTGTCCATTCAGGACGCGCCGTCGAGGTCAATCTAATTTCATTCAATCCAATTCCGAGTGTTTCTCTTGCGCCAACGTTGATGTGGACGACGTTGATATAGCAGACTCACAATATGGTAAACAACAACAACAACAACAACAATCAAAGCGAATGATTGCATTTGATTCATTGCTCTCTGGACCGCCGTCGCCACTTCAAAAGCAACTCCAAGGATGGACGACATTGGGGCCGTCCGCGAGAGCCGCGCCGAGCATATGAATCAATCATCGTCCACTTCACCAAATCAACAACAACAACAACAACTTGATTGGGGCTCTTCTATGATTGTTGATTGATTTGTGTGTTCGTCCGACGGACCAAATCATCTGGTCAATGCTTTCGCTTGTGGCTGGCCGCCTGTCGGCTCGAACTGGCTCAAGCAAAAATCAATCAATCCGATCTAACCGCCGCCAACAAACCAGCGTCGCCACTGATTTGTCCTGGAAAGAGTTGGCCAACTCCAAACTAACTGTATTCGTTTGCTCACTCAGACCCCATCAACACACAGACCAGACCAGACACAACAAACGAATGAATCATTCCACTTCCGCTCGTGCTCTGGCCTGACGGAAGTTGCGCAACTCGGCCTAGTCGCATGCTGAGCCTGCGAATACCATCGGACCCAAGTAGAAAATAATAATAATTGAATTACCTCAAACAAAACTCCACCAACACTAAACTTTGTGCTACTCAATGTGAACTCATTACAAGTTCCGGCGCCACTGCATCGGTCGCCAGTTAATCCAGTGGCGTTCATTTGGTGCAAATTGTCGGCCTCTGGCCAGCCTAAACCAACGAAAGCAAACACTAGTGGATTCAATTTGTAACGAAACAATCAAAACACAACAAACAGAGCACAACAACAACAACAACAACAACGATAACGACAACGACAACGACAACGACAACGACAGCAAAAGCCGAGCCTATGGACTCTAATCAAAGTTTAGATGATCGTCCATTCTCGCAATGAATCATTTTAGTCAGCCGCCGCCACGTCGCCAGGCGCCACCAATTAGAGAGTGGACACTCTGTGTCCATAGAAACAGACGACGACGGCGGCAGCGACACTTCACCTGATTGTTTGCACATTTTACATAAGCGCAAACACATCGCAATCGCGTGCATTCTATGCGACGTTTTCGTTTGTGTGAGTCTCTCGAAAGTCAGCCGAAACTTATGAATTATCAATCGATAAATCACAACACATCCACGAGGGTAGTTTGTTTTGACTCGATCGCCAGTTATTTGCGACTTCCACGCGAATAATATGAATTGGTCGCGCGCCTGCAAGAGAACTCCCACGCAGATGTTGCAATACAAGTCAAATGATTAATTACAAGAAACTGCAAAATTTGAAAGCAAAAGAATCGGCGTGGGCTTCACATATAATGCAGCCAACGCCGACGACGTCGATGACGACTACAGTCAGAATCAGCTACAGACTTGAACTCCAGTCAATTCTTCGTATGTAGCGACTCGATCGCTAATGATGATGACTCCTCGTCGTCGTCTGAACTGACCATCTGATCGATATTCTGTGTGGGGCCATAAAAATATTAAATATATGTCGCCGCCGCCGTGAGATACTTCACTTGGAAAAGTGTCGATGGGCCTCGCGCGTTGGCAGATCATTAGGGCGACGGTCATATATTCATTCGGCCTTTCGACTGGCCGACTCAAGAAGCGTATCGAGTGGACATCTCCAAGAATGGGGACGTAACCGAAGCCGGACGACGATGGTAGCGCCGGCTGAACATCTCGACTTGCGCTCCATTGAGTTTTCAATTGAGCAACTTAACGTCCGATTGGTTTTGACGACATTATAACTAGGACAACGACCGAGACTGGTCGATGAGAGCGCAGACAAGTGTCTGTCCACTTAGATAGGGCAATCTATATCAGAAAACTAAACTTACCTGAGTTGCTTGCGCTGTTGACGGGCGAGGCAGAGCTCTGGCCGCTCGTTGTGGTCGTCTGGTTCGTCGGCTGGCCAGCGTTGTTTGTGACGAGTTGATTGTTGCTTGTGGCGCCACCATTCGAGGTGGTGCTAGAGATGAGACCACTCGAAGTCGTCGACGAAGACGATGACGAGTTTTGTTGTTGTTGTTGCTGCTGCTGCTGGTTTGCTGAGCCGGCAAACACAGACGAGCTGTCGTTAGGGTGCTGGTTGCCACCTGAGGAGTGCATCTGGAACAGGCTGTGGTGTTGATTCATCAGCTGGTGGTGGTTGGTGTGGTGATGATGCTGTTGCTGCTGTTGGTGAGGGGCCGGCGGCGGCTGCTGGTGTTGGGTTTGCTGTTGATTCATGTCGGGGTTGAGCGATCTTGCGGGTTTCAACAATATGTGTACCTATATATGTATATGTGTGTGTAAATATGGATAACGATAACTTGTAGACGCTGACTGCTTAAGGTTTGCTGGCTCGCCGAGACCAGCCAGGGCTCAATCGAGGCCCTCTGAAGGCGCCTACCACTGTCCGAGTTACTGTTCGTCCTCGTCGCCACGGCCGCCACCGCCGCAATCAGACCGGCCGGCTTGGCCAACTTGGGGAGGTAGCCGCTCACTCGGCGGCCAGTGTCTTTCGGTTCACGCTTATTACCACCACTATTTTCTTGGACGGACAACACAAACACCATCCGACAGACGCCTGACTTCGACCGGATTTACTGTGCAAAATTTCCTCTTCCTTCCTTCCTCGCCGCTCCTCTTTCCGTTTCGTTTCATTGAATCACTTCCGAGTTCAGCGCTTCCTTCCGGAGTTCACATACGAACACACAAACACATCAGCAACAGAGACTAATATTTGAATCTTGGCGTTAGGTTGGTTGGCCCAACTGACTGGCTGACTTGTAAGTGGCCACCTCAAACTCGCCGCTCGCTTTGAAATTTCATCTGGCCGAGAGGCTGAAAAGCGCACTGAAGCTGCTGTTGTCCAGTATCTGCTGTCTTTAAATTCAACTGCTTCTCCTTCTATTTGTCTCTAGTCACTTTCGCTACTTGCACCGATACGAACGATCGTTGTCCTAGTCGTAGTCGTCATTATTTTCCTACGTAAATAGTCGCTCACACACATAGATTGCGCATGTCCCACGCGACGGAAGAGTAAATTTGCGCACAATCAAATGAGCCGACACAAGAACGGCTTCGGTGGTTGCTGTATTTAAGGTTAGCCGGCGAGGAGGAGGCACGCAAAAATACGCGCGAATGATGCAGGAAATCCTGGAGACTTTTGTGATTGGTTACGCATGCGCCCTGAGTTAATCAACTCGCTGCGCGGCATCGGACGATTCGACCGCAACGTGCGCGCCCGCTCGTCTATATCTGCGTGTGCTTAGGCAAGCGCAGACAATCAACGAGCGCCGGACGGCTGACAATTAAGTCGCTGCCCGTGCGGGCGGAAAACTCGAGGCGCAACTTTTTCAAATCATCATCTATTCGCTCTAAATTGGAACGCCTTTTTCGTGGTGTCTTCGGGCGGCTGACGGTCACCAGAAGAGCCCTCCGAGGCCCAGATACAGTACATTACTAGCCAGTGCCTTGGGTTCCGAGCGCTCAGCCGCCAAGAGACAACAATGGCTCCATTTCGTACTGGTGGCCACGCGCCGGCCGCTGCAACCCCCTTCCGGTCGCAAACTAACCCGAACGGAGCCACCGAGAGGCCAATCTTAGTTATCTGGGCCGATGTAGCTGCTTTGGCCGTGGACAAGGCAACGCCACGAGCAAAGACGAGACGAGACGAGAAGAAACGAACCGAGACGAAAAGAGACGAGACGAGAAGAGACAGGCTGCTCACCTCTGGCCGAAAGACGAGTGTTTTGACTCTCGTCTCTTTGTAGTTGTTGTGCTCATAACTAACCGGTCCTATCATCTGGACGACCACGACGACGACGACGCAACGAGCTGGTTGTAGTAGACAACAGAGGGCGAGATTGTAATCATTTGGTGGCGCGGCGGCGTTACGTAAGGCTCGCTCTCGTGGCCGTCGGTATTATCACTGCACGCGCTCGAGGAATCAATTTGCTCCAGTTTCACGATCGACTTGAGTTTGTTGGCGGCCAACTGCGAACCGCGACGACCAAATAACTCCATGTTAATCATCTTGTTGTGTTCATGATAATCATTTTTTCATTTTGTCGCGGGTGCTACCAGAAAAACCACAATGAGTTTGACTTGAGCAACGGCATTGCGAACGCGTGCGATTTGCTCGCCGCCGTCGGCCAACCGCAACCACCAGAAATCAAAGCACATATTCGAGAGCTGCCTCAGCTTCATCCATAG
The DNA here is from genome assembly GCA_020916435.1 of Oxytropis ochrocephala. NCBI lineage: Eukaryota > Viridiplantae > Streptophyta > Magnoliopsida > Fabales > Fabaceae > Oxytropis > Oxytropis ochrocephala. The sequence goes on from JAJHUT010000092.1 coordinate 433,207, forward strand.
TCACAGTCACAGGCGGAGATGATGAGTTTCATCTTCCATCTCCCGGCTAATCTGGCGCGAAACGCACAGTCAGCTCCCCCCACTCAGGCCAGATTACACGAGGCCTGTAATCCTCCTCAAGTTAACCAATCGTGTTTGTTGGCGCATACCTGGCGGGCCAGCTGCTTTGAGACACTGCAAACTCTGGCTACACAAAAACAGTGGCCACGTAACAGATACAAATGAAGGCGAGGGGCCCCGGCGACTACCCGTCGAACAGATTAAACATGTCCACCATGATGATTGGCGGCACGATGAAAGCTCTCAATTATTTCGCTGTCCGTCCGTCCGTCCGTCTTTGTGTCCCCATCTCCATCTCTTTCGTGATTATCACACAGATGACCAGCAGACATTTGCACCGTCGCCGCGAGATGTCAACTATAACCAAAGCATGTTCGCGCGAGCTGCCTCATTTCCGGACCTCGGTCAGAGAAACAAACAAAGCCACCTGAGCGATGCTTGTCTCTACTGAAGCGGCGACTCTGGTGGCTTTGCGGCCGTGGATGCCCATGTTTGCGGCTGTATATCATCTACTTCTCTGGGCAAATGTTTTGTTTCGACAAGCAACATCATCATCGCAGCCATGACGTAACTTATCGAGTTGTGTGTTTGTGAGAACCTCACATGCGACCTCTACGAGTCTGCTTGACTCTCGGCCGTTCGACTGTTGTTGTTGTTGGCGTTTGCTGGTTGCGGCCGCAAGAGATCATCGTCGTCGTCGTCGTCGTCAATTGAATCATGTAAATGTCCATGTTAATTTTGTGTTTCTTACTCTCTCACTCGCTCCAGATGACAACCCGGCCGACACAGTCCAGTGGAGCAGACGAGAAATTTTCCCATCGATTGAATTCTCGCGGCCGCTGAGAGGCAGACTGAGAGAGCTGAGAGAAGAGAGGACACATTCATTGATTATTATTGCATTGCGCGACAACTACTCAGAAGACTTGTGTCCTTTTATATAGTCGTTTGCTAAAACAAAACAGTCGTTCTGCCTGTTCTCGTCATCCAAGTCGTTCAAGTCCGGACTGGTCGTCATATTGCCTTTGCCGCAAACTAAACTCATCCACTGGCGGCCGCGGCGCGCCTACTTTCAAGTCGCGATGTTCATTTGCCTTTTGCTCTATCGCGTTGCGCAACTACAACACAATGGCCAATTCAAATGAATAGCAATGATCGTCTCAAGTGGGCCCTCTTGAACGCCATGTCAGTCGGGCGCCGCCGAAACCGACACTGACCGGCAGACATTGATTTCGGCAACCAGCACGCGCCGGCCAATGAAGAAGAGGAACATTATTGTCGTTGTCGTTGTTGTTGTTGTGATGGTCGCTGGTTGGCTGTCAAACCAGGCGCAACCAAATGAACGAGTCCGAGTGGCTTTTCGCTTCGTCCACCATACAATTCAAGTGGATCGCATATCAGCACCCCAAACTGGCGCCGGCCAATCGCCAGTTTATGTTGTCCTGCTCGTCGTGGTCGTGATCGTCGTCCTCTCAGTTGTCCTCTGTGGTGGTTGCTCTTGGCCAATCTCAAATGTCATCGGGCGCCTGAGAGACCAGAAATTTTCAATAAATTCAAGTGTCAGTGTGAGAGAATCCCAGCGGCTCCATTCACTCGGCTCGTCACCAATCATTTGCCAATAGTCACCGATCGAGCCGAGCCGAGTCGGCCAACTCTTTCTGTTGCCCGCCCGAACCAGACACTGGACGGGCGGCCGACTTCCGCCGCCGCTTCCGCTCGGCCGAGCCAACAACCAACTGGCGCTCGTCAGGTTGTTTGCTCTTTTTCTTATCAAAACAAAACTAACAGTCTCACCAACTCGACTTGGCCTCTCGCCTCCATTCAGACTAGTTTTAGTTTCGAAGCTCTCGCCCTCGCACGCATTGGACACTACTGTCTCCTGTTTAGCTGTTTTTGTTTGTTTGCTTGCACATCTACGTTCATTTACATTTAATACCAATCGAGAGCACATCAATGATAAAGAGAGAAATGCAAATCCGCACCAAACGACACCTCTCTGAGTTGTGTTTTTTCTGCCACTGTACTTAATCGATGACAATAAAGACAAACAAAGAAGCCCAGCAGAGCAAATAAAGCGACCAATTCATCGATCAATTGTTTCTCAAGTCAAACTGGCGCCCATGTGTCTATAGAGTTGCACAGTATTCACAGCTAAATGATGCTCAATCTCAACTCTCTCGGAGTTCAAAACTCTCAAGTCGTCGTTCTGTCTGGAGGGACAACTCATAGAGTTTTTGTTATTGTGAAGATTATGTTGCTTAGTTTGTGTCTGGCTTTAATTAAACTATTGAAACGTAGTGAGCCTAGAGCCATATCGAAATGCCTAGGAGCTCGGTGGGAGCTTTGGCGCCATCTTTCGGTCTATAGTACACTTGAGGAGAGATAGTCGATTTGGAAACTGTATTTTCTTAGGGTCTGTGTCAGTTCGAGCGATATGACATTGTTTCATATTTCAACTGATGGGCTGTTTCACGTCGTCAGCTGTGCATATTTCGCCGACAAAAACGAGAAACAAAAATATAATACTGTGACGCAGTTCAATCCAAACAATTGTTCCGTTATATAACTATATTAATATTCGTTAATCAAAATCTGATAAAGCAAAATCAGTAAATATGAAGTAGCGATGTTGTTATAATTATTATGTAAATGTATTCCACCTAGTGATGAACAAGTGTATGAAGTATCAAGATGCAATAGACACGTTCCCAAAAGCCCTGCATAACCAAGAGATATCATTGTACAAATCTTGGAAACAAGAGACGCATGAAGCTTTTGAGAGCTCGAATAGTGAGCTTAGTTATAGAAAGAGTGACCTAAAGAAGCATTATTGTCAACGAGCTATATTATTGCTGGAGAAATTGACTTCACTTGTTGCAGAAGGTGCAAAAAGAGTTTGACGGATGATTCTAATTTTTCAGGGTCTGATATAACGATTACTCAGCCACCTGAGCCGCGTAGAACAAGCAAGACCACCGAAGCCACTAATACTAAAGCATTATGTCCACGATGATACCTTATCACTGGGTAAAGGTTCATCATCTGGCTCCGCAACCTCGTGATCAGCCAACCACTTCGAGAGATGACCCCATTGGTAGAGGCGGCTCCAGAGAGACCCTTACAGACAAAAGTAACTCTAGAGGCAGAGACAACAGGTCCGATGAGTCCGCGGGCCAGAGTCGTGCAATACCCACCCCTACGCAAGAAAGCCGGTCCAGAGAACGTGGTGCGGGAGAAGCGTTTCACTCGTGGCTGAAAGGCGTTCAGATGACCAGCAAGAGCCAGTGCTGGCAGGAAAAGAAGCCTCCCGAGATATCTAGTAGTACGGCTAGCCCTGCTGCGGTTGAACAGAACCAACGATCATCTCAGAGCTTGAACGATAGTAGAGAACATGGGAGTGCTACTCTGAGTGTACATCGGGCATGATTTTACCGAGTTTTCTCGACAAGGATCTCCAATTGAGCCGAGGACACCACCTGCAACTCCAGATCAAAGTGCCAGAAGAAGCAACGCTCCTCGCCAGTCACTGATCCATTGTCTCCCGGCCATGATTGATCCAATTCCATCGAGCTCCACAGACATGAGCTCAACTGGAGCTCAGCGCCACAAAACGAGCCTCCCACCAATATTCGGAAGATCATAAGGCGTAAAAAGAAGTCCCAAGATACACAAGTGCTTTAAAACACCATAGTGGTAATACTCCGGGCAAAAAGTATCCAGAATCTCGAGTTGAAACCAACTCCCCAAGTCTCATCGAGTTCATTCGGCGACGAACATCAATACGAACGCCAACGGTATCATGATCGAAGTCAAAGTTGACAACTTCGGCGGCAAATGGCTTGTGGAGCATTATGATTTTGAAAACTTCGCAATTCTACAAATGGTCTCAAAATATGTTTTAACCAGAACCCTGACACGGCAATGATGATCTAAAAATCGTCGAGAATTTTTCATGCGCCTTTATAGAACTGATCACATAGAGCAACCGTTCCAGGCCCACTCTTCGAGTGAAAAGGACATTGGTTTTGTAATCAGAAAATGGCCTGTCAGAGAGCATCGCAGTGGTAATACTCCGGGCGGGCAGTATCCAGCACCTCGTTTTAAAAACACACCATTCTATTGGAAGATAAGGTTCAAATTGATGCAGTTATGGAATTCGAAGTAAGCTCCGAGGCATCAAGTTATCAGTTCGATTTGCGAACTAACATGGCCAATGGCCTGTGGAAAATTTGGATTTTTGGATTTTCCTGAATTCTATATAGACGCTCTAAGGCGATATTTCAAAGCCGATAGGAAGACGGTAAACCACTGTAGAGAACACCGTGCAGAATTCCATACCAGAACACCCGAGGGGCTATGATACCGATGACGAGTATGAGGAGGACAAGGTGCAAAGGCGACAAAGGGACATAGGCGATGAAGGCGTCAAAACATGTGCAGCAATGATCGTTTTCAATGTAAATTCACGTAACATTGAAAACGATCATTGAGATGCACATTTTTTCCAGTCCAACCATGTTACGCGAACAAAAAGCTGTCGGCAAGTTGGTATTAGATGCATGTGAATACAAGAATAAACTCAATATATTAGATAAACTCCGTGTAAAAAATGAGGGCAGCTCCATAACATGCTCTGACTCGGTTCTCGTGAGCTGACACCTCTGACGACGAAAGGTCCCCAAGTGCTTCACTCGATGCCATGCGACTTGGGGGCAGAATGATAGCCCTTTGCCCAAAATGCAATTTGAGGAGGGGGTACCCTCACAAATTTCTGGTTCTCAAGATATCCACCGGTTTATCAAGCTATTGGTTCGCATATTCGACTGAGGGTGGCTCCTCGAGTGTTTTGATAGTTCCGTTTGTTTGGCTCACAACGAGAACTGTCAGACACCATGCAATCGATGATAGAGTTCTGCTCGATGTTCAGCTGTTGTGAGTTGTCGCAACTTGTTAGCGAGTTGATTGTCATTGATCATGGCGGCCATGTCATACATAGTCCAATGAGGATCCTACCGTATGATAGTCAACCAGACATCTACGTTGACACTCGACCGTGAAACATTGATGTCGATGCTCGCTCTAGTGGTTGATTTGTCCAAGCAAGCCAAGACCATTTGTGTGGAGAGCAAAGGCGTCGAGCCTCCTACTCTAATGCGCTCCATTATTTGTGATTATTGTTTGATTTACAGCTGCTTTACATTAAGGCTTTTGAGAAAACCAGGATGAGTATCAATAACATCGCCATCAGTCCAACTGACCTCACAACATAGATCTCATCCACTTGATTATGGTTATTTGGTGCAATTCCAATAGATATACTAATTATGATTAGCACAAATTCGGAGTCAAGATGCAAGAGGGGTTGAGCCAGCACAAGAGTACAATCAAAGTGAGAGACGAGGAAGTGTTTGTTGGTTGTATTTTAGACTGAATTTTATTGCATTTCATTGATTATCCTTCTCTTACTTGAGGTACACAGTTCAGCCTATTTCCTACTATTCAATGTTATTGGAATTTGGTCAAGCACTCGGGTCAGAAGAACATTTCTATGGTGGAGTCCTGGCTGACTCCGTACTCTCTCAGTTTGCGTTTGTCGTTCCAGAAGTTCAAAGCCGAAGAGGAAGGTGATGTGGTCCACCTTCCAGTTGGGATTCCACTTGGAAACCGCAACCTTAAGGTCGCCTACAAACTCCTCCAAGTCCACAAGAATAGGGTCAGCTCTGCGGTCACCATATTTTTGATGAAAATTCTCGTATCATTCTTCGTCGTCGTCGCAGCCGCCTCGGCTTGCCCAAACAAGGCCAGACCGGCAAATCCCACGGTGACAAAGGCCAAGATGGACAACACTCTGAAATAGTTCATATTGTAATGTTTGATAAATCTTCTTTGGTGGAGTTCTTGATTAATTTATATTTACTCTTATTCGACAAGTCTAAACTGGACAGGAACAAAGTCAAGTAGTTTCTTTGGACTGTGGTTATCTGCTTATATACTGTCTGGTTATATCTAAAAACATGATCAATAATCCAATTGACGATAACCAAACACAGATCTAATAAGTGAATGGATGATCCAAAGCCCACAATCGCACTGTTGGCGAGGGCGGCTGTTGAGGGGCGTCTATATGGCCTCTGGCGAGAATTTTGCACGCCAAAGAAAGCATTGCCGGATACATACCAACCGTAAAACATGTTTGGAAGAGGACAAACATTTGTCAACATCATTGTTTTGAATTGTCTGGTTTGGTTGGTTCTACGATCAATTGTTAGATATTGTTTATCACGTGATCACCTGATGATTGGCAAATGGATGAGATGCATGTTTGTAGATTATGGACAAGAATATGTGGCCAACATGGAGCTGTGAACAGTGCAGCTGTGTTTCATTCACTCTTTTTAATGATTTAATGATTCCATGAGGAAGCCACTGTCCTGCTGGAGGTAGTCGTTAACGAGGCACAAGTAGACGCTTCTCACCTGTTGGGTCTCCATTAAGTGGTCGTCGGTGAGCTCTCTGGCGATCGACTGGAGCACCATCTTGTCTTAGAGGTTCCATTTCAGAGACAATTTTGTCTCTCAGAATGCCTTAATAGGCAAACTGATCCGAATTTTTGTGTGAAACAATGCCGATTTGGCCATTTTCAGGCCTTCGGGCTCGGTCTGAGTCGGAGAATGCACTAAAATATGGGTGTTGGAGCAAGCAAGCCGATCGAGGCTGGAGGCGACCACAAGCAAGTCTTTGTTGTTGTTGTTGTTGTTATTTGTTGTTGTTATTTGTTATTTGTTATTTATTTGTTGTTGTTGTTGTTGTTGTTGTTGTTGTTGTTGTTATTGTTGTCTGTCAACTGATCGGCTCGTATCGTCTGCAATCTATTGAACTACGTGATAGACACACCTGTTGGTTTGCTGATCCGGTACCAATTCAGATGGACCAACAGACTGGCGAGCCTTGCTGGAGCTCAGAGTCGAGTTTCGGTGGTCGATGCACATTTGAAGGATTTTGGTTAGCTCAAGTTTCATTGAGTTAGTTGGTGGTTTCTCTCCTAAAACAAAACAACAATAACAAGCTCGTTGTTATGCAATCATTGAGAGGATATGACAAGAGGGTCTTGTCTGGCGTTTGGCGAATCAATCAACACATGACTCGAGTTGTAGTTCGATGAAAGTGCACTGGAATATTTATTGGCCGACATTAATTTCTCTTCAACTGGCATCACAGACACGCAGCTCATTCATTAGCTCGCCCAACAATAATGTTCGCCGAGCTAATTGACACACGTTTACCTGTGCATGTATTGCACAACACCGGCCCACACAATGTGGTTGCTCGGCAACAGGTAGGGCAGACGAGCATGACGACCATCATGATGGGGATGATGATACATGCCAGAAGGATGGTCCAGGATGTCGATTCATGAAACAGAACACGAAAAAGTGGCATCTCGCGACTTCCAACGATGACATGATGCATGTCGAGTCGGAGCATCCACCATATGTAGGGCTTTCATGAAAGCCTCTCAACTTGATCTTCATCATTATCGATCATCTGCAGCATTCGCATGAGTCCAAAGCGACGACCTGAGCTCGGAGCTGCTCTCCTTGACGTTAGCTCATCCTCATCCTCATCATCCTTGCAGCCACCTGACTAGCAAACTGATGGGGCCAGCCGGCCAGCGATAGCAGCAACAGGTTGTATTGCAGTTGAGTAGGGCTGGATGAGATGATAATATTTCGGTCGTCTTCTTGTGAGCTGCTAGAACAAGTTCAAGATTCTTCTGTTGTGTGGCCCTGTTTGAGGTTACTCGGCGAGCGACTACATTTGATGCATCGGACACATAATTTAGTATTCATACATTCCAGTCTTTGTGGAATAACTTTTCCATCATTACATTCAACAGATTGTTATTTATTGTTGTTTATGAAGTAATTACCAGAATGTTTGTCGCACCTCAAGCTGCGTCGTTATTGTTACTACTATTGGCGAGTGTCCACCTATTTGGGTGTTCGTGCGGCCAGCCGGAAGAGAAGCAAGCAGATGTCGGTCGTCAAGATGAGCCAAAGCTGGTCTGCTACTACACGAACTGGGCCAAAGATCGGCCCGACCCTGGGCTTACGTAAGTACCTCGACCTGTCATGGCAATTAGGCAACAATAGCCACTAATTATGACGATTGACAGACTGCAAATCCTAACCAAATTCCATCTCCACAGCGTGTGGACAACGTCCCGAGAGACAAATGCACTCATATCATGTACTCGTTCGCGGGAATCGACGCCAAGAGCTTCAAGTTGCGCAGTTTGGGCCCGCCGACGGGCGACGGCAGCTACGAGGACTTTCTGCGCCTGAGGCAGCTGTCGCCCAGCTCGCGGCTGATACTGTCGGTGGGCGGCTGGGGCGAGGCGGCCAGAAGTACAGCGACATGGTGTCGACGCCAGCTGGCCGAGAATCGTTCATCGATAGTGTCCTCGACACGATGGACACCTACGCGGGCTTCCACGGCTTCGACCTCGACTGGGAGTATCCGGGCGCCACCGACCGCCAGGGCAAGTACGCCGATAAGGACAACTTCCTCAAGCTGATCCGCGAGCTCAGGAGGCGCCTGAGACGACTATGCCAGCTCGAAGAATTCATCATATAAGCACCCGAGAAGCATCGAGCTGAGTATGGCCGTCCCAGTGGCCAAATTCCGCCTGCAGGAGGGCTATGAGGTGTACGAGCTCTGCCAGCTGATGGACTTTGTCAACCTAATGACCTACGATCTGCGTGGCAACTGGGCGGGCTTTGCCGACGTCCACACGCCCCTGTACAGGCGGCCTGGCCTCGACGAGTGGGCCTACGAGAAACTGAACGTCAACGACGGCAGCGCCCTGTGGCACCAGCTTGGATGCCCCAAGCACAAGCTGGTGGTCGGTATGGCCTTCTATGGGCGCACCTATACGCTCGGCTCGCCCGACAATCACGGCCTCCATGCGCCAGTGAAGAAGTGGGACACCAATGGAGGCACACCGGGCAGGTACACAAACGAGGCGGCTTCTTGTCGTACTTCGAGATTTGCCAGGAGGAGGACACCTGCACGAGGCCTACGATCAGGTGGGCGAGTGTCCATACGCCTACAAGTCCAACCAGTGGGTGGGCTGCGAGGACGCCCGCTCGCTGCAGGTCAAGACGGACTGGCTCAAGGCGCAGGGCTATGGAGGGCCATGATTTGGGCTCTCGACCTGGACGACTACCGCGGCGCCTGCGGCGAGAAGGACCTGTTGTTCAACACGCTAGTCCGTGGTCTGGCCGGCTACAAAGTCACTGTGCCGCCGGCCAGTCAGCTCACCACAACAAAGGCGCCCAATCCATGGTGGCCGCCTCAGAGTAGCACCACCACTACCACCACTACATCAACTAGAAGGCCAACCACTACATCAACAACAAGGACGACTAGCACCACAGCTCGTTTCACGGAGCCAACTACGCCAAAGGTCGCAAGTGGCCGACCTCAGCCAACGCAGACCACTAGACGACCCACAACTGACCAGCCGACCACCAGCGAGACTACCGACTGTCCTGCAGACTCCACTGGCCAGCTGCTGACCTCCTTCAGGCCGCACCCGACTGACCGCAGCCTGTACTTGTGGTGCGTCAATGGCAAGGAACTGGTGCTGTCGTGCCCGCCGGGCACCGAATGGAGCGACCCAGTGAAGCAGTGCGTCGGCCGCGACGACCACCCGCCAGTCGCCTCGCTCTCGGCCTCAAGATCGCTCGACGACGACCACCACCACCACATCTTGCCCGACGACCTCTACCACCACCTGCCAGAGGTGGTGGTGAATGCACGCGCCTCGCTCATCGACGACTACGGTGACGACCACCAGTTCGGCCCCATCGACCAGTTCGAGTCCCGGCGACTATCCGGCACAGTGCCCTCCGCCAGCCCCTACCACCAGCGGTGCCGCCCTCTTCGGCCGCCAGCCTCGTGCCATCGTACCCGGACTTCGAGCGACCTCTACCACCGGCGCCACTGACTAGCCAGGCCTCGCCCATAGCCGGCCGTAGCCAGTCGTCGTTCGCGCCCATCGACAACAATCTCGCCTTCCAAATGGCCGGCCGCCAGCCTCTACTACTGGGCGACTGGATGTAGTCGATTGAATTGAGATACTCGTTGTTGTTGTTGTATTTATTGATGATCTAATGAACTTGACTCCTGTGGTGGAATGTCATCTATGTCTACATGGAATCTGGAGACGTCTCTCGTGCACTCCTTCTCCTCGGTTCCTGGTGGGTTCGGGTTTCTTCAAAGACTCTCGCGCGTCGGACACGAACTTTTGCAATTCGGGCCAACCGACGGGGCTCAGTCGTTCACATGCACTGAATGGAGTATCTTGTTCACCTGGAGCTGGTTCTCGATGACCAGCCTGAGAACTTGTGCTCCAGATGGCCGCGAATCCAGGCGAGCCTGTGGTCGATGTCGCCACAAATGGGCGCCACGTCCGTCCAATCGCACTGATTCTCCGGATTTCGCGGGCACTCAAAAGATGTCCTCAATCACGTTGTCCAATTCCTTCAAGAGGACTTCTTTGTCTGGCCAAGAATCATCTCGAAAGGATTGTACTTCTCATAGGAGTTGTGCTGTTTCTCAAGTTCCTTCGTCAACATCAGCTCGTCCAAGTGGCTCGGAATGGTTCGGTTCAATTGGCGCATCTCGACGGGCCAGAATTGGTTGTAGCCAGCCACCAGATGGCGCAATTTGGTCCATAACAAACGCGTCCACTCGAGCTCGGTCACTTTGAGCCGAAGGTCGGCCCGAGCCCGGAGCACATCGTCGGGCCATAGTGGAGTAGGTGGCGCCCTCTTGAGGCTGTCGCTCTCGAGCCGGCCGCGGACATGCAACTCTACGCCGAGTTACGTCAGGTAGATCGCCTGGACGTTCACGATCTCTCAGGAGGGCGCGCTTGTTGACGCTTGTCGTATTTAAATTGTCCACAAACTTGTACTGTTCAATGTAATTAATCATCGAGGGCTCGTTTCATTGCAAGTCGACTCCGTAGGTGCAATGGAGCAGCTGCTGTTGCCGGCAGGAAGAGCAGCAGCGCCAGTGTTTGAGGGCTGAAATGGAGCGGCGCCATGTTGATGTTGTAGGCTGCAATAATTCAACAACACTGCCAATCAATCAATTAAATTGCGTCGGACGCGAGAAATGGAAATGCCAACGGACGAGATGGTGCCATCGAAGTCGGGCCATTTGCCTTGTTTGTATTTATTTTTAACTCTCAATTGGCCCACTTCAGGCGTGAGAGCGACTGGCCTCTCACCTGGCGGTGGCGGCGGCTGCAGCGCCGACCGGCCGGCAGTTCAAGTGGCGCCAGACTTGAATGTTGCCTGCTCTGCCTGCGTGGATTCGACATTTAGCCAGAGGCGACGGCGGCGCCCTAATGGACGTCCCCAGCCTGTCGAGTTGAATTACAATTCAAATGAACCTTGCGCGAGACAGAGTAAATAAATCATTATCATTTATTGGCGTCAAGTGGCCGGCCACTGCTGCAAACAAAGATAATCGTCGTGGGGCCCTTCCGGGGCGCCCAAGAGGAAAAGATTAACACACACACAGAGTAGAAGGCCGGGAGAGAGTCCGACCAGTAGAGGGTGGCCTGAAGGGGCCCCGCCGAATGGGCAGTCTCGTGAAGCTGACAGGTTTACTGTGTGGCGGCGCCGTTCATTTCAATATTCATTATTGCGCTTGATTGAGTTTTCAAAAGGCTGGACGGACGAGATCAGTGCCATGGATTGGGCCAAATCCTCGGCTCGGCTCGGCTCATTTACAGTTCCACTAATGAGAGTGGGCCAGCAAGTTTGCGCTAAATTCAGGCTAAACTGGCGCAACAGCAGTGCTCAACAACAACAACAACAACTGCAATTGCAATTGCAATTGCAACTGCAATAACAACAATAATGAATAATGATCATCATTTAACGATGAACGTGATCGGCGTCGGTGGCGGCGGCGTCGGATAGAACTCCAACTAGCTGGGATCAAACGGGTGCTGTCTGTTTGCTGTAGAGTAGAGTATTCAAATAATGTCCTCTCTGGCCTGGCCTGGCCTCATCTCACCTGGCCGACGGTGGCTGGAATTTAATCAAAGTCGTCGGCGCCACAGTGTAGAATCACAAGCAACTAACTCAAAAGTGACGACCCGAGCACTCCAAATTTAACCATTCCAAGGCTACGCTGCGCGATGTTTACTTCATTTGGTGGTGCTCGTCGGGCGCCAAAGTGAAAAAACAAGCCGACCCGACCGAGTTAGTTGTGGAGGCCCACCAAAATTGATTAGACTCCACTGTTTAGGGATAGTGGAAATTGGCGTTGGCCGACGGTCGAGCTGGCGGACATTGTTTGCGGGCAGTGCAAACAAGTTGCCGCCGTCGACTTTCAATCGGAATTCTCCTCCAGTGCAGCGGCCGCTCGGCTCATTCTAATTCCGACGCTAAGCAGATTCTGGGCGCAAATCTCGCAGGCGCCACCACCACCACCGACGACGACGACGACGACGATGCAAGCAAATCTAATCTAATTCTAATTTCCAATTTGGGCCAACATCGGCGCGCCGCCGACTCAACCTGATTGAACGCGCGCTTCACTGGCGGCACCCAAACGCCCGGCCGATTGTTTAGACTTGGACGTGTTTCTTGCCAATACTACTGGCCAGTGGTTGCTGGTGCCGTTGATGTTGTTGCAAATCCAAAGTAAAATTCAATTGATCTTCATCTTGATTTGTGTTTATGATGAATTCACAATCGCCACTGGCTGCAAGTCGACTCGACTAAAGTGGACTCAACTTGGGCGCGCAAATGTCGCTAGCGTCCATTTGAATGGGGCCTGGCGCCTTTGCATGGGCCCGAATTAGATTGATTAGAATTCAAAGTTTCGCTTGGCGTTTGTCTTCTGGCCGAAGGCTGATGGGCGACGGCCGGCGGCCGGCGGCAGCGGCAGTGGCAGTGGCCGGCCGGACAAGACAGCGAATATGATTGATTGGCAAGTGGCGATTAAATGCTAGCGCGCGCCCTCAGCTTATCTCGTCGTCGTCGTCGTCGTCGTCAGTGTAGGGGCGCCACCTCCGCAATCCTGCATTGGCGGAGGAAATCGTTTTGCAATTTGAAATCAAATAATATCAAATATAATTGTAGGCCAGCGGCGGCGGCGGCGATGGGCAGTGGTCATTGCAGTGGCCACTGGTCGGTAGAATGGAACCTCTTTGGGGCCCCTTACGGCGCCTCCACCGACGCCAAAGTCCAATTAACTCTTGGCCGCCTCAATTAATTAGAACACAAGCGAACTAACTCGATCGATAATCACCTGGCAGGTGGCCCGCGCCAGTGGCCTCGAAGGCGCTCAAGTTTGGTGGAGCGCGCCAAACTGGCGACGGGGAAATAATTAAATAATAACACAAATGGAAAGTTTGTCGAGTGTCGAGTGTCAAGTGGCGGCGGCGGCGGTGGCGCCACCAAAGATGGAGATTAAATAAGAGATGATGGAAATAGTTTGGCAACGAATGTTAGGCGGCCGATGTTTGGCTGCCGATGATTTAATCTTATCGTCATCTTGGCCATCGCGAGCTTCTTGTCGGCCACTTGTTTCTCCCACTGCCAATGCCAATTAATTCCAGTGGAACTCGAATGGCGCAACTCCACAAGCAAATTCTAAGGCTTTTCATATAAATGAAACCTTTGCCTTCCTTTGCTCGTTCCTTTCGTTCCTTCGCTCGCTCGCCAACTCCTTCTGATTGATTAGCTTTCAATTGAAACTAAATATCTTCTTCTTCTTCTCAGGCGTCGCTCAGCTCGGCCTCTTCTGTGGATGTTATTATTTTCATTTCATTTCAGTCCATTCCATTCCATTTCGTTTCATTTCATTTCATTTTGTTCCAGCCTCGCCTCGACTGCCAATTAGATTGGCAGCGGACGCCGCGAATTGACATAAATCACAAATTGAAATGATTGGCGCGCTCGTCAAGTGGACGAATGCGCTTGATTTAGGTGTGATTTATTGCAAACAATTATCGTTTGCAGTTTAATTAAGGCGAACGGCAAGAATTCCAGTCGGCATTCGTGCATTCGCTGTAGTTGGCCAATTCTCTTCATTTGCCTGGCAAACAAATTTACTGCTCTTACGAAACGAGGCTTCTCCTCACGATGATGATAACCAAAAACAACGATAACAGCCGACATCACCTGATGGGAATAAATTGCAATGTATTAGACGACAATGGACACGATGATGAATATGATCGTCAAGTGTCTGCTTAGCACGCGTTGTGCACTGTGTCGACCCTAAAATGATTGGATTAATTGACAAAAACTCGTTCCCATGCCCGTGTCCGTTGTCGTACTAGTCGATGAGATAATTTTTGGCTCCTGTTTATTGAGCTGATAAGCAACATTTGACGCCTGTTGATTTAGCTGCGTTAAAAACAGGCATCCATTCAAGCGAAAGTGTCGTTGACTAATAAGCTCACTAAGAGCCCAAATCAATGCGCGCGTGCATTGAATAAATTAAAACTCTCTTCTGGCTTTTGATTTTCCCCCTCTTTTTAGACGAGTTTTTCTTTATCTAACTCACTTTAAAAGCTCATTAAAAGCATGCGCACAAACATCCATCCACATGGCATCCCTACAGGATAACAAATCCGCTCATTATCATCTCGGCGAGATCGTTAAATTATGGCTTCATATGGCTGATGCCATCTGCACAGCTCTCATGACAACCAACCAACAACCAGTCGTCGTCGTCGTCGTCGTCGTAGTTTACCTGAAAGGCAGCTGAGTCAGGCCCAGCCTCGTGTGAGCTTGACTATCAAGAGGCGACGACTTGTGCAATGTGGCTGCGAAACTGTGCGACTGCTGCCGACGCCAGAGGGCGCGCGCACCAGCACAGTCGACTCCATTGGCGGCAATGCCCCGGCAATTGCTCTAATTGGGGCCGGTCCAGCGACTGGCCACCAGCCGGACGCCAACGAGAAATCATTTTCATGTTTCAATGAAACCCCAAGAGATAGATAAATAAATAAATATAAGTATCGATTTGTTTCGCTTGATTAAAGTTGAATAACTTTGTGCTTCATTTGAGTTTGATCCTCCACCATTGGACTGGCGGATGAGAATGGCCGCCAGCAGACACTCGCCGCCGGTCAGTGGAGCCAACTGGCTTTATTTACTTTTGAACGACCACCAGAAGATCTAGAAATGATGATATTTGCCAATGAAGGAACGCAGAGTTTTGAGTGATATTAGTTTGGAGAAGAATTCCGTCGCTCCAGTGACTTTTTCACTCTTTCGCCGCCGCCGTCGTCGTTGTTGTTTGCCAATTAAATGGAGCAAAATGCATTTAAACGAAACGACATCCACATCGGCGACGACTCCAACGACGACCTGTTTTGTTGTTGTTGTTGTCGATGTCGCCGTATTGGCCAATTAATTAGTGTCTCTGGCTGCGAGTCGTCTCATGTCAAATGTTCATGTTTTGTCTCTCTCTCTCTCTCTCTCTCTCTCTCTAATTAAGCCCGCAAAGTAATGGCTGTTTGTGTGTGTGAGAATTGAATTGAATCGCATTGAAAGCAGATTCAATTCTATCTCTCTTTCGGCCGATTGAATCTTCTGGCCGAAAGACAGAAATCAAATCGCCTTTCGTCTGTGCGCCGCCGTCTTTGTCTCTCTTAGCTAGACAGAGACACACAATTATTAAGTTATTACTTAAAACTAGCCAGCGCAGTAAGAGAGGAGCCACTTGTTTGTCTGTAGAGAACAGAGCTACTCCGATAGTATGTCCATTCAACATTTATTATGGGCTGCCGATGTTGGCAGAGCAACAGCAACAACAATTGACAGTTTGGTTTCCCGACAGGCTCGCTGCTTACCTGTGCGCTGCTGTTAATTGTGAGACTGGCCGACAAAATAATCCAGTTTGGCCGCCAACAGCACAGCATAGCTCGGCAGCCAGCCGAATGGAAGAGGGAACACATCCATGTGGAAGACATTAATTGAAATTCACACAATTAACTTGGCAGCTTCCCGGCGCTCAGCTCATCAGCGAGCCAAAACAATTTTAATTAACGTCGACCAAGCTGCCTATAAGCGGCCGCCTCTCTCACCTCAACTCTTCTTCTCAGCTTAATGTTGTTGAGACTATGGCAGCACAAAGGGCAGTCTTATTCTTTCAGTCGGTCGGCCAGGCAGCCTCCCATAGGAGTAGTGGCCTCTCCTTGTAGTTGGCGCCCGGCCACCTGCATGTTTTTTGTCGCGCCTCCACTCCGCTCGAACGAGTGGAATTTGATTATTCAATAAGATTGCCAGAGACTGGCGCATGTTTTGCAAATGAGCTAATGAGCTCATTTGGGTCGCGCTCTTTCCTGACGGAATGACTGCCCGGCTGCCCGGTGGATCACTGGAAGGCTGACGAGGTCGAGTGGATCGACTCGAGTGGTGCTCACCTGGACGCGACCATCAGAGCGCTTTGTTTGTGCGTCCGCCGAGTGGCCGGCCTGCAGTTCCCTGTTGTTGTTGTTGGTGTCAATCAAAGCGGCCGCGTCAGAGAGAAACAGACAGACGCGCACAAAAGGGGCGGCCACTGCCAGTCGACGCTCGATCCTCGTCCGCCCATACCTGCCATCGATACGGGCTAATTAATATTCAAATATTACACTTCGAGCGGGCCTCTGCGCTCCTTCCGGCGGCCAGATTCCAAGTGTCGGCTAATTATGACTTTGCTCGGACGTCAGACGAATACACGTCGTCCTTCTTGTTCGAGCGGCCCATTTGAAAGAAGTTTCCTCTTCACCTTAGGCCGGCTGGTCCATATAATTTTGAATGTCAGTTCGTGTGAGCGCCAACTTTTCGGCGCTGGCGGAAAACTGGAAATTATCTTATTACCTTCGGCTGAATCATATCGACGAAGGAAGACATGCTTTAGTGTCGTCTTTGTCGTCGCCAAACTGTCGACTTCTGTGGATGCCTCATGTTCTCATGTTTATTGCAAATTTTCACACCACAAGCAGAGGCAAATGAAGGCGAACAAATTTGGCAATTGTTATTTACCTGAGTTTGCAAGTAATTGGAATGTCATTCGTCGAGCGGAGTTCGGCCAGGGGAGGAGAGAGACGCGACACCAACAACAAAGTAGGCGCGAAATTGGCGCTGCCGCCGCCAAAAATGTGTTGGGCGCCTTTAAAGCGTGCAGACTCGGAGTCCGAGTCGAGTGGATCCGAGTCGATCGGATCCACTTGATTGCCACCCAAATGCGAGGCCGGCCGCTAGGAAGTTGAAAGGAAAAGAAAAGTCGCCGCCAAGTGACGAGAGGTCTCGTTTGTCGCTCTCCTTCTTCTTTTAAATCAAAGCCACCTGTCAATCAGACGGCCAACGAGAAGAGTCGTCGAGCTGGTCTGTGCGGCGCAGTAGCAAAAAAGTTGAATCAAAGTTCACACGCCGGCCGATCGAAGACAAGAACGAGAAAGAGAGGATGGAACTTGTTGATTATTATTAATATGACAACGAAATTCGGTAGCCAATTCACTTTTATCTGCCACTTGCCGCCACTGGCGCCATCGAGCAGCCTCTCGTCCACTGGAACAGGTCCGAGGCGGTTAATTGTTACCTTTGCGCTCTTATAGGCGCCCTCGAGGCTCGTCCACTGCCACCGTCGAGTGGCCGCCGCCGCCGCCGCCGCTTTTGTTGTCGCCTTGGCCGGGCTGGACGTTGGCCGTGAATCAGAACGACTTGGAGCTGCAGATCGGACGACTTTACCTGACTTTTGGAGTCGTCGGCCGCCCGAACGTCAGGTAAAGTCGGCCAGAACTACCTGCAAGACGACCACAGACAGCATTCACTGCAAGATTAGGATCGCCAAGTAAAAGCGCTGATTGTCTTGGCTCTGTTAATTTATTGCATTTAAATGCTGATGCTTATCTGCGCCTTCACTGGATTGGACGGAACGACAAATGGCTGATGAATTTGAATATCGAATGGACGATGAGCAAATCAGGCGACTCTCCACTTGAATTTGGCCTCCACCCGAACGAAGTGGCGCGCAAATTCCACCCGCCGACTCCTATCAATTTCGCTTCATTCCGCAATAATTCAAGTCTCTCGTCGCCGCCGTCGTCGTCGTCGTCTTCGGCGGCCGCCTAAACAAACAACGTTGATGTGTTGAGTAAGGCGCGGAATTTGGCCGGCTCGTCCACTGGGCAACACAGTTTGATTATTGGCCAGAAGCAGCGGCGAGAAGTGAAATAATTATAATTAAACTATTCGTCGACATCGTCCGAGTGAGAGCACAAAATGTCATCGAGCGAAAGAAAAATATTTGATTTCTCTCTCTCTCTCTCTCTCTCTCTCTCTCTCTCTCTCTCTCTCTCTCTCTCTCTCTCTCTCTCTCTCTCTCTCTCTCTCTCTCTCTCTCTCTCTCTCTCGTCTCGTCTTGTTTGCGACGTTCGCCAGCAAATGTCTTTTATTTCATTTGCAAAAAGTGGACCAATTTTTATTATCGCCATTTCATCTGAGCGGCGGCGGCTGCAGCTGCCACGAAGGTAATTCACCTGACATTATCATATGCTAATTAAACTCACAGCTTGCAAGTGGACGCAATGCCTAAGAGGAGGAGGAGGAGTATAAAGAAACCAACGTCCACTGGCAAAGGCCAGCACAACAAAAGTGATTTACGTCCTTTAGTCAACTTAAACTAATTAATGAGACATAGAATCAGATCAATTTCATCATAATTAGCGCCGGCCGCAAAAGTTCAAACCAAACAGAGCTCGTCGTCGAGTGTTGTTTATGTCGTGCGATATGCAAGAGGATCTTAATGAACGACGACGAGGCCTGCGAGAGCCGCCGCCACCGCCGACAACGAGGAAGATTAATTGACATTTCAGGTTCGGACGGACGCGAAATGAAGCGACGAAATGTAGGGACATCTCGCAAGTGGTCGTCCCTACTCGTCGTCTTTAGCTGGTCGCTGTGGACGTTAACACCGCAACAGGTAGCGTGGCCGACGACGAGAGGACGTCGACGAGATGATGATAATAAAATGCTAATTAAACGGCCAGAGATTGGAGAAGCGCACAAAGTTCAAGTTTGTTTCATATCCGTCGTCGTTGTCGTCTTCTCTTCATTCAATTAATTTCCGCAGCTCACAAATCGCGTTCACGTGCGCCAGGTAGCGCCGGAGCTCCAAGTTCATCTTGATTTGTCTGTCGCCCAGAAGAGCGGACGCCGGCCAAGTTCGGAACGAATAAACAAACGATAGGAGCGGGCTAATTGGCGAAAGTTGGAGGCAAAGAAGAACAAGTGGCCCGGCCAGTTTTAATTGGCCAGTGTGTGTTGTCTCGCTCTGTTAACTGTAAACAAAGCTCGCAATTGAGTTGCATCTCTTTCTCTCGTTCCACTTGACGCTTCTGCCTCGGCTGTTGCTTCTCCGTCCTCTTCGAACCTGAAAGACGTTCAATGAAACGTTTCGGCCACCAACTTCCGGCCACTTCCGAGCCGACAAACTGTGTTGGCCGGCGACAACTTGTTGAGAGGCCACGCGGTGAAACACAAAGGCCACCGCTTGCAAAGTGGCAAACCACTGACTTGTGAGACGACGACGACGACGACAGAGACAATGGCCGCTGGTAGCTCGGCCGCCAGGTGGCGCTGGAGGCCATGCAATTCCTCCACAGCGACTCTCATTATTATTTAAGTTCCTCCACACAGCCGACAGCAGCAGTTGGCGCATGATTTGGCCCAGTGCGCAGGCGCACCGCCGCCAATCAAATGCGCCGACGTTCAAGAACGACAGCGCAAAGTGCACACTCGCTTTGGCTGGCAGACACAAAAAAGCTGGCGGCCGACGAAGTCGTCGCCTCTTCTCCACATAATCGATATTCACCTGCTGCCGATTATTATTGTTATTCAATGCGCTCACATTAGAATAAGCCAATTGTAAACATCATCGTCATCATCATAACATCGATTAGAATTGCACGAACCACGTCTCGCGACCCCAAGCAACTCAATCAAGTCTCTTCACACATCAACCACTTCCACGACGCAAATTCAACAAGGTAAGTCTGGCCCACATGAAACCTTTATGTCACATCTATGTGTAGTTGTTTGTGTGTTCGGCTCTTAGCCGTTGCAACCTCTCGACGACTGTGTTTTAGGTGCTATCTCTTGTGAGGGCGTGCAGAGTTTCCAGGCGCCAATCAAGCAAATGCGAGTGCGAGCAGAGTTTTCGAAATTAAGCGAGTTATCGTCGTTTATGATCCACATCGAACAGAGAAGAAGTCAAGTTTCAATTCAATTAAATAAAAATTACATGTCCACGAGCAAGCCAACAAACATCTATAGATTCTGGCGGGCCAATCGGCCAAATTAGCTGAAAACACGCACGCAACTTCAACGGCAATGCAAATATTATTGAATCCAATTCAATGCAGCTCCATTGACCAGCTAAATTCCATTGATTCCATTGAATTGGGCCACCACCATTGAAGGTGAAGATGCGCTACATCTCCGCAGCAGTCGCCGTTGTGTCGTGTCGTGCAAAGAGCAAACTAATTTGCGAGTAAAATTGGTTTGTTGATCTAATGGTAATGATAATAACTACGATGAATGGACGCCGGCAGCCACCTGTCCGCTATATTGGCTGCCTGTTCCTCCTCCTCGTCTTGAATTGAATAAACTCAAGTGAGCAGTTGCATGACTTGCGTTCATTCCAATGGCGGCTCGCTTGATTTGGAAATTTATTCGCGCAAAACGCGTGTTGTGAGTGCTAACTGGCCACCAGGTAAGCCGAACTGTAAACAAACTTGCCGATCGGCGCGCCCCTGCAGAGGGCCATCGTCGCCAGGCAGAGTCATGAATGAATCTGGTCGACGTTGTCGTCGTCCTGGTGGTCGTCATCGTCGTTTGTCCCAATTAAGGTTTACATTTGCTTTCAAAGTGGCGCCGCCGACTTCGAGCACGACAATGGTCGGCCGAGGAGACAAGCGCAACGGACAGGACGACAGAAATTGGCTGTCAACTCGATGGCGGCCATTGTCCAGTGGCGAGAATTCCTTCACGACGACGACGACGACGACGACGACGACGACATGACGACAGAGACGACCATCAGCAGGAGAACGAAATTGAATTTCATCGCCGGCGAGCTGCGGCCAGATTTGAATTTCATTTCCCATTCAAATTGTCGTTCACCTTAAATGTTGTGCTGCTGTTGTGTTTGTCGGGTGAGCGAGCGACCGGAGAGAATCTTGCGGGGCGCCTCTGTTCGGTTTTGGGCGAATTATTGTTATTATTATTTATGTCAACTTTGGGCCCAACGACACAAAATCTGGCCACCTTCTGGTTAAACAACCACGCGAATTTACATAGAAAGAAGGCAGTCGAGGCGACTCTCCGCAAGTGGTTACGTCACCTCAACCGCTGGGCCGGCGGCAACGGCGACGAGCGCCACCTCACACACACGACGAGTGTCACACTCTCGGCCGCGACATTCCGCGCTGGGGTGACGCGCCGGAGGTGGCCGGCGCCCTATGCCGCATTGGCGTCCGAGAGAATGCAAAAGAATGAATATGAAATGAGTTCGAGCTTTCGGTTGGCCATTCAAATGTAATTCAAACAACAACAAGTCGCCGCTGCCGTTCACACAAATCAATTATCATCTGCGCATTGGACGACAGGCAGACGGCCAGAGACGCCGCGGCAGTGGCGCCCACCACTACAACAACAACAACAACAACAACTACCGGAAGTGGTCAAGAGTTAAGTTTAATGGGCGCGAGGCCTCCCGTTGAGTTGGCGCACAGAGTCCACAGGCTCGGCTCGACGTGTTTCAGGTGACGAGTTTGCAGTTGCATTCGGTCCTGCAGTAGTTTCACCACGACAACCATTCAAATGAGGCTCTGGATTTGCATGGCGCCCGTTGGTTCACACAACCTCAATGGACACTGGCCCACGACGATTGAGGGCCTCCCACAATCGGCCAGTGTCGAGGCGAACAAGTGGCCACTTCCGGTGGCCAAACAACTGCCGAATCCATCATTGAGGTTGGTCTGTTCCCGCTCCAATGAACTCTGCTCGTTCAACTGGAGTCCGTCTGATTCAATCGGTGGTTGTCGTGGTGGTGGTGCTAAGTGAAGTCCGTGGCAGTGGACTCGTCGTTTAGCTTGCCAATAATATCCGTTTGATGGATGCGCCACCGACGACTGCATTCATTTGTTGTGTCCTCTAAGCTAAGGAATCTGCTGTTAGTTAGTTTTGCTTGATTTGCAGCGGCGGCCAGGCGAAGACATGGGCGTACAAAGATGATTATTAAGTAACATTTGGACGGCCGTCTGTTTGTTTGTGTGTCATCAATTATCATTAGATTCTGGGGGCCTCGAGAGATGTTCTGGCAGTGGCGACGGCGGCGAGATGGAAAGAAATTGGCCAACATCATCATATTTACTGTTTCAAGTCGCCCGGCTGACCATTAATTTGAATTTGTCGTCCAGTTCGCAGGCCATTCATCGGCGGCGGCGGCGGCGGCTGCTGCTGCTGGCAGCGGCGGTGCCCGAAAACAGACACTGGCCGGCGCGTCCATTTGCATTGTCTTTGGCGTGGCGGCCACTTTGCGTGCCATGCAATGATATCGATCGTCCAGTGGCCCTCGATGCGTCGTTTTAATAGTCCATCGACCACTGGCTGACTGGCCGACGCAGCTACTTGTTTTGGGGCCCTCGACGTTGCGCAATATTAATAACGATTATCAATAATAAATAATGGCCGACTGTTGTTTTTGTTGTTTTGTTGTCGATGTCGATGTCGATGTTGTTAACTATTCAACTATATCAATTGAGACGACAGCAAACAAATTCATTGCTCTGCCAGTGGCCGTCGGCTGGCAGTGGCCGAGCGACGCTCATTAGTTGTAATTTGAGTCGATTTATTTGTCGTTTTGGTGGCCGTCGTCGTTGTCGTCGTCGTGATGTTTACTCCAACAAGACAGTGGCCGTTGAATGTCGAATGTTGAACAAAAGTCGAAAGTCAGCCGTCCAGCGCCCACGGGACAGACAAACAAAGTAACTAACTGGCGGAGGCAACAACAACAAGCCGAGCGACCAACATTTTAACACAAATTAAATGTAAATAATAAAGTTCAAGTTGCATAACTCGAACTTGGCGCCGCTTCGACTTATGCAAACGACGGCGGCCAAGAAGCAACTCGCCAAACCTCACATTGGAGCCCTTTACATGCTTCATAGATCAATTTTCTCATTAAATGCGAGTTGTTTGTAATTAATGAGCGGCGGCGGCGGCGGCGGCGACCGACCGCCCGACGCATTCCGCCAATCGATCGTATCTCCAGTTTCACATACGCATCCACTGGCAGCAGTGACTGCCGTCCGCCAACCAGACAACTTTGGCGCCCAGCGGCGGCCACTTGTTTGTCGGCGTGGCGGCCGCCGCTCCAGTTCCTTGGCGGGCCGTCCAGCGCATTGGCCAACGAACAACTGGACACTGGCCGATTGATGGCTGTCGGAAAGAGTTGTGCAAGTCGGCTCAGGTTGTTGTTGTTGGCCAATTGCGCAAAGGTGACTTTAATTGGAGATAAACAATTTGGCCGGCTCGTAATGTATTCACGGGCTTCCAATTGGCCAATTGAAACGAGTCTGACTGGTCGCCTGGTTGGCTTCCATCAGACAAGTGAGTGAGCTTGAATTCGCGCGCTCACCCACTCCAAAAGGTACACAAAGTTAATTAAACTCTTCGTTCGGCCAGTCTGACGGCAAATCAAGACGACGACGACGACGATGAATTAGACGAAAATTGGCCTCAACTCTCGACATCCTGCATTTGATTTGCGTCCTCGTCTTGCTTGTCGGCCTTATCGTCATCATCTTCAGCCTCATCTTCATCTTTGTCCTCCTCTTCGCCCTGTCAGGTCTCTTTGAATTTCAAATTGCACTGAATTTAAATAGACTAAATTTATGATCTTTTGCTACTAAACAACACTACGACAGGCGGCAAAGAATTAATTTATTTAAACATTAGTTTACTTAGTGTTCAAGTGAATGTCACAAACCTTCATAGTTAGCGCGCTCGGAGTTAAATTAAATTAATTCTGTCTGTCCTGTTTGCGGCGGCGGCGGCGGCGGCGGCCGACGGCTCGTCTCGTCTGGCAGCCATCGCCGCCAGCGTCAGGTAACCCTTTTAGGGCTCAACCACCTGGTTGTAGCTCACAACAAGTCTCTCAATACCTGAACGAATTGCGACAAATGAAGCCGAGAACGTAGGCGATCCATTCGGAAATGTCAGCGCCCTCATAATCTGGATTGATTCTCACGAATTGTTTCACCTTGGCGCGCTCGTCAATTAGCAATCGCCGGTCATCGTCGATCGACTTCAAGACAGCCTCGGAATCCATTTCACCTGGATATTGTCGATCATTTGCTGATTAATTGTGGGCGGAAACTCCATGCCAGTTGCCTCAGTGTTCAGGTCAATATCGAGCGCCTCAGTGTTGATCAGATCGTCGAGGAACTTGTAAAACAATTGCCGTTTGCTGTGGTCGTCTTCAGTATTTCCCACTTGAAGCAGATTAATGGACGACGATGGGGACAACATAGAGTCGGCCAGTGGCTGACTTGAGCCGAGGAAGGTCTCGTACTTGTTACGTAAACTTGTCTTGTACTCTAATATATGATCTTTATAAAGGCCACGACGATGGAGCCGTGATGGGCCAGCAACTGCAAGTCCTGGCCGTCTATCTCATGCCCTCCGCCGCTGCCTGCCAGTGATTTATGTTTACTCTCAATAAGATAATGTTGGATCAGCTGAAGGATACGCAAAATGTTGTCTGTCGTTAGGATAATAACGTCGTCGGCGGCCCTCAGACGAGCGCGAAGTTCAATCAACGAATACAAGATGACATATTGGTTTTCTGCGCAAGCAAACGTCAATGTAATATCATCATCATCATCATCATCATCATCATCATCATCATCATCATCATCATCATCATCATCATCATAGTGGTTGTGGTTGTGGTTGTGGTTGTGGTTGTGGTTGTGGTTGTGGTTGTGGTTGTGGTTGTGGTTGTGGTTGTGGTTGTGGTTGTGGTTGTGGTTGTGGTTGTTGTTATTATTAACAAATGTTGTCGTTGTTTACGTTTATGTAAAATAAGATCCATATGGTGGTTGTTAGGGTGAGAGGTGGATGATGACGACATTGAGAATGTAAGATTGATTAGCAAACGAGTTATTACAACATACTAGTTTGGTTATTTTCATCAAGTTATTCATCTTCATCAGACGTCTCTCTCGAATGTATCTCTCATCCCATACTCACCTCGCAAGTTCGGGAACTTCGGCCTCAGATCCACCTGAGACTGGTCGCGCAGCCAGCCAAAGGATTTGTACTTCTCGTGTAAACGAACCAGTGTTTGCATGGGCAGCAGCTTGACGAAGGCCAACTTCAGGCCAGTCGGTAGACGTCTCTCGGTGACATACTTCTTGATTAAAATCTCGCCAAATTGTTCCGCAATTAGCATGTTTATTGTAGCTGCCGAGGGGCCGTCGTCGTCGACGACGACGACGACCATCTCGGCTGGTCTGCAATGGCTCGGGCCACCTCATAGCCGAGCTGGCCGTGTTGTCTCAATCTCAGATAGATTTCCGTCACATGCGTCATGAAATCTCGTTTCAATTGACGCAAATCGTTGTTCGTTTGCTCGATCACATTCCTCAGCTTGAGTTCACTATAGAAGACAGCGCGCTTCCGAGTTACCAATGTTATTGTTGGTGGTGGTGGTGGTGGTGGCCAATCCAAGTAGCACGTCAGCCACATGCAACAAATAATAGTGGGCAGTAATTGCATCTTCATTTATAACAGATTGTTAAAGCTCTCTTTTGTTCACAATAATTATTACTCTCGTTGAGTCGTGCATAATCCATGAATGAATGGATGGGAAATGGTCACATCAGTACAAAGTATTCCAGAAAATCGTCGTCAGCATCACCTGACAATGCCGACGAAGTGGTTCGAGTTGTTGCTCAATTTTAGGCTCATCATTTCGCTTCTATAAAGAGTGCGCGCCGATGTGTGTTTGTGTGGGCATATATAAATAGAACATACAGAGGCAAGCATGTGATTGCTATGTAGTGTTGTATGATGTCATGCCCATCCTTTCAGTGTTGTTGCCCTTTTGGATTGATTAGATTAATTTTGTCTCGAATTGATAAGGATGATATCTTATTACACAATAATAATATGAACAAACGAATAGAGATACATTTGCATGGACTCTTTAAAGACTGGCCTCCTCGGCCATGGGCTATGGGGAGAAAGAGTGGGGAAAGGAGAAAAAGTTCGCTAATTTTATTCGAGTCGCGCGCGCAAATTCAAAAATATTCAAATTGGCTGCCATTAAAGAGATGGTTCATTATCTGGTTATGGTTTATTTGACAAAACAGGCCATAACCAGATGGAGTCGATCAAGGCATTTACCTGGACGACAAAATGGAATGGCCGTTGTTGTTTGTTTAACATCTCAATCCACTTCCTTGAGTGGCGCCGCCCCAGTCACACTGCACAGGCGATAAAAAGACTCCAAGCGACATGTGTTAACTGTGATTCAATAGCAATGGAAGACCAAGGAACAAACAAACCTTCCATATTGCAATCAGATTCTCAGCCAGTCCGGCGACGAGATATGAATATTTAATTAGTTAGAGAGGGGATGATGATAAGGGAGGCCGACAATGATATGATATTATATTCATGCGTGGCGCTTGTTTGGTAATGTTGATTAACAAGCTGCTCTTCCTCGGCGACCAGCAAAGGAGTGCCATTCTGGGCATAGGATGAGGCACATCACCCAACTAGTGTGTGAAGATGAATAAGAAGGAGAAGAGTTTTTGCGTGAAAAGAAAGAGTCTACTACTCTCGGTATCTCGAGCTCTGATGAAGCCTCTCACTCGTCTAGTGGCCGTTCAAGTAAAATCAATTAAAGAAGTAGAAGAAGATGAGGGGCAGAGACAACTTTGTTGTCGTTCAAGTTGATCACAACTAAGTGAATAGAATCAAGTTGATCTTCTTTTCTTTGTCAAGGTTGTTGTTGTTGTTGTTGTTGTTGTTGTTGTTGTTGCTGTTGTTGTTGCTGTTGTTCATGCGGCTAGACGGCGGGCATGAGACTTTAAATGATTACGAAGAGGACGACATTTATTATCATTATTTACATTTATTTAGTTGGCAAGATTACCGAGGGCAACTAATTTACCTGAAAGAATGTTGATCCAACGGCGCCAACTCCAGGAGAAGCAGCAGCAGGTGGCTGCTTGTCTTGTGGCATCGGCTTGCTCATCTTCAGCAAGGCAGCCCATGCGACAGAGGAAACACTTGAGATTGGATATTTTGTTCTCGTCTTGGTTGTGATGAATTCTTAGTTGCGAGTTGACTCTGTGTCGAGAGAATGTCTACTTGCGGCTGGCAAATCAGACGAATGTCGCCCACATTTAAATTTCAGCCGACCCTACCTGTCTGGTGTGTGCATTCATCGTCGTCGTCGTCGTCGTCGTCGCTCCATCGAGATTTGCAGGAAACGAGCGAGGCAGAAGAGAAATTCAAACAAGTGATTAAAATTCATTCCGCGTATATTAATTAATCACCAACAACGGCAGCAGCAACAGCGGCGGCGACGACGACGACAAACTTGAATATTAAATATTCAAGCGATTCGCTAGGTAGTTGGCTTGCAAATGCAAGTACTTACGTTTCACTCGTTTCAAATGTATTAATTTCCAAATGTAAATGCCGGGCTGGAAACAAAAGTTTCAAACGAGCGATGATAATTAAAAATCACGAGCTCCTCTGTGTGTCTTGACAAAGAATGACTGAGGAGAGATGCGCATTAATGGCCAATGGCGCTGGTTGCCATGCAATCAGGTGGCAGCTTGCGATTGCGACAAGCAGCGGCGGCACCAACGGGCGCTTAATTGGTGGCTGCCGCCGCCGCCGCCGCCGCCGACAGGTAAGCCACGTAAAAGAGCCAAACAGTTTGTTCAAATGCGACGACTTTTAAACTGCATCTCATCGAACGGGCGCCCAGTTAAGTTTATCATCTCATTCATTCATTCATTCATTCATTGGATTCAGATGTTGCGCGCGAGTGCCAAACTAATATGAGGAGAGATGATGAGACAGGCGAGCGAGCGAGCGAACGAACGAAGAGAGACTCTCATCTCTTCTGTAAATATTAAATGAGAGCCACTTAGTTGTTTGCAAAAGAATGTTGTCTGCTGTTGCTGCATCATCAACAGGTAATGAGCGGCACAGTTTGCCGGCTAGACGACAAAACTCGCCTGACTCGTCTCGGCTCGCCTTACCGCTGGCATTGCTCGCTTTCGTAAGACCAAAAGGAAGTCGACTCACAAGCGAGAAGAGAAACAAGTCGCATTCATGCAACACAAGTCAAAAGTCATAAGTCAAAGGCGTTTGCTTCAATTTGCTCAAGAGACATTCATCTAGCGACTTTTTGAATGATTTACTTTTTCTGCCTTCGTCGCGGCTGTCGAGTGTCAACTGTCGACTGTCGACTGTCGACGTTGGTTTGGCGAAGAGCAAAACACCAAAAGGTGGTCGTCTGCTGGCCGCCTTGTGCGTCGGTTGCCTGGCGGCTCCACTGCTAAGGTTTGCGCAGGTGACTCGAGTGAATTTGAATAATAATCAGCAACAAAGTTGTTGGCTCTGATTGGAGGGGCGCAGCCGGCGAGGGGCCACCACCGCCACCACAACCACCAGCGGCTTGGGGACAGTTTCAGTCTTGGCGCGCCGAAGAGGCGGCAGTGGCACCAATCAAGCGAACAACCAAGTGAGCAACTCGGGAAGAGGCAACGGCAACATAATTCAACTCTGCTCTCATCATTTGTCGTCATTCGCAAACCTCATCATCTCCATCATCCTCATCATCACCGTCGCCGTCAACCTTTGCCTTAGAACATACGCATAGACAAACAGACAGACAGACACACGCCTTACAAATTCAAACAAACCCTCAAAGTGAGAAGCTCGAGGAAGGCCCTCTTCATCTTTAAAGTGCGCAAGTCGACGTCCTGCCAGTCGTCAGTGTTAGCTTTCATCCTCATCCTCGTCTTTGTCCTCATCCTCATCCTCATCAACAACAACATCATCCTCATCATCATCACCATAAACATCATCGCAGCCAGTTAAATGAATCTCATTTGATTTCATTTGTGCCTTCCATTGGTCGCCTGCACTCGGCCGCCGTCGTCGGCGCCGCCGCCGCACTCGTCTCCGTCGGGCGCCTCTCCCGTCGCGCAGAAGTCGTCTCGTGTATTTGGCGCCAAATGCACAAAATGGGAGGCCAACTAGTTAATTGTTTTCATCAGCTTTGCATTCTTCTCACTTATCATCATCGTCGCCGCCAATTAATTACATTCGACGAGAGAAGAAGCGACAAAACTGTCTAATCATTTCAGTGCAATAATCATTCAGATCATATTCTCCTCTACATTCACATACTATACAAAACAAATTCATATCGACTAATCATAATTATTATCGCACACATTCACTCGCACCATTAGATCAGTCGGCTCGTCCCGATCACAATCACCACTAGCCGATGAATGTTAACCCTTTAAATGGCCACAAATGCTCTCAAACAGGTCGTTGCAATCCACAGCCAACAAGTCTTATAGATAGGAAGCCCAAATTAAGTCAATCAAAAAAAGAAAATGGTCGCCGACCAGCAGCAGCAACAAACCAGCACAACTACCATCTCAACTGGCGCAAGATCTTCGCCCAGCCAGCAACAGCAACAGCAAAACCAAGTCAATTGGAACAGATCGGCCGCAATACAACAAATGCTACAGCAGCAGGTGAACGAACAGCCGGCAGGTGCAAGTCCGGCCAGCCCCGCAACGACCAGCTCGGCTTGTGGGCCAACCGAATGGCCCTCAATGGGGCCTACAGCAAATGATGCAACAGCAGCAGTCGGCGCCACCGCCAGCGGCCGTAGCTCCCCGAGCTCGACGGCAGCCGGTGGCCTGAGTCCGTTGATGTTCATGAATCCGGCGGTGGCGGCGGCGGCCGCGGCCAGCGCAGACAACTCATCGCCCGCAACGGCCGCCCAATTATCGCTCCAACTCATCTTATTTATGCAGCAGAACTTCCTCCAGCAAAGTCTACGGCAGCAGATGCTGACCGCCTCGACAGTGCCCGGCTCACCTGGCCCACCTGGAGCCGGCAATCAGCTGATGGCGGCGGCCACCGGCGGCCTGCCGTTCACTCCCGAACAGCTACAACAACAACTAATCAAAGAGTCACAACAGCAACAACAACTCCAGCAACTCCAACAACTGCAGCAACTGTCACCAGCAGCAGCAGCTCAGAACAGCAACAACAACTCCAGTCACCTACAAAACAGAAGCTCAGCCGGCGGACAAGTGGCCAACACGAGCAACCTGTCGTCGAGTTGCAGCTCATCGACCGCAGCCCCGAACACCACCAACACCGGCAGCAGCAACCTGTTCGACTCGTCGTCTTCGTTCGTCTCGTCCGGCTCGCCCTACACCACCAGCACGCCCATGACGACGGCCACCATCACCACCACCCCAACAGCCAACAACCAGCACCTGAAGAGCCCCAGAAGTCGGTTGGACAACTCGCTGAGTCTCAGTCTCTAGTTCGACGCCGACGCCGACCACCAACTCAGCGAACAGTGGCTCAACGGCGCCACACCGGCCCAGAGCCACAAGACTCACCTGAACAACCACCACAGCCACCGAGCGCAGAGATCACATCACCACCACCACCACCACCACCCCTACTCGCTGGGCGCGCATACTTTGTCGCCGACGGTTAGTCAGCTGCTGAGACGAATGCAAATACAGCAGCAACAAATGAAGCAGCAACAGGAACAGGAGCAACTCATCAACCAGTCGGACCAAGAGGCGAGTAATAGCGACTCAGACTGCGGCTCTCTCCCGGAAACAGGTTGTTGTCCGAGCAGCAACAGCAGTTGTCGGGCAACGAGAACCAACTGCCGGCCGGCGGCCACCCATCAAGTGATCTCAGAGGACACCAGCAGCAGCAGCATCAGTCGAGGTCGGCTGGCCCACCGACGGCCACCACCACCACCAACAACACCTCAACCACCACCACAACCTCCACGACAGTCAACAGTCAGCTGGGCAGTGGCGGCGGCGGCGGCGCCAACGGACATGACACGACCGACATGGCCGGCCTGGAGGAGCTCGAGCAGTTCGCCAAGACCTTCAAGCAGCGCCGCATAAAGCTCGGCTTCACGCAGGGCGACGTCGGCCTCGCCATGGGCAAACTCTACGGCAACGACTTCAGCCAGACGACCATAAGTCGCTTCGAGGCGCTCAATCTGAGCTTCAAGAACATGTGCAAGCTGAAGCCACTCCTCCAGCGCTGGCTCATCGAGGCCGACTGCTCGATCATCAGTCCGGCCAACAATCGGGCCTATTGAATAATTGCCCCCAAATAGCAGACGGCCAGCTGAACCACCTGGCCGGAGGCCATTCGCAGGGCTCCACCGGTGGCGAGGCGGGCGAACAGTCAACCTTTGGCTCGACACTATTCGCGCACCAACAACAGCAACACCTGAATCAGCACCACCAAGCCATCAGCAACAACACCGGCATCAACCACCTGCAGGCGCATCAGCACTTCTCGGCGGGCCTCCATCTGGGCCACTTTGGGCCACCTGAATCCGCCCGAGGTGATTGTGAGCCGGCGCAGGAAGAAGCGCACCTCTATTGAGACGTCGGTGAGGTTGGCCTCGAGAAGGCGTTCATGACGAACCCGAAGCCGACCAGCGAGGACATTACAATGCTGGCCGACAGTCTGTGCATGGAGAAGGAGGTGGTTCGGGTGTGGTTCTGCAATCGGCGCCAGAAGGAGAAAACGAATCAACCCCCAAATGATGGGCGACGACGAGATGAGTGAGCCAGGCTCGCCAATGTCACCAACAACAACAACAACAACAACAACCACCACCACCACCACCATCACCAGATTTCACCTTTCGAGAATACACAAGTGGCCTTGGACAGGTCGTCGTCGCCCATGGACGACGTGGACATCGAGTACTACCACTCCGACTAGAGTAGGAGGAGGAGACTGTAATTTTAATTAGGGAATTAAATAACAACAGATTGAATCATCTCATCGAACCTTAGATGTTGATGATGAGCTAAGCCGCGAACGACAGCACTCGATCGTCATGGCGCCTCTCTTTCAGTGACGGGGCCCTGTTTGTGTCTTCATCGCTCTAATTAACTTGGTGTCTCGTTTCTCTAGTCGCCCTCGAGCCTATGCTAGTGATGCAATCTGATCATTGGGAGAGCATCCGACCACAACGACTACATCTTCGGTGGCGCCATCCCAAAGAGATGATAATATGAAAAGTCGGTCTAATTGTGAGATGCGCGCCAAGTGGCGGCGCCCATTCACTGCTGCTAGTGGCGCCACTTGTTGCCTCCTAATAACTCCAGTAATGTGTTGTCAGTCGGGTCGTGCCGACAGTTTGGAGTGGCTTCCAATTGGTATGTTTGGGATTGTTTGTTTGTCGGCTCGTTGATGGTCATATTTTGCTCATTTGATTGACACCAGCCGAATGGAAAGAAGAGAAGAGAAGCCACTTGTTAGTTGTGTTGTCTTGTTTGAATTGAATTTGTTTTCTTACTTCTCCTCCTCCTTCTTCTTCTTCTTCTGTGTTGGCCTCCTCACCGACGCCATCGAAGGGCCACCAATACAACAAGTGGCCAACAAGTCGAGACGAGCAACAGCCGGCGGCCGTACAAGACGACACATGAACGACACATGAACAACAGCTACAACTACAACAAGTGGATATTGAATAGTTCGAGTAGAGTTCGCCGGATGACCGAAAGGAGCGGCGACTCCTCTTCTAGTTCTTCTTCTTCATCTTCTTCTTCTTACTTTCCTTTTATCATCCGCTCCGAGTCATCGTGATTTTATGGCTACTTTGGGCGATGTTTAGCTAGTTTGCAACGACAGCCAAATAGGTGTCGTCGTCGTTGTTGCTGTTGCCGATGCTGTTGTTGTTTGCCGAGAGATTACAGAAAGTTTAGCAAGCCAACCAATGACGATAATCATAATCACACAGGCGGACAGACAGGCGGACAGACGGACAGACGGACGAACAGACAGAGGGGCAGCAAATGGCGCAAATGACCGTCGAAGTGGCGCTCATTGTCGGCCGCCGCCGCTCGACGCTTTACTCCTTGGCTCAAGTTCTCATTCTTCGCGCGACAAAGAATGGCCGGAATTTACCTCCACTTGTTGCATTTCAATTTTCAATTTCAATTTCAACCGCACATCTAATTCGCCGGCCACCGAAACACCGACGTCTCGGGGCGGCATCCAAATGATCTCAAAGACAGACGACGACACTTGCTGATGCTGCTGCCGCCGTCACCGCTGCCGCCTGTCGTGGCATACCATTGTGCTATCAAACCAATTGCTAACTAACAAAAGAATTGCAAAAAGCAACAACAACGACGACGACGACGACATTTGCTATATCAAACGAAGGCCTTCGCGAGTTGGCCTTGCGCCGATCGCCGACTTTATATCTATAAGGGATGCCACTTGTTGCCGCCCAAACTGGAATGAACTCCATACAAGTGAAGTTTCCATTTTATCCATTCCAGCCTCTTCGTCTCCTTCTTGTTCACTCGCTCGGCTCTCTTTCGGTGAGTCGCAAATTAGATAAAATCAATTGAATGGCCGACTGTTGTTGCCTCAGTGAATGCTAATAGTCGGCTGTGTGGCCAATGCTGCGGGGTCGTTTTGCTCGCCGCCGCCGCTGCCAACAACAATACAAGTTCACGATGACCACCAAGCGGCAGCCGGTGCACCTGTTCAGCGGCCAACGAGTAAATTGCTCGGCCAATTACGTCATGTTGTGCTCTATTATATTTCTAAATCATATGAGCCAGGTTAGCGAGCCCACGGATTGCTTTAAAGCAAAACATTACAATAACAACCAAAAACCTGAGCAAAGGTAAGCGACAACAACATTCTTCTTCTTCCTTTGCCTGCTAATCATTTAAGAAAAATGCGGCTCTCTCTCTCTCTCTCTCTCTCTCTCTCTCTCTCTCTCTCTCTCTCTCTCTCTTACTCATTGTCTGACTGTCGGTCGGCCTGTCTGTCTGTGTGACTAATATCTGTTGTAATTGGCGGATCAATACTAATCTTTTTCTCATGTTTTCTATTTATTATTTGTTGTTTCGTAATACGCTCATCTTATCAGAAAGAGAGCCAAGGCGGCAAACAGAACCAAATTTGGCAGTGTGATTTGAATGGTTGGTCTTTGTGTGTTGAATTGTTGATGCACCAGCTGATAAGATGTGATGTGGATTGGGCGGCCAATACTAGTTTAGATATTGAGATCGTGCCAGAGGAATGCAATTGTCTATGTTTGCGGCTCCAATTACAACACTCATCATACACAATCTGTTGAGAGTAAGTACACTTATTTCTATCAACATCATTACCTTTTACAATAAGATTATATCAATGGATGATTCTTGTTTTTATCACCACCACCACCACCATCATCATCATCATCCATTATCGTCCCAATTTCAGTTGTCTTCATCGATTATCTACGCCACCTCGATCAGGTGCGCTCTTTTCACTCAGCCGGTGGCATTAAACAAATGATTGATTGGTATGCTTATTGGTGAATGTGATTATGAGCTGTTGCGACTTACACATAAATTGGCTTATTATTATTATAATATAATATTAATAATGATCACTTCATCGCGGTATTTCTAGTGCCTCGATTCGCTGCTGATCTCGCGAACATTCATCTCGTCTATCTATGTATGGTGATTGATCAAAGATATAATGATCTGGGTATTGCTATTGTGGTCTTGTTATTAGTCGTTTGACGTTAGCTTGGCTGCGTGTCGACCTAATCGCCGAAGTAAATCATGAACAGAGAGGCAAATATTAGAATGGCTCGCAGTATGATATTGATTACGTCACGTCTGTGGCCAACACCTGAAAAAGTGCATCTCGTCGAATTCGTCCTTGTCGGCAATCCATTTAGGTATACTCGAGGAGAGATGAGACAGTGATAGAGCGAACTCTCGATGGTTGTTCCTTGGCAGTGCCAGAACACTTCGGAAATCCCTGTAGGCGGCCGCCCTCGACGTTGCAAAGAGTTTGTGTTCTCTGAGTTGGAAGTCACCGAGGACGACGATGAATGGCTTGACGAGGGGATTCCATTATTGGGGTTCGGAATTTTTCTTTAGAGTTCCAACAGGCTCATTTCCAACACCCAGGGCGAGAGGCTCTTGTGTGCCTCAAAGTGGATTTATGGTCTGATTTATTGACACCAACCGAATCTAGCCTCCTGTGATAGAAGTAAACGCGCTTGTGTATCCATACGGCTGATCCAACACACAAATAGATGGTATATAATGTCAATAACCAGCTCAGATTGAACTGTAGCGGCGAACTGGGCCAAGAAGGTAATCAGGAACGAAGTGATGGCATATTGACC
Organism: Oxytropis ochrocephala; assembly: GCA_020916435.1. NCBI lineage: Eukaryota > Viridiplantae > Streptophyta > Magnoliopsida > Fabales > Fabaceae > Oxytropis > Oxytropis ochrocephala. The sequence goes on from JAJHUT010000092.1 coordinate 468,850, forward strand.
TCTAAGTGAGTTCAAGGATGAAGCTTCAGAAAATCTTGAATAGTTTCCAACAGTTACAAATCAGCTCAATCCTAATAATGCTGACCGAGTACAGTCTAATGGAGTCTAGCAGCATGATTATTATCATATAGAATGGATAGGTTATGTTTCCAAAGAGAACTTGTTGCCTGCCTGTATTCTTTTAGGTCCTTATATGTTTTGAAAAGTTTGCATTCAAATGATGATGAATTTGTCACAGTTTTGAGTAAATAATTGTATCCGATCCAATCTAATTAGATATGATGATAAATTTAAACTGATTGTTGAATATATTAAGATGAGACAAAGATGTATATATCCTTGCGTTTTTCGATGGACGAGGTGAAATTGAGACGACACTGGCGAATTGTTTTACTACTTTGGCCCACCATCACCACCACCACCGCCGAACGAACATTTCGCACGTGATTTTGTTCGCCAGCGAATTTTTCCCGAATTAATTCGTAATTGCGCTGCGAGATATGCATACAGAGGAGGCGCACTAGTTTGTGCAATTTTGCTGACCGATTGAAAGTCGCGCGTGGCCGGCCCCTTCTGCTGGTTCGGCGGCGGCGGCGGCTGCCGCTGCTGCACAGCAAATCGACGTGCGAAATCCTACAAAGCAGCCTTCAACGGCCGGCCGCGAATCCAACGGCGACACTTGTTTTGGTTGTGTTCGATGGCGGTTTTATTATCATGAAGATAATTGTTTATGACTATCAAATCGACCAATTAAATTAAATATATCTATGTATTCAAGTATAAGAAGTGAGAATTTAGGCCACAAGTGGAATGGAAAAGTAAGTTAAGTTAAGAATTAAACAAGTGGCTACAACATGTTTAGTTAAAACACAATAGCCGGCCAGAGAAAAGAGATTATTCGATCGTTATTATTATTATCGTTGTTGTGGTTGTGCCTTGGCGAGTTTTATGTATTGCCATTATCAAGTGGACATAATTATCATCATGTTTGTTGTTGTGTTGTCTGTCTTTGCCGCCAGCCAACATAACTAATATTGATGGTGGCCGATGGCGATGTGGCCGGCGTCCAGACCAACAAAAGAACCAAAAAAGAAGCATCACTACAACATATCTTATAATATAATCAGGGACAAAAATCCTTTGTTGCCACGCCTGTCATCGTAGACATGGATGTTTGTTGTGCCCATACCGTCCAGTAGCAAGTAAGAAGATAAAGTCCCAGGCCGACACATGATGATCGACGCCAGTCGTTGGCAGTCCCATCTGACACAAATTAAACTCGATTTCGCACCTTTCAAGTGGCACTTTGGCGGCTACCTGAGATTTATATTAGTAATTATTGTGCACGGGATGATTGTTTTGTAAATGGGGAGAGAGAGAGGAGAGAGAGAGAGAGAGAGAGAGAGAGAGAGAGAGAGAGGAGAGAGAGAGAGAGAGAGAGAGAGAGAGAGAGAGAGAGAGAGAGAGAGAGAGAGGGTTGATAATTCTACTAGCTAGAGGCTGGGCTCAAAAGGTTGGCAGCATCTTAACAGAGGACAGACAGGCAATTATGTCAAATGAAGGGAGAAATAAGAGAGACAAACACAATGGCGCCGCTGAGTTTGGTCCAGGACACACACAGGTGAACTCTCTCATCAGTTATATAAACGTCACTCTCACACATCATGCCAACGACACAACAATATCTGTATACTAGAATTATCATCATGCTTGACGAATGTTTATTGTAAAGCTGAGCCTGTAAAACCAGACGGACAGACAGACAGACAGATGAAGAGAAAAATTGACTAAACAAACAAAGGTTTGGCAACAAATGAAATCGTGAAGGCGAGGGAAATTCTAATGTACATGGGCAGCATTTAAATTAATAATTGTTTAAGGATGGAGCCGACATTACATGGCAACTTGCACGCTAAATACCTCTTTGTATGGCAAATTAATGCTGATGGATGTTGTGTAGGTCCATTGCGTCGGCGCCAAACCAATATGAACGTCAGGTGTCGCCACCTGAGCCACTTGTTGAGCCTCATCATCATCATCATCATTATAGACTAGACTAGACTTGAAGAACTCCTAAACAGAGGGCATCAACATCGGTCGGAAAAAACACTTCCGTAGGGCGACGAGGCGCATCCACGAGGCAAACAAAGTTACTCTTTGTACTCTTGTGAATGCGCTTCTCATCGGCGCTTCCGATCAACACAACAACAACTTGTTAGTGTCCCCATGAATGGACGAATTACGTTTACAACGAGCGCCGTCGATGATCGGCCACCCGCAATGGAATGGAATTTCACATTGTTGCTCATTGAGACGCAACAACAACAGCAACAAGTTGCTTCCGAGGTTAGTGGCGTTTAATTAACTTTGAATTGCTAGGTTTGAGGTCACACTCTCAGGAGTGCACTCTGGGCTAATTAAGCCTTCTCGGCCGACTGGCTGGCTGACTGACTATTCCGGCCACTTGCATGCTCTGGATGTGATCCAATTTGTGGTGGTCTGTGGCGGCAACGTCGTCGTCGTCGTTTCCGGTCGCATGGCAGCTATAACTTGTTTGGTGGTAGTCGATCATCTGGTCGGCTGACTAATTCTGGCGGCCGATTGAAAACAAAAAAAGAAGTAGACGAAACGCGACGACGTCGACGGCCAGAAACAAAGAGAAGATCCGACTGCCATTCATGTCACGAGTCATTGGCTTTTAGCTCATTAATTTTAAACAACAACAACAACTACAGCAGCGGCGGCGAACAGAAACAAACCTAAAAAGCAAATTGTTGTTTGTCAGCAACAATCTGAAAGCAAAACTCGATATTAACTAACCAAGTGGCGTCTACCTGCGCGGTGTCCGTCCGTCCGTCCGACCGTCCGACCAGCCGGTCGGCCAACTAATCAACTTGAAGCGCCACTGGCCCGACAGCCCAACCAATTCAGGTAGTTCCTCTTCTCTTTGCTTGCGTAACAATTTCTATTTGCCTCTGTGTGAGTTTCCGTTCGTGAACTGGATTTGATTCAAAGACGTTCGTCGACGGAAGAGAGAAAAGTTGCTCGATTAGGCGAGAAAATTGAAATACAGGTAACAGTTGAGCAATTTTCCTCTGCTCCACGAATTCTTTTCATCTCGAACGGTCGCTGATGTTGATGCTGCTGCTGCAATTTGCCAATCAAAAATGTTGCCGATGTCAATGGCGAGGCGAATAATAAACTGGACGCCGCCGCCGCCGCCGCCGCAACAAGTGGTTGGGAATGCTCGCCAGCGACATCTTCATCTTCGTTGGCCGGAAACAGACGCCGGCCGCCACCTGTCGATGGCGCAGCAAAATGCGGCCGCACTTCTTATAGGCCAGCCTCTCGCCGCCGACGCCCACAGAACGCCAGTGATCGATCTGAGACTGGGCCGGGCGCTGCCACCTGATGATGACTGCCAGGTCGGGCCGAGCACAAGACAGACAAACAACCACAAGACAGGCGATCAGTTCGGCGACGAGATAATTAACCGCAAACAGAACGGACTTAATAGAGATTATTTGAAATGTGAGTTGCGTCCGATTGGCCGTCTTATTACTCGTCGGCGCTGGCGAGTTATTTCCAAAGTTTAAGTCAAGGCCACTAGTCTATTGGTGTGTACTCGGCCCGTCGCCTGCTTAATCATCATCCGCATGGTCGTCGTCGTGGTCATCCTAGTCGACGCAATCAAGCGGCACTCGGCCTTCTTTTGTTCTTCTCCACCAACACCACCACTTCAATTGCCATTCGATTGGCGCTCATTTCGCGGCGCAACCAACCACTCGAATTGTTTTTCGGCCGGCCCTCGTCATTCGTCATTATTAGAACGCCAAACAACAGGCCAGGTATTTGTAGTAGATTGTAGTTGTAATTGTTGTTGTTGTTTGGCGTCCGGTCCGGTCTGGACTGGACTGGCCGCATAAGCAGCTAAAAAGTATCAATCAATTATTCTGCGGCTTTCAATGTCTGCCTAGTCTGTCTGTTAGATGAATTCAACAGGCGACGAAGGCCCCTTCTTCTATCAGCTGCCAGCTAACCTTTTTTCAGGTTATAACCTTTGTTTGGCTGCGCCGGCCGCCACTTGTTGTTCAACGTCCGGCTATTTGAATGGAGGCGAACAATTCGTCCGTTGTTGTTGTTTGTTGTCGGCCGAGTGCATAAAACAACTCAAGTCGGCCAGTTGGAGGAGGAGGAGAACACAGAAGACAGGTAAATGAGGTTCCACTCGTTCGACAGCCACCAACTCCATCGATTATTATCACAGCATTATTTTAATGCTGTTTCGTAATGAATTGAGTTAATGTTGTTGTGTTTGTGTGTCATCTTCGTCGTCGCCTGCATTGCCGCCCATTTAGAAGGCTAAGAATTTAAATTAATTTGTTTCTCTCTCTCTCTCTCTCTCTCTCTCTCTCTCTCTGCTCTCTCTCTCTCTCTCTCTCTCTCTCTCTACTCTCTCTCTCTCTCTCCAATCGATCAAGTGCAGACCTGCGCAAGCTGATTGTGGAGGGGCCGCCGAGACGAACAATGCCGCCGACGATGGCAAATCCATCGGCGGCCGGCCGGCGCCAATTTATCGCAAAATAGCCACTTTCAGGTGAACAAACGAGCACAGAATGGAGAAAACATTTAACGTAATTTGCGTAACGAGATTCAAATTGAATACACTTTCAACTTGACCTGTTTCTAGTTGAATTTCTTTGCTGACCATCGCCGAACAGCTGCCTTCGAGCGTCTGAGAGTCCTTTGGGCCGACGTCGAGTCAGAGATTGGCCCAAGATGCAATCGAACGAGAAGATACGCCCGCTAATTACGTAATCATTTAATTGAAGTCCTCCTGCTTCTAATGAAATGGAGCGCCGCCGATGTTGGTTTGCGATAAAATTGGCTTCGATGGGCGCGACGAACGCAACACTTGGGCGCCAGTCGTCGAGTGGCCGCACCAAACACTGGACTGGCAGGTGATAATCCAACGAGCCAAAGTTAAACAAATTCAATTCAATGCAGGCTAATAGAGGACGAACAGACGGACGGACAACAATGGCCACTTGTTGTTGTTGTTGTGCAATCAACGTCTTGTCTTTGTTGTTTCCTGGCTGAATGTTTAAAACTATGAACAGAGGAGAATGTCGAGAGTTTTTCTTAAAGTCGACCAGAAAAGAGTGGTCGCGTCGTCGTCGTCGTCGTCGTGCCAGTTGAAATGGCCAACTTAGAAAGCAAATTACACGCACGAAAATTCAAATTCGACTCTGTGTTTGTTGTGTAGGCCACCAATCAGCTCGACCTGAAAACACACCAAACACCTGCGCTGGGAGACGGAAGTGGCGTCTGGCCGCTCTTCGAGTGGGGCAACATAATCCAGATTGCATCTCCAACTTGTCGCCTCCGCTCGCTTCACCTGCCCGTCGTGGTCGTCGTCGTCGAGATTCTAATCATGAAGAGCTGCCATGTTGATAATTGCGCGCCCGTCCGCTCGATAATCTGCTCGCATTGATTGATTTTGCGGTCTGATGTTGTTGGCAACCATCTCGGCACACATCAAAGGTTGCCTACCTGGCCAGGTAAGCCTTTTCAGGTAAATAAGAGGAAGAATTCAATCAATCGAATGGATTTGTTACGCATGAACTTGCTTTGTTGTGTTGTCGGCCAATCAAAGTTCATTTGGCTGTTTGCCCAACAGACACAAGAAACTCGGCCGCTCGTCAGATGGCGCGCGCGAGCCGCACAACCAACCAAACCCAAACGCAGTGATGATGATTCCAATAAAAGGCTCCACTTTAATTAACACCAACCACTTGGCCATGGCGCCGATCAGAAGCCTGTCCATCCGTCCGCCCGTCTGTCTGTCTGACTGTCTGTCTGTCTGGCTGGCTGGCTTCCCCGCAAATACACCCTAATCTAGATTGAATGCAGATTATGAACAAACAAACCGAGCGACGAGGAAGAACACGAAGAAGAGCAGCGATAAATTCACATTATATCTCTGCCCCAAATAGTTTTAATTTTTAAATTAAGATTAAATACAGTCTGTCTGTCAGTGTGTTCGTTTGCCTCCGTCCGTCCGTCCGTCCGTCGGTCCGTCCGATAGATTAAATTAAGTTGTAAATAGCAAATTGAGCAAAGAGTGGAATTAAACAGGAGAATGTCTGCTTTGGGTCTTATTTGTTTGCTCAATCGCTCACTGACTCGCTCGTTTATTTGCATTTCAAGAGCAAATAATTGCAATAAAGGCAACAAGTGGAAAATGGCGCTCTGCAATTATAATTATTCTCTGGCAAAGGTTCGCTCGAGTTAATATTTAATTAAAGCGGACAGAATATCTCGACATTTGCCGTCGTCCAGCCGCAAGTAATTAGTTTCTTCCGGCGCTCAGGACATTAGAATGTTTATTTGAGATCAGCCACAACCACAAAGAGCACAACAACAACAACAACAACCAGCACAACCACAATAAAGGACAACAAGCGAGTTTTTGCGTAATCTCGACTCGCATTTAATTGCAGTGCAGGCGAGTGAGGAAAGTGAATGTGTGTCTGCAGTGGTTTGTGTTGATTAAAATTTCATATCAACTCGTTTCTATAACTATAATGTCCGCCAGCCTCTGCAAATCTCTCTAATTAGCTGGACGCCACTGACGACGCCACAGACGACGACGACGACGACGACGACGACGACGACGACGATGATGATGATGGCCACTTCAAGGCTGCAGCTCGATGGATTTGGCCATTCTCGAACAATAAAAATGGCGTCCAACCTGAGGGGAAGGAAAGGAGACGCGAAAGCCGAGGGCAATGAAATGGGAGAAGACGTTGGTGTTGGCGTATGTAGTGTGATTTATGCGCCCGAAAGGCAACTTGTTGCTGGCGTTCAGTTGCCTTTGGGGCGTCCGGCAATGCCAGTTGGCTTGTCCGTTCGATGGGCGCCCGAATAAGCAACACGAATTGCAAATTAACAACAAAAGAAGTGGAATTGCAGCACTGCATTGAAAGAGAGACAGGCAAACAACTGCAACAAGTTGCTCGAGTGCGAGCAAACTAAACTTTAAATAATAATCATGCCGACGAGGACAACGATGATGATGAGTAGTATCCAAGTGAGGAAGGCGCCCGAATTAAATGGGCGCCCAAAAACAATGCTGACGAGCAGCCGGACGGGCCGAATCGAGAGGAAAAGTCAAACAACAGTCGAGTTGTTTGTAAGTTGAAAACTGCTCATTTGACGAGTGATTTGTCTGATTTGCATTTGTATTTATGTGTTTCGCGTAAGCCATTCTCGTTGCCATTTCCAGCCTCCAGCACCCAAATAGAGAGAGAGAGAGAGAGAGAGAGAGAGAGAGAGAGAATTTGCATTTTTATCGCACACCAAACACAACAAGTGGACTCTCATCGTCGTCGTCCTGCTCGTCCTGCTCGTCGCCGCCTCTTTTTCGTTTGCTTGCAAAAACATTCTGTTTAAATGACGATCGTAATTTGCTTTGATTGATTGCTTTGTCGGGCCGGCCAAAGTTCAGCTTCATCTGGCTGGTGGTGTCCATCGTGTTCTCCTAAACTCCAACGAACGATGAACTCTCGCCGAGGGCCTCCAGCGGCAACAAGTGCGCGCGCCGACTCCTTTGCGTCCCGGAAGCTGCGCTCGGCGGCCGACCGAGTGGCGGCCCTCGAAATACCTGTTAGCCGCTCGAGTGGGCCCTAACGGTAGTGGAATGGCAGCTCTCGTCAGCCAACAAGTGTCCCCTGTTTGTCGTTGGCTGGGCCCAGCAAACATGCAGACAAACAAACAACTCAAGTGCTTCAAGAGGCCCTCGCAGGATGTTTGGAGGCCGGCAAACACCTCAAGTGGCCGCCACTTGTTGCCACTAGTTGGCCAGATATAATTGCCGGCTCTCCTGTCGGGGGCCTGCATGTGCATATAGAGCGACCTGTTTGTTTGTTTCTTTGCTCGTCCGTCCGTCCGTCCGTCCGTCCGTTCGTTGGCCCATTCTCGGGCGGCACCTGAACGTAACCTGCAAATGAATGAACTCTGCCGGGCCTCCACCGAAAGAAGGAGAAGAACAACAACCAAGACGATGACCGCTATGCGCAGCGGCCTCGAGAACATAATTGCCGGCGGCTCGCGCAGGTGGCCGTCCACGAGTCCAGCCATTTGCGTGCGTCTTGTCTGCCACTTAATGAGGGCCGCTCTCTTTGTGTTGCTCGGCTGGTTCGGCCCCCCCCATTTGGGCTCTCGTTTGGAGCCACCGAACAACAACTTGTTGTCCATCTTTCGGGCCTCGCAAACATTCAAATCTGAATTGAAATCAATCAATCAAAATGTAGATCATCCGAGAGGAGAATCTCATGCGAGATGCCTCAAGTGTTCAGTTGATCGCTTGATGCTCGTCCGTGGCCCAGTTTGGATTAATAATTAATTTACTGCGACGAGAGAGAGAGAGAGAGAGAGAGAGAGAGCGGCGACGGCAACATCAACAGCAACAAGTCTAATCTAATTGAAAGCAACGGTGCGTTTGCGGCCAATTCAATGGCGCGCACGATGATCGATGCGTCGTCGTCGTCTTCTTTTTGTGTGTCCGTCCACTTCTTCTTCTTCTTCTTCTTTGGCCCTCGCGAAAATTCAAATCTCTCCGAGACTCACAAGAGCCGACTTTTGTGTGTTGTTATTCAAACTTGTCGTTGCTGTCTGTTCAACAGCACACACACATAGACGACTCTCTGCTCCATCCAACATCCATTCAACAAGTGGCTTCGTTCGTGTCAATTGTCGTCGACGTCTTCGTCGTTTCGCTTGGAAACTTCCGCCCAGAGATTGTTTTTAGCGGACGAAATTGATTTCTATAACTATGGATCGGCGTTATTGTTCTCTCAATGAGACAGTCGATCGGCACACAAATACACAAATTGATTCTCATCGTCATTGGGAACCAATTTGTTCCGCTCCATCGACTGCAATCGTCGTCGTCGTCGTCTTCTTAGTCGTTTGGTTTGGTATATTAAACAAAACAACAAGTGGATTGTCTCTCTTTCTCTCGTCTGAATATATCGCAGGAGTTGAATTTGAATTTCGTTCGACTTTTTAAAATTGAATTTGGCGCCCAACGAATGGACCCATCTCAGGCGAGAGAAGTTCGACTTGTGATTTGATGCCCACTGCGCAGGCGCGCCGCATGCAAGTGCAGAACAAATGCAAATGCAAATGCAAGTTCGAATGCAAGCCGTCCAACAATGCATGCATTCGATAAATGATGATGCGCGCGCACGAACGAACTTGCGAAAATCATGTTCGCTCGCCTGTTTATGCGCGTAATATTCGCTTATTTTGCTTATATTCAACGCAAGTCTTTGTTATTTGCCAGCCCAAATTAGAATCCCACTGAACAGACATGCGGCCTCAGTCAAGGCAAACACCTGAATTGTTTGGTTCAATAGTTTGTCATTATATTCAAAGAATTACATACAGATACCACTGAGATTCTCTTCAAAGAGAACTCATATTCATTTAGACGGCCAAATCACTCAATCAAGCTGAGAATTGCAGATACAACAAGAAGAAGAAGAAGGAGAAGCCAATGATAGATGAGAACAGAAGCAGCAAATCAGCCGCATAAATTGAGCCACAAATCAAGCAAAGGTAAGTCGATCTCGTTTAGTTTGTCACCACCAGCACCTGTTTAAATTGCACTGAATGACTAGACCAGAGGAAATCTCTTTATAGAGAGAAAAAAGATTGGCAACACTGATTTGCATGTTGCTGGCGAGTTATTCAATTGGTCGAGTTGTTTCCATATCCAACAAGTGGCCGTTGCTGGAGACGAACTCAAGAGGACCAAGAAAAGATCATTAATATCTCTTTTCGTCGGCTGGGCTCGTTTGGCGCGCCGCCACCGCCGACAGCAACGAATTTCAGGTTCCTTTCGGTTAATGTAATTGTTGTTGTTGTTGTTTGTTTTGTCGGTTGAGCCAAGGCCTTATCGGTGTGATGATCGTCGACTGAGCTCACAAATTAACTTGTTTTCATATCTAACAATATAAAAATGCACGAAACGAGGAGATGCAACGACGAACATCTTCATTAGGCGCAACAAGTCGGCGTCGTTTGTAGTTGCTGTTGCTGTTATGATAAATAAATATGCATTCAATTCATCTGCTTCATTTGGCCGACAGAATTATTTATTATTATGTATATTTAGTAGTTCGTTTGCCTGTTGCAGTTCGTTCGTTGGTTCTTTGGTTTGTTCGGCCGGCTGGCCGTCTGGGACTCAACAAGTGTCCGACTGGCTTTGTTTGTGTTCCACTAAGCGCAAATTAATCGTCTTTTGTCTGCTGCCAATGCAGCCAATGCCTCTCGTTGCTTTCCGGCTGTGGCGCATGTTTTAACATTATTACCTTATCATCATTTTGGTTTCAATTTAGTTTTAGTTTTGGTTTTGCTTGTGAGATGCAAATTGAGTTGTTTCATGCGCCAGTAGCAGCAGTAGCGGCAGCGGCAGGTTGTTGTTGTTGTTGTTGTGTTTAATCATTTCAAACAGGATTTTTCTCACTTCAAGGCAGTGCATGACGGCCAGAATGATAATAATGATTAACCTGAGCTGAGCCGAGCCGAAACAAGAGAGAAGGAATTCTGTTCATTTAAAATTAAGATGTTTACTTCATATTCTTTCGCCAGATCTCAGTTCATTATTCAATTCCAGAGTGGCTGGCCAATCAATGCCCGAGTTTCTGGGGAGTTGCTAAAGTTCGCTTCGTGAAGTTTAGCTGCTTAATTTAAATAAAGAGGAACCAAACCAAGAGGAATATTTCATGCAAGCGAGAGAGAGAAAGAAAGCTCAATAGCCAATTAATTATCCTCGTTAACCTTTGTTGTTTGCTGCCATCAGCAACAGACAGTAGACTGAGTCGATGGAGCACACGAAAATGCATTTCATTGGCCGGCCTAACACAGTTAACTAAGATCTAATGATGTTGCGTGTCCATCATCGGCCATTGTTGTTCCCAATGGCATTCAATCGCCCGCTTGGGTGCAATTAACCTGTAAATCATGTTTGCATTTCCACACCGAATGGCCTTCTCGGCGCACGACGACGACGACGACGGCCGATGTTGGCCATATGCAAATGCAAATGCGCCGCCTCCATTGGCGCTGCTAATCAACAGATGCCGGCCATGATCAACATTTGGGCGTTGTCGCCGGAAGCAACAAGTCGCTCGGAAAGGTCGATTGATAGCCCCGGCGGCTGTGCCAGACATCATTCTCGTTGCGTGACGTGATTTCTCGAGTCGTCATTGGCGTCGGTCATATGGAACGACGAGTTATGCAAGACAAGTGGCCTTCGAGGCGAGTCGACGTCGGCGGATTTGCTCGCCGGCCAATCGGCGCAGCTGAATTCGTCAGTGGCGCCGCCGCCGCCGCCGCCTTCGAGGACTACAATTCAATTTTGTGGCTTATTCACTGTTCGCGTGTCTTCATATCGCGGCTGTCCTATTTGATTACAATCGTCCATCCATCCGTCGACGTTCAACCACTCCGATTATAAGTTCTATTCAAAATTAAACTATACCTGACGATGGAGAGGTGGAACAGGTTTCAGTTGGCCTGGCGCCACTTGAATGCGGTGCGGCCCCGTAGACTCGAATCGCGTTGGGTCAGCAGCAGCAGCAGCAGATTAATTGCTTCATGCAAAATCAAATCAAATCAGCACGAAAGGTGAGTTTCGAGCAAATTGGCCGGCGTTCGATCGGACATCGATTGAATTCATGGCAGTCATTCGTCCAATGATTCGCCTCGAAGTGCCAATCGACTCTGACGATGCTCGACGGCCGCCATAATTGCGCCGCCGATGAGGAGCCGAAGATTAGAATCAGCTGCCGCCGCCGCCGCAAAGTTTAATTACTGTTGCGGTGTTTGTGTTGCGTCATGCTGGACGACGAGCGGCTTGGAATTAATTAGAATGAGAATTGCATTGGCAGTGGGAATTGGCTCTACAGATGGCGGGCTTTGTATTCATTGAATCCGGCAACGGCAACCACGACGACGACCACTTCGAGCGGCCAGTTCCTCTGGAGCGACTTGTCAATTGAGCCGAGCAAAAGCGGCCGTTCAATTAACCTCCACCGTTTAAAGGCGGCCTTTTCGTTATGAATTAATTACTGGCCGCCTGCCGCTAATTAAACCAGTCGGCCGGACCGGCAAAAACATTTAAATTATGCAACCAATTAGTGGCCATTGTTGGGGTTGTTGTTGTTGTTGCGGCCTTAAATTGTGGCTAAACTCATTTGAATGTGCACGTATTTGTTGTGTGTGTCCATTCTCACGTTGATGTCGTCGACAGCACCAGCCACATGTTAATTAGTTTGACTGGCGCTGGTTCATTTGGCGGCCGCCAGGTGGCGGCGGCGGGGACGCCAAAGTGGTGGAGCCTCCTGAGAGGCCATCCCCGAAGCGAACGCATTATAAGTGTCCTCTGTTGGGTGGCCGCTGCCGAGAGGACTGGTGAAATTATTCTTCATTTGAATGGGGCGCCCGACAGTGCACTTCTGAGCGGAAAGCAGACGTCGACATTCCCTCCCTCGGCCCTCCATTTTATATTCCCCCGCCGGAGTTTCTTTAAACTCGTCCAAGTGTCCGAATGTTCAAGTGTAACTAAGGCCGAGATAGGCCTCGACGTTTGCTAGCAAGCAGCGCGCGCGCTCGCCCGCCTCGTATCAATTTACTTTAAATGGCATTTCGGTGTTTTGTTTATAGGCAAAGTTGAGTGCTGCCTTTCGTTGTTGTTGTTGTTGTTGTTGTTGTTGTTGTCATTGTTGGCTTGAGCGAGTGCGTGCTGGTTTAGTTTAAAGAAAAATAACTGTAAAAACTAACAAAACGACAAGAGGAGAGCGCGAAATTTTCCATAAAACAAGATAAATTTCAACAGCAGCAGCAGCAGAAATGGCGCCAAACTCTCATCTCAAGTGAATTTGGTGAAGCAAAAGAGAAAGAGGGGCGAACGCGAAAAGTCTTGCCACTTTCATGATTCGCTCGAGAGTTTCCTCCGCTCTCCACTCGACTCCATTCCATCCCATTCAGTCCGTCCGTCTGGTGGTTGGCATCGCCTAGGCGCCCTTTACATAACTGGCGCGAATATCGCACACAAAAACACACACACCCACAACCCTCGAGAGAGATTATTCTTCTTCTTCTTCTTTCCACTTTCATCTTCTTCCGCTTCATTCGTCCGTCTGCTTGGTCAGCTTGATTTGCCTGGCTCGGCCCAAACAAAGCCAACAACTCAAGACGAGAGGCACGACGACGACGACGACGAGGAGGTTCGTTATGTTTAAAAGCCGAGGATCGATTCAAGTCGGTGGAAAATAAACGAAAGCAAAAAGTGGGCGCCTTCTTAAATGTAAGTAAATGGGGGCGCCCGCAAATTTACTTTATTGTTGTTTGTCACTTTGTTCTTATAGAGCCGGCGCCAAGTCTGATGAGCTTCGTCGTCGTGCTGGTCATCGTCCGAACTTGAGCGAAATTCCTCGGACGGCCGGCGTAGCTTAATTTAATTCACCCAAAGCTGACGTCATGTCGAGGCGGCCGGCCAGTCCATTGCAGTGCAGTGCAATGTAGGCCAATTAATCACCGCCGCAAAGGTAAGCCGCGTCCGAGTTTTAAATTATTGAGCTGCAGGTAACGAGCACGTAGTCGACGGTAGATGTGCGTCTACCTGGCGACGGCGGCCTCTAGATAATTCCACCTGAGCCGCCGATGGATGGAAATGAGGGGCCGCCTCAGCCGCCGCAGTGATGTGAGACGGGCCGACCGGAAGAAACAAACGAAGAGGCTCACTCTAATGGAGATAATAATTTTAAATTGCGCCAAGTTGAGAGTCTCTTCACTTCTAGCTCGGACCTCATTGAGATAAATAGACCTAATGTCTTCTTCTTCTTCTTGGTGGTGGTGGTGGTCGTCGTCGTCTTATCTCGCCGGTGCTGCTTTCAAAAATAATGATAATGATAATGAAAGGCGGCCGAGGAGGGCCACACTGACCGGAAATGGCGAATTACATGCCAAGAACAAAGCGCCAGTCCAATGCCGTTTACGTGCAACTTTTTTTGCTTTGCTTTCTCGTGTTGTGCTGTTTGCGCGGCCGAGAGAATGAAAATTAAATGAATTTATTTCGGCCGCCACGTCGTTTTTGTCACTTTAATCTCGAATCAATAAGAAATCTCGAATGGAAGCGCGCCCGTTTCCCCATTCGAGAAGAGCCAATGAACCGAACTCCACTGCACTGCATTGGAGTGGACCGAACTGACCAACGCAAATGACTTTTTATGTTTTGGATTTTTCATTCGGCCGCCTGCCACTTCAATCATTCGGGCCAAGATTTCACTCGATCTTCTTATTGTTGTTGTTGTTGTTGCTGCTTGGCCGCCGCCACCACTGAAGACTACTACCCAAAATGTAGGTTAAAAAAGTTGACAATGGCGACGGCCACTGACCGGAAGTCGGTCAGAAGTCGCCGGAGACGTCTTCCTCTGCTTCTTGGCGTCGGCCAGTGAATTATTGTGATTATTTAATCAGATTAGGTTGGCGGGCGCTGATTAATCATCATACAAAGTCGTCGTCGTCGTCGTCGTCGGTGGCGTCTTATTCCAGTTGTTGTTAACGCAGATGCATTATTCTGGCTCCAGACGCGGCCCAGACGACTTGGGAGCCATTCATTCGATGCTTACGCCGCGCGCGGCCAGAAAACGTAATTAACACCTAACGCGGCGCATACTTTTCATTAGCGTCCACGACGGCCGACCGAAATGCGACTCTCTGGGCTCTGTTCGTGTGAATAAACAGGCCGACTGGTCATATGCAGACAACAACAAGAGCGCCTAAGAGAGAATTAGGACAACAACAACAACAACAACAACAACAACGGCAACGACAAGACAACTTAATCATCGGCGCCGGAAGCAACGCCGCTATGCAACCTAATGATCCGCCCACTCGATTTATTGTCTCCGAAGTCGGCGAAAGTCGCCCGAAGTTGCGCCGCCGTCGACTGGGCATCCGGCGCTTGTTAGGGCGCCGATCATTAGCTGCATTCGTTTGTCGTGGTCGTCGACGACTGGCGGGCCGCCGATGTTGTGTGTGAGTGTGTAGGATGCGACTGGAGGCTCGGACCTTCGTCCACTGGCCGGCCGACTGGCGAGTGAAGATGTTATCAGTGGCAGCCAAGTCTTTTGTGTGTATTTGGTGGCTCTGGCCGATTGAATATAACCAGAAAACAGACTGATTTCCTGTAGTCGGCCGGCCGAAACGAGATGGACGTCCGACGACGGCGATCACCAGTTTCGGCTCGCCAAAATAACAATAATAATAATAATCAATTTCCAGTTTAACTAAACTTTGGTTAGTTGACTGCTGCTGCTGCTGAAGAGAGCCCGCAAATGCGCTATTCATCTGAGCCGCCATTCAATAGAATTTATTTGCAATCAAATGAAATCAAACTGCAATCAAAATGTAATTCCAATGAAATACTAATATTTCCATCCATCGAGCGCGCGCACAGTTGGCGCCAGTAGCTTCGCGCCGACGGCCACTCGTCGGGCCCCAACTGACACTGGCCGCTGGCTTTGAATGTCCAAGCTTATTAAAATCTGGCCAGTGGACTTGGGTGAACCCGCGAAGCGGACGGGTGTCATTTGTCGTCGTCTTAGTCGTCCATGGCGGCGTCTGGGGACTTGGCCGGCCCGGAAGTTCGGCCCATTTCGGCACCGCAAAGAGTCCATTCGCTTGAATATAAAGCCGCTCTCTCTCTCTCTCTCTCTCTCTCTCTCTCTCTCTCTCTGTTGAGCCACAAACTAGGCGGCCGACCCTCCCTGAGACGCGCGCCGCTTCAGATTAGCCGCCGATTGGGCGCCTCGACTGGCACAGGTGACTTTTAATTGGCCACCCCGCCGCTAGCGAGTCCACTTTTTAATTGGCAGGGCGCCGGCCGGCGCCACTCAGACGTTGCTTGTCGTGTTGCGGCCGAGCAAACAAGAGCGCCAACATGTTGTTTCAATTATGCAAACCCAGCCGCCAGCGCGGGTCTCCTAACTGCGCCCCTAATGGAGTCCATTTGCGGGCCTCAGCTAGCTGAGCTCGCGAGCGGCGCCAGGCGGCCGTCCGCCTACGTGCACTGCGTCCGAAATGGCTCGGCGTCCGGCCGGCTAGCGTCGACGGCGCCGTCCGGCGCATAAGTGGGCTTGTTTTTTGCATCGATTTACATTAATTTAGGCGCCTCTGCCCAAGACATTAGTCCAGCTGGCCTCGCGCGCGCTCTAATGGCGTTGGCCCAATAAAAATGATAATTCAATTTAAATTAATGCGCATATTTGAATGCAGTGGACGAGCCGTTGCCAGCACTGGTCGCCTCTATAAGACGACCCCTTCGCTTCTCCAACGAGGCCATATTATAGACTCGCCGCCGCCGCCGCCGCCGGACTTATGCAGATGAGCCGCCTCACCATAGGAGCCTCAGCTTGCAGGCCACCTTGACTGACCCAAACGCTCGTCTCGCGTGGCTCCACTGGCCGGCCCACCTCTCAGGCGCCCAATGCTGGCGGTGATAATAAATCCACTTAATCAAGACAAATGAGCTTTTATTGTGACTCTAAGCTTTCCTGTCGTGCGGGACAGACACAGTGCCCGATGTCCAGTTAGATTTGGCTCATTTGCTACGAACGCTGCTGCTTCTGGCGCGCACTCCGAATGAATATAAATTTTTAAACGCAAAAAGAGAAACTCGCTGGAGGGCCAACTGGAAACAGGAAGTCCACTTCTGGCGCTGTTATATAATCTTAAATTGGCTCTGAAAGTAAAGAAACAACAAAACAGCGCAAAACAGTTTCACTGCAATTTTAAAGGATCTTTTCTGCAGAGGAGAATGGAAGGCGGCGGCGGCGGCCGTGGCGACTTAACTAACATCGGCTGGTCGTAGAAGAGGACCCAAAGAGAAGCAACGCAAACAGAGAAAGCGAAAACAACGACTTGGCGCCTTATTAGTGTTATTCTTCATTTGAATTAGCAATAATTCATCGGCTGCCACCGCCGCCGCTGCCGCCGACGACGGCCGGCACACACGTTCTTGGAGGAGTCCAAACTCGACTGACTGGGCCGAGTGGACCTCCAAGAACAGTTACGTAAGCTTTTTGCGGCCATTAAT
The DNA here is from genome assembly GCA_020916435.1 of Oxytropis ochrocephala. Lineage (NCBI taxonomy): Eukaryota > Viridiplantae > Streptophyta > Magnoliopsida > Fabales > Fabaceae > Oxytropis > Oxytropis ochrocephala. Next base: position 486,023 of record JAJHUT010000092.1, read on the forward strand.
TTATTATAACTTTGGCCGTCGTCCCTCCGCTGGGCTGCTGCTGCTTCTGGTTGGCGCGCAATTTACTTTCATTCAATTCAATTCAATTGATTCGGCCCTTCTCGGACCCCCGTCCAATTCAATTGCAAACGAAGGCGAGAGAGAGAGAGAGAGAACTCGACTCGCGCGAGCTTAATGAGTTGAAAGGCAAAAGAATTTATAATGAGAATTGACTTTGTTGTTGTTGTTGTTCGAGGCGGCAGTGCAGTGGACGCAACAACAAAGAAACTGACCGGCCGCGAATTAGGTAGGAATATATTTGCGGACATTCGCCGCTGCCTCAATGAATTGAATGGGCCAACCCTCAAATGACGCATGCCGCCGCCGCCGCCGTCGCCTCAAAGTGTTGTCTTGATAATGAAATCGATCAATTTTTATTATTATTCTAAACTTTTGATCTTATTACTTTGCAGGCCGAGCGGCGCGCCGAGCCGCGTCCAGTGCAATCTGCTGTGAGGGCCCTCCGCGCCTGTCTTGTATTGTTATTTTATTCCAATTCGGCGGGCTCTCGCGGACGCCACCATTTTATCATTCTAATGAGCCTCTGCTCCCGCCGCTGGTCGGCGGCGGCCGACCTCCCCACGTGCCAAAGTAAGGGGCAATTTGGTGGCGGCCGGACAGTAGAGTAGAGGACAGGACTGACTGGACAGGACACAAGGAGAAGAGAGGAAATTGCGAGCTTAGTTTGCGTCACGCGCGCCTCCAATTGAATCAAATTTGATTATTCTCCTGAGTCCGGCCGACGAGGCTCGGCTTTTCACATTTTAAAACCACCACTTTCGGGCCTATAAAGGCTCGCCCTTCTCTTAGTGTCGCTGTTTGTGTGCATGTGCAAGGCCACCCAACTGACAGCAAACAGACACTTGAGAGTGTGTCAAGTGGTTGGAATGGGCCGGCCAATACAAACAAGCGCCTGTCGACGGCCACTGGCTTTTCTATGGTAAATGGCCCCGCCGACCTCAACTTGTGGCCGGCGAGAGTTCAGTTACGCCGCCGCCACCACAGCCGCCACAGCCGCCGCCCTTGAGCCAGTCGCCGTTAACTGCACTCCACATGCATGTCAGTGGTTGTCGCCGTTCCTGCTGGGCGCCCACCACTTACGGGGCGCCACGTAAGCCGGCCAAGTCAAGCAAAAAGGCGGCCACTTATGCGCAAATGACTTGCAAATTTGTTCGCGCGGCCTCACAAACACGCGCCCATCCGAAGCTGCAAAACACAACATCGGCGGGCCACATTGATTGAGTGGCCCGCCTGCTTTGGGCGCCGTCCGAGCCGCCGATGGCCGGCCATCAACCCAACTCGACAAATCTGCAGGTCTCCTTCGGGCGGCAGATGTCGCGCCAAATTAGCCGGCCCAGCCGCTGTCGCTGGTCGTGCATTCTCGCCGAGAGCCACAGAAAGAGAAAAAAGCGGCCAGTTTTTTCTCTTTCTCTCTGTGTTAATTCGCGTTGACAATAATAAAAAGCAATTTAAACTCTCTTTTTGTGTGTCGCGCGTTCCTAAAAGTGTCAAAATGTTACGTCACCCAAGTCGGGCCTTCAATCAGGCCAAGAGAAACAGTTATTTTCGCCTCTGTTTGTGTGTGTATCTTTACCTGGCACACACGCAATCAAAGGACCGAAAGGCGTCCATTTGTAGCTCCGCCATTCGTTGGTTGGTTTCACCGAGTGGGCGTGGCCAAATGGGAATCCAAACCTCAGAAGAACTGTGTGTCTCAGGTAGCCTCTGAATGGCCGTGTAATTTGCAGTCCATTCGGGCGCCACAGTGTGAAATATGATAATTTAGTGTGAGAACGCGCGTCCAGAAGATCAACTTTCACCTTAAGAATGGGCGTCTCTGTTCTGTTCTGGTCTCGTCGGCTTTGTTTGTTTGTTTGCCTGGCCTCCGCCTCCAACTCCAACAAGAAACTCGATTACTTCTTAGATGTCTCGCCGGTCGCCCGCCCGCCCGAGCGACAAATTGAGATGCCGCCAGCCACGCCCCTCGGCTGGGCCACCCCAAAACAAAGCCAACAAAAGCATTGGAGGAGAAGATGCGGCCAGTTGAGTTCTTTACGATCTAACATTTACAATTTAAAGAGCGCGGACAGTCTCGCCTTGGGTGCCCGTGCGCCCGTCCGCCCGCCCGCCCGCCCGCCAGCCAACAATCCAATGAAAGATAATCATAGATCTATCGCCTGGCCCTCGTTCCGCCCGTCGCGGTGGTGGTGGCCGTCGTCGTCAGGGCTGCCAGTGGCGGCTAATGTGATCGCCCAGTTGTATCATTATTATTAGTTTAGGGCGCTCAAATGGGCTATTCTTTGAGCCGCGAGATAATTTCGCCCGGCGCGCCGATCACTGCCGGAAGTGGCCGGACGAAACTACTCACTTGGCTACTTTGGGGTTGGTTCTCAACGCCAAAGAGTGGTCACACTCTTTTGGCGGACGCCTATTCGAGGCTCGTGAAATCTAAATTTTAAATTAGATTTGAATCGGGCGGCGTCTTTGTCGCGCCCGCCAGTGTCAATATTTGTTCTCGTCAAGTCTCGCCGGCCCAGCGCATTGACATTCAACGTCGGCGCCGGCGCCGGCGCCGCCACAGCCACTGCCACTGCCATCAACGACAACGACGACATGTCCGCCCGATGAAAAGTTTAAATTTTTCAATTCTCCAATTTATAGGCTGAAATGGAGCCTCAGTCGTGGCCTCCAGCACGCAGCGCCAATGCAAATTGCGAGCTGGTGATGGATGGGGAGGCCAGCCAGGCCGACAAATGGTAATTATTCTCCTCTTCGACTGGCGCTAATGGCTCTAAATTGAGCTATAAAACTCAATTTCGAGTGAGTCCGCGCCGCGCCTGATCGATTAGAGGCTTTCGGCGTTCGGGTTTCAGGGCGACGTTTCGGGCATTGTTTCGTCATTAATCATAATCAAATCACATCATCGGCGGCGAACGCATTCGCTGGCGGTAGAGGCGGCGACGGCGACATTCAAAAATGGTGTCGTCGTCGGCGTGTCAACAGAACAATGAATTTGTTTTGACCCCAACTTTCGGCGGCCGTTCGCTGGCCGATCATTAGAGACTTCACACGCACAGGTAAACTCAGCCGGCTCTTCCGGGCCGCCTGATGACGTCCCAATCCAATCCAATCCAATCCCATCCAATGCAATCCAATCGCATCCAATTCTGGGGCACGAAGAATCCGCACAGGCCGGTAATTACACGGCCGGCCAGTGTCCGATGGCGAAGCGTGCAAAGTGTCATTGTCGCGCGGCGAATGTATCTGCCTGCCGTCGGTCGGGGCGGCCGGCTAATGTTGGCCAACATGGCCGGCCAGTGTCCGCTGCGCCTGACAGAAGAGAGACTTTCTCTTGCAACTACAACAACAACAACAACGGCGACAAGAAACTGCTTGAGGGCAGGCAACCGTAACTAATAAGCAGCAGCAGCAGCCGCCGTCGCCAGTCACCTTAGGCAGAATATTGCACAACTTCCTGCACCGGCCGCCGCTGGGCGCCACTTCCGGCGCGTGTGTATGTCAAAATTGATGATTATTTTTGAGTAAAACTGGCCAAACTCAGGCAGAGAATCAAGTTTTTCTCTGTCTGTCTGTCTGTCTGTCCGTCCGTCCGTCCGTCCGTCCGTCCGTCCGAATGTCTGGTGCGCCAGCTGACCGACAGACTGGACGCCGGTGGCCAGTCCAAATGACAGCCGCCCGACAGCCACACTGACCGACACATGTGACGAGTCCACGCAACTTCCGTCTGGCCCCGAAAGCGGCGCGTGTGAATAACTTTGAATGTCTAAATTTCGCTTCTATATTTAGATTAGATTTTATCTCGATTCAACCGGTCGGCCAGTCGGCCAGCTGGACGCCAGTTGAGTGGCAGCCAACGAGGACGACCAGGAGATTGGCTTCTATATGGCCCATCCGGAGGAGCTGCTGAGGATGCAACTCGTTCCTATAGGCAGGTGGCCAGCCCATCGGCCGATCGGAATGTCTAATGTCCGGCGCCTAATGCAACGCACACACAAAGTACATGCACTTTGGCCGGCTTTCGAGTAAATTTCATTTACACTTAAACAGGCCCACTGGCGCACTTCTTCGAGGCTCTCTGGCGGCTCGAATGTTTGCGCGCACGACATTGACGACTGGCCGAATGGACTGCACTGGACGAGACTGGACATCTTCTTGTCTTTGTATGTCTAATTCGATGAATCATCGTCGCCTGTCACGCACGTCGATGGCCCGCAAGTGTCGCCCGTCCGATGATAACAATAATAATAATAATAATATTAGATGGCCAAGCAAAGCAGGGCGCCCACATTCGTTGCATTGATGTCGTCGGCGGGCGGGCGGGCGGCCAGCCAGGCCAGACAGGCGCCGTTCGCTTGGCCCGCTGCTCGATAATGAGGCGCGAGAAATATGAAGATTCCGGCGACGGCAGCGCCCGTATAGAGAGATTTGCTGCGCCGCTAGGTGGTCCTCGCCAGAGTGGACGACGACGAGGAGGAGGAGCAGAATTAAGCTGACCAGCCAGGCGGGCGTCTTATGTAATCGACTGGTCTCGTCGGGTCCGCCTCTACTAATACGAAATGCAAGCCACGCGCTTACGTGACTTGATTCGTCGCCCATTAAACAAGAGAGGGCGAAGACGGCGGCGGCCAGTGAATCTTAATTAATGCAGCGCCCGCAAGCAGTGGCCCCAACGAGGGAGCCCAATTTTATTTCATAAAGCAGCTCATTAGTTTGCGTGCAAACCTTTCGTTTTCGTTTCTTTGTCGTCGTCGTCGTCGTCGTCGTCGTTGTTGGCCTCCACGTCGACGTCCGCTGCCTTCGCGAGAGATGAAAAAGATTTTCGAGAGTAAACCAATTTAATGGCTCCAAATGAATCTGGCAGTGGGCGCCGGGTTTACTTTGTATGTCGTCCGCTACTTGTTTGATCTCAGCCAACAACAACAACAACTCCGGAGAAACAAGCTCCTTCATCCAGGCCAATCAACTGCAAATGGCGCCAATTTTTGCGCATTTGTTTGCGCCCAAAGGCAAATTCGCGGCCGTTGGCGCTCCGCCGCCGCCGCCGCTGACGTTAGGTAAACGAAGCGAGTGAATGTTGTTTTTTCTGCTGCTGGCGGCGCCGACAACAACCTGAGGCCCCAAACGAGCCACCAGTGATGGAAACTTGAGGCTCATCAAGGAAAACAAGCGGCGCGTCTCTCGGGCAGCCCCCAAACATCAATCAGTTTGTTGTTGTTTCTCCTAATCAAGTCGGCGCCTTTCTATATTACTATCATCGCGCGGGCGCCAGTGAATCAAATCCGTTCAGCCTGGCTGGACTGGACTTCAATGGACTGCACTGCACTGTATTGACTCGACTGGCCTCATAATGAGGGGCCTGTCCAGTAGGAGCGCGTGCCATTTAATTAAATAGATCACAGCCGACGACGACGACGATCATCATCATCATCGTCGTCGTCGTGGTCGTCGTCCGCCGCTGCCGCCTCTTTATTTCATTGGACGACTTAAGCAGCTTACTTGGCGAGCTGCACCCGAATGGACATCTCAAACATTCAATAAAGTCGACCGGAGGCGGCGGCGGCCAATGGAATAAACTCTTTTTAGTTAATCGTGGCCCAGTTAGTTGATCTATATCGTCGACAGCGGCAGAGGCGCCCATTCAACTTTTGCCGTCCGCCTTCATCATGTAAATCTCATCATTTCACTATTCAATCTCGCCCGACCGACGGCCGCCTCTGTCATTATTATTATTGTATTATTTCGCCATTATTGGCGTATTATTAGTTGGGCGAGCGAGTGAGCGCGCGTTGTTCATGCCACTAGTAGTAGTGGTAGGCAGAAGAGATAAAGATTGTTGTTGTTGTTATGTAACTGGCGTTAGACTTAAATGGTGGACGTTTAGACTGGCGCGGCGTTTCCGTTATTGCCTCAGTGTCCAAGCGAACTGAGGCCATTGGCGGCGGTGGCGGCGCCTCCAGACGACTGGCTGGGCCGGCCACTTCGCGCTTCACTTGATTCGAGTCGGCACTTGTAAGCGAGCCGAGCCGAGCCGAGCCGAGTGTGTGTCGCTTAATGTTGGACTGGCGGGCCGGCCGTCGAGCCGCCATTGGTGGACAACCAAAAGCCGGCACGAGAGTTGTCGTGCTCAGAGTCAGCCAGTCGGACGAGAAGAGGCCTCCTCTGGCATACCGGCCGCCTAATGTCCGTTGGATTGAATCTAAATAAATTCAGCCAGGATTCAAATTAGAGCTCCTTCTTCCTGGACAAGACGAGGGCCCAACAAAAGATACACAGCCCCTGCTTGCTGCTTCACTGACCATGGCCGTTATTTGGCTGGAACGATGGCCAGCCTGCAAGTGGTGGGTGCATCCCAAACGACGGCCGGCGTCGAGCTGCAACGAGCCACTTGGCCCTGCCTTATAGTTTCAAACTTTTGAATCGCCGACTGTCTGTGTCCGTGCGTAAGTCCGTCAGCGCATTGCAAATGCAAATGAGCGCGCAGCGATGCGCGCGCATGCAAATCGCGCGCCTGCATATTCAAATGGGCGCTGGCAGCGCGCACTGATTAAGAGACGGCCGCCGCAGCCACAGCCGCAGGAATCAAACCAAGCGGCTGGCTTTGATTGGGTGTTGGAGTTTATGTTGAGTCGGCCAAAAATTGATTGAGCAGATCCCACGCGCGACATCTCATCAGACAATCGGAGAAATGGTCAGCCACTGGACGAGCAGAGACGGCGAGCATTAAGTAAACTTGGCTACTGGCAGCGGCCCCACTAGATTTGGTTGCGCCATCACGCCGGCCACCGGCTGATCGATGGCCTCCACCGGCCAAAGAAATTAAATAATCCACAGCGGAAGTGGCCGGGCAACTTTCTCGGGCCGCCTTTTGCGGGGCGAGCCGCCGCAGAAGGCAAATGGGCGGCCGGAGCCACATTTGCCTTCGGGGCGCTCTTCGAGGAGCGCCAGCGCGCCAGAGGACAAAATGGAAATTAGGAGCAACCGAATTCAGTGCTTTGTATAAACTATGAGGCATTACGTCGGTCATTATTAGCCGGCGTTGGCCAGTTTCGGTCCGTTTGGGCCTGTGACGCAAGCGAGCGGACTTTCTTAGGATTAGACGGTGAGTTTCACGTAAAAGCGGCCGCCCACGCGAAATGATTTGCATTCCCGCCGGCAACGTCACTCAAATGGCGTGACAAGTCAAGCAAAAAGTTTGCTTTCTCTTACTGTGTTTCGCGTGCGCTGGTTTGTTTAAGGAAAAAAGCAAGCAAATTTGAATGAATCGCATGTAATCTCTCCTTCTGTCCGACTGTCCGAGTGTCCGTCTGTTGGTCGGTCGTTACGTCAATGCTATCGCACACATAATCAAGAAGAAGAAGAAGTAAGACAAGAAAGCATTAGAGAAGAAATAGAAACCCAGTGTCATATGATTGCATCGACGCCAAGGTTTGCTGGCTCGTTATTTTCAGCGCTGCGAGGCGACAGCCGCCCAAATGAGCGCCGGCCGAATATTCTGAATGGCCGGCGCCGCGCCAGACTGACCAGTGGCTGCAATTTTGACAATTCGGCCCGTTTCGCGCGGCCTCTCTCTCTCTCTCTCTCTCTCTCTCTCTCTCTCTCTCTTGTTAGCCAATCCATCCTTGAAGCCAAGCGAATCGAAACGAATCAAGGACATCATTTACATTAACATTAACATTTACATTCGACTCCCGAAAGGTCGCCGTCGATGGCGTGGTGGTTGATGGCCCTGTCTTGGTCTTAGTTGGCGTCGTCATCGACTTTTTGCGGCGCCAGCTGACCGACGGCCCGGCCGCCGCCAGGCAAATAATGACCATCATCGATCAGGCGGCCGCGAAACTGGACACTTCCGGCCGCTGCGGCCATATGTTACGTGTGGCCTGCAACGTGTTGCTCGTGCCTCGGCTTCTCCTCGTCCACGGGCGGCCAGTTCACCTGGCGGCGGCCACGGCGGCTGATTGACACTGACGCGCGCCGCCAGTTCATTTGGACGCGGCCTGGAAGTGGCGCCAACTGCCGCACAAAGAGGAAGGGCAAACAACACAGGCTCGTCGTCGTGCTAGTCGCCAATCAATCAAATTGTTGCGCGCCCGAAATTCAATGTTGTTTTCTTTAAAATAATAATACTCTTCGGCTTCACAGTTGGTGTACCAACCAACATCCGCGAGACAACAACAACAAGTTGGCGCTCGTGTGCCGCCGAAAACGCCCCAGCCCAGAGGAGATTTACGCCGATTATGCAATTTTATTGCGCACACTTCCGGGCGCCCGTCCATTCACGAATATTATTGACCGACTTCCGTTCAATGGCGGCGTCGATGGCGCCGATGGATCTCCTCTGGCCGCTGCTTCACCTGATTTCCTCCAAATTGAGCGCAATTATTGTCCGAATGAGAATACGAATAAGAATAATTTTCTAAAATAGAATAAGCAAATTCTCATCCATTCGTCCGTCGGTCCGTCTCGCCGTCCGTCCGCCCGCCCGATAAGAAGACTGAGAGCGCGCGCAAACAACAACCTTCGCCCATTAAAATTTATTGCCGGCCAAGGCAAAGTCCCGCTACTTTCGCTCTTTAACTACTTTCTCTTCGGTGAAGAGGAGACGACGAAGACGGCAGCAGTGGCGGGCAGAGGGAGAAAGCAAAGTAAGAGTAAGAGTAAAAGTAGAAAAGAAAAGAAAAGTTTCTTCTTTGGGACGAATCTTATAATTTAAAGAAGTTAAGGAAGAGATTTGCGGCTTCTGTCGGCTGTCCAGTCGGAATGGACGGCGACAGAATGCACGTCGTCGGCCGCCATTTCTACGACGATGTTGACGAGTTTTCTTATTAAATTTAGCCGACTCGTTTCATCTCCACCGGCGACAGAAATTTGTTTATCTTTTACGTTGGCCAGTTTGAGGAGAGGCCGGCCGAGCGGTGGCCATAGAAGTGGCAGTGTTGTTCTCCTTGAAATTGATATTTGCTTGGCCAGTTTGATTGCATAACAGCGGCCGACAGGAAATGAAGGCGCGCGTGTGGCTTTAAAGTAAATCAATTGCGGCGAGTGAAATGGCGACGGCGCGCCGAGGACAACTGACGAAATGTTGCGTAAACTAAGGCCGTCGTCGTCTCGCGTTGAATGGAGGCGAATTGGCGGCTAAGAAACACAAGAACGAGAGGAAGAAGTGCAAAAGACAGACCTGAGTTTCCTCGTTGTCGTCGTTGTTGTTACTTTAAATTGGTCGACATTAAATTGTAGAGCAAAAGTTTCTTCTTCTCGTCTTTGCTCATTAAAGTCCGAGTCGCCGGCCATCGATCGCAATTACCTTCAGCTGGACATTATTGCTCATTATTATGTAACGACAACGACGACGACGGCGGCTATCAATATAGGAAGACTTCTTCTTCTTCTTCTTCTATAGTTTATTTAAACTACTGTTTTGAAATCTCGCACTCTTCAACAGGCTAGTAATTTACGAGCAGCTTCGGCTGGCGCGCAGCTGCATTGTTTGCTTGGCTGACATTGCAAACCAACAACTGGCGAGAATGAGACACACAGGAGAACAAGTTGCAGTTATAATTGACTTTAGGCGGCGGCGGCGGCGGCGGCGGCGGTGGCGGCATCGTCGAGTTGGTCTGCCGGACGAGACTTTGTGTCGACAAACAATCAGAGTGAAATTGTTTATTCTTTTCCGATGGACGCGTGTGAACTCTCTAAAGAAATCAAATCATCAAATTATCATCATTTTTATTATCATAAAATAATTTTATTGAGAGCAAACAAACAAAAAGTTCGATTGTTGTGTGTGTGCATGTGATTTGTATCAAACTGCATGTTAGTGCATTCAATTAAGGTAATATGATAATAATCATTACAATAAAATCAGCCAGTGGTGGCCGAGCAAACAAAGTTAATTAAATGAGCTCGACGTATGCAATTAAATGCTGGTTGCATTGTGTGATTGACGGCGTTCGAAGTCGAGCGCCAATTGAATTGAATTCAATCCAATCCAATCCGATTGGTGGCCACCATTCGATGCCATACTTTGATGGAATAATTTCAAATGTGATGGCCGCACAGTTGCCGGTGTCTTAATTAAACATTAAAACAACACTGCCAGCCTGGCTTGACAGAGATGACAACTATTGAGCAGCTTCAATGTCTGCCAGTTATTGGTTGCAGTGATTAGACCTAACGACAGCGCCGATCAACAGGCCGCCGCCGACTCTAATTATTTAATTAGCAAACAAAAATGAGTTTCAATTGATTTGTTGTCGTCGTCGTCGTCGTCCTCGTGGTCGTTATAATTGTTGTTGTAACTGGCAGAGTTTTATCTAACTCTCGAATATGGAATGCAATGTGATTGTTGCGATGAGTTTCATGTAAACTTAATTAGCGTAACATTTACTGATTACGACGACGACGACGGCGGCCGAAATGTAATTGAATTCAATTTGCGTTTCTGGCCGACGCGGCTGCGATGGCGCCAGAGTCGACAAATTAAACGAAAGTGAAGTTAGATAACCACAACAACAATATGATGTTTGTTTAGCGGTTAAGTTGATTGCATTATTAGCTAACAAAAATGAGAGAGAGAGAGAGAGAGAGAGAGAGACGAGTTTATCATGGAAATTTGCTTACTTTTATCATCATCATCTCTCTCTCTCTCTCATTCTCGTTCGTTGCGTGCGTGTGGAAGTATGGAAGTGAACATAATTAACGCACAGCCAACTGTTGAAAATGAGGCCACACTCGATCGATGTGTGTGTGTGTGTGTGTGCATGTTGAATCGATCGCTGAAGTGACTACTAAATAGTATCTCCAATCTCGACGACGGCCAACCTCCGCCACAGCAAATGTAATTGCAAATCAATGCTGGCCGTGCACTACCTGATTGTGCGATCATATGCGGCCTGGCCAAAGCACGACGACGACGACGACGACGACGACGACGACGACGACGATGATGATTAGATTGGCCGATGATTATCATCTGTCAGCTGTTCCAATGGCCCGTCTCGGCTGCCTCGGCCGTCTGATTGTCCTTTCCTGGCATAATCTGGCCGCGACATCTAAAGCGGCCGCGCCAAAGTCCCGCTACGAGGAGCATATGCACTACTTGTTGATTGGGCTTTGCCTGGTTTGGCGGCTGTTCCACTTGCATGTCTCCTCTTGTACATGAATATTAAATCACACACACACAACTCGACTTGACTTGACTCCATTCCAATTGCACAACAAACAATGCAACGCCAGTGACATCATTTCACCTTCCCAAAGTAGTTCAGGCGACAGTCTGAATGATGATGATTTGGATGATGATTAATTTGCGCATTGCTATGCCAACCAGACGATCGGGAGGAGCGCGCACGGCCAAACCCAAATCAACATGTAGTTTAATTTAGTGCGGTTAATTTATGGTTTGGCACGCAAATGGCAGCCGCCGATGATTATAGTTAATAATTTAGTTGTTGTTACTTGTCGTTAGTCGGACAGATGTGTGTGATTGAGAATAAAACTAATGCCGCCATCACTGTGTGTATGACAAACACATGTGATTACATCGACGAAGACCATCTCAGCCAGACGGCGCTGTTTAATTAGCTCTGTTTGCGCCACAGATATCACCATCATCATCAGGCGCCAAGTCACGAGCCGCCCATTTAACGGTAAACACGCCAGGTGCCAGGTAAACAGACCAACATGGCGCCGATGGCACAAGCAGAGAATTGGCCTACTAATTAGTTGATGATGAATGTTTTAAGTGGCGGCGTGGAAGTCAATGGAGGCGAGCGAACTAAAAGAGATGCGCGCGCGCTCGAACCTTCAAGTAAACTTGCATTGGCGCCGGCCGGCCAGACAGGACGAGAATGCGCAGGCCGCATGCGCAGAACGAGGCCAACCAGCGCAACTATAATGTCGAATGCCGGAGCTGCATTGAATGCATTCCTCTCGCGCTGCTTCCTCATTATCATCATCATCATCATCGTCGTCGTCGCCGTCGTCATAATAATAATAAACAATAATCATCATCATAATCATTGTTGCTGTTGCCGGCGCTGTGGTTGTTGTGTCGTCTCCTTCCTCGGCAGTGATTGGATTGATCTGACAAATCCCAAAAGAGTTCCACTTGCCTCTGGGCTCCCACCAACGAATAATAATTAAGCAAATTCGGCCAAAGAGAGAGACAGAGAGCAGCAGCACCCCGGAGCAGATAGCATTAGATAGAGCGAGGAGAGTTTAATTTATTAATGTCGTTGGTCGCAACAACCACAAGTACACTTAATTACAACACAATACGCAACAAAGCTAAATTAACTTGACGTCCTGCTCGTCGTCGTCGTCGTTGCTGGCAGCTCAAACGTCGCTAGTCATTCAAGTTTGTCCATTAATTTGTTCAATCAAAGTGAGACAGACACAAATACACACAAAGAGAGATTATTATGCGCGCGCGCGCATTCGAGGCAGCTCCAATTAATGTTACGAATGATCAAATTGGTTTTATTTAACACAAACGTAACAGAAACAAAGAAACATTTACATTAGAGGCAGCAACAGCAAGCACAATAATCATCATCACTACAAACGTAGGCAACTAATAGATAGACTAATTTTACACGCAAATAAAAATTCACACCACCAAACAAAACACAACACACAACAAATAGTCAAAATAATAAAAATTTTCGTTTAATTGCAAGCCAATCTAATCATCCTCATCCACATCATTATCCTAATCATTATCGTCAATTAATTACATTAGACGAGAGAAGAAGCGACAAAAACTGTCTAGTCATTTCAGTGCAATAATCATTCATCAGATCATATTCTCTCTACATTCACACACCAACACAAATTCATATCGACTAATCATAATTATTATCGCACACATTCACTCGCACCATTAGATCAGTCGGCTCGTCCCGATCACAATCACCCTTAGCCGATGAATGTTAACCCTTTGAAAATGGCCACAAATGCCCTCAAACAGGTCGTTGCAATCCACAGCCAACAAGTCTTATAGATAGGAAGCCCAAATTAAGTCAATCAAAAGAAAGAAAATGGTCGCCGACCCAGCAGCAGCAAACCAGCACAACTACCATCTCAACTGGCGCAAGATCTTCGCCCAGCCAGCAACAGCAACAGCAACAGCAACAGCAACAGCAACAGCAAAACCAAGTCAATTGGAACAGATCGGCCGCAATACAACAAATGCTACAGCAGCAGGTGAACGAACAGCCGGCAGGTGCAAGTCCGGCCGGCCCACCCAACGACCAGCTCGGCTTGTGGGCCAACCAGAATGGCCCTCAATGGGGCCCTACAGCAAATGATGCAACAGCAGCAGTCGGCGCCACCGCCAGCGGCCGTGGCTCCCCCAAACTCGACGGCAGCCGGTGGCCTGAGTCCGTTGATGTTCATGAATCCGGCGGTGGCGGCGGCGGCCGCGGCCACAGCGAACAACTCATCGCCCGCAACGGCCGCCCAATTATCGCTCCAACTCATCTTATTTATGCAACAGAACTTCCTCCAGCAAAGTCTGCAGCAGATGCTGGCCGCCTCGCTGAGTGGGGCCGCCACCTCGACAGCGCCCGGCTCACCTGGCCCACCTGGAGCCGGCAATCAGCTGATGGCAGCGGCCGCGGCGGCCGCCGCACTCGCCCAACAGGCAGCGGCCACCGGCGGAACGGGCGCCGGCATGGGCGTGGGCGGCCTGCCGTTCACTCCCGAACAGCTACAACAACAACTAATCAAAGAGTCACAACAGCAACAACAACTCCAGCAACTCCAACAACTGCAGCAACTACACCAACAGCAGCAGCTCATGAGACAACAACAACAACAACAACTCCAGTCAGCTACAAAATAGAAGCTCAGCCAATCAATTGAACAGCTCAGCCGGCGGACAAGTGGCCAACACGAGCAACCTGTCGTCGAGTTGCAGCTCATCGACCGCAGCCCCGAACACCACCAACACCGGCAGCAGCAACCTGTTCGACTCGTCGTCTTCGTTCGTCTCGTCCGGCTCGCCCCACACCACCAGCACGCCCATGACGACGGCCACCATCACCACCACCCCAACAACAGCCAACAACCAGCACCTGAAGAGCCCCAGAAGTCGGTCGGACAACTCGCCCAGTCTCAGTCTCAGTTCGACGCCGACGCCGACCACCAACTCAGCGAACAGTGGCTCAACGGCGCCCACACCGGCCCAGAGCCACAAGACTCACCTGAACAACCACCACAGCCACCGAGCGCAGAGATCACATCACCACCACCACCCTACTCGCTGGGCGCCCATGCTTTGTCGCCGACAGTGAGTCAGCTGAGACTGAATGCAAATACAACAGCAACAAATGAAGCAGCAACAGGAACAGGAGCAACTCATCAACGGGAATGCAATACAGGTGGAGCCGTCGGGTAAGGCGCGCAAGTCGAACCACATCAACCAGTCGGACCAGGAGGCGAGTAATAGCGACTCAGACTGCGGCTCTTTCCCAGGAAACAGGTTGTCGTCCGAGCAGCAACAGCAGTTGTCGGGCAACGAGGAACCAACTGCCGGCCGGCGGCCACCCATCAAGTGATCTCAGAGGACACCAGCAGCAGCAGCATCAGTCGAGGTCGGCTGGCCGCACCGACGGCCACCACCACCAACAACAACAACACCTCAACCACCACGACAGTCAACAGTCAGCTTGGCAGTGGCGGCGGCGGCGGCGGCGCCAACGGACATGACACGACCGACATGGCCGGCCTGGAGGAGCTCGAGCAGTTCGCCAAGACCTTTAAGCAGCGCCGTATAAAGCTCGGCTTCACGCAGGGCGACGTCGGCCTCGCCATGGGCAAACTCTACGGCAACGACTTCAGCCAGACGACCATAAGTCGCTTCGAGGCGCTCAATCTGAGCTTCAAGAACATGTGCAAGCTGAAGCCACTCCTCCAGCGCTGGCTCATCGATGCCGACTGTTCCATTACCAGTCCGGCCAACAATCGCGCCCTCCTCACTGCCAACTGTTCGCCCGCGACGGCCACTGGAAGCGGAGGCGGAGGACTTATAGGCGGCGCGCCCTCCTGTGGGTCCAGCTGAACGCGCTTGGGTAGGTGCCAACAATGGCACCACAACCACCGCAAGCATCAACAACAACAACAACAACAGCAACTCTACCAACTCGGCCAATCTATCATCGGCAGTGGCGGCTGCTACGACGGCAGCGGCGGCGGCGGCGGCTGTTGCGGCTGCCTCCAATTCCTAACAACCAGAGCGGCAGCTCTTCGGGCAACAACTCGCCTGAGCTGTCGCCCAACAGCAGCCGACAGGTCGGCCCCCGGCTCGAGTTTGGCGCCCAACTTGAACCCCAAACCAGCAGCAGCTCCCATTTCAGTTGGCCTCCTTCCAACAACAGCAGCAGCAGCAACTAGTTGATCTCTGGCGGCCAGCAACAACACCAAAACCTCCAACAGCAACAACAACAACACCATCTCAACCAGCACCATCACCACCTGACTCACCACCAACACCATCACCACCACCAACACCACCACCAGAATTCCCGCCGGAGGCGGATTGCCAGCCGAGGCCGCAAGAAGCGCACCTCCATCGAGACCTCCGTCAGGCTGGCGCTCGAGAAGGCCTTCTTGAGTTAAACCCGAAGCCGACCAGCGAGGACATTACAATGCTGGCCGACAGTCTGTGCATGGAGAAGGAGGTGGTTCGGTGTGGTTCTGCAATCGGCGCCAGAAGGAGAAGCGCATCAATCCACAGATGGGCAGCGACCTGAGCGAGCCCAACTCGCCCATGTCCTCTGAGATGGGCTCGAGACAAACAACAACAGCAGTCATCAGCACCGAGACGACTTCATGGCGCTGGACTTGTTGAGGAGTAAGTCGTCGCGAATCAACAATGCCGACCAGAACAGCATCGATCTGAGCCTATTACATCAACACCAAGCACAATTCGTTAACGCAAACACAAAACATTAACAACAACAACAACAACAATCACCTGCCTCTTGTCAATCAGATGTTGGCACTCACTCAACAGCAACAACAACAACTAGCTCACAACTTTGACCTCAAAAACAACATCGACAAACAACAATAATAGTCAACAACGACAACAAACAACCACGACGCCGACTCAAATGACATTGACACTGATGAACCATTTGAATAATCACTTCAATCATCTGAATAATCTCAATCATCTGAATCATCATCTGAATCAGACGAGCCACGAGCGGGCAGACTCGTTCTATAACGGCGACGACGCCGACGACGCCGACGACGACGACGACGACGACGACGGAGATCATTCAGACGACGAGCATTATCTGGACTCGCCGTCGCCCGGAGTTGGCGAGCGCCGCGACGACCACCACAACAACCAGAATGACCAAGACGAGCGGCCGAGAGACTTCTCGTCGTCGGCCTCGCCTCAGTCCGCCTCCGACGAGCTGAGCGCCACCCAGAAGCGACTCGCCATGAGCCTCCTGTCGTCGTTTGGCCAGCAGACTGGCAGCCAGGTAATGTCCGCTGGCGGCGGCGGCACAGGTGAGGCCGTGGCGGCGGTCGCCAACAGCAGCGAACAGGAGGTCGGCCGGGAGAGCGACGCCGACGACGAGCAGCAGCAGCGGCCTCAGTCGGCCAGGAAGAGGATCAAACGCGAACAGGCGCCTGTTGATTCTAGCGCCAAACAGGTGGACCGAACGAGTCTGGGCGGCAGTGCCGACGAAGAAGATGACGAAGAGGAAGAGGAAGAAGATGAGGAGGAGGAGGAGGAGGATGACGACGACGAAGAGCATTCGATGGAGTTCCATGCGGCAGCTGCAGCAAAGTCGAGCTCTTTCAAGCAGGAACCTGCAGATAGTCTGGCCTCTTTGGCGCCCTAATTGATTCTTGAGAAGTCTGTGATTTGAGAGAGGAATTTGTAAATAACCAACAGCATTAACCACCACCACCACCACAACTACTACCACTACCACCAAGTCAATATTGCTCAGGATTGAATCTAATGTATGTGTGTTTGTTGCCAGGCCGACACGACAACAAACAGAATCTAAATGAATTTGAAATTTTACACCAACACATTAACATCATCAACACATTAAATCATAATTACTCTATAATGGATTCATTGAATTTAAATTAATTTCTCAATAAAACTCCATTCATCATACATACATACATACATACATACATTCATATAAATATAATGAAATGTTATTATTAAGTCATGAGGTAATAGATTTAGGAATAACAACGACGAAGATGATGATGATGATGATGGTGATCATAACTAAAGATCGATCTTTGGCAACAGTCGAGTGTCTGCCAGTGATATTGGCCTGTCTGAGAGGACTCACGTGGCCAGTCGAGCCGAGGAGTGTGAACGGCCACGACACACAAATGGCACTGACATAATTAATTGGACTTAGACTTGGAAGTTTAGAATTTCTCACTGTTTGTTGTGTCTAACAAGTTCCGAGTTCAATTGAAATTTAACACTTGATTGCTAATCGTCACTTCAATTCTCGCCCGGCTGACTAATTAATCAGTTTGCCCCAAAGAGGTTGTTGTTGTTGTAGTAGATTGGCCGATCTCGTGCGGTTCTCTCACGCAAATGATAAGCTCGAACCACTACGACAACAACAACAACAACAACAACTGGGACACAACAAATCAAAATCATAATTAATTTGTTAAGACAACTTCCACACATACACACACCAAAGCCAATTGGTGAGTGTCTGTCTGTCTGCCAAGCAGTCTGCCAGACAGACTGACTGACTGACTGACTGACTGAGCGATATAATTCAAGGACAGACAAGTAAAGTAATGTACATTTCACACTCCAACAATTTTTCTGCTAATTAATTGATTAATTAATGGATTGGCACATATATTAGCTCTGCCCTTACAAGTCATCTCTCTCTCTCTATCTGCTAGATTTCTTCTAATTCTTTCCTCCTCCTCCTCCTCCGAGTCGTCCTCGTCGTCGTCCTCGTAACAGTCGCACTTGTTGTGGTTATCAAAAGTTGTCGCCTTGTTTGTGTTGTCGTATGTAAGTGTGGTTGGATTGTTGAGTCGCTTGGCTGGTTCGATGGCGGTTTTATTCCTTCTTCTCCTAATGACAATAATGATAATAATTCATCGGAATACAACTCAATCTTTTAATAATAGTAATAATAGTAATAATTAAATTAATAATAATAATAATAATAATAGTAATAGTAATAATTATCGCCAATCAACGCCACCAACACAAGACAACAAATAAACAACAAGCAAAAGTCGCTTTTGTCTGTGTTGGTTTGCGTATTTGTTTGTGGCGCAACTTGAGAGTCTAGATTAATTAAATTGATTAAAATTCTCATCATCATCATCGTCCTCATTCGGCATTGTGCTATTTGATGATTGATCTGATCCTAGTCACCATCATCATCATCTGTCTGGAATAACATCAGAATAATTATTCCAGTCGTCCCTAACTCAGACGCGATGATATAGTCGTCGCTCCTGTCCTGTCGATGGCATACCGGCGTCAATCAAATGATGTATGGGTACCATCCCACGCTTATCAGCTCCCACAGGCCGTCCATGGTCGTAATCATGTGGATCACCGCCATTGTCTTGGCTGTTGCTGATGTTGTTGTTGTTGTTTTTACCTCCGCAATTTATATGATAATTAGATGTCATCAAGAACGTCTTGACTGACTAATTCTAACAATTACATTACTCGTGACGTGACACAACTCGTTGATTGTTTACGTCCATGTAAATCAGTTATTAAGCAAGACAACAACAACAACAACGACGACGACAGCTCAGCCCTTTGAATCGAATAATGAATCATTTACATTTATACAAAATTGTTGTTGTGGTGCTTTCGATGGCTTCACTTATGGCAGATGATTGAGTGGAGTGTGTTAGTAGATTGTTGTTGTTGTTGTTGTTGTGGTGGTGGTGGTTGTTAGACTTAGTTTCTGGTTTCTAATGTGGGGCCATTTCAAATGTCTTTGGTGAAATTGGCTGGAAACAAGCCCTTCTGTTGGTCGCTCTCTTTGATGCCCATCAGCCAACCCTCCTCCTGTTCGCTGGGGTCCTCATATTCGATCACCTGGATGATCTCGCCCGCCTCGAAGCTCAGCTCGTCCGCGTCCTCGGCCATATACTTATAGGTGGCCCTGACCTTCTTCAAGAAAACAGGCGCCTTCTTTGTGGGCTCTTCGCCAGAGGTCGCCGTCGCACTGATGTTGTAACTATCGCCGGCCTTGTTGCTGTTGCTGTTGCTGTTGCTATTAGTTCCATTGGACGATTGCTGGACAACACCAGCTGTTTGATGGTAGAGTGAGGTGGATTTGTCGCTGGTTGCGCTGGTCGGTGTGGTGGTCGATGATGGCGAGGATAACTTAGAGGTCACTGATGAATACACTGGCTGATTATTATACACACTCGGTTTGATTGAATTGAAGCTGCCCTTCTCTGTCGCTTTATGTAGCTGCTCAACAGTGTCCAGGTAGCTCTTCTCGAGCACCAGCTTGTCCTGGTGGTAGGTAATCTCAGAGGAAAATAATCGCTGAAAGACAGTTATTATAAATGGCAATCTATTATCATACAATGCGGGCAGCTCGTCGTGTAATTCATTGTTCATAGTCTCATACACCTTCCTGGCCTCCTCCAATTGAACCTGATGCTTGTGCAATTTTGAGTCGTCCTGTTGGGCCTTACCATTTTGAGTCTGTCTCAGTGCCTCAAATGTATGCCTCTGACTGTCGTAATCGACCAACTTTCTGCCCCTCTTCGAGATCTTCTCGCGCATCTCCGCAAACTGACCCAAATATTGCTCCAAAGGCGCTAATACTGTCTCCTTTAATTTCTCCTCCAAATCGTCATTTATATGATCCAATTCGTAGATGTTATTCTCCCATACACATCATGCTTTTGGCCAACTTTCGTGCATCTCCAACAGACACTGTCCTAACCCCTTTGAGGCCTCGTGTGGCTCCTTGAGACAATGCAAATAATGTTTCACTTGTTTCTGTAAATTCAGAGCCGTCCCTTGTTGGCGATTAAAATTCAACTGATACACTTCAAACAGTTCGTCGGTTGTCTTGTCAGCCTTCCCGAAATTCTGTAATAATCGCTCTCGCTCTGTCGTGTCTTCTTTGACACCAAAGATGATAAGTTGAGTGTTTTGGGCTCTGAAGATGATGACATGATAATAAATTTTCAAATCTAATTTAACAACCTTATGAATGTGAGTACACTAATCTCCTAAATGAGTGGGATAAAAGTTTCAATAATAATATACCTAATTTTTAGAGCCACCAATATCTAGAAGTGCAAGTTGTTACTCTTATACAACATATGATATGATTATAATGTCTAGTTTGGTTGCTTCAGCCGAATCTGGCCGTGTCTCGTCTTGTTTCTCAAGAACACGTATATGTCTAAGAGCAAGTGGTGTTTACTGTCACATCAAAGGTTAATATTGAACACCATCAGCAACATTGATTGGCTTCACTTGTGTCAAGCAATATGACACCCACATTTATACTTGTTGTTAATATGGTGGATCTGATTACTATTTCTGTTTCTATCGTGGCCAATCCTAGTTTGTTTTGTGTGTGTCTAGTCAAGTTCAATAGACTATTCTGTTTGTTTAATGAGAATCTTATGGGTTTCAAAACTAGAAAAGGCCCAAGATACTGTCAGCTAGTGGATATTTATTTCAGACTATTGTTATTAATAATGTTACCTCTATTTAGTATCAAAGAGTATTACAGCAAGAATTGTGACAAATAGTTATGTGTACTAATAATTTGAGTTTGGTTTCTCCATGGGACGGGCCTGTGTGTTTATTCGGGATCAAATAAATACTCTCAAATAATAGTTGTTTGTTGTATTAATTCCAGAGAATAGTAATGGCAAGATGATTCAAGTTATAATAAACTTTTAACAACAACAATAGAAGTAGTGATAATAAATGTTTCATTAATTGTTAGGATAATTTTAGGGAGTGAGAAGTTATTTTTCGCGTCCGCCATTTGTGTGTGTGTGTGTTTTTGTTTGTTGCAACACGTTAAATATGTGTACCAAAAGTAATTAGCTCCATCGCAGGTGAAAAGACACACACAAAATAGACCGCAACTTCTGCTACTCCTCGCTGGGCTTCAAAAATAATGCATAGGAACTGGATTTTGCAAAACAGTCAGCTCAGTCGCTGAATTAGCACACAAAACTTGATTCGCTGCGAGATTCTTTCGGCGGCAGTGCACGCGAGCTGCGTGTCTTGCACGCAAGACAGTCGTCCAGGAAAGAGCTGTTGTTGTGTGCGTAATGAAACTGGAAACAGAAGTCAATGGAAAGCTCGAAGCATCGGCAGCGCCCATTCGATGCAAACCAGGAGCTGAGAGAGAGAGAGAGAGAGAGAGAGACGACCTGTTAACTCGACAACACTCGGCTTGCTTCGACTACCATCGCGCCCACTTGAAATCAATCAGAAACTCCAAATTCATCTTCTCCTCCCACCTGAAAAAATCTAACCAAAGATTTTGCTGTTGAAACAATAACTTTAATTCGAGCAACTCCTCTCGTATGTAATTTCAAGCCCAATCATCGTCGTTCACCTCATAATCGCTCGAGTCGTCGTCTCGATCGCCTTCCTCGATACTCGTTTTCTTGGCTGCAGGCGATGGAGGCTCGGTAATTTGCGGAATCAGCGACGAGACTTGACTCATCACTCGCTGCTGTATGGTACCCAAAGGCTCGGCCTTGGACTCTCCACTGAACGGCTTGTCAGTCGTCCGCAGGCTTGCTTGACCGAACGATGGTTCTTGTGCTGGTGGTTGTTTGTTGCTGCTGCTGGTTGTTCTGGAGCTTACCTCCGATACCATCTCGACGAGCACGCAACTTGTTAACCAGATCAGACATCAAGTCTCCACCACCTGCCGACTTGCTGTGCTGCTCTCCTCGACGCGCTTCTCTTGTTGGTTTCGAGTCTTCGAGGCCGCCGCTGCCAACGACGACGACAACGACGACGACTTAGCGGCTGCCTTGCGTTTGGGCCGTCCTGCGGCCTCTTTGATGGAAGCCAACAAACTATCTCTGGGACTGCTGTCTATCGGGAGTGGCCTCTGCTTCGTCTGGCCAGATTGCTGTGTCTCGTCTGGTTTCTCGCTCACCTTTGGGGTTCTGCTTCGTGTCGGGGCTGTTTTGTTGGCTCCTGCTTGGATTTACCCGCTGCCAATCTGATCTCTGCCATCAACGCCCTCTGTCTGCACCACCACTTGACCGGACTGGTGGCTTAATGTCACTCGTCTCAGGTGAGTTGCTTGGTGGAGGAGGAGGCGGCGGCGGCGGTGGTGGTGGTGCGGCTGGCTGTTGTTGAGAATTCAAGCTGGATTCTGCTTGCTTGATCAGAGGCAGATTGAACAGAGGCGGTGGCGGCGGTGGCGGCGGTGGCGGCGGTGGCGGTGGTGCAGGTTCTATCGAGGTGGGTGGTTGGGTTGGAGGTGCAGCCTGTTGCTTGGCTTTAGGTTCTACCTGTTCTGTCTTGGCCGGATCTTCGGCCAGTTTCAGCATCTTGGCCGCCGCAGTGACGTCCAGAACTACATTCGGCAGATTGGGCAGAATGTCCGGCAAGTTCTGTGTCAACAAGTCGTCGCCTTCTTCGTAGTCGAGCAGATCATAATTGACTCGATCGTTTCGTCCATCATCAGAGCCGAATCCTGGTGGTGGTGGTTGTTGTATCTGAGAATCGAGTCGGGCGCTGGCCCAAAGTCGGGCGCCTGCTGGCCCAGATCTTCGTCGTCGCTGCTCGATCTGTTCTGGCTCAGCTGTTGCATTCGAGTCTTGAGCGATTTCGGGCCCATCGACATCTCGTTCATGGACGACCTGCTGGTCATTACCGACTTGGCACCGGTTCGATGGTTGTTGTGCAACTGCATCTGGCCGCTCGATCGGCCCACCACAAGCCGACTTTCGCCGCTCTGATAGACAAGCAGAGAGCAGACACTTTGCATGGTGTCCAATGGATGTGAGCTGGCCCGGCTTTGCTTGTCGAACAATCCACTGGCCACATTCTGTAAGTAATTCAACGATGTCAGGTCATCCACCTGTTCGATGCTGGCCGGCTGTGGTCGCGTCAACGACAACAAGTCAGTCTGTTCGGATGCAATCTCGTCCAGAGGCCGAAATGTAATTGGTTTGGTGTTGATGAGCTCACCTGAGGTGCCATTAATTGTATCATCGAGGGGATATGTTGAGGGCGACAGAATGCAAAGAGGTTTGTCTCGTTTATTGTTGACCACATTGTTTAATTTAACACTGAGTTCGCTGGTTTTAGTCCGCAACTGATCGATGTTGGTCTGCATACATTGGATCTTCTCGTTAATTTGACTAAATACAACATTACTATAATCTTCGATGGCCTTCAATTGGCTGGAGTCCATCATTGCGCGCTGTCAACCACCAAGGACACCTTGATTTCAGTGGCGACATTAGATGAACATGAAATAAACAAATACTAGACAACAATAAAACATGGACGGCATGTCGTAGAAGAAGGGCTGATCTAGCGAGCAGATAACCCGCCAATGGGCCAGCTGATGTTTGTTTGCGTGATTCATCGCATGATCTACGCGACAAATCATCGTCGCCATGGTGGACTGCAGGACAACACCAGTCAGTGGTCATCCTCTTCGTGGTCATGGTACTTGTTGCTGTTGCTGTTGCTGTTGTGGCCTCGGTCGCCGCCTCTCCTCTTGGCGCCCATCCTCTTCACGGCAATGATCTTCTCGTCGATGGAGCCCTCCTCTTTCTTCCACTGCATCTGTTTAGAGCTGATGTAACTCTCGTTCCCTTTAGGGACAAACGTCGACAACCATCCAGGCAAGGCGAACGGGGTAGTGGCGGGCGCTGCCGAGTCCTTAGGTGCTGGCGTGGTCTTTGTCGCACTCGGAATGTTTCCCAAATAGCGCCCCATAGCACCTGTAGCACCGGTCCTCTTTGAAGGGGAGCTAATGTCGGTGAGCATTCTTCGCTTTCCTGCAGGCCGTCGGCCAGAGCTTCGGTGTTCGTCATGGTGGTCGTCCCTATCAAAAGATGAAGGCTTGTCTGCCCAGATGGGTGCCTTTTTCACTGTCCCATGTCTTCCTGACGAATCTTCTCCGATCAACCATCTCCACTCGTCATATTTGTCATTGTGGATTGTTATTATAGTCGTCGTGGTCGTCACCATCATCGTGGCCCATGGCTGTTTCACGCGACTGTACCAACACAAATAGGCTCTGTCCTATCAATAGTAATAACAACAGGAGACTACTGTACGATAGGGCCATCATTGTCATTTCGAGTGAATGTTTAATATAGTCTAGATCCTCTGGGTTTATCGAGAGATTCTACATTGATTCTTATTGATGAAAAAAATAAAGACTAAAAGCTCTCCCAACCGAGATCTCTCTGGATTTCGGATATCAAGTTACACAGGCAGACACTGAAACATGCAGATTCCAACCACCTGGCGGCACGACAATGCAGTCATCAATTGGACATCAACATGTACAAAGAACAATTGAGACACGATTACTGTTTATTAGAAACTGTTGTCATCTTTTGACAACCCGAATCAATGGCAGAGGACACATTCCATAAGATCTTTCATGTCAAATAATGACCGCTATCCAATTGAACTGAATCAACCAACTACCACTCGTTGAGGCGCTCTCGAGAGGGCCTATAATATGTACGGTCGACATATTTGCCCTCATCATCCCACAATTCAGGGGCCCCGCAGGCCGCCGGCCCGTCTCATCGCGCCAAACCGCTTCTTTGTCATCTTCTTCGTGTCCTCCGAGCCTTTGCTACTACTGTTGTCCCAAACCTTGTGATTAGTCACTATTTCCGTGGTGCCGCCACTCGAGGACGCGGGCGTGGGAGCTACCAGAGGTGCTGGAGGTGGCTGGGGCTCACGTGCTGGCACTGGATCTGGCGCTGTAGGTAAACCGAAGAGTCCCTTACCCGCATCTAGAAGAATCTTACCAATATCTAACCTCTGTTTACCCCTCGGACGTTCACGAAATCCGGGATCCAAGTCGGGATAATCTACATCTCTGCCGTCAGGTGCTGGCCGATAGAGCTCAGAGTTGGGCTCCTCTCGCCATGGCTCGGCCTTGTGGTGTCCCGCGACTGGACCAACGTTGGGGCTGTGGCCGCTCCGGCGCTTGTCTATGCTCGGCCCACTGTGGCCAATCATCGTCCACGTCCTCGTTGGGCCGCCGCCGCGACTCCACCGACACCAGTAGTAGGCTCTGGGCGAGCAAAACTAATAATAACAGGCAAAATCTGTTTGACTGGGCCATTATCATCTTCTCGAGGCCGATCAATGTTGTCTATATCCTTTGGGTATGTTGTTATGTGTTTTGATTTGGATAGATGGAAATAACCAAGACAAGATGGTCTCCGACCAGTAACTTCCCATTTCTTGAAGTATTGAGTTACACAGACGCACATGCAGGTGCTGTCGACTGTCTGCCAGCTGACAATCAAATCGATCTTAGATTGTAGGAGTATCTAAGCCACGATTATTGTCTGTTAGAAACTTGCAAGGAGCGTCCAGAGTGAGAAGTACATGGGTATGACAGGTGTGACTTTCGACTATCTACTGGTTACACTCAACTGCATTCGCATGTCTCCTTTAAATCTTGTTACGAATGCTAGAATTGTCTTACGTCCTGGGCACAGATGACAGCTCAACGCAAGATCTGGTTGTTCCCACATTGTAATAAGCAGATAGATTAGAATGACAGGCATAACAACCTGGGACACTTAACTTACTGTTCGTTCGAGTTTACCTCCCCGTTACTCGTGGGCGATGAACTAATTACTGGACGAATGCATGGAGTGAGGGAAGAGAACAGACATAGTTATAGGTAGTGCTTGTTGATATGAATTTTATTATATTAGGGAGATGCTGTTTCTTTCACAACCCAAGTTGATGAAAGAGGACACATTGCGGAAACTCTTAGAAGTGGAATAATATTCGCTCAAGCTGGATTGATTCCACGATGTTTGCACCTTTTTTGAAACGATCTAGAGAGGCTCCACAGAATCATCACCAGAATCATGCCTTGAAACATAAGCCAAATTCTCGACGGGAGGTTTTCGGCTCGACGGGAGGCCAAGTGGTCCCAACGCGACGAAGCGCCTCTTTGACACCTGCTTCGAGTCCTGCGAGCTTGTGAGGTCTTGACCACATTTACCGTCTATGCATACTCCAATTGCAGGTATCAGGCCGGGAGATCCTCTCATCGCATGGTGAGGAAGCGCGCCGAAGCGCTTCTTTGTCATCTTCTTCGTGTCCTCCGAGCCTGTGCTCCGGCTATCATTCCAATCCTTGTGATGGGTCACTATCTCGGTGGTCCCGCTACTCGCAGGCGCCTGGGCCGGAGCCGCTGGAGGTGGCTGCGGCGCCGGTTCAGGTGCGTAGGTCGGTGCTGGCTGCAATCCTTGTATAACCCCGATACTGCCAAGTATACTCGGTATAAACGGCACTAATCCTGCTATAAACCTCTTTCTGCCTTTGGACGTGGCTCGAATCCAGGATCCACATCGGGGTAATCTACATCTCTGCCGTCAGGAGCTGGCCGATAGAGCTCAGAGTTGGGCTCCTCTCGCCATGGCTCAGCCTTGTGGTGTCCACGACCGGACCAGCGTGGGGCTGTGGCCAATCATCGTCCTCGTTGCACTCCCGTGACTCCACTGACACTAGTAGTAGGCTCTGGGCGAGCAACAGGCATGCCAGCAGAGTCCAGCTCGTCCAGGGCAACCTCTTTGACTTCTTTTCGCTGTGCATCACAATGGTTTGGTGGTGTCTAAACTCGTTCGATATGATACACTGTAATGGTGAGGGTGTTCTTGATCTAGCGGATCTAATAATTTAGACTGTGATTAGTTAAACAACAAAACAACAACGAACACTGCCATTGAATCGAGTTGAACGAAGTATCAAATTACAAACAGGAGTGCAGACAGCCCACTACTGGCTGATGGTTGGAATGCTTTATTAATCGATTTCCTCATTCATCCAAGCTGAGGTGTCCTCCATGCGATTGTCCTCTCTGGTTCGAGGGGCCCATCATGGCGGCCGCCGGCGGATACCCGACAATTGGGCGTTCCTTTGCCCTTCGAGCGTCACCTCCTCCTCCTCCTCCTCCTCCTCCTTCTCTGCGGCCGTTCCAACTGACCCCCTCGAGCGGCCATAGTGGTAGGGTTCTCGGGCATCGTAAGGGCTCGGCTGGTTGTCGTCCCAACCATCGAGGCGATTGTAGTGGCCCGTTGGGTAGTCGACGGCCGAGTCCTCTTCCTGGTCGCGGCTTGTCGCGACTCCATGGTTGTAGTCGTAGTCGTCTTGTCGGTCCTCGTACCAGTGACGCGGTATCTCCGGCGGGGAGCCGGAGGAATGTCAATGCCTCCTGGCCCTCCCCTCCCCCTCCTCCTCCCCTCCGCCGGGTGGCGGCCTGGGTGGCCCCGGCCATGGATTTGGACCTGGTCGGAAATTTACCTGGGCCGCACGACTCCACCGGGCGAGCCGACCAAAAGGCAGGCCAATAAAACAATCGATAGGCAAAACTTGGATACTTCCATCTTGACACCATTCAAATCTTGTACTGACTCAAACTTGGCTCCACATTCATTTGCGCCAATGGACGCGCCTTCCCGACGTAACACTCAACTCAGGCCACCTGTGTGTGGGGCGCTCAGGTGTCGAGTTACGCAAGACTCGGCACACTGTGAGCGCCCCGCAGGCGTGTCCTATCAATCAATTCACGGATATAGGCCGGCTTTATTTGAAACAAACACACAAAACACATGTCTTCTAGGAGGAATCCTCATAGTCCGGCTCTGTGGCGCGCCCCAGCCAGCTCCGGCGATCGTAACTGTCGATGAACTTGGCCGAGGTTCGCCTGCTCTTGGTGCCGCTGGCCGCACCTGTTGGCTGTCCGTCCATTCCCTTGACTGCATCCGCCAATTCTTTATCAATAATGTCGTCGACGCCGCCCGGCTTCGAACTTGGCTTCGTTACGGGCTTCGAATCGGGCTTCGAATCGGGCTTCGAATCGGGCTTCGAATCGGGCTTCGAGTCCGGCTTGGAACCTGGCTTGAGTCAGGCTTCGAATCTGGCTGCGGCCGGGGCGTCGTCGTGGGTGTCAGCGGGTCCGGGGTGACGTTTTGTCGGAGGGCGTCAAGCCTTCCACCGTTTTTCGGGCATCGTCTATGCCACGCGCGACCTTACTAATGGTATCAGAGACCTCGCCTACAACATCCGTGGTCTTTTGATGGTGTCTACTATGCTATCTCCTGATGCACTGGTCTCGGCGGCGCTGATTGAGTTGGGGCCTTGCGGGACTTGTAGCTGCTGGCTTGGCCGCTGGCTTGGCCGCTGGCTTGGCCGCTGGCTTGCCTGCTGGCTTGGGTGCTGGCAGGTGCGGGCTTGGGTGCGGGCTTGGGTGCGGGCTTGGCTGGAGGTCTGGGCGCAGGTCTGGGCGCGGGTCTGGGCGGCGCCTTGATGACAGGCTTCGGGATGGCGATTTTCGTGGCCCGTCTCGAGCCTGGCCCTCTCCGTAGGGGCCCTCGAATGCCCGGTGCCCATCGTGATAATCGTAATCGCTATATTCTGTTGACCTGTAGCGGCCAAAGTCGCCTCCATCCTCATATTCTCTATAATCCTCATCAAAGTTCATAAATCTCTCGGAGGCTCCACCTCGTTTTCGTCCATCTCTTAGATCATCTCCATACTCGTCCAGGAACTCAGTCCAATTAGTCGGACGGGAGGTCGGCGTTCCGGCGCGCGACGTCCTTCTCGATGTTGTCACTGTTACTGTGAGACAATACACGCAAACCAGAATCAACCAAAACAACTTGATGACAACCATTGTGTTGCTATAGCCGCGAGTTGCTAGCCTTAGGCCAAGAGAATCAAGCCAAGTCGACCAAGACAACCATCTCTAAGCCATCAGATCCCACAGATTAATTAATCTCGCGCCACTCTGGCACTCCCCACGCTCTTGGTGTGTAACACTCGCACATGTCGATATTAGATTACAACACAACCACGACAGGTGTGTGTTTGATCTGTTTATTTAAGTAATCAAAAGCGGCCTCCTCGGGCGCTATGTGGATTGCTTCTGTTGGACTCTCTGACTAGGGTACGACTTGGGCTTGTTCATGAATGGATCGGGCGGCGGCAACTCGCTTATGGACTTGAATAGATGCTCGAACTGACTGAAAGCTCATGCCGTTTGTTGTTGTTGTTGTTGTCGCGGTTGCGGTTGGGGGTCCAAATCGACGTTGCAGCCGCGGATGAAGATGATGATGATATTGGAGGGGCTGCAATATTTGTTGTGATTGTGTTGGGAGACTTTGCACTGGTGCTTATTGTTTGGGGTCCGCTGATGGTCGTGTTGTTGGTGGTGGCGATTACTGAGGCCACTGCTGGTGGAGCTAACGGAGATGGAATGGGTCCTTGTTTGTTATGGATTGCAGCTCGTGCTGGATAATAAGATAGAATTGGTGGAGAGTTGGTTAGTTAGTTTTATGTGGATTTGCTTAAGATCTACTCTTGGCGGCTTTGTGGTGTTTGCATCACTACTTACAGATGGCTATCGACGAGTCCCTCGTGGGAGGGACAGGTGGAACCGATGGCAAAGGCGGCGGAGGCGGTGGCTGATTCGGTCTCGAGTGGACTGCTCCGGCTGGCAAATTCTGTCGTCCATTATGCCAATCATTGAGTGAGCTCATGGATTATAATTTAAAAATTTCTCTTCTCCGCTTTTGCATCTAAAATTTTTTTAAATAATAAATATCTATATCCTCTTGTAGGTGTACTCGATTGTGTCCGTCAATATGGCTGATTCGTCCAAGGAATCATTGATTAAATAAAAATATCATCAGAGGAAGAGTCTCAGTTTCTCAAGGTATCCTCGTTAGATTGAGAAATTACATTACATTCTTTTTACAATTCTTTCTCAAGCACCGTTCGAAGAATGTTTTGTTTTCATGAATTCGCTTGCATTCGCCTTGTGGTGCGCACCACACGACAACGCACATTCGCCCGGCATGTGCACCAAAACATGGCGGCGCCGCCAATTGCCCGCATGACTCATGGAAAAGTGACGAATTCTTTCATCAATGATCGATCCCATCGAGAAAATCCAACTCCTTTCGACAAAGACAACGTGCTCGCCCACCATGAGGCTTATTATTCACCATCATCAGCCAAGATGATACAACACTTATTTATTAATCTACACTGATAGACATTATATATATATATATATATATTTATATTGCAAACACACATACATATAAATATTTATTAGATGTTTGTATTGTCTACCTTAAGGATATTATTCGGGTCCCGGCGAAACACCTTGGCTCGCCCATCGAGGAGGTACTGGCCGAGGAACTGAACCGCCGTCTGGCCAATAAGGTGGTGCTCAATGTCGGCCTAGTCATATGTTTGCATGATATCGTGGACATCGGCGAGTCTCACATATTTTGTGGCGACGGTGCCATACATACAAAATGTTCATACAGAATGATTGTGTTCAGGCCCCAAATAGGCGAGGTGATCTGTGGAACCCTAAGGAGGTAGCTCGAAGGAGGGCCTCAACGTGTCACTAAGATTCTTCGACTCAGTGGTCATCCCACCGCAGCAATTGAATGAGCCGTCGCATTTCAACGAAGTAGATCAGACCTGGACCTGGGATTGCGTGGATGAGGACGAGGGTCAGACGCATAATATGCCACTAGAAATTGGCGAACAACTCAGATTCAGAGTCCACAGTGAACTGTTCACCGATGTATCGCCTCATGGGCCAACCAGTAGTGGTGGCCAGATAGGTCAGGCGCCGGAAGGGATCAAGAGAGAGATTCCCTACGTGATTGTTGGCTCCATTTGCGAGTCAGGCTTGGGACTCGTCAAGTGGTGGCGATAATTTTGTATTCGGAAACGGAGTGTTCCAAATGAACACCACATGTCGTCCAAAAAAGCTGTGATATTTCTAACTAATTTACAAACGAAATAGAACCAAACTTTAAATAAATAAAATAATACCTAACAGGGCAACTCGCGTGGCTCTATCACGTGCTCTGATGGGGCCCAGTCTATGCCGCGAAGTCACATTGACTGACGCAGGTGGTCGGCTACGTGGCCCCAGTTAAACTGCGAGCTAGCACTCCCTCTATGTCGCGCAAAACCAGCATAGCGCCTTGATCTCTAAGATATATATATATATATATATATATATAAGTATAGTTTCGATGTAGCTATTATAATTCAAATGAAACTAATCATGAATTCATATTAATATAGAAAGATAATTAATAGTAATTATCTTCCAGTAACCAAGTCTTTCAAAATGGCCCAGCAAATTAGTATTATAGTAATCATTGTTAGTATTTTTATTTTGGCTCGAAGTGCTTCGGGCGAGTTCGAATACTCGAAAGAAGAGACAAAGGAGATACACCAGTCAAGCGGAGAGGCCCTCGAAGGTGCTATGTCTTATTTGGCTGACAAGAATACGAACTATCAACAAAAGCAGTCGGTTAATCGCAAAGGGTTCTCAAGGCAAGGACATCTCACCAGGCGGTGGTCGTGTCAAATCTTCGGGTGGTGGCAACCGAACCGCAGTTCGTCGACCCACAGTCAGGAGGATCATTCGGCCGTCTCTCCATGGCGCCTGGGATGAATACAATCACCTGTGTGCGCTGGCCAAATTCCAGGCCACCTTCACCATCAAGTACGAGACCAGCTCGGGTATTGGCCAATTGATTGACCGAATGCCGGCCAATGCCCGCAGTAAGGGCCGTTGCGACCAGTTCGACGAGGAACCAGTGCTGGATATTATGTGGAAGGACACCCAATTAAATGTGGCCTCGGGCCTGACCACAAAACGTCAGGACCAAAACAACACAGGTGGCTTCACTTTTCGTGTTATATTCCAGAAGTGGCCCGACGACGGCCAGTGGGGAGTCCAGCAGATGCAGTTGCTCTACAATACTGGCCATCCAGTCTTTCGAGGAGCCATAAAGCCCAAGAAGTTCATTGTTAGATCGAACAAAGACGATTATCGTCTCCAGTTCCGTACCTCATTCTTCAATTCCATGCTATGCCCGTCGCCGCCGCCAATCCAGATGTACGACTCCGATGGAACAATATTGGTTATAGCTCGTCTATCCAATATGCACCTGCAGGCGTTCGAGTTCGAGGACAATCGATTGGGCAACGATTTCGACCCCTTCGAGAGGTGTGGACAGGTGAGTTTTGGCTCGGGCGTGGCGAAACACCTGACCAACATCAAGAACGACCGGCTCACCTTCGCCATTGGCTGTATGACTGTCTGTATTGCCACCCTGACAGTGGTGGGCTACGCACCTATCGTTCGAATGCACTGAAAACCAAAGAGTACAAAACAATGCAAGATTAATTAGAATCATATCGATTTAAAATGTTTCATGTCTTTCAATCAACCAATAAGAAAAATTAGACGCCTTTTGTTTCCAAATATTAATCTACAAAAATAAAAACTATTATACATTCGATATTGTTTTTGTTGTTGAGCAAAATTAGTTTCCATTTAATTCAAAAGTTGTCCCTGTGTTCTTGGGCGCTCTCTTATGGCACCAGAAATTGCAAAATTATGTGTAAAGTCAATCATAGTAATTATATTAATATGATTTAAGTGAAATTTGCCACTTGAATCGCCCACAGAGAAGGTTTCGACATTCTTGATAATATCATGGAATAACAGCATTCTTAAATTGAATATCAATTATAGTTAATAGTATAACATGGTGTATATTTGTTGTTGTTGTTGTAATTGACTTAGAAAAAGGTTCAGTCTTGTTGAATTGGATGACAACTGTTGTATAATATCAATAATTAATCAACTATTTTCAAAGACTTGGCCCTGTTGTTTTGGATTCCTCTTAATACCTGTTTGTTGTTGCTGTTGTTGCTGCTGAGCATTACTAACAACTGTATTATCACAATCTCCTGTCGAATTGCTGGCCGAACTTTTCGGTCGTTTCCGCCGGCCGCCGATAGAGAGTCTCTAGTTGTCGTTGTCATCGTGGTGGCTTCACTCATTCCACCTGTCTTTGTGCTTCCCCATCGGGTAGCTTTTCATTGGCTAACTGATGTTGGTGCCGCCCGTAGATGCCTGCTTGCTGTCACTAGAGGCCTCGTCGTTTCCACTTTGATCATTGGCCAGTTGATTTAATTGAAGCTGCGAGCCGCAGGTGCAGGATTGGCAACTGATGCTCGTATGCGAACCACTCAGGGATGATGTTGCTTCCTCTTGATGGGCGCATCTCGAAGCTCCTCGTTTCGTCTGATGACAGATCTTGTGCCATATTTTACGTCATGATTGATGGCTGCTGCTGCTGCCGCTGCCGCTGTCTGGTCAAGTGGCTGATTCATATTGCCCATGGCCGCCATCTCGCTCGAGTCATCTGGATCGTCACACAAATTGTATCCATCCATTGGAATGGCGCCTTCTTCGATATCAATATCGCCGTCATCATCATCATCGCCGTCATCATCATCGTCCTCATCATCCTCTATGTCATCGTCGTCGCCCGTCAGCTCGGACGACTGTTGCCTGAATCGATTATAGCGCGTGTTGCTGTTGTCTGTTCATACACCTGGCCATTTGGGCCGCCGCCCTGGCCCATAGGCATCATACTGTTGGTTGTCGTATAGCCGAGCGATCCTTGATACCCAAGGCCTCATCGCTATCCAAGTCAAAGTCCTGATTCATAACAAGCTGTTGTTGTTGTTGGCGCAGTTGTTGTTGCTGTAAGGCCTGTTATTTGTTGCTGCTGCTGCTGTTGAGATAGTCTTAATTGATTGGCTCTATCGAGGGCGCCACAATCACAGATAACCATTTGATTTGAGGGCATCTTTCCACTGGCCACGTCGGCCCTCTGGCGGCGCACGAAATTACACTCGTTCAAATGGGTCAACACTCTCTGTATTTGCATCGGTTGGCCTTGCTGTTGTGGCATTTGTTTGACGAAATTTTTGATTTCCAACAATCATTGGATTCTGTAGCGGCGGCGGCGGCTGCTGCTGGTTACCTCCCAGAGATGTCTGGTATTGTAATCGTTGCATCTGCGGGTTGCCGGCCATACTCAAATGACCCGAGGCAGCCGCCATATTGCCCAGTGAAGTGTTGCCAATGGAGTTCATGAGCATACCGAAGGTGGCGTCGCTTTCCGTACTCGGGTCGTCGAATTGCATACTGCCCATGGGCATATTGGCGCTGGCGGCCATCACCAGGTCCGAGTCGGGCAGAGTATCGCCCGTCATCTGGCTCAAGTCCAGGCGGGACACCCAAAGGCGGCCCGCTTGAGGGTCGCCGCCAGGTGGCAACGTTGCGCACGAAGTGGAGCTCCTCGCCTGCACCAAGTTGGGCGGTGGGGGCGGCGGCGGCAGGGGCAGGCGAGTCGTTCGGCCTCTGGTCGTCCATGTCTTGGTGGAGTCCAGTGCAAGCGTGCGGATATGATATCGAATGATTAGGCGCCAAGTGTTTGTTTGCATGGCCAGCGTCGCTGATAGATTTGTAAGGCAAATGATGCTGTTGCTGTTGCTGTTGTTGTTGTTGCTGTTGGTTCTTTTGTAACTGTTTTTTTGTTGTTGTTGTTGTTGGTGCTGCTGGTTTTGGCGAGCTTGAGACTTGGACAACTGATAGGCTGATATTGATCTTGGAATGGTTGCATTGGCCAGCGCTGCTCTGGAAGAGGAGGCCAGATCTGATGATCTTAATTCATTAAGGCGATTGGTTTCAGCCAATTGTTGTAGTCTATTCAGTTGTTGTTGTTGTTGTTGGTGCTGCTGTTGTTGACTAGCCGCTCGTGAAATGAGATCTCCAAGCAATGGCGTCTCATTTAGACAATCACCAAGCGAGTTACAGCATGTAACTGATGACGAAAGATGATTGCTGCTGGTCAAGTTCTGATTAGGATGATGATGGGGGGTGTTGTTGTTGTTGTCGTTGGTGATGCTGCTGCTGCTGCTGGACGAGATTCATTCCATAAATTGCTTGTAGATTCCTTCCGCCATTGTCTTTATTGCAGAGTGGCCTGTGCATTGTTGACAACGTCAGAGCCCTCTGATTATAGGCAGGATTGGCGCCAACATCGGACACATTAGACAATTGCTGTTGGCGTCTAAGATCGAAATTTAATTGCAGCTGCTGCTGCTGTTGTTGTTGGTCGGCCAAGATGGCTCCGCGTTGGGCAGCCGCCGCCTTATGCTGCTGTAATAAGTTAAATTTGGCCAAATTGATTGGCATAGTTTGGGCAGATGCCGGCTGTTGATTAGTTGTAGACATCATGGCAGCGCCACGCCGCCAATATTGGCTTGCTGTTGGCGCAGATGACGATTAATCGAGGCAGCCCCGCTGGTACTATCATTACTATCCTGTTGATAGATTGACGAGCTGCCAAGAAATTGCTGTTGTTGCTTTTGTTGTTGTGCTAATTGATTCCTAATGAGCGATATATTGAGCATTTGTTGTTGCGCTTGTGTGTTGTTGTTCGCTTGGCCAACTTTAAATTCCCTATTATTGATGTTACTATTTATATTATTCACGTTACTTAGTTTAGTTGCTTGTTGTTGTTGTTGTGCTAGGTATTGTTGCTGCTGATTGTTAAAATTTACTTCAGGCACTGATTGTTGTTTACCGATTTGATCCAACTGCTGGTGGCCTCCAATTCCGGCGATGCCCTTCGGCTGATTGGAGGCCGCCGCCGCGGCCGCCAGTGAGGCCAATAATGATTGCTGGTGTGCATTTTGATGGGATTTATTTATGAGATCTTGGCTGGAGTCGGCCACCCTCGAACGAGACCCAAAGACATTGTTTCCATTTAATGTGGCGCCCATCGGCGCTGGCCCATCTAACTCCCTTGGTGTCTAGACTGGAGTTTGAGGCGCCAATTAGCGCCTGCTGATGCTGATGCTGGCGGCCGTAGACGCCCTCGGCTATCATTCTCCCAATTAATGGATGTTGCTGTTGCTGATATTGGATACTCGTGGCAAGTTGCTGTTCCTGATCTAAGCCGCTGGCGCTGCCATTTGTTGTTCCATTAATGAGCCTCGAACCATCAACCAAGCCGGCCCCAACTTCTAGAGGATATTTTGAATTAAATTGGCGCTCACCGACGCCGCCAATGCCCCAATGGAGTTCTCTGAGTTCATTATTGGAGCCACGCGCTGCTTTATGCCGGTGGTGCCCGATGTCGATCTCGTGTCATTTGAGCCATAGAGCTGGTCAACCTTGTTAATTTGACCTTCCATGGAGGCCTCGCGTGATTTCCTAATATGATATTCAAGCTTCCTTCGTCTTCGTTCCTGTATTTTGCCCCAACATGAGATTATAATAGAGGCACACATTCCGCTAACAAGTGCTGAGAAAAACAATTAATATGATTACCATGTGCTCTGTCTCAAAGAAAGGCGGCGCGTCTCCATTTGCTGTTGTAGATGTTGTTAATTCATGCCACAGAGCCAATCGATGGATCAAATATGAAATTGTTTCAATGGTTGGTTAGTTATTTAGTTAGTTAGTTAGTTAGTTAATTAGTGTTTCCGACTTAGTAATGTGATTGATGTAGGCCAATTAGGAAGGACTGTGGGCAAGTCTACTTACATTGACACGGGCCAGGATCGGAGGCCTCGTCGTAACGATATTTGCAATTAATTATACCATCACATTTCAACGAATCGTGGATACAAGTTCCATCATCGCAGTCGAATTCCATTGCATCGCAACCTGAATTGAAGTCGCAAGATAATGGACAGCTATCAATTAGTTTATGTTGGCGATGATGATGATGACGGTCGATGTCTGTCTGTCTGTCTGTTCATATCTCTGCTTTTTTTGCTACTTACCACTCGGCCCTTTTTCTCCCTGAAGGCTGTATATATAATCTCAAAACGTGAATTAAGGGCGGTAGGAAGTGCATAGGTTCGTATATTGAATACATTTGATCTGGATTGCTGCGGCTCTGTTCTAGTTCCACAAAATTTGACTGTCTGATTTTCTTCAGTGAGATTCTCCTCGTATATCTCAATAAAGTTTGAATCGCAGTCATTTGGTTTCTTTGATTTCATAATTGGAGAATGTTAAATAGATCTATGGGGGAATTCAAGTTGATTGTGGTTTGTCAGAACTCTGTTATACACATACCAAAGGGATTGTATTATCTTGCATTTGAGTTATATAATCAATCTTAAACTCACCTTC
Organism: Oxytropis ochrocephala; assembly: GCA_020916435.1. NCBI lineage: Eukaryota > Viridiplantae > Streptophyta > Magnoliopsida > Fabales > Fabaceae > Oxytropis > Oxytropis ochrocephala. Next base: position 523,369 of record JAJHUT010000092.1, read on the forward strand.
CAGCCGGGGCTCACTGTGATATTCCAGATACACTCCGGCGACACATTAAAATCTCTGGTGTATTTGAGCAAGCTGTCCGAAACGTCGCCATGCTTTATAATACCCGAATGAATTCCTGTTCGATTATCTGTTCCATTAACAACTGGAACTGTTGGCATAGTTGTCACATTGAAACGGCACTCTGTTGAGGTTTACGATATTTAGATAAAAGATAATGTACATCAAATCAATTAGTATTGTTGGTTCGTGTTATTTGTACATAAGAATCTCTCTTCTTACACCTCAGATTTGGTGGATGTCGCGCACGTGAGCCTCCCCAAATATCACTGATCAGATGTGAACTTACCTGATGGTGGATTAGGCTTGACGTCTATTGGCATTGAATGGAGATTACCAAATACAGTAGATGAAAAAGAGGGTGGAGGTTACGGATGATCAAGAGTTAGCTTCATGGCCATGTAGGTAAAACACGATCAGACTTAATGGTATTAATGTTCTCCTGTTTTGTTTTGTTTTGTTTTTTTGTTCCAAGTAATAGAAAACCAGTGGGTCAGGTGGCAAATCCTTCATTTGCACCTCTCACATGGTCCATCGCATTTGTTTTATCTCATCCTTACCTTTTTGCTTCTACTCGAACTTGTAGACAGCCTTGAAGCCATTGTGTGTAATACTACCATCGCTGATAAAACGCAACCACATGGCTTCATTTGTCGACTTGACCTCTGGGGAAATTTGTTTCCACAATATCGAGCCAACACTTTTGAGTAGCCGAAGCGGCCATCGCGAATTTCAATCTTGTCATTGTCGCAATCGTTTCCAGCTTCCTCGATATTAAATTGATCACGAAATTCAACAATAATAAAGTAACCCTGAAGGAACTGTAAATGTTGGGCAGTATTGTATCACATCAAATCACATCGCATCGCATTGCATTGCATTGGGTTGCATTGTCCTAAAGTAACGCGTTTCGTGTAGCGTAAATGCAATAAATCGATATTATAGTGGGCACAGTTGCCCGGGCCAATACACACAGTTGATTGATTTGTTATATTGAAAATAGGCCCATATTAATAGTGGTGTAATGTGATGGTTATGGTGTTGGCCATGGTCGTATTCGTATTCGTCGTCGTCGTGGGCATCGTTTCGTGTCACAGGCCAGGGTGTTTGGGATGGGCACGGTGATACAACACACGGACGGCATGTGTTGGTTTATCGTAGATCGCGTGGATGTTATATAAGAGTTAATGTGCCATTTGATGGATTTGGTTTGGTTTAATTTTCGCACGTTGCGTGAGGGTACCAATTTAATAGTCACGATGGTGGAGAATTTGTCAATAGGATTTGAGTTTCCGCGTCATCAGGTTTGATTAATAATAACATTTTTGTTTTTAGTTGGGATTCACGTCAGCGTAACGGTGTTGTGTAGTGATGCCAGCAGTGGTTGTGGTCGAAGTTCAAGTTCCATAGGTGTCGTGGGCGAGCCATTGGCGCATCACACATGGTGTCCGGCGGGGGCGATGGTGGTGGTGATGATGGTGGATATTTCGTTTAATAGATTTCATTTTCGGTTTCAATATTATTGGCGACGACATGGACACGCGTTGGATTAGGCCGGCGTTTGTCAGGCAGGATGGTTGATGATGTGATGTCGGTGTTGTTGTTGATGGTGGCCGGCCATTGGATAGTTGTGGTGGGCGCGTGGTGAATCCGAACGTGGGGTGGATTTTTGTGAGAGATGATATTGTCGGAGATGAGATTAGTAAGCCTATACCACTTTATTTGTTGTTATTTTCATTTCCATGGCTTCTCTCTCTTTCTCTCTACACGCAACATGATGTGTTGCTGGTCTCGCATCACGCAAGCCAGGCATGTCAGTCAATTCATGCCATTCTATCTATCTATCTATCAGCTTTATCTCGCTGGATATCTATTCTAGTAGGGGCAGCGCCATAAACACCCCTCGATTTGTATTGTCCACTTGTTAAGTGACACATTCACTACCGTTGGGCTGGATTCTTAACATGCCTTTGGTTTGATGTAAATTAATATCGACAGGCGACAACATTTTTGTCTTTATCTCGCCATGTTTATATCAGCCACCCCTTGATAGAAGAGTTATTAATATGAGATCAAGATAATGCACTACCACCATTACAGTGGACGGCACCAGGTGTCTGGAAGAAACAAAAAGTTCGCTGGCGAACATGACAACAACAATGCAACGTGCAAGAAGCTCCGCCCATTGCGTGCTATTACGCGCCAACTGCCGTCTGCCAGTGGGACAACAAGCAAGTGAGAGGCCACAAGATGCCAGCCTTCCCACTGGCCGCCGGGCGCGCCACCAGCGAACACAAAGAGTTCGCTGAGATATGGCCACGCACCTTTTCTGGCCGCCCGCCGAATTGTCGCCGTTCGCCGCCTATCATATTCGTCGTCTTCTGCATTAAACTGTCAGTGTTGTTTCGATGGTGACAAATTGCTGTGGCGACAATCGGCTGGTGGACGAGTCACATCATATAAATGAGTATTTAAATACAATGTCACTTGAATAACCATCTCATATCTGTTACATCACCCAGTTGAGTCGTCATCATCATCATCATTATCATCTTTATTATTATTATCACTATTAATAACATCATCATCATCTTTATGGACATCATTGTCATCAATGAAACACACACACAATGACCATTCAAGTAAGCGAAAAGTTCCTCTTGTAGGCCCATTAGAGATATACATCAAGGACATGGACATGATATGACTGGACGATATTCTCTGTCGCCCCCTTTTTCCTGAAAATGTATGTGTGTTTATACAAGTAAGTGAGTAAGTAATGCCGATATAAATATATCATCGTCATGAATCTGTGCCAGCCAACCTTCACCCAACTAACAAAGAGAGTGCGCGGCGAGATAATAACTCAATCCCAAGACAAAGATAAATACACTTAAATTCACTCCGGGAATCGTCATAGATGAATAAACACCGCCACACACACACAATGGATCGAAAACAGGTAGACGCGCACACCCGGCGAGGGTAGAGGTTTAACCAAGTGGCGAATGGATTGGGAAATCGACGAATCACTCGGAAGTGAAAGCATGGCTGGCTGGTTGGTCGGCTGCCTGAGCGAACGAATCAATGGATGGGTATAAATGGCCATTGAATTGTTCACGCAGGCAGCCAGCCAACCCCACTCCCCGTCGCCAGTGAAGTAGGGCCTGTCACCATTATAACTATTATTATTTGTTTAGATCTCTAGTGAAACTTGGACCAAGTGTCGGGACAACAGCAACAACAACCAGATGGAATGAATTAACAACGAAATAGTCGACAGGAATCCAGGGAGCCAAGGAGGAGAGGTGGGGCACCCCATTTCTTGATACGGACTTATGTCTCTATGTGCGTGTGTATGTGTTGGTATTTGAGACAAAAGTGGCAAGCGGTCCGCCAGTGCCCGTAAGAGTTTGGCGGAAAAAGATTAATAATGCTCTCCCACTAAACAATTTACGTCCATTCTGGCAAGCAATCTGACAAATTGCCACCACCGGCGTCCATTCCCGGCGCCGTTATCTAGCCTAAGCCTCCATTGCTTCCCGAGATGACAACCGCTGCTGCCATTGAGGCAATCCTATCGCTCACTCAGGACCAATGCCATCGGACGCAACTGGGATGGTCACCACCATCACTGGTACCATCAGACCCTTCAGGGGTGCGCCAGTACATGTTAAAGTGGGAGTACAAGGAAAGCAGTGCAAAGAGGGTAATTTCACTCCCCTGCTATAGTGGTGGTCCTGGTTCGCTCTCCCTCCAGGCCCAGTTCACTCTGGTGAAGTGAAATTATATTGACCAAACAAAGTGAGTGGTTTGTTTCAAGTGATAAATGAATTTTTATATTTCACGATCGGAGGCAGTGGCGACGGCGGTGGCGGCCATGTAACATACAGGAGCACTTGCAAGTTGCAACGTCATCATGTTTCCTTCCCCACCAAGACTGCTCGCCGCCAGATTGTCCTTTTTCTTGGAGCTATGCGAAAATCCAAACTACTAACTAACTGCCTGACTAACTGACTGATTACCGACTGACTAACTAAAGGCTATTCCTCTCGTTTAATCTGAGCCCCCTTCTGGCTTTCTCGAACACCACCATAAGTCTGGCCCAAGTGAAGTGGACTCCCCGAGCATCAGCGGATCGATAATTATCGTTAATTGGATGGACGTCGACGAGAGACTTACCTTCGATTAATCTTGTACAAACTAGATTGATTGGATACGGATTTGGATAATTTGGGGACGTGAAGACACCGCCTTTGTCGGTCTGGAAGCCAACCGAGAAGTTCTTGCACAGCTCGGCGTTCAGCTTGTTGGCCGCCTTCTTGTCCTCTTGGGCGAGGGCGTAGGCGGCTGCCGCCGCCGCCTGTTGGCTGCTTATGGCCACCGGCGGCTCCACGACACCAACCGGTGGCGCCTGTCTGGTCTGGATATGAACTCCTGACCGCTTTGGAGGCGTTTCCAGGCGGCGAAGATACTAGCGGGGAATCCGAGGGACGTCATGTTTGTTGGTTCCATGTTGGACGATCCGAGTAAACTACGCCCATCACCTTGTTGTTGTTGTTGGTCGTAGAATCCATCGACCACGTCATCGTTGGCGTCGGCGGCGTAGTGATTTGTTGGGCCTATGTGAGATGAGTTTATAGTTGAATTATCAATAGGATAATTGCGCGAAGTTGTGCCTAGAGTTAAAAAGTCCTGCTGTGTGTAATTGGCGATGATTTGGGGCGAAGGTAATTACATTGAATTAATATTAATTTCCAGTTGATGGCGTTATATTAACATGCATCGTGATTAATCTATCCGAACACTCGTTTACAGGTCACCCGGCCGGCAAAGTTAACAAATGCCAGGAAATCATCGTAACCAGGCCGGGCAGGTTGTCGCATGTGGGTGCTTTCGAATGGCCCACCATCGCACTAGGCAGACCAATCACATACAATTAATGGACATGTCGGCGACGGCCGCCATCTGATGTCGACAGGAGAGTTACAGGAGGCGACTGGTCAAAAACAAGAGAAACAACAACAACATCAACGTCGGGCCGGTAAGTCGTGCTGATTACCTACAACTGTCGGAGGAATGTCGATCAGCGGCCAGCTGATGGCAGGTCACCGGCAAGGCGCACATTATCAGCAGAATGACTAGCTGGTGAAAAATGTATTCGATTAGCTTGCGTCAGTGGTAGCCGGCCACCAATGTAACTTCTTGCCTCTGCTTTGGCCATCGGAGCGAAAGTCGTCGACATTTGCGATCACGTAACTGCTCAGCCGGTGGGTTCGAGCCGCCTTCGCACTTGTTATTGTTTTGGGTACAAAACAACAACAACAATAACATCTTGCCCTTTGCCACCACCAACCACACACACACGCGGTCGACTGTGCATTGGCGCGTCGATAGATCAGCCAGGCCAGTCTCGCGAATTAGTCGGTGTAGTCGTCGAGGAGGAGGAGGAGGAGGAGCGCGGCCCGAATGAATCGAGGCCATCAACTGCAAGGTGGTTGCTGTAGCCTCAGCCGAACCATCAAGAGGAAGGAACAACGGCGTTGACGACGTACAGGTGACTGGCAGACCAGCGGCAGACCTTTCAGATTGGCGTCCTCGTCGCCGCCGTCGCCGGTCGGGCTCAGTCACGTTTGTCATGTTGCCGGGTGGCCGCCCTTTAATTAAGATGGCGCCAAGTTGGTTGCCTCCAATGTGGGCAATTGACGCGCCAAACTAGACTATAAGATGATGATGTAGCTGTGCGAAATTTATAATAATATTTAATGTTTGTCTATCGAAGTTTAATTACAGGCTGAGAGGAATACCACCACCACCACAACTAACAATAACAACAATTGTCAGTGCCTAGCACAGGAGAGAGCACAATACAAAGCTATGGACGATAAATGTGATTAACGTCGGCCTTGGTAGGAGTTGGAGGCGGATTTAGCCGCGTGCCGGCGCTCCAGTCGTACACATGACAGGTGGCTTCCGGCAACGACCGCGCGCCCGCGCCTAATGGACGTCCGGCGAGACCAGCTCGTCATAATCATGCGGCCGTCGCCACCGCCACGGCCGCCTTCTCGCTGGCACCATCGAGCCGACAAACATTGGCCACCAAAACAAGCACACGCAGACGTAAAGCCGGCCCCAAGCCTTTGTTGTCTGCCTGTCTGTCTGTCTGTCTGTCTGTCTGTCTGTCTGTCTGTCTGTCTGTCTGTCTGTTTGTTTATTTGTTTGTTTGGGTGCTGGCTTGGTGGCCGCTCATCACATGGAGCATAAAAACTTGCTTACATCCACCACAATGGGCACGAGCTCGCCATGATGAGTTTGTTGTTCGCGCCGCCAGTTTGGCAAAGTCAACAACAACAACAACCACCGACGCCGCCGCCGCTGCGCAAAATTGCTCTCGAGCGGCCTTTTGGGGCTGACTGGCTGGCGGATGGATAGGCGGGCAGCCTAAGTGAAAATATGAAACATGCAGATGGAATTGTTTTTGATTGTGGTGCGTGAATCTTTTATATAAGAGGAGTTTGTTGCAAATATGTCCTGCTGACAGGCGCCACTGCTGAGTCGGAGGCAAATCCAAGCGAGACAAGGCCTCGGAGGGTAAGTTATGTGTGTTTGTTGGTTGGGCCAGGCCGAGAGACGAGCTGTGCCGGACCCAAAGCCTTCGTTTGCGATATTAAATGGCACATGTCTTTGGTGGGTGGCTGTCTGCCTGCCTTCGCCGCACTCATCTCTACTAACTAACCAGCCTCATCACCATCATTCGAACACAATCATCAAGGAAAACAGTAATAACCAACAAAATCGGCTGTCGACGAGCAAGAAATGAACGATTGATGCGTTCAAGTAGGACGAACACCCGCAAATAGGCCCTACTTGGAAGCCAAGATGGGCCTGAGACGACTGGACGACGAGCCAGCCAGTCGGCCCACTAATGGCTCACGTCTCGGGCCTGCTGAGCCCGCCAATTCCGCCTCTGTGTGTATCTTCGTTGAATTGCGGCGGCCGCGGCGGCGTTCGTGGCCACAATCCAACTTCCGCCCCGGAGACGTGAACAGTCGACAGCCCAGATTGAAGTATTGCACGCGCCAGCACCCACAGCTCCGCCCGTCGGCAGAGACAGACTCGGACACGCCGAGGTTTCGCTGACCGACGACGAGGCGCAAATATTTGATGAATGAACCTTGCCGAATGGGGGCGCAAATGAAGATAAAGAATTCCATTCATGCCTATTATTGGACACATTTTGAGCACCTTCGGGCTCTTGGCAACTCAGTCATTAAATAATAAGTGGCCCCCTCCGCTCGCTCGCCGCTGTCCACTCGACCAGAGCCGAGCCGTCTAGAGGCACTTGCCGGACACTTGTTTGAGCAGGCCAATATTGACAATGTCTCGTTCGCCGCTCAATCCTGTGGCCGACTAATCCGGGCCGGCTGAGTTTTAATCAATTGTTTTTATCATTACGGACACAACACTAAAACGATTGCACAATTGTCGGTGGCGGCCACGAGACACCCCACCCTCAAACGGACACGCCCGCGAGAGCAGTTAGTTAAGGCTCATTTAGGTGGTTGGCTCGCACGGGCAGCTCTCTTTTTATTGGATTTCTCGCTCCATTGCAGTCGTCGTTGTATCTGGCGCCGTTCATATCTTTGATTGGCCAAATTGAGTTAGCCAGAGCCCTTCTGATACAACCACTACGACAACCCAGGCAAACTAATGCCCTCGCCCGAGGCATGCCATTGGAGAAGAACATTAGAAGTTTATATTGACGCCAGCTGTAGCTGTAAAAGTGTAAAATTGGCCCACCGACTACGGCGACGACGACGACAAAACCACTGCTATGCGATACAGATACACCAATTCTGTCGGCAGCCAGAACGGAGGCCATTGTGAGTGAGTGAGTGCGTGCATGCGTGCTCGTGTATCTAACAAGTGGCGCCTGTCTTTGTTTTGGGCCCCGAGTGGTAAGTAGCTGAATGCCGAAGGGCCTCCACTCCGAGATATGTTTCCATTCAATTGATCTGAGTTCATATTAATGTTGGCCTCTCTTCCTCTCTCGTGGGCCTCTCAACTTGGCCGAGGCCCCGAACGGCCGCACGTTATATAAATATAATTAACAGCCGCCCATTGTGTTGGGCGGCCCATCAGAAGTGAGGGCAGCCGACATCTGGCGCGGTGTCACATTGTTCTCGTCGTCCGCCTCACCGCATCAGCCAAACCGATTTGGGCCGTTAATGAGTCATTGGACTGCTGGAATCTCGGCCGCCAGACGCCCAGCCCCACCTCAATACTGCCGTCTGTGTAGTCGCCGTCTCAGGCCACTGGGACTTCTCCGCGGCGGCGGCGGCGCCCACCAAGGCGACGGCCTGGGTGGTCGAAATCAATTAGAGGCTTGGCGGCGGTGGCGCTCTCTGGCGCCAGCTACGCCTCGGCTATTCTGAACTGGGCCAGCCGAAGTGGGTCGCCTAATTCCTTCAGTCGAAGTGGTTTACTTTAAACTGGAGGGCTCGCCAGAAGTCAGTTTATTAGTGGCCAGACAGAGCACGACATTAGCGGCATTCTGTTGCAGCCAGACAGACGTCGGAAGTGTGTGAATAGAACAACGGCCGGCGTCTACTGGCCGAAGACGCATCGACGGCATTGCCCCATACACCGAAGGCTGTAGTCTAGCCAAGCTAATAACAATTTTTCACTTTACAAAGCCAACTACATGACAACCTAAAGTAGTCGGCCGCTCGTCAGGCCGCCTTTCAGCGCCACAACTCAACAACTTATTGACACCTAAACCGCAACTCATCGTCTCGTTTTGTGCTGCCTATACCGGAAGCGGTGCCATCTAGGCCGTCCGGGGTCTAGTTAACAAAATTATTGACCGACGCGCACGTCGGACATTGTAAACTCAATCATGACAGGCTCGCTGCATTGCCTCGTCCGGCCGGCCGATTGAAATATTCGCCTCATCGGGTGGGCCAAACAAGACAGCCCAACCAACAGACAACAACAAGAAAATTGACAACATCAAGACACTTGAATGAATCAACTGTGGCAAGCAAAACACACGCACACACATACAAAATGAATGGCGGCCGGATTGTTCCGACTTGGCCATCCTCGTCGTGGGCTCTCATTGCCAATTCAGCTCTCGTTCGGACTTCCGGCCGGCCACTTGTATGTCATGGGTCGGCCAGTTTGGGTCCCGCGTCGGGTCAGGCGCCACTGGACGGCCAATAAGAGTCGAGACGACTACGACGACGACGACGACGACGACGACGACGACGACGACGACGACGAGATAAGTCATCGACTTGCTGTTTGGCTGCTCGTCCGACGGCCGTCGCCACCGCCGACGACAATTTCTCATCTTTTGTGTCTCCTCATCATGCCATTCCATTTATTTTGTCTCTCGCCGGCCAGTAAGTGGCGAGTGGCGCCGGCAGTGGTTGTCTTCGGCGTCTTCCTTTTGGTTGCTGCTGGCGCCGCCGAAAGCCAACAACTATGGGTAATGAAAACAAGAAGTTAAATTACATTCGCCGATGACAGTCGACGACTAGCCGCCGTGCCACTGCCCACCAGTAAGACCATTCAAATCTTTTGTTGCCTCTTGTTTGCTAGAAACACCGCCGACTGGTCAGCCTCTGGCAGGGCAGACGTGCGCGACACAAACAACGACAAATTGCGCTTGCCGCCGGCCCATCAACCCTCGTCTGTCATTGTCATTTGGCGGCAGTGGACGGCCAAGACGGGCCGAGGTGGGGCCGCCGAGACGACCTGTAAGAAGACGAAGAGGAGCGCCTTCAGGTCACGTGTGTGACACAACGACAAGTCAATAGATCAATCCAATCAGCCTGGCCAGAGGTGTCGTCATTGTCGTCTTCGTTGTCGGAGGTGGAGCGGGCGGAGGCGCCATCGACCTGCAGGAACTCCGCCCAAACTGGACCACCCACGAGAGAGGCCATTCAATCAGACGGAGACAGACACGAGCCAATAAAGATGACCACAATCAACACGAAGCCCCTAAAGTGTCCGTCGCCACCGCCTGCCCGTCCGTCCGTCCGTCTCTCCAGCCACCTGGACGCTCGAGCGCCTCCTCCAGCTCGTCCTCATCGCCACTCCATTGTTCGCCTCGATGTCAACCTATAACAGAGGTGGCCGGCGACCACTCGATTACCTGTGGAGATTAGACGACTGTCGCGCGTTTGGCCGGCCGCCACGCAGTGGGCCGCTTCCGCTCGGCTGAGTAATTGTTTAAAATGGCCTCCCCCAGTTAGAGGTAGCCTCTGGGCAGTTCAGCTGGAGCGGCACCAGCAGCAGCAGGCTTGGCTTGGTAGTTGAGCTGCTTATGGAGGCCGGCCGAGTTTCAGTTTAACATTCAAGAGTAGCAACAACTTCGACGACAACAACAACAATGACGTTAACGAGATTCGGCTACCGCTGCTACCTGTTTGGGTGGCCACTCTATGCTAAGATGGCACTCCTCCGAGTGGACAGCGACTGGTAGACGAGGACAGAGTGCTTAAAGACCACCACGACAACAAACAAACCTGTACAATAAAAGTGCGGACCCAAACTAATCTAACCAGAGCTTACCCCCGGCGAGTCGCCCCTGTCCAGCGGGCGCTCCTCCCCCTCAGCACAATTTCCTGCCTCTTTATTTGCTTCTACTGTCGTCGTCGTCGTCGTCGTCGTCGTTTAGTCTGCCTTCTTGGCCGCCCCCACTTGCTGCTGTTTGGTCGTCGTCCACCTTCTCGCTTCTACCCAACATCCACAGACACCGGAGGCCAATCAATTATCGGGCTTGGGCGCGCGCTGACTTTTGAGCCGGCCAGCCAGCCAGAACAGGTGCTCGCTTTGCTCGTAAATAGTCGCCTCTCTTGGCGCGTCGTGGCTGACCATTTACGTAAAGCGTCGCTTGGCTTGTTTGTGATAGATTAGACGCCCTCTTAGGCAGTCCAGTCGCCTCGTGGATAGTCATTAGTCGAAGGGTGATCTCAAATTTCGTCTGCGTATCTGAAAAAGCGATTAGACGAGACGAGAGACGATACAACAAACTACTGTACTTTGCTTGGGAGGTCTTGAGATGGGCCCGATACAAATTCGCAGTGGGCAGCCCAGCCGATCGCATTTATATTGGCCGTGTGTAATTCGGCCAGTGGTCGTCTCGGCGGCCGCTGTGTCAACATCCGCGCCAAGTGGGGGCATCTCTGATTTGAGCACGGCTTCCAGTAACACTCACAGCTCGGCCACCAGATTAGCGTATTCATAAGCGGCCCGAATTAATAGAAAATCGGACTGCTTCGGTCCAGCGGCCCAAATCCAGCCGGTCAAGCGGCGCCCGGCACCCCAAACAAGCTACTCGAATGGCCCATTACGAGTGGGTGCAGTTGTAAGGCGTCCGCCGCCGCCTCCGCCGCCGCTGGCGCCACGATCATGATGGTCATCAGCGTTATTGTTTCTCTTCGGGCCCATTCAAGTGAACAATTTATAATACGACCGCGAGAACGACAACGGCGAAGACCAGCGCCGGCCAGCAGCAGTAATGTCGGCTGCTCGCTTCTAGGGGCGTTCGCGGCGTCGTCTTCGGCGCTGGCCGCAGCTCGATTATGATCTGTTTGTTGTCGCTGGCTAGCTGACTGACGAGGCCTCATGCATTCGGGCGGCCGGCCAGCCCGAATGTCTTTGGCACATTCGGCTGGCCGCCAGATCAAGTGGATTGGCGGGCGAGCAAAGACGAATAGCGGCGGCGGCGAGGCTCGCCGGCCAACTCTTCTTCTTCTTCTAGTTCTTCTTCGCGCCTAAATGAGTTTACTGCTCTTCGTGGAATCACGCGCGGAATGCAGGCCAGCCAAGAGGAATTCCTACAACCGGCGCCACTACAACAAACAACAACCACTAGGACAACTCAGATTGCAACTAAAACAACGGCTCGACTTAAGTCTCGGCGCTCGCCCAACAAACGACTGGCCCAAAAAATGCGGCCGCCGCCGCCGCCGCCACAAGACTGGCCGGCTCGTCGTCGCCGCGACGGCCGCCACTGGCCAGCAAACTAACGGCCCAGCTCGCACACAACTTAATGGCCATGGGATAATGATGTTAATGATAATAAATTGTGATTAGCGTTTCTCATTCAATCGCTGGGCCGGCCCGACTCGAGTCGAGTCTCGCGCCTACCCCAAGTGAAGCCAACTGAACTGAACTGAACCGAACCGAACCGGAACCGAACCGAACCGAACCGAACCGGAACCGAACCGAACCGAACTCAGCCCAACCCAACCCAACTGGGCTGGCCAAGGAAAACAGTTGGCAGTTTTGCTGTCGTCGTTCTTGTAGTAGTTGTTGTTGTTGTTGTTGTCGATGGCCGCCCGCTCGCTTCTACAGAAGAGACGGCCGTCTCGGCAAGCCTTTGGTGGGGCGGCCGGTCAGTGGGCGCGATGTAACTGAATTTGTTGTTTATGCAACACGACTCCCGCTGGCGGTCCGATGAATTGCACCTGCACCTGAAAACACTGACCGCGGAAAGACTGACGACTGACGACTTGAGGCTGCATTCTTTGCCTGAATAACTTCACAGGTCTACACACAGACATATGAACAACATAAACAGAGAAGGTGGCCGTCACTGCCGCCGCCGCCGCCGCCAACTAGCCGGAACTGAGGCGCAATATGGGCGCCCTTTAAATCAGTGCGCCGGGCAGCCAGCAGCTGGCCAGATGCCGGTGAAATGAATTCCGGCCGCCGGTGGCGAGCACGAGGCGGAGGAGGAGGACAATGAAATGAAATGAAAAACCAGCCTCCTTCCGGGCCCGCCCACTCGGCAGCCAGCACGAACAACACATAATAACCAACATAAGACGTGGGGCCCCCGCCAGTCTGCCATTGGTGGCGGTGGTGGCGGGCGCCGTCGGCCAATTGCAGAGGCGGTGCCCACCCAGCACCGCTAAGCTCGTTTGTCTGATGGCGGCAACGTCAGAAACCAACAAATCCAGTCGGCCCCATTCATGTCGCTGGATTTATCTGCCTGAGCCTCGCTCGGCCGCCACCGACCGCCACTGGTCAGACGCTGATGATGGCGCCCAAACGACAGTCAAGAAAGACTTGAGAACCGCCTGGCGCGAAAGGCGAAAGCAAACAGGCGCGCTGATGATGGCGGCAAAGTTGTCGTGGTCGTCCAGGCAGGCGGCTCTGTTCTGCTCTAATGGGCAACAAACAGATTTTTCACTTGAATTGTAAAAAAGGAGGAAACAACGCCAGAGTTGGCGGCGCCAAACGAGCGCCGCCGCCACTGGCCGACGAACTCGTCTTTGGTTGGTCGCCGTCGCCATCACAAGTTATGAGTCTGAAGTTTAGTTACAGTTTTGCAACAAACAATCTCCTCTGCTCTGTCTCTCTGTCCGGCCGTCTTTCGGCGGTGGGGGCACCTAAGACCGACGGCGGCGACGACGACGGCGACGACAGCTCAAGACAGACGGCTGTGGGCCGACCGAGCTCTCGTCGGGAGTCCAGCGGCGGCGGTGGGAGGAAGTGCAAAAGAGTAGGGGCGCTGTGGGGCCTCTGCATGGCCAGCGCGCTAGGCCTTTTGCGACTCCAACCGGGCCAACTTAATGTCGTCTGTCTTGTAAAAATGTCCTCCAGCCGGCCACCAGCTAACAAACGACCGCCCAGGCTGCCGTCGCCGCCACCGCCACCGCCACCGCCGAGACAAAGCCACAGATCGGGCGCTCGTCTGGCGCCCCACACCGAAGCAGCTGGAGGCCGGCCGCATTTGTGCGTTGGCCGGCGCCCACTGACTGTCTGTTAGATGAGCCGCGAGAGAATGTTGATGGCCGCCAGTCGAGCCGTCATCTTCGGCGGGCTACCGTCAAGTCGCTCGGCGGCCGGCTTGTCATTGGCCTCATTGGCGTCACTCTCACCGTCCGCCCGGCCGGCCAGTCTGACAGGCGACAAGCAAGTGGTTGTTCTTGTCGTCGGTTGGCCGGCTGGCTGGCTGATGTGGGCTGCTTGGCGGCGTAGCCTCCAACGTTCGATGTGTCTTCACTAGCTGGCCGGCCTGGAGATATAAATTAATGACAATTGACTTGTGAAATGAGAGCCGACGTCGGCCCAAAAAGAGCGCCTCCATTCGGGCGCCAATTCATACTAAGCCGGAGGTGGACTTTGTTTCCTTGTTATCTGGCTTTGAATAAGCAGCTGCCATAGTAGTGGCCGAGCCCCAGTCAGCCAATAGGACGCGGCGACAAATGAAGCCAGCAAGCGGCCCACCGACTCAATTTAAGTCGGCCGCCAGTCGACCTGGCAGCCAGTTGGCCACTTCCGCCGGCGACAGAGGCCAGCAGAGCTGCTGCAAGTTGGCGCCCATCGCCGACTCCTCACGCCATTAATCTAAATTTGTTTTCATGACGAACGTCGCCAGGCAGCCAGGCAAATCTTGATGTTGTCGTTCCAGACGACGACGACGACGACGGCGATCGCATCTGCAACTTTAGATGGGCCCACCACCAAACTGGTGGCTCTTGCATTGGAGATCCACCTGAAGGAAGACAATGCCGTAGAGATGGCAACTAGAAGATACAATGTAGGCTACACTCGCAAACCTCCCAAGTCGGCTCCATTTTAATAATAATATATATAAGAACAATATAATAAGTTAAGGCGTTCGCCGGGCGGCTACGCAAAGGGACGATATTATTATTACTATCATCGTGGGCCCGCAGATGCCACTGTCTTTCTATGGGCTCGTCTGGCGACTGAATCCGACGGTGTGTCTGGCCGTCGGAGCAATCTCACGGAATGGACGGCCGGCAGCCCGCGAACTGAGTGTGACTTTTCACTTAAAATGGTTCACTTGTTTGTTGTTGTTGTAGTTCCACCAGTTTGATGTGAACTTCGGCCGCTGCTGACTCTCGTCTTCGGAGATATGTGAAAATTTCCAGCTGCAACAACAAAGTTGGTGGCCGAAAAGGCACTAAAGTCGGCGGTGGCGGCGGCGGCGGAGGCCGGCAAGTGCCTTCTTGGCTGCCGCTTCCGCCGCCGCCGCCGCCGTCTTCTTCTTATCTATTCGGCTGGGAGGGTCTGCAAGTGGCCGCCTTGGCTCGCCTTCATTACAATAGTTTGAGTTAAAGTGAGGCGGACCAGGCGACTTTATATTGAGAGAAGGAACTCGGCCAAGAAGAAGCCGCCAGTTGATCCGACGCCGGACGGCCCACTGCAGCCGGCCGGCGCCCAAAGTAAGTGTAATGGGCCTCGAGCAGGCGCCACTTGGATGGCTGCCCTCTCGGCCGCTGCTCTTGTCATGGCTCTTGCCGGGCGACTGAAAAATAGTCGGCCGCCGACAATGTTGGCGGTGGGCCCGTGCAATTGCCGGCCCTGCAAGTCGCCCCCTTCTCTTTGCTTGACTGACTTGCAGGCCCATTGACTTTGCTCGCCAGTGGCGTCTTTGCAATCCGCCGGCCGCCATCGTCGTCGTCGTCGCCGCCTCCTCCTCCTGCATCATCGGCGTCTCTCCAGATGGAGTTTCACATTCTGCCGCACTCGATGTTCCTATTAATTCACTGGCGGCAGTGGAGGCCACCGGACGAACAGGAAGAACGAGAACATGAACAAGAACAAGTGGGCGCGATTTCAATTTACTGGCGGCCCCAAAACAACGCCAATGTCGACTAGAACGACGACGACTAGCAAAGTGGAGCAAATTCTCGCGTCCTGGCCGACTTCAATTGGCGCGCCAGTGGTGGTGAAAGTGAGGCCTCGCCGAAGGAGGCGGCAATTTTGAGGCGGTCGCTAATGAGGCCTGGCCAGTGTCGGGCGCCTTGTTTCCTCGGCCGCCGGAGGAGGAGGAGGAGGAGGAGGAGGCGAACA
This sequence comes from Oxytropis ochrocephala, assembly GCA_020916435.1. Classification (NCBI taxonomy): domain Eukaryota; kingdom Viridiplantae; phylum Streptophyta; class Magnoliopsida; order Fabales; family Fabaceae; genus Oxytropis; species Oxytropis ochrocephala. The sequence goes on from JAJHUT010000092.1 coordinate 539,272, forward strand.
ATGGCCGGCCTGGGCGCAGCGGCGCGTCGCCGGCCACCTGAACGAGTTGGCCGAGGCCTCGGACGATGGAGCTCGGCCGCCTTTGGCCTTCCAGCAAATGCAGTCGGCCAGATTCTCTCGACTGCCGGCCGGCCTATCCAAACAAACTCGGACATAATTAAATATTTGGCGTCCGCCGCCGCCGCCGCCGACAGCCACTGTCAGAGAGTGTGGAACCTGAATAGATGGACGGCGTCCAGCATCGCCAACACCACCGCCACCGCCACCGCCGGTGGCCTGCCAAGCGTCAGCAGTCCGGCGGTGGAGGCTCACCTGGCGTCCGGCCAACTTCCGGCAACTAATCGGCGGCCGGCGCGCAGCCCGTCGACTTGGCACCCGCCGAGCTCGCTCGAAAGTGAAACTATTGGCCCCGAGAATGGCCCCGAGCGGTTCGCCCACGCGCCACCGACATTGTGATCTCTCATGTCCTTCTCAATAACCGTCGTCCACCTGAACGAATGAATGGAACTGGCCACCGACGGCCACCGACAACCACCGGCCGACCAATGGACCAATGCAAGGCGCCAGACCAATAAAAGGGGCACATTTACGAGGTGCAATCTGCATTCGGCCCGGCAGAGGCCCCAAGCGACAGGCGTCTGGCCTCTCGTGCGGTCGGTCGGTCGCCGTCGTCGCCTTCGGGCGGCCGGCGACGCGACGAGCAATGCAAAACAACATAAAACTAACGAGCTTTACATGGACCCCAATGACAAGTTGCGGCGCCGGCTCGAGGCGAGTCGATGCGCCAGCCGACGGTCGCCAGCAGCCGGCAGGCAGCCAGTCGACAGTGGAGGCAATATAAAAATAATAGTCCTTGTCGCTCGGCGGCGGTCGAGGCAGTCGAGGCGCCCAAATGGAGGCCCATTAATGTTTGCCAAACAGGCCGACCGGCTCGAGGCTGGAGGCTGGAGGTTGGAGGTTGAGGCTTGCGGCGAAAGCCGCCGCCGACTGTCGGCTGAGTAATAATAATAATAACTCACATCAATTGACATCTCTCTCGTGTGTGTGTCTGTCTATCTGGACGCCCTTTTTAAGTGTAAATTCAAATCCCGAGGCCGCGTTCGAGTGGCGACAGAGGCGCCGGCTTGAAATTGTGATGATAAAACCGGCAATGTTGTTGTGGCTGCAGTGGCACTCGCAGTTGTAGGTTGCAATTGTTTGCCAGAAAGGCGAGAACCGGCGATTACAGTCGGCGGGAAGCTTGCGAAATTGTTTGCAAATTTTGCCTCGAATGAGTGCCATCGGACGAGATGAGATGAGACGAGATGGGCCGCCAATTGGCAGTGCAATTGGCTGTGCAATCAACTCGCCAATCGGAATGATTTTTGCGCCGACCCTCGTGGATTTGCATCCAAACTGGACGTGTCTGGCCGTTCCAGTTAATTGTAAGTGTGATTAAAGTCCCGCCGAGGCCGTCTTTGTGTGGCGCTGCTCGCCTCTAGTTGGTTTCGCTCACTTTTGAAGTCTCGCCGATTGTCTTGTTCATCGAGTTTCAGACACAGGCGGCCGCCAACTCTTTCTGGTCGTCGTCGTTGCTGTCCTTCGAGCCTCCATTTAATGGCCAACCATTAAGATGTCGAAGGAGCGACAAATTGCTCGGCCAGGCCAGCCTTGCGGGCTCGTCATCTCCTCTGGCGGGCTGGCTGGCCGTCTCGGCGGGCTCCTTGTGACTCTTGTCATTTGTTGCCGGCCCCAAAAAGAATGAGACAGCAACAAAGACTAAGACAAAGACGGGGGCCGTCCACTCGCCAGTAGTTTATATCCACCAATCAGGGGCGGCGGCGGCGGCGCGCAAATGCATTACTCTGGCCGGTGGGCGCCAATCAGGCGAGTTGTTTGATGAGTGTAAAATGGGGCCCGCCCAGAGACTGGCCCGAGTGGGCCCATCAACAACAGCAAGTGCACTGACGAGACGAGACGAGACAACATAGGACAGTAAATATCATTTGGCCAATTTGGAACAGAAACTGGCCGGATGCGGAACCAATTGAACAAATATCATCGTCTCAGCGGCGGCGGTGCCAGTCTCGAATAGACTGGACGTCCGTCCGTCCGTCGGTCTACCCGTCCGTTGACTTTGGCCCATTCGAGACAGACAACAAGAACAAGAACAACAACCAACAACTACCACCACCGCCCATGTCGGCGGACTTGGCCCCTAATTTGATTGCTTTCGGGCGCTTTGCTGCTACTGCTGCTTTTACTGGTGATGGGTGTCCGTCCCGCCAACCAAACAGTTTACCGAATGATGAAATTGATCTGCTGATGGGGCGTCCAGGCTGGCCACTGCGGAAGCGACTTGTGAGGCCAATTCGGGCCATCGAGCCTTTGAAGTTGCAGTTTCTCTTGCAGTTGCAGTTGCAGTTGCGGATGGACTGAAGCCAACGCCGACGCTCTGGGCGATTGGCCTTTGGGCGTCAAAGGACTGCCCCAACGGCCCCTAAGGCGCGAGGCCGAGGGCGGCCACTTGTTTTATCTAAAATTTGCCGCCTCCGCCACTGCCGCCACTGCCTGAATTTGCTTTTGCCCTCTCTGCCCGGCCACAGTCTATTTGAGGCCATGTCGCTCTAATTTCCGTTAATAATAATAATAATCTTTGGCGGCGGCCGCGGCGGCGATGGCGATGGCACCGACGGCGGCCAAATTCAAGCCACTTGTTTGCTCTGCTCGTCTCCGCAGGCCCGTCTATTATTCCAACCCAATTGAGCGCCGGGCCAGACCGACGCCGACGTCGAGAACGAGAACAACAACGGCCAGACTGTCTTTACCTTGCGGGCAAATAAGTTTGCTCGCCGGCGAACTCGCTACAGGCAAACTAAATGGATACACATCAACTTGAAGGCAGGCGCAAGTAGAGGCGGCGCCGGCGGAATCGGCTACAACAACAACAACAACAACAACAACATCGACTTCGACATCAACATCAACATCAACATCAAAGTCGACGTCGACTACAACTACAAGAGAATTTATGTCCTCCATAGATCAACTTTTATTAAACTCTGGCCTCCTCGCCAGTCAGTCAGTCAGCCAGTCAGTCAGTTAGTCTGACTGCCAACAAGTCGCCTCTGTCGACCGCCGCTGAGCCGACAAGTCTCGGCTTCCGGCTGGCCCTTCGCGCTTGCGAGTCGAGTGGCCGGCTGGGCCGGAGCAAATATGCAAATTCGGCTGTCCAGTGGCGGTTCCAGTCAGCAGTCACAGTTGCAAGTTGCGGCGGCCAACAAACGAAGGCGTTCGCGTCTCGCCGGGCCACTTTTTGCAATAAATCTATACAATTCCATTCCATCGCAAATCATTTTATCAAAGCGAAACATCTCCATGTCTTTGGCGGCGGCTCAGGCGCCCATTCAATCAGTCGGCCGGCCGCCTGTCCCCAACCTTCGGGCGCCGGCCGATCAATTCAGCTGGTGCAACTGGCCGAGGGGCGCGTCCAAGACGGGCAGCCTGCAAGTGGCCACACCACCCCAGGAAGGCCGCCAAGACCCGCCGAGGGGCGCCAGCAATGAACAAGAAACCGGAACTCGAATTGAGGCCCACAACAGATAGACGGACAGACTTGTATTCGGCCAGCTGTGGCGCCCGGCCGGCCAGTGTTTCCTGGCCATCGTCGTCGTCTTCGTCGTCGGTCGAATAGACGCCACTGCCACTGCCACTGCACCACTGCCACTGCCACTGCCACTGCCACTGCCACCGCCGCCGCCACCGCCTCTGGAAGTGCCGCCGCCGGCCTGATCTCTTGCCAGGGGAAAGTCTTGATTGTTTGCGGCACTTCCGTTTTTGTTTTTCCCTCCTTTTTGTTGCTCCTTAGAGAGAAGGCGGCCACTGTTACATAGGCGCGTTTGCGAGCGACACAATGATTTTATATTAATCTCATTGTGTAAATGAGAGAGGAGGAAGACGACGACTACTTGCACGACCGACGGCGTTGGCCGCCCAGCAGTGGTCGTAACTGTTTAGACTCTCAAAAGTAGTCTCTCAATAAGAGTCGTCCGCCGAGAGGGCGACGGCGGCGGCGGCGGCGGCAATGGCAACGGCGTCTGGCGCCTCCAGTTGTTTGCGAGCCTACAAACGAGCTCGGTTTAGTGCAAATTTGCTTCTGGTTTCGTCCGTCTTGGGCTGCTGCTTCTGCTCGTCGGCGCCACTATCAAATGTCCAAATCGGAGGCACATTTGCTGGCCGCCCGCTCAATGGCGAGCGCGCCGGCTATATCAGATAACTGGCGACGAGTCGTGTCTCCTCCGTCCGGCCAGTGGCGGCCGCCAGCCGCCAGATGGGCCGCCTGGAACTGACAAAGCAATCAGCGGGCCGGGTAATGTGTCGTCGGGACACCCTGCTGCAGTTAACATGGGGGCGCCGGCCAGTGGTAGCACGACGGTTGACGCGAGCCAAGTGGAGCTGAGCTCAACTGAACTGAATTGGGCGAGGCCAAGACATAGAGGCGACAATCCGGCGGCCGAATCAAAAGTCAAGTGGCCCAGTTTGCCCATGGCAGCAAATTAGCGTCGCCGGCCTCGGCAGGTAGTTGTAGTTGCATTGGTCGTCATCGTCAAGCTGCTCGTTGGCGACTTTTTCAGTTCCAATGAACAACAACGACATGGGCCAGCTGCCACGCGGGCGGTCGCCAGAGCCACTAGGCGCGCGCGTGCAACCCCTGGCACGTCGCCAGAAGTGATTCAATCGATCCAACCGTCGGCCGATCATTAAGGCGCCTGGCTGTTCCCCGGAAGCCGCCGGACGGGCAAACAAGCAGACAGCAAACACTGGCCGGGCCTCAGTCGTCTGCTACCTGTTCGAGCCGCCCCGCCGACCGCCACAGGCGCGGCCAGAATGTAAATTTGCAAGTGCGGCACCCACCTCGGAGTGCTCTTAAGGGTCATTTGTTGTTGTCGTCGTCGTCGTTGGTCGCGGTGTCGTTACTCTGGAAGGAGGCCGCCTCAGTGGGATGCGAGACGACCAGATTTGCTCTGACTAAGAGTCAGCCGAGCGCAAGCGGAACGACCCACAAGATTAACCTCGGCCAGGTGAGAGTCCGAGCCGACTGAAATTGAATTGAGAGCCGGACTGGACTGGACTGGACCGAAGCGGACCGGTTTGAAGCACACCAATGTGAAGCAATGCAAAGCAAAGCCAGATGAGGTTATGTGTTGCAGATAAGCAGCAAGACGAGCAATGGCCAGCGCCTCTTGACGATGCCCACTTCTTCCTCTCGTCGCCAGCGCTGCGGCTCCTCCAGTGGCTGCCGGCTGAGACCAAATAAACAGGAAGTCGGCCAACACACGCGAACCCTCCAACGGAAGGAGCCTGGAACAACAACATCAACAACAACTAGAAGCGGGACAACAATGGATTGCGCGCGCGCTAGTATGTGGAGTAATGAGACTGGCCCGCTTCTGGCAATACATATTAGAGAGACTTGGAGGCGGCCAGAGTGGACGAGAGTGAGAGTGAGACTGAATATGAGAGAGTAAATGGGCGAAAAGAAGAGGCGTCCAGATAAAGGTGCGTTTGGGTCAGTGGTTGGCCGACTTGCGGCTTGTCGGCCGCTCCAGTCCAGTCGAGTCGAGTCCAGTCCAGTGCAGTCTGTGAGTTGGGCCGCCCAAATGGCCTGGCAGAACCGAGCCGGAGGAGAGAAACTAATCTGCTCGCCGGCGGCCAGTCCACTTGGCTGGTTGCAAACAGAGTTACGTAACGACGGCCGGAATATAAGAACAAGACGACGACGACGACGACGACGACGAGATTTGCTTTCATTCATTGCTGAGCTCGTTTTGCTCGCCTCCTCTCATTGTTCAGGTTTCGGGGACGGCCGAGCGAGCCGAAGCTGGAAACTCGAAGGAGAAAGTAGAAGCAGAAGTAGAGGCAGTAGACAAGCCTCTTCTATCTACCTGTCCTCACAATGAAGGCCCACGGACTAGCCACTTGCTCGCTCCAATAACAAGCCGGCCGGACCTACATTCATGAGGCGCCGCTGCTTCCGGCCAGGTGAACCCAACTAGATGGCCACTGGCGACGGCGACCGCGGCTGCTCCTGCCGCTACTGATGATGATGATGACAAGTGGCCGTCGGCTAGTTATCGTCGGGCGGCTGCCATTGCCGGTGGTGGTGGTGGTGGTCGTCGTCGGACGTGGATCGTCGTCATCAAATAATCTGTCGCTGTTGGAGTGAAACACGACGGCTGACATTGTCGTCTTGCTTGAACGGATCCGCTCGGCCAGTCGTGCAAAATTGGCGCCCATCTCGTCGCGCCGCACCAGAGGAGGCTCGTCTCACCTGGCCGCCAACAATCAGGGCCTCCATTTCAAACAATTAAATCGGCCCATCCGCCAGAGGAATGGAGAGCCTTCGGGCTGGCTGGCTGGCCGACGTTTGGCGTTGGGCGGCTGGCGTCTGGCGTCTGGCAGCGCGCCCAAATGATCGATCGACATTTAAAAGTTGCGTCTGTCAGGCCGAGTTGTTGTCGTTGTCGTCGTCGGTCGTTGTTGGTGTTGCTAGCCGATTGGTTTCCATTGGTGGGCGCCCACTAATGGGCGACCAGCCTGGCAGCCAGCCAGCCGCAAGGACACCCACGGCCACTTGAGCAATTGGCCAGCCCCTCGAGAGGACACACAAACAAGTGGCCAGCGGGCGCCAGGTAAGCCGAGGCGAGCCCAAATCATTAGCCTACATCCATAACGAGCGGCAGCAGCAGCTGGTAGCAGGCTGGCCAGAGACGACCACAACGACGACGACGACGATGATGATTAGTGGCGGCTAGTTGGCAACACTCGCACCTCGGCCGGTGCATTTGCATAGCCGCCGGCTAATGAGGCGCGCTCGCCGCCGCCGCCGATAGACACCCTCCAGTGTTTGTGCTCTTTAATGAGAGCCCTAATGGAGTTGGGGCGCCCATCGACGGTTGGCTTTTAATTAAGAGGCGCTCCAGCTCGCCGACTGACAGGCGGCCGCTGACTGGCAGTTGACGTGAACAAGAGGCGCCGCCGCCGCCGCCACCAGGAGGAGTGCAGTGCATATCAGGCGAGTCGTTGGTGTCTTCAAGACGGAGGATGCAAGTCTTGCGCCGGCTGAGTGGCAGTCGGCTTGACTGGAATTGACTTGAGTCAACTGCGACGGCCAATTCGATTGCACAGTCTGTGAATGGGGGCGCCTTCCTTCCTTCCGACCGAAATTATCTGCTTTTGAGGTCAGCCAGCCGGCCAGTGGCCAAGTCAAGTGAAACAAATACACAGACAGACAGCCAGACAGACAGATAGACCGACAGACAGCCACGGACTGACTGGCTGAGTGAATGGAGAGGAGGAGACGGAGAGGATTTATTTCTCTTGTTTTTCTTGTTAACTTTTGGCGTCACCAAACAAATAGACTCTCGTCCGCTCCAATGGCTTTCCGGCCCGCCGCGACTTGCACTTGCTCGCTCCGGTCGGTGGTTGTTGTCGGCGGCGGCGACTGTGGCAGAGGCAGAGGCACAGGCAGAGGCGGCTCTTTCTTGCTGCTGTTCGCTCTAATCTGGCCCTCTTTTTGCTACATTGAAATCTTGACTATCTCGCACTCGGCGGATCGCCTCTATGCGTTTTCATGTACTCTTGCGCGGAATACATGAAAACAACAACAACCACCATCACGACGACGACTTGCCAATAAACAAACCCTCCGGGCTTACACACTTGGAGGGCCAAGCCGTGCGGCCGGCCGCCCGCCGATGAGATTTGAATTAGGGCCGGCGCCGAAAATCGATTTACTCCATTGTTTGGAGGCCAGACGAAGACACAGAGCCGCCTGCTGGGGTGGGCCAACCAGACAGATAGACAGCGAGCCAGCCAGTCGACTACAACACCAGTTACATGTCGACTAGCTGCAGGGCCACGAAGGCCACCTCAAACACAGCGCCATTCACTCGGCTGGCTGGCTGGCCGGCCAATCAAATGGCTTTTCTCGTCTCGTCTCGTCTCATCTCATCTCGGCGGCGGCGGTTCGAACTCAATTCAATCTCGTCAGATTGAATCCGATCCGATCCGAGCCGAGCCGAGCCTATGCCTATGTGGTTTGCGCCCTCTGTAGCGAGGCCTATCTTGCTCGCCTCTCGCCGCCGACAACAAAGTAACAGTTCAATCAATTGCCGCCCCTCTTCGAGCCTATGCACTCGCCGGCGGCTCCTCGCTTGGCCTCGTTCACCAGGCCAGACTGTTAATCAAATTAGACATTTCCAATCGAGTGAGCGGCCGAAGGCGCCAGTCAGTGCTGCATCGCCTGTACTCCAGGCCACCTACGCCAGTCCATCCGCCAGCGAGTCCATGCAAACGAGAGGCGCCAAAAGTTCAACAAATTCACTGGTCGAACGTGATATTCGACATCAATTACACGTCCAGATGGACAGTCGCGAGGAGCGCGTGGAGGCCCGGCGACAACAGCCAGGTGAGGGCCACTCGCTTGTGGCGCGACCAAACAACGACCCTCGACGGGGCCAGTTCAAGGGAACTCGCCCTGGGTCCGCCACTGACGACGACAACGACGAAGGTATCGAGGCTCAAACGCGTTGTTTTATTCAAACTGGGCCAGCCAATGCGCGGTCGGCGGGCGCGAAACTCGCTAGGCACCTTACAAACCATCTCAGCCGCCGCCGCCGCCACCGCTGGCATCCCAAATTTTAACTTGTCTCGGCTCGGTCGGCTAGTCTCTGGCGTCTTGTCGCGCGGGCCGCCTCGTGTCTTGTCAAGCTAAGCGACTTTTGGCAAATAGAAGATTAGATTAGCTTCTGGCGCGCCTCAACCTCTGGGGCCTTTCATTGTCGGTTTATCTCATTTACTGCTACTACTTTTAAAAAGGAAGACTCTTGCAAAGTAGTGGTGTTCGTTGGCGGCGGCGGCGGTGGAGGCTGCCGAATTGTGGAGTTACAGTTTGGAGCTGCTCGAGCAAGTCGTCCACAAGGCCTACGTTTTTCTGCTCTCGCAAACTTATCTCTGTCGCGCTCTTGCCGCCCTCCACGTCAGCACATCTCATCCATCACCTTTACTTTTGGAGGACAGAGAGGCCGTGGCTGAGGTCGCGGCCGAACGAGAGCGACGCTCCTTAATTTGTTGACTTTCTCTCCAGTCGACGACCAAGACGTATAGCAACAGGAACAAGAAAGGAGCACCCGAAACTTACCTTGAAATTTGCTTGATGTGGATTCGTTCGCCGATCGATTCGCCGGCGAAAGAGTCGTCGTCGTCGTCGTCGTAGTTGCTGCTGCGGCTGCGGCTTCCGTCGCCGCCGCTAATTGAATTGGAAGTGAATTAATTGCGATCATTATTATGGCCGAGAGAAACAATCGACCAGATTGGAGCCGAAGGTAGGCGAAGGAGTAGTTGGGGTAGGACGACGATGACGACAACAATAAGTCGCTCGAGATGTGGCTTCTAAGTGAAACATTTCTCTTGATGACAATTTGCTGGCCTCCGTCTTCTTCTGTCCTACTTCTTCGTGTTCTTGTTCTTTCAGGTAGTTGTCGTCTTCTCGTTCTTGTTCTTCCTCTTCCTCTTCTTCTTTTCTTTTCGCACTGCCGCCGCCGCCGCTGCTGCTACTGGTGCTATTTGCTAGGCCTCTCGTCGTGGTAATTACTGACTCAATAAAAGTGCCACTCCGGCAGCCACAAGTCGGCCGCCGAGCTGGATGTTGCAGGTGTTGATTATCGTGTGGAGCCGGCATTTGGATCATGAGGCTTCGGCCGGCTGAGGAGTTGGGTTGCTGGGGCCACACTCGGACGGCCGCGCCAACGACCAAGTCGACGACTCATCCCGACCTGATTGGGTTCTTGTTGTTCTTCTTCTGCCCGCAGTTGTTGTTGTTGCTGTTATTTATTTATTGTTGTTGTTGTCGTCGTTGTTTACAAAACCAATCAACATCATTTAATTTCCTGCCCTAAGTAATAAACACACACAAAGGCACAAACAAACTAACAAACAGGCAGACGACGAGCAAACAAACAACCAAACTGACAGAGCTCAATCAGATGGACCTGTTCTTGCGCATCCTATCGGCGTTGCTTCTGCTACTTCCAGGAGGAGACTAAAACCTTTGTCGTCTTCGTGGTGGTCGCCGGTTGAGGTAGAGGCAAATCAATCGTCGAATGGACTTGCCGTCTTGCTGAGCAACAATTAGAACTCTCACTTGCAATCTGTGCCTTCCAGTCTTCTTCTTCTTCTCCCTTCACCTTGCGGTTTTCTCTTCTGTACGTAAAAGTAGTCTATCGATAAATGAAATGAGAATAATAACAACAACAATTATTGTTCTGGCGCCGCTGCTCGAGTCTGTTGGTGGCCGCCGCCGGCATCGTCGTCGTCGCCTAGTCGACGTCGTGTCTATCTCTTCGGTCCGCTGGCGATACTCATGCTCGTTCACATGCACAAACACATGCACATCCATATCCACATCCACATCCACATCCATATCCACATCCATATCCACATCCACATGCCAGCCGCGCTCCGCCCATTCAATTTGGGCCCCAAATTGGCGCCTCGGCCACGCGCATGCCCCAGAACGCGCCGCTATGCTCACTTGGCCTTGGCCGCCAATTGCGCCGCCCGTCAGAGGTCACGCAGGCCCGCCGACGGGCCTACCTGGCCGCCAGTGGCTCCATCTGGCCCAGGAGGAGCGCCCTCGGCGCCGAGGAGAGATCTTCAGACGAGCATCTGCTGAAGGTCTGTTCGACAGTTAAACGTAATACATTTCATAATTCCACAGAAGCTGATCACTTTAAAGTTTTCCAGAACTTTGCCTGGAGATGCAGGAGAGAATTGCAGCCGACACAGCTCCGTAAAAATGTCTGAGTCTGTGCCAAATTGTCACTTAAAACCTGACAGACATGACGAACAATACGACGACGACGACGACGACGACGAGCAAGATGATTATGATGATCATCAACGACGGCAGCCTCTGCTGCTGCATCATAATCTCAACGGGCCAACTAGAATGCAATAACAATAATGACAATAACGACAACGACAGAAACAGGAACAGCTCGCGAACTCCGACTCGTCGCTAGGCTCTCTGGCCGAGGCCTCTATCCAGAGCGAGCGAGCAAGCAAACCTCTGGCGACCTTCCTTGTCGTGGACGTGGGCCCGTCCTGTTGCATGATGACGCGAGGAATGAAATATGCAGACGAGACAGAGCAATGAGGGTCGCCTGTCCAGACGGATTCGCCCGCGCGATGCAGTCCCAAGAGAGACACACAAATCGGAAGGTGACTACTACGAAAACACAATGTGACATATTCAAGTCGTCAAAACACAACAACAACAACAACAACAACAAGTAGATGCGACGGCCCGATTGTCTGACGGACGGACTGTCATTTATTGTTTGCTTAGCCTGGCGTCTTGCTGTGGCTCCTGGCCTCATACCTGACATGAGAAGGAAGAGGAGGAGGCGGACGGAATGGACTAGTGCTGTGTGGCGAGCAGGGCGCCAATGGAAGCCACCTCACGACGTCTCCTTCGTCTCCTGCGCCTCCTCCGGACAGAGTGGATGTTCACTGCTGGCATGCCGAAGCTCTGTAGGGCCTGAACATCTTGTGCTGGTGCTGGTGACTGGTGCGCCTGGTGGCCCGCCGTTAGCGTCTCAGCCAAGTCGGCGGTGGCGGCCTGTTGGGCGCCGCCGCCTGCCCGACTGGTCAGCCGAGGCTCCTGCTGCTGCTGCTGCCGAGGGGCCTCTGGCAACAACTGAGCGGCGTTTTCGGCGCGGGTGTTGGTCGAAGCGGTCCATTTCGTTGCGGTCGTCGGCCGAGGTGGACGAGGTCGATGAGTGGAAGGTCGTCAAAGGCGGGCGGAAGGATGTTAGTTATAATCTCGTTCGGGTCCGGGACTGAAGCCGTCCGGCTGGCTGGCCACAGTTGGGTGGGGCCGCAAATGCGGTGGAATAACGGGCGGTGGCGGCCCAGGCCGCTGATCTGCAGGTGGCCTCGGCGCGCTGGGGTCCAAGACGATGGCATTGAAGGCCAACTGTTGCTGTTGCTGGTGGTGTGCTTGTTGGTGCTGTTGCTGGCCCATGGGCGTAGACACGAGGGGACCAGACGGCGACAGTTGGCCCGTTGGAAGAGGGTCTTTGGGTACCAGGCGAGTGGCGCCAACAGAAACAGGTAGTTCGCCTCCAGATAGCAGCTGGTCATTGGCTTGGCTTGTGTCCAATTGCGGCGGCTGTTGTTGTTGCCATCGTTGGCGCTCCTGAAGATGGGCCCTAGGTAGGCCTCGCGCTGAGGAATCTGGTGATGGTGGAAGAGGGCAACGAGTCGCTCTGGCGGCGGCCTGTCGCCGTTGTCGGGCCTTCCGCCGCTAGAGGTAGACGAATGTGGCGAGTTTGAAGAAGAACTATGGGAGTTTTGGAAGGGATTCGAGGAAGGAAACTTACCTGCGCTGCATTGGGCTGGCCTGAGAAGCCCAGTGGTTGTTGTTGTTGTTGTTGTTGTTATTTGTTGTTGTTGTTGTTGTTGCTGCTGCTGCTGCTGCTGCTGCTGCTGCTGGTCGAGGTGTTTGTTGGTGATGGTGCTGCTGGATCTGGAGCTGGTGGTTTTGTCGTGGTAGCTCGATGACAAGTGTGGGTTTACCTGTTGGAGATCGAGCGGCGACGGCGAGGAGTTGAGCGAGTCGTACATGATCGTCGAAGATGCCAAGGCGCCATTCATTGGGTGTTGATGATGAGATTGTGGCGCCATTTGGGACGGCGTTTGTGGCCAAGGTTGGAGGGCCGAAGGAATCGCATGGGGTGATATGACCGGCGTAGTTGAGGCGACGACGACGACGAGCGAAACATATTTTGTGGTTGTTGTGGTGGTTGTCGTTGAGGTTGTTGGTTAATGGGATGGTCATTGTTGTTAATATTAGTGTTTTGTTGATGTTCATTCATAGTTTGAGTTGATGGAGGTGGTGGAGGTGGTTGAGTGTTGGTGTTGGTGTCGGCTGGTTGTTGTAGTGGTTGTAGTTGTTGTTGTTGAGGTTGGAGGGTTGGTTGATTTTACCTGGTTGTGCGTTATATTGGTTGAATTGTTGTTCGATTTGTTGTTGCTGTTGGCGGGTGGGGAGGTGCAATTGAATTCCGGCGCTCTGGAATATCTTCTTCAGAGTGTCGCTGCCACGGAAGGGCCTCTCCTGGCGCTCGTAGTCGCCCGGCACCACCATCGATGGGTAGATCTTGCGGTTGGCCGGCGGATGGCCACACTCTGCTGACCAGCCGACGACGACGACGACGACGAAGATGACGGCCGGCCGTAGTCGTGCTCGCCCCGGACGCTGATGTTGAGGCCGGGCGCATGGGGAACATGTAGGCGTAATTGGTGTGCAGGCCGATGGGCTGGTTGGCCGTACCTGGCCCGCCCTGAGCCAGATAGGCCCGGTCGTAGCCGAGCGCCTGGAGGATCCGCGACAGGGCGGCCAGCTTGACACCCACCAGGCCGGCCGTGGCGAGGATCGAGGTGACGGGCACCACCGACAACACCGCGCCACGGCCTCCAACTGACCACTGGCTAGCTTACTCGAGGGCTCATTAATAAGCAATAATAAAAAGACAGCACCAATAGAATGATGCCGGGCCTGCCGATATTTCTTGCGAAAGCCATTTGCAAGCCACTTCTTGTCTGTCTCTCTATTCGTGTGTTATCGCTCTTGTTATTCTTGATACTGGACGATCATAAATATTGGCTGTGGCAAATAATAATATGATTGATATTATTGAAGTAGATGATGATGACGATGATGATGATCACGACGTTTCCCTCGAAGTCTCTTGATGCAGCAGTGCTTGTTCAACAACCAAAGGGTGTCTTCTCAGTCAGGCGCAGGCAGGTTAGATGGAGGAAGGACACAAACACTTAGAGGGCGGGGTTAGGGAAAGAGAGTTTAAAGGTTATATGAGAAGAGAGGAGGAGGAGGAGGAGAGTATAACAAATCGATTAATAATAGAGTGCATCTAAACAAATCAACGTTGTAGTGATTGAGTGTGTAATCTAAGGCTCACTCACTAATCGGCCTGTGGTGTGTCTGAATCGTCTGAGGCATCAGGAAAATCGCTTAGTGATGATCCATCTGACGCGGGATGGCGGACTACAACATCATTATCATCATCATCATAGTCGTGATTAGAAGCACTGTGATGTTTGTCATCATTATCGTCGTCGTCGTCGTCGTCGTCGCTTATGGTTAACACATTCGACTTGTCTACTGCCTTTCGTGGGCTGCTCTCGTCGGCCTCAGACGACGAAGATGACGAGGATAATAATCAGCGCCATTCCAAGCGACGACACCTGTTCGGGCTCCTCATCCGAACTTAGTGCCAGCTCGAAGTCACTCTTTCGACTGTCAGGCGAGTCTGAGCCCAACTCGGCCAATAAGTCGTCCAAAGACTCACTCTCGGCGGCTTCTTTGGGTGCTGGCTGCTGCTCGGCCTCTTTGTCTTCACCCTCAACTTCAACTTCGCCAACATCTTCCATTTCTTTATGCTCATCCGTCATCTCCCTCGTGATGGTCGTCTCCACCGTCGCCGCCACCGCCTTGAGTTTGTATCCTGGCCAGTTGCTCGTCTAGGTCGTCCTCGTTCTCCAGGTTGGCCTCCTCACGTTCATTGTCAGATCCTCGTTGTCGGCCTCCTCTGTCGGCTACCTTTCACTATGGGTGGCGGGTCCACTGCATTCTCTATCTCCACCACGTCGTTGCTGGTCTTCCAGAACAACACCTCCTGGTACATCCAGCGTTTCATGTTGGCCATTCGACCGAATGTCACCATCAGATGGCGGCCCAATTCAACAAACTCCTCATGGCCCAGGCAACGAGTTGTGGTAGTCCATTATGCTCATGAGACATTTCCAACACTGACACCTGCAATAACATCGTCTCATAATGACAATCAAAGGCCACCCGTTTCAAGAATCTCAATATTGCCAAATTTATCTCGTTCTTATTCACCTTGAACGATTTTAGTATCTCCACATAGGACTTAATTACATCTGGACTACAATAACGAGCCACGAAATGTTGTGCCACCTCTATGGGATTGTTCTCTTCACATATTCCTCGATCATTTCAAGAAGTCATGATTTGTCATGATGAGATCCTCGAGAAATTCGCGACAGTACTTTGGCTCGTCGTATTCCTGGAATGAGTTCAATATTAGCTGATTGTAATCCTTGTCAGTGAATATGTTCTTCTTGATGGTCTGACAGGTGTTCCAGTATTCACAATCCGGCTGGATAGACTTCATTAGTAACAATATCTCCCTGTAGGCCCTGATGCCCAAATGTAATCGCTTCGATATTCCTTCCTCAGAAATCTGTCCTTCTCAGCTTCAATTGGTCATGATATTCAGTTATTTTAACCTGTATAAAATGCATTGTAGTGGTGGATAGTGTTTCAGCGACATTATCTAAACTCATACACAAATGTCTATTGAAGGCGGTGAAAAATTGCCAACGCCCACAAGTAGTATGTCTCATCGTTCTCGACCGACTTCTTTTGGATCAGATTATGCTTTATCTATTTGCATGTAATTAGCATAAACCTTCTCAAGAAACTCTTTACAGAATACCTTCAAAGTGTAGGCAGTCTTAGTTGGCCGGGTATTTCTGTCACTGATAGCTATGGATGATGTCTCCGAGGAGAAGGGTTTTCTATTCTTTGACTTACGCAACTCTGTCTTACCCATATCGAGCTCAATCTCTTGTCGACTAGTAATTGGTTTCCTAACAATCATTGGGTTGTTTGCTACTGTCCGAATGTTCTTAACTAAAAGGCCGAGTTCCTAAATCGACTAGAGGCAGTGAGTGCCGACATGGAGCTCTTTTTCATCTCTTTCTCTCGTTTATCACGTTGTGAAGCCTCAAGATATGACTTCAACTGGGGATCATCTTCGCCATGTTTACGTTTGTTGGCGTTCGAGGGCGTTTGCAATAGTTGCAGGATTTTTATCACGTAAAATCAAATAAATAATCTCGGTAATGTGAAAACAAAACTCTGTACCTCGTTGAGTGTCCGAGGCAATCTTTGTGATAGTATTCAACATGCCACTCTTATCCATTTGGATTAAACACATTTCGTGCGCGTCTAGATCATCGTGGAGACCCAAATCTCCAGTTGAGTCTACAGGTATGTGTAAAATGTTTCTAATTAATATGATCAATCGCTCGAAGGCCATCTCGTCTTCCGTATGTCTCAGATGCACATTCAGTGATTTCCAAATTTGTTCGTCGTTTGCGAAGGCCAGCTTGTAGCCATACAAACAATTGAGAAGTTTCCTATACATTTGCAATGATTCTGATTCAACAGGTTTCTTTTGGTTTTTCGAACAATAACAATACCGACGAAGTAAGATTACTGCACAATCTCAATATAATTGAGAACAAATCTAAATCTCCGTCGTTGTAATCACAATATTGGTTTATCAATGGGATGAGGTCTGATTTGATGATATTCATTGTGCCAATAGTTGTCCGGACGAGATGTTGTTTTGAGTCGGCATTCAGTGATCTTGCATGATCTCCTTGAGACATGGCTTACAATCGCGGTCCTTCATGTAGGTGCCATCATTCTCGTCCATCTTACCTAGACTGTTACAGGCGGCGGTGATGTCATCGACGACATTGGCCTGGTCAATGGGTACCTGTGGTTCGAACATATTTTCGTGGCTCAATACATACAATAGATTGTTGTTTAAAAGAGGGTTCACGATAGATATATAATAAAATAAGTATATAATGGGATTCTAATAAAACATGTTACGATAGATATAATATAACAAACTCTACCGATCTAAAAATATGATTGGTAACCAAAATGGTTTGGCGTTACCGAGAAATGGATGAATACCAAAACACGTCGTGCCGCGCGCTATCAGTATCTACTTTTTGCCTTTGTCTTCGTGCCAATGTGGCGGTCGGCGCGAATTCTCGTGTTTGTTATGACAATGTGCGCTCCTTTTGAGCTTCAGGAGACAGATCCGATCTTTCTGTGAAATCTATCCTGCTGGCGACCACTAAAACACAACAGGAATTGATCTGCCTGCAGCATCAAAAAGAGCGCCCTTTGCCGTGCAAGCCGCCGGACCTGCCCTGTTCGACGATGCGCCCGAATTGATTTTTTCTACACAGACTGTATGTGACATCTATCAGTGTAGATCTTCTGTCACGCGCGGGCGCCCTCTCCATCGTCTGCCAGCTTACGCAACTGATAAGCGGCGAATCCTTCCCGTTACTCACCTGAGCATCATCCGTAGCACATCATTTGCATAGACTTTAGAATCTATCAATCAAAAGTATTTAGATACTACGCCACACCATTACCAATAAATAGTGAACAAACAACATCAACCACTAGCACCATGACAAGAACAACACCAACATCGATCTCGACATCAATTGGCTCGGTGTCCAACCGACACCCGATGATCTACTGCAAGTACGGCCTGGCCGCAATGGTTGTCATGTGTATTGGCATCGCCCTGGCACTGTACGGTGTCTATGTCCAGACCAGAGCAGCTCCAACCCGACTTATAAGGCAACCATCGCCTTGGCTTCCAAGTGGGTCCATAGCAACATCGGCAAGCTGGCTCGCTATCAGGCGGTCATTCGTCATGCTTATATGACGGCCACTACGATCATCGTCTCGTCGGGTGCCTTCCTGGCGCTGACACTGTCGGCGCCCGGCTCTCGCTCAGGTGGAAGGTTGCTGTTATCACCTATTTTGCCACTCTATGCTGTTGGCGGGATGCTCTTGTTAAACGGCAACTGCCAGTGTGACTGTCCCAACAAGAGATGCAAATAAGAAGCAAATTCCACTGACCGATCACGAGGACATCAACAACTTGGTCAAGTAAAACAATCAACAGCGCTGGTTTGTGTATTGGTGTGAACATTTCATTGTTGTAATCACGTGGATTCAGCTGACAAGTAGCAATAATAACGAGAAATTGAATTGTGAGCAATTGTTCTCTCATGTGTTGTTGTTGCTTTTATTGTTGTTGTGTCTACCTGCGGACGCGTCTCGTAAAATTATCTCATCAAACATGAGCAATTGATTGCTCCGGCCCACATGCAGCAGCCAACAAGTATTAAATGCCACTTTACACCACAGCCCATGAGGTGGAGCCGCTGCTACTGCCACTGCCATGCCGAGATCAAATGGACAGGTAAATTATAATTATACGTTGATGTAGGGCTCGTTTGCTTCCAGCAGTTCGCAATGATACGATATTCGATACAGCAGCAGAAGCAGACAATTTTCCATCCAATTGCCTTATAAACGCTTTTCCTCACTCTAATAATTGTCGTTTAAGATTCCATCTGATTCTCTGTCATCCAAACGAATTATAGTGTCATTCAATGCAATTTAGAGGCTCGCAATTGAGTGCTCACTTTCGGCCGGTGGCCGGCCTGTCCACTCGCTCGCTCGCTCGCTCGCAGGTAGCCACCAGAAGATGGGGCGACTTTCTCTCAACTGGATACTATCAATCATCCTGCAGAGGAAGCAGTTGAATTGTTGTTGCTGTTGTTATCTTCTTTTGTCGTATTCATTTAGAGGACACAACCTAACAGCTGACAGACACAAGTTCATCGTGAGGCTCCACTCATATAGGAGGGTGAGAGTCCAGCAATTTGTCCGCCAGTTAGCCCTGGCGTCGACAGCCATCTTGAACTGCGGTTTTAATTAAAATTTATCAAAGTCAGCCAATGCAAGTGGAGCTTATTTTGTTCATTAGTTTATTATTGTGGTCGCATCATCCCATGCCTGCTACCGCCGCCGCCGTTCTCAGGTTGGAGTTAGTTTGAGTTTGAGTTTGTTTCCACTCGGCTCAGGCACCACCACCACTAAATGATGATGAATTAGTTTTTCCGCTCTGTATGTCTCTCAAATTGAATATGTTTGTTTTGCTATCTACATGGTGTATTTGAACAACAACAACAACAACAGACAATAAAAAGATGACTGCTGCTGCTGCTGCCATTTCTTGTCCCTCGCGACTGCTGTTGAAGAAACATTCTAATCTCAGGTAGAATTGAAACAGCCAATCCAGGTCATGAGATTCTTTGAAGTCATTGTTTCTCTCGGCCGTCCATCAAATAATCTTCGCCTAATCAGCGCCAACTAATCGATTAGATTCCTTCCTGGTTCGTTTGTAGTTATACTTATATTGTAATTGGACAACAACCTCAGCAGCAGCAGCAACAGATGAGCGTATCCGTCCGTTGCCATTCATTGGATCATTCTGGGGCGCCATTGAGATTGATCATGAATGTTTAACGAAAATTAGCTATTCATGTTAGCGGTCAGCTGCAATTGTGGCTTTGTGTGGTTCCAATTGAACAGTTGTGAGCAGTCCAGCTAGTGAGAGACAACAACACGAGAGGCCCCTCTTGCCTTACGTCGATGTTGTTTTTCATGGTTGTTGTTAGAATTGCACTCAACAACAACAACAACCAATTGGAATTCACGCCAGTCAAACATTTTTAATCAACGATCATCTTCTGGCATCCACCTGAAGACCACCAGCAGTACATCTCTGATGGTGCTGGTGCTGTGAGAAAAACATCAGAAAAACTAGTGAATAACAGCTCACAACAGGTGGCTCATGTAATATTTGTTTACTGCAGATAATAATACTAATAATAATTGGCTCTCTCCGTGAACTGTACTTGTTGGAGTTCAGAATGAAGTTTCATTACCAACCAGTACCACCACCACCACCACCACCACCACCACCACGAAGATGACTGCTGCAAGTCTCGAGAAGAGATTTTCGAGTGCGAGTTTTATCTCATTAATTATTTGATTCTGTTAGTGAGCAACTACTACAGGATTTCATACCATCCTAAGTCAACCATATTTTAAATGGATAAAGTAACTTTTAAGTTCGAACTATGCAATAAATGGCATAGTTCGACTACAGGCGAATGAACCGAACAACGGACAGATGCTCATTGAAGTGGTATGGTAACAAGCTATCATTTGTCACGTTTATGGCGCGATGATGATGACGACCACGATGATAATCATTTCATCAGCTGCCTCTACCTGTCATCGTCCATATAACTGTGTCTCTCAGGCACAAGATAATTGTTATCACACATTTTCCTCGCTCTTTGTTGTTGTTGTTGTCGAAGTGGATGGTTTTGTTAAACAGCAACTGTCAATGTGAATGTTCACAGACACATGCACATGAAAGCTCCACCCATTGGAGGCCATAGTAGTATCAGTTGCTGCTGTTGTTGTTGGCAAAAATTACAGGAGAACGACAACTCAACTGTTGTATATTCATGAGAGTGGCCAGTAGGCGTTGATTTAATTCTGTTATCGTTGTTGTTGTCAATGACAACTTGTCATTATTAAAGACATGAAATAGGCCAATAAAGGAAAAATTGAATTGTCGTCATCATCCAATTCAATGACAGAAATTGGCGACTAACAACCAGCGTTTATGTCGTCAGCATTGGCGAGAGAGAGAGAGAGAGAGAGAGAGAGAGAGAGAGAGAGAGAGAGAGAGAGAGAGGCCAGGTAAATCCAATGGAATGGAATAGATCAGACTGGTGGACGCCTATTTTGAGTAACTACAACACAAACTCTCGAACCTCCTCCTCGTCCTTATCCTGACAGATGCTATTTAAACCCGAGCTGGTGCCTAAATCAACTGTCATCATAAACAACATCATCATCATCATCATGGTTGTAGTCGTTGTCCTCGACTCTGATTGAATTGCCTGCTTCCTGGTCATTGTCCACCTAATTCTGGTCATGAGCAATTCCTCGTGCCAATTCAAACTGTGGTTCTAATTGAAATTGGTCAAAACCAGCCAGCCTAAGTGGAGCTTATTTTGTTCATTAGTTGATTATTGTGGTTGCATCGGCCGTTGCTGTTCTCATGTTGGATAATAGCGAGTTTGTTTCCAGTCAAGCCAGGCACCACTAAATGATGATGAATTAGTTTTCCGCTGTCTATGTCTCTCAAATTCAATATGTTTGTTTTGTGAGAGGATATCTCGTTGTTGTGCATTTGATACTACTACTACAACAACAACGACAACAACAGAAGCACTTGAATGTCTGTCGGAATCGCTTCAGTATTCTCGTTCGCATTTATTGATTTCGTGGCGCCATTAGATTGATCATTAATGTCCAATCAACTCTCGGCCAACTCTGAAAACTGCCTACTCATATGAGGGGTCAAGTGTAATTGACTTTGTGTGATTGTAGAAATCGCAACATGACGGGAGAGGGCTCTCTCTATTTCGGCCTTGTTACTCCCGTTCTCATTGTTGTTTTGTTTTGCTCTGCCGATGATGCAATCTCTCGGCCAGGTATGCAAAGTAGCTGATGTTGATGATTTTCAATTATTGATCTAGATTCTTGTATTTGAATGAATCGAATTGTGCCTGTTGCGCAAATCGTTCACCTTTCGAGAGGCTTTCAATCTTGAGGCGAGTTTAGTGTACACAGCAATTCGATTGATGATTTCAATCAAATTGCTAAGTAAACTAAATTCCTCCAACAATCTCAATCCAATCCAATCCAAACTATTTTCATTCATCGCCACTTGTTCATGGCAACGGCAACGAGGAAGAAGACCAGACTCATTTACTAACATTCATTCATTGACTGTGAATTTGTTTTGTTTTTGGTGTTCCTGTTGCTGTTGTTGTTGTTGCTTGTCTCATTTAAAATACGAGATCCACAGGTACATAACATTTGACAGTGACTTATATCAATCGAGAACGAGAGAAGAATTTATCCATCTGTCTATCTGACTGAGCAGGTCTGGTGGTTTGTATGGTCAAGTCAGAATGGCTCGCGTACAACTTACAAAATATGTGGCCATTTGCATAACTGAGAGAGGCCGGTGTGAGCTTATTTGTTGGCCGAGAGAAATTTGTTGTTATTGATATTCCTATTGAGTTGTGCCACGATCATCAGCATCATCAAATTACAACCATCTTGTTTTGTTCACTGTACCTCATTTAGTCTCCATTGTACACATGAGCCAACAAAAGATGGTCCTTTTCGGTCACTTGCCTCCACAATTCCTTGATTAGAAGTACAGCAAACATTATTTTGGTTATCTGGCATATTAACAATCTCTTTTGATATTGGTTTGTTTTCCAATTTCAACCTTAACTAGCTATCACTGTGGCTCTGTTAGTTGTTTCCTCTAAATTTCAATCTACCAAACCTCATATGGTAGATGAGAGCGTTCATAGCAAAATAGGTAAATTGAAGAGCAACCAAGCAACCTGTTGAGTTAATTAGTATTTTGCTGAGAGTTCCCTCTCTCCGCATTGGTCTGTTGTATCGATCCCTAAATTGGTGTATCTCTCTCGTCTCATCGTCTAGATTGAATTCTTTCAAGCTGTGAACAAATTGGACTGCAATCTGACTTGGTTCCTTTTCTCATTATCATCATTATTATTATTTTCATTGGGGCCATCGGGGTGATTGTTGTGCATGTGCTGAATTTGGTATGAAAATTGTTGTTGCTGGGGCATCAAGCAGCAACCAGCTGTAGTGTGTTATTGTGATTATTACCTACCTACCTAGCTGGTGTAATGAATATAAATTTTCTTTCCGAATAGTTTCATCGGGTAACAACAAGTTGAACTGATTTAATTTATGTTAAATTGAAAACAACAACAACCAATTGGATGGCTCTCACCATATTATAGAACCAACAACAAGAACAACTAACATGACGACGAAAGCCTTTGATCTCTATTATAGTTGATAATAATGATTGTAATCGAAGAGGCTGAAAATGAAATTAATCAGCCCGACTTTCGTTACTGTTATGCCAGTTATTGTTGTGGCTCTCACCAGGTTTCGTGATGAAATGCAATCAACCGCTTTGCCAGATTTTTTCATTACGTATTTTTGGTTTTCCTGCTGTTCTTTTCTTTTCTTGATTATAATTAAAAGTTTGTATTTTCTCGTTAGCGGCGCTTATATAAGAGACATAGAGAAAGAGAGGCCATGCAGACACTCGGCTCGATTCGGTGAGATCGAATTAGCGCGAGAACCAGAATTGTTACATTGCTCAGGCGTAGCACGGGCCGGCATCTTATCAGCGCGTAAATTTGAAAAAATTCATCGCAAAAAACAGGCAAAAAAGCAGAGAAGAAGCCAATTATTTGATGTTGAAAGGCTGATTCGACTTTTGCGTGTTCAGTTCTAATTTCATCAAGCAAAGTGATGACGATAACAATAATGATAATCACTAACCACTTGTTATGCAAACTACATTAAGAGTGAAGATGAGAAAGAAGGAGAGAGATGTGAGAATCATCTGGCGAATACAAATAATGTTATTATGAGATCATCAGCTGACGAGAGCGGTGTGAGTAGAAGAATTTGTGTCAGTCGAGCCAAATCAGGACAACAACAACAACAACAACAACAACAATAACGACGACGAAAATGATTAGCATAATTAATCCAGACTGGAGGGGATGTTAAATATGATATATAAACAAATAATACAAAGCAATGGTCGCTTTGTTCAGTTGTTTGCATGACCACATAATCATATGCATGATGCTGGCCAATACGCAAACCTAATTACATGTATCTGTTTTGTTTGTTCTCTCTCACCTGAGTTCTGTTAGCCTCCAAGGTGATTATAAACAAACAAAACAACGGATGAGCGGATATTTCGGGGCCCGTCGACACGACCGACGACGACGAGAATCATGATGTTTGTAATGTGAAGTCTCAATTATCGTCTGTTTGTTAGTGCTGTTCTCGCTCAGGCCTCATCATCATCGAGTGCCATGTGGCAAATCACATGGACGAACAGTGACGAACAGGCAGACTGAAGGATCGTCTTGTCGTGTTGTTTCAATTTCCAGTAGTTTTGTATTTCAATTTGGAGTTTGTCGGCTCAAGGAAACTCTGGTTGTTGTTGTTGGCGGCGGCGATGGCGATGATGATCTTTACAATTGATAAGAGCCACTAACTAACCAGCTGATCAATCATTATTCAGGTACATTTGTGGTCACACAAACCTATGGAAGCCTCTGGCTGAGATATCAATAACCACCAGGCGATGAGTACAACCACTGCCCATGTTGGTTTGTGTTTCTTTAGTCTTCACCAGTTGAGTTTATCGGAACTGAACTGAACTGAACCGCCCGACTAATGGATTGATGGACTTGAAAATTTCAATCTCCTCTGTAATTGAGTTACTTCGGCGAGCCCAGACATCTTATTACTCCTCTTTCTTTCCGCATGTGCTCCTCTATCTGGTCTGGTTGCCTGGCCCAAACAGACGGCCAAGAGAGACCAACCAGAACCGATTCGATTACGCAATTACGCGCGCCCTCAAGCAGCCTCGGCCGACTGAGGGCCAATTGTTACCACTTATTATCCTTCACCTGGGCCGTCCGGCCAGCATCAACAAGTGGATCGGGGCTTGTTGGCGCCCAATTTGTGCGTTGTACGTTTGATTGATGAGTCTCAGTGTCTCTCCAATGTTCTCTTCCTCCGAGTGGCTGCTCAATCAGCAGCTCCGGCCAGCTGAGCTGCCTGTCGACATTGTCTGGCGTCCAATAACAACAACAACATAATCAAGAGCTCACGAATAACGAGGAAGAACAACGACGACGACGACGCCGAGCCATCGAGCAAGAAATATAATTGATTCGCGTTACTCTCTCACAGGTAATGAGGTTGTTGCTGATGAAAAGGCAGCAAATTCAATTCTGACAATTCTATTGTTGGTTATAACTCAACTCCTTTTCAATGCAATGCTTTGCGTGCCTCTTATTTGATTGAATTTTGCACAACAAAACACGCAGGACGTCAGCCGATTTGGGTTTGCATTGCTTAGCCACAAATGACATTGTTTAAACTATGGAACCAGTCGATTATATTGGGCCACTCGCACGAATCGACTTGAGATCCAACAGGAACTCAATGATAATAATAATAATGGCAGGTAATTTGTTTCCTGCGAGATCAAACAAAACGCACGTATATCAATCGAATGATATTGATTGAATGCTTGCGGAACAATGACGACGACGACGACGACGGAAAAAACAATCAACGGATTGGCTGGCCAGGAAACGATTTGCAAATAAAAGCGCGCCACTTGTTGCAGATGGATGTTGTGTGTCTTGGCCAGCTGCCTTGTCGTCCTCTGTCAGCCAGTCAGTCAGTCAGTCATAAATCATTTTCAACAAAATCATCATTTACCTGCGCGCAACAAACAAACAGCCAACTGGCCGGCCACTGTGGCAACCTAACTAATGTTTT
The DNA here is from genome assembly GCA_020916435.1 of Oxytropis ochrocephala. Lineage (NCBI taxonomy): Eukaryota > Viridiplantae > Streptophyta > Magnoliopsida > Fabales > Fabaceae > Oxytropis > Oxytropis ochrocephala. The sequence goes on from JAJHUT010000092.1 coordinate 564,566, forward strand.
CGCCTCCAAGATATTTGCCTGGCCTTTGTCTGGCTTCAGGCTAAAACCGGAACGAAATTAGTTGGCTCAGCCTCGGCCTACAGACCGACAGTCAGTCAGACAAACAGAAGAAAAGAATTTCTCGTCGTCGTCGTCGTCGTCGTCGTCGACAGAGGAATTCTGGCCTTCATTTTTGATGATTTGATTAAATTCTCGTGCAATATTCTGCAGGTAAGACAGACAGACAGCAACTGGCATCTCTAACAGGCTTTTGTACGGGGCCAGCCAGTGGGACGCACCTGAAAGCTGGCCAGAATCGGACACATACAAACAACAGGCATCACTTGAGTTGAGTGCGCTAAAGGCAAATAAATCACGACACTAATTTGTAACAACTCAATTGGAAGCAGCCAACCAACATCATTCAATAATGATGTTGATGATGATAGTAATGATACTAACAAGCAGCCTGATGATTAGATTTGCCAGCCTGCCCGTCCTCGAAGTGCGCCCGCTTGAAATCATGCACTACCTGCACTAGCCAGAGGCGGATGTCGACTCTGGCTTCAGCCTCGGCTTCGGCTTCGGTTGGGGCGATGGTGGCCGCCAACTTAATTGGCCACCATTGAAGAGGTCGTCCTTATTCAAACTTATGCAAACAAACTCATTTGGCAGCCCAAAGCCGGCGAACATTCATTTTGGATAACATCTCTCCCTTGCTAATGATCTTAGTCGTCGTCGTCGTCGCTTCATTGATACTATTTGATAAAAGCAAGTCGAAGGGGAATCAAAACACTAACAAAAAGTCTAATTGTGCCGTCAACAGCACTCACAAGTGGCAGTAGTAATAGCAATTCAACAGGTTGAACAGCAGCGGCAGCAGCAGCGGCGGCGGCAGCGGCAGAAACGAGCTCCTAATTACGTCTCTGCCGACTTCTCCGGCCGCAATTCGTGCGCCTGACGGACGACTAAAATTAACACAAAGACTCGACGAGGAGAACAATTCACCTGAGCTACTGCTTTAAACTCACAGTGCCAACAACAACAACAACAACAACTACAACATTAACAGGAGCAGGTAGCCGGCCAGGTTCATGTTGTTTCAGGTGGCAACTTAATGAGCGCAAGTGAGCGGGCCAATTAAGTCGCCGCTCGGCAGCAGTTTATTTGTCATTGTTGTTGTTGCTTCTTTGAGCAGAGTTAAATTTAGTTGCCTCGACGACGGCGAAGGAAATTAAAATTTAAATTGATTCAATTTGTCTCTGTTGGTAGCCGGCCATGTACGCCCTTCTCCTCGGCCGGACGTCTTCGGCTGAAGAGAATGCACAGGTGAACTGGACATACAACAGGCAGACAGACAGACAGACAGACAGACAGACAACAATCGAGCGCTCATTTGGCCTTTCGTCTTCTGCTCCAGTTAAAAATCCAGTTCTTTGTCTCTGTTAGCGATGGAGAAACATTTTTAATGCCTCACGAAGAGGCTGGCGGGCCGGAGTTGACGCCAAGTGGCCGGCCGGCTGATGATAATTCATTTCAATGTCCGCCGCGACAATGCGACAAATCCCGCGCGCAAGAGAGCAAATTAATTACCTCGTCGTTTGCCTCGGCGACGAGCAAAGAAGACCAAGACGACCAAACAACCAGACGAAACAGGACGGATACTCAATTCAATTTATGGTTGCCTCTGCTTCTCTGGCTCGGCCACTGATGACGAGGATAATATACAAACTAAGCGGCGACACTTATTCGGCCACTTCCGGAGTGGACTCCAGTGGAGTGTCGACGGCGCGGCGAAGAAACAAAAAACTTGTTATGAGTTAATTTCATTGCAATCCGGCGGCCGAGCGACGCCACTCGCAACTTGATGATGAACTGATTCAACCTGTTCATGATTCACCTGGCGAGAGATGCCAGACGGACAGGCAGACTCGAAAAACTGGATTACCCCACTGCTTCATACAAAACTGTCTTACATGATGAAGGCATCAGAGGAGCTACTAAAAGGAGGAGTCTTAGTGGTTGTGTAAAAAGCTGAGGCCAACGACACTCATCCCGTTGTTGGCGGATATTTTTTAATTATAATTCTCTCTCAAAAGTCCCTTAACTTTGATCTAAGTCCTAAAATAATAATAATATTAATAAGATATATGTGATATCTACCATTATAACATTGATTCGATCGGAACGGCCCGGCCGCCGCCTATACCAGATGCATGTCTATATACAGCTGTCGGAAAGCTAGTCGTGATTCTTGAGCTCCTGTTGAGGCCCATTCGGTGGCGTTGCGGTGCTGCTAGAGGAGGTGGGTGTGTTGAGGCCCGCCGGGCGAAGGAGGCACCGGACGCGGCGGGGGCTCAGCTTGAGGGCAGGGAAAGTGGCCGAAGAGTTGCTGATGTTGCTGGAGGTGATGTTCGCCGGCGGACGAGTTGCCACCTGCCAGCGAGTGGAAGGCACTCAACAGGTGCTGTTGTTGCTGCTGCGGGTTGCCTCCGGCCGCCGTCACGGCGCCCAGATGGGAGCGCAGCGCCAGCAGAGCTGCAGGTGACATGGCCGAGTGGTAGGCGGCCGCAGCGGCGGCAGCCATCTGCTGCCGGTGCTGGTGGCTGGCGAACTGCTGGGCGGCCGCGGCGGCCGCCATCGCCGCCGAGAAGTGGTCGAGCTGGTGGGCGAAGTTGGCGCTTGGAATGGGCGACCGTTGGCTGGGCGTGGCGGTGGCCGCCGCAGCAGCATTCGACTGCATGGCCGTCGTCGATCGTATAAACTGTGACTGATCATCAGACTGATTGGCGCTCGTCGCTGTCTTGTTCTTGGCGCTTCTATTCTGCTGTGACGTCTGTTTGCTCGATTTCCAGCTCGATGAGCCTGTGGTGGCGGTGGCGGCGGTGGTGTTGAGTGGTGGTCGAGTGTCGCTCGAGGACTTGAGTCTAGTTTGGTCAGTGTCTCCACGGCCAACCTATTTTGCACCTTCTCCTGTTTTCGCCTGTTCTTTCGCTCGACAATCATTTTATTACCTATCGTCTCTTGTGTTTCCCCACTTGATTGATCTCCCGGAGCTCTGCAACCTGTTCATTCTGCTCGTCCTCCTCCACTTTGACGTCGTTGGCATCTTCAATCGCTGGCGACGCCTCTCTGTTTTGATTGTCGTGGTGATCGTCGCCGCCGCCGTTGCTCTGCATAGATTCCATTGAGTTTCTCGAAGAGCTTCGTGGCTCTTTACGCTGCTCCTCGCCCACTCTAGTAATCATCTCATCCTCGCCGAGGTGGTGCTCGAGCTCGCTCGCGGCAGGTGAGATGGGCTCCCCGTCGCTGGTTTCCTCTGGCCGGCCACTAGCCGCTGGCGAATGAGTTGGCTGCCTGTGGATGCCGGCAGGCGAAGTGGAGGACGAGGAGGAGGAGGCGGAGGACGACGATGAGGACATTGGTGAACCTGAAGCTGACCGGTTCATGGGGTTTGTCAGCCCATCAGAGCCGGCGCCGGCACCACTGTCCGATCAATGCGATGATTCATCGACATGAACTGCTGCTGGTGCTGGTGCTGCTGTTGATTGGCCGCAGCGGCCGCCATCGCCGCCAGGTGATTGGCTTGGACGGCGGCCAGCTGATGCGCCGAGTACGGAAGTGGAGGGCGGCCAGCGAGCGCGCCTGCTGCTGGTGCTGGTGCTGGACGAGGTTCGGGTTACTACTGGCGCCACTAGTCGCCGCGTAGTTGGCCATAGCGGCCGCCATAATCGAGTCGAGCTGCTGTTGCTTACTCGAGTTGCTGTTGTTGTTGTTACCGTTGCCGGCTGCTGCCACCCAGCCGCCGCGGCCACCTGAATGGCTGCGGCCGCGTGCGGCGACTGTGAGCTCACCGCAAGCAGGTGGTCGTGATGTTGTTGTTGCTCGAGCTGTTGTTGTTGTTGTTGTTGTTGCTGCTGCTGGTGGTGGTGGTGCTGTTGTTGCTGTTGCTGGTGGTGGTGGTGCATGAAGGCGGCTGCGGCCGCGGCTTGTTGGGCGGCTGCTGCTTGTCGGGATAGCTGGAACTGTGGATGGGCGTTGATTGGTTAGTTGTGTCTACAGGCTGATTCATTGTTCAATGGATATCGACCAGGCGAGTATACTTACGGTGGGTGACTGCATGGAATCCAGGCCGTTGGGAGCGCCGCTCGAGCCGCCGAGTGCTGCTGCTGCTGGCTGCTCAAATACTGATTCAAGTGTTGTTGATGTAAATGTTGTTATTTATTTGTTGTTGTTGTTGCTGCTGCTGCTGCTGTTGCTGGCTCGATGACATCGATATGGACATCGTTGGCGAGTCGGCGCCGCCACAGTTTGGGTCGCCGGGCGACATTCCATCGAGGTCGTCGGGGCCGCCACAGGTTCGATCTTGTTTCCTGAACTTGGCGCGTCTGTTCTGAAACCAGACCTGCACTCTGGCCTCGGTCAGCTCAATGCGAGCGGCCAGTTCCTCTCTGCAGGTGCGTTTGATGGGTCGGATAGGCGGGCGGCGAAGAGGTAATTTAGTTAGTAATTGCTTAGGAGTCATCGTATTGTCACGCCATGAGCTTGCGATTGTTTCTCATAGGCAACATTCGAGAGGAGAGCATCAACAACAACATTAAGTCGAGGAATCCAAGTTGGCAGCTCATTAAATTGTTGGCCGGCGCCAAGAGAGCGCGCCAAGAGAGATAATGAACGACTGCCGCTGGCTGTCTGTCTGTCTAGCTGGCCAGCCGGCCGCCAGACACTTGTCCGCCCAAGTTGAGTCGACTTGAAGTGGGCGCGCGATTCAATTTTCATCCTCATAGGCGGCTCGGCTCGGCTCGGCTCGGATTCAACTGAATTGGATTGTTCTCTGGTGCGGCTGATTTAATCGCGTGAACTGCTTCAGAGTGGTCTCATCATCATCGCCATCATCGCCACATGACTGATGATGAGACTGGCCCGCCGTTGATTGGCGGATGGTTTCATGAATCTCATGATGACGACACAGCAACAGCAACTAGTTGCGATTGAATTCAAGTGGCGGCGGCTGTTTTCGGAACAACAAAAGCCGCGGATTGTTTTGACCAACAGAGAAGAGATTATTGCCGTGGCGTCGCTCATAGAAATTAATAACTCGACGCCCAGTCGGCCCTCTTGAGTTTCACCTGTTAAATTGATTGTGAGATCTCAATTTAACAATTCATTTCATTGGCCGGCCAGACAACTTTGATTACTTTTGTAAGAGTTGACTGGCCGCTTTGATGTGATCTGATTTGATCAGCTCAAATCAGAGGCCCAACGAGATGAACTCAAATCGAATCAAATCCACCCCAGTTCAATGAGAACAGCCAGCATGCGCGCGCCAGACCTGCCAGGCAACTTGTTGATTTGTGAAAGAGACTTCTCTCGCTCTCTTTATTTTGCCGCCGCCGCCGCCGCCGTCCTGAGTCTCGTGTGTCTGTCAGTTTTATCAAAATCAAGCCATCACATCAGAGACGGAGAGCCGAACATTTGCGCTCGTCGTTTCCGCCTCAAGTCACAGCCACTGGACTATTATCTCGATTTGTTCGACAGGTTAGCAACTGGGACGAGCTGTTGCAATGCAGTAGATACAAGTAGTAGTATTGACAGATAGACAGACAGACAGACAGAAGGACAGCATCCATCGGCCACTTGCTTGGGGCGGCGAAATTGAATTAGACTTCGAGGGGCGAGCGGACGTTTTGTTTGTGTGTGTGTGTGTGTGCCAATTAAATGCAATTCTAAGGCTGCAACAAGTAGCCGGAGGTCGGCCAGACACACGACCAGAGACTCGGGCAACTTAACTTGACTCTCACTAGAAATGCAATCAAAGTTTAAAGCGAGCAAATTTGTTCTCTGTCTCTTGTAAATTTGCGCCAGAAAACAATACCAACCTGAATGATTGATTGCGGCGCTCGTTTGCGAGGCCCCAAGAAATGAGTGTTGGCTTACCTGCGTTGCCATCAGCTGGCCTCATGCGACTTTCTGGGCCCCAAAGACGCAGCAGGAACTCTGGCTGGTTGGCCGGCCGAAAGATCGATTTGCAGCAAATTGACTCTTCGTGATGATGAAGAAGAAGAAGAAGAGGAAACATCTCATGTCCACGTCGAGTCGTCCAATTCAACTAATTTTCATCTCGTAAGTTCATTAAATCGATTAGAGAGAAGGCAAACCAACTAACTAACAGACATGTACATAAACAAACAACAACGAAGACGATGAGAGCAGTAGATTTGTAAAAGTAGATGATAGATAACGAGACTACTAAAACTACTTGTTGCAGATTCATTGAACACTCGCGCGCGCGCGCGCTCACGAATTTAGAATTCAGTCCACTGGCCGGCGAAGAAGCTTAAAATCATGATGACCGACGGCTGCATTCTTTCCATATCTATCGCTGGCCATCGTTAATTTGATTTGTTCAAGTTCCGTTATCTTGCATTGGTTTGCTGGTTCGTTAGAGGGCCAAGTCGATGCAGATCTGGAGGGCCTGAATTTAGGGATACGAGAGAATTTGCCTGAATTGAGACGACAGGTAAGGCGAGTGGTATTCGTAACAGGCCAGCCGAAGTAGGAATAGACGACGACGAGGACGACGAAGGAAAGACGTCAGGAATAGAACTTAAATTGAATTCGCAAATCGGAGTGCACGAAATCGCTTCCTGTCATTGTTTTCCACAGGTAATTTCAGTCCACAGGTGCACATCTGGCGAGTGCACAATCAGGCAATCAATTGGCTGGGCCGGGCCAGTGGAGCGGCGGCCAAGCCAATTATAGGCCGGCTCTCGGAGTGGCTCGAGCCAATTACGAGCATCGAACAACAAGTTGCCGCTGCCGCATCGTCTCGGCCATTGGCTAACTTCTGTATCGTCTCGATTAGTTTGGCCGCATTGAATTTGCATGAGCTCCAGCTGGAGTTGTAACTGCAATTATATGTCGTCGTCGTTGTCGGCATGCAAGCAAATGGAGCAGCGTCTGGTCAGCCCAAGACAGACAGACAGACAGACACAAATTGCATAAACAAGATTTCAATAATAATAATTCAAGCCAGTTTGCGCGCGGATTATTATTTTTATTATTTCAATGAAACTCAGCAAGTGGTCGGCCGCCATTTCCGTGGCTGCCCACACACACACATACAAGGATAGCAGGCCAATTCGCACTGATAGCCGACCGACTGGCCGTCGTCGGCGTCGATCTATAAATGCCCACCGAATCGCAATTCGATATCCATTCGTGGAATGTCTTTGGGCCAGTGTTTCGTTGTCGTTCAATTAAATCAGCGGCGGCAGTCATATAGAATCGACTCGGAGAGAACAATTAAATTGCGGCCATTCCAGTGGGCTGTGTGAGAAAGAGTTGGCCACTCGAGCCGGCCGCTCGCTTAATTGATTAAACCAACTCACTAACTTGGCTTCGTTCGAGAGCTAAACTAATGATGATAATGGCGGCCCGCAGATGAGTTTCAGCGTTCGAAACACAGCCCACAGCTGGTTGTTGTTGTTGTTTAAGGCAAAGTGCTAATGGCAGGTGAACAGTCGAACAGAGAAGTGCCGAGCTCGGTGAACAGCCGAAACAGGACACAACAACAACAACAACAACAACAACAGCCAACTAATGGGAGCCATTAGCATTTTAAATTATGGTTATTAGACTCGACTTGGCTGTCTTTGTGCGCTGCTCTCGCGACTGGCCGGCGCGCTAATATTCAATCATCGTTTCAATTTATTTAAGCTAAGTAGTTGAGTCGATTCATTAGTTGCGCAGGTCGACTTGTCTGTCTGTTTGTCTGTCTGTGGCTGCATGAAGAAGAAGAAGAAGAAGAAGGAAATTGAATTCCTTCTTCCGCCAGCAACAACAACAACAACAACCACTGAGATCTGCCTCGCGCCGACGACGACGACGATGATGATGAGATTCAATTATAACCAAACAACAACTAATTAATTCGCCTTCGCTCAAAGATCTAAGACGACGAGCGGGACGACGTTTGATTGATCTCTCAGGTGGAATCGTTTTAATTTTAATTTTCCAACCCTAAGCATGGCTCTGCTCTATCCACCTTCATTTTCATGTTAATCATCATCATCATCATCGTCGTCGTCGTCGGCGGCATTATTATTATTTAATACACCCAAACACATGGAAGGCGGCCAATGCATGAGCTCGGCCGCGCTGATTGATTGGTTTGCTCATTTGATTTGCCGTCCATCTGCTAAACAAACATCCCATTGCGGCCGCTCAAAACTAATTAAGCCACTCTGCGGCTGCCGGCTGCTCCTCTGGCCCACATCGTCGCCAGGTGAACTTCAAAACTTACGCAGCAAACACTCGCTTCGGGCCAATCTCTGTCTAATTGAACCTAACAGAGATCATCGTCGTCGTTCATTCATTCATCCATTGAATGGCTCGCTCGTTATCAGCCCATTTCGCTCGCCTCTCGCCTTAATTGATTCTCTCCACTGGCCACTCGAGTTAATTAGTGGAGCCAAAATTTGACTCTAATTGGCCACAAACCACTGGCGAGCTCAACAAGTGTGTGAGCTGGGTTTTCTACAAGTTCATCCATAAAGACAACAAGTACATCCCTCAAATTCTTCACCGCAAAACCAACCATTGATTCGATCAAATTTTATAATAATAATGGAAAGAATAAGAATGATTCATTCATTCATTCATTCGTTGTATGTACGCTTCTATGAATGAATGAATGAATGAAGTCTCGACTGAGGCAAAGATAAAAAGAAGATAAGCCGATAAAATTGCTCGTTGCGGGTTTACTTCTGGCGCTGTAGCCGCACTAATTGGCAGCGACGATTACCTGTTGTTGGTTTTATGATGTCTGCCAAGGTGAACTCAAATTAGCTGGCACTGGCGCGAGTTGCCCGTTCGAGGGACCCTAAAGTTTGTTGCTCTGGCAATCTGTCGTGTTCATTCCAACACATTCAGATGGCTTCCTGATAATACACAAGCCTAATTTAGCTTAAAAATGGATAGAAGCGGAGCCCTTTCGCTCATGTGTTGTGTGGCGCTAATTTGCGTGAGTTACATCACACACACACTAAGTCCATAGTAAGTACACGAATTATCCACATGAATTGGAGGAAATGATTTACATTTACATTAATATACATCGGACGGCTGCTCTGGCTTGCACTGTCCCGAGCAGACACAATTCAATTGAATGGAAAGAAGATAATCTGATATAATTAGGCGGAAACATTTTTACAATTACATTTAACAAGTGGCGCAGACTCGGCGGCAAATTCCTGCCAAGCGGCGGTGGCGACGGCGGCGGCCGAGGCGGCGACTTCAATGAATCAAAGCGTGGCCAGAGCTAAATTGAATCCAGCTGAAGTGGCCGCCGTGTAAGGCAACAAGTGGCTGCCGCCGGCGAGCAGCTGGAAATCAATTTGGTGTCGGGCCAACTGGAACAGGTAAACTACAGACTAGAGTCCGCGGCTGCTTTGGACGACCAATCAAAGGGCCACATCTCAGCCGGCCGGCGAGCACATGCCTTCCAACACATTCGAGTTGCGTGATTGGTGCAAGTCGAATTGGAGTGGACGCCGCCGACGCTCAGGTCGGCCATTCAAGGTTTGGATTGCAGCCGAGGACGACGACGACGACGACGTCGATGAGACTTGGGCGCCCATTCGGCGAATGTGTTAGTAATCAAACGGGCGCCGCCGCCGCAGCATTTGAAACCGCAGATTAGTCGGGTGAGCGAATGGAATTCCTCCGACGACGTCCACTCTGAAGCCGGCTAATTCAATTCTAATTGCAAATGTCGAGCAAATAAATCACAAGCAAACAGACGGGCCGACTTCTCACTTCATCATCGGCCGACTGCTGCATTGATCATTAAATCAAGTGGCGCGTCTCGAGGCCGAGAACGGCTAAGCCGAACACTGAAAGCCACCATCATCAACGACGACCACGACGACAACAATCGGATTAAACAGGCGCACAGGTGAGATGAGCGCACAGGTGAGATAGTTTGAGGCCTTGGGAGACGACGAGCTTTGCGTGTTCAGGTGGCGGCCGAAATAAATCATCATTGTTTGGTGTCGGACAGGCGAGAAAGAAGCGGCGCAAACTCATCATCGTCATCATCATTGAATCACATCACCTGTGTGTGTGTGTGTGTGTGTGTGTGACATGACTGACCTGAGCGCCCAACCAGCCGAGCTAGACAGGCAAATCTGTAAGTCTTTCCTCCTCGCAGTGGCCGCCACAATCATCGGCTTGGGTGCGCGAGAACTCGATTAACGGAATCCAGGCCACTAGCCTATATCAAGTGCTCTGCCAGCCCTCGCCAGCAACCACAAACATAAATAATTATCCAGCGCCCCTCCTTCAGGTGCGCCGGCTGACGTTGTCATCCTCGTCAGGGCGGCCTTGTTGTTAATGTTCTCGATTGAGCAACAGGTGCTCGGTGAGTGCTCGAATCTCATTCCAATGGATTGGAATTCCCGAGTAGCAAGAACAACCCAAACAACAACAAGTTAATCAATCAAGTTGTTGTTGCTGTTGTTGTTGTTGTTGTTCGAGTTCCAGTTGTTTCGTTTAATTGCCACGACAAAATTGGCAGTGTTTATCGCTCGACTGTTTGTTCGTGTGTATGACGCAAGACGCAAGCCCATTGTTTTGGGCCCGCAAGCGGGCGGCAGACGAAGAAGAGTAATTATTTCATCATCATTTTATTGTTTGTTGTTCGCGCGCCGCCACTGCCTCCGACATCTTCGCCAGCCGCCGCTCACCTCCGCCATCGGGTCTATAGAATGTTCAATTTGCTTGGTCAACACGATTTTATTCTCGCCGCCGCCTCTGCTGCTGCTGTACTTATTGTTTCATTTGATGTCCAAACAACATCATCAGTCAGTGGCGGCGGCCACGAAACACTACGAGAAAAGACACAATTCCCGGCCGCAAGATTCAGGTCATTAAATCATCTCTTTGAGTTCATTCAACTGAACTAAACGGGACAGTTTTCGCTGAAAGTACCCACTCTGGTGGACTCAACAAGTGGCGACGACGACGACGACGACGACAGTGGCGGCGGAAGGAGGACAACACAAACGAACAGACCCGATGAGTCTGGTGGTGGGGAGAAGCCATAATTGCCACTTTCACATGAACCGCCGGCCGCATGTCTCTGTCGTCCATCCTCCGTCTCGACGTCGATCTGTCGGCTTTTCACTGATAAACAAACAAACCAATGTAGATCAATCAGGTGACTGGCAATGCCAAAGGCGGCCGGCGAGAAGTGAATGGCGCCACAGGTAATTATATCGCCACCACTTTCAGTTTAGTTGTTGTATTCACTAGCCGGAGCCGTCTAGAGAGAGGCGACCTGTTGATGGACTCCCCTCGACGGCAATGTGTGAGTGTTCCTTACTGTTCACTTTTGACCAAAACAAACAAAGTCCACTTGTGTGGTTGCTGGTAACAATAATAATAATGATAATAATAGCATTAGTAATGATTGAGCCGTCACACGAACGAAGGATGGAAGGAACGCACGAGGAGCCCGCCCTCATGCGACAGTTCACCCCATAATGGGCACCTTGAGAAGCCTCCAGTGAAGACAAGCCGAGAGGCGTGTCGAGCGATCGGCCGCAAGAATACAGAGGCCAGAGCTCAGGTAAATGATCGCCGCAGTGGTTCGGTGACATTGAAATTAGTCTGGTCGCCGCGCTGACCACCTCAGACTGGCCGGCCGCCACCCGCAAATTGTGGTGGTGCTATGATTTGCATGACAGACGACGCGACAGACAAACAAGCCGCTGACAGCTTTATGATGATAATCACAAACAACGACAGTCGAGGCTAATGATGTGATGGCCACTGTTCGTTGCCGCCGGACACTGTAATTGAGAGGATAATGATGATAATGTCATAAGCACGGCGCCGCCTCGCCGACCACTACGACAACATCTCACAGGTTTTGTGATTGCTTGTTGTTGTTGCTGCTGCTATAATTTACTTAAATTGTTTGTTTTGACGCGTTCTCTTCGAAAAATCATAAGAAACAAGAGCTCAAAGACAAAGATAACGAGAGAAGTAATGACTGAGAGATGGGGCCTACTCACCTGGTGAAAACATCTGGATAATGCGAATTGGCGAAAGCCTTCTCCAGCTCGACCAGTTGCGCGTTCGTGAACGTCGTCCGGTAGCGGCGCTGCTTCCGGCGCGGGTAGTGATCGAGGCCGGCGATGGGAGCCGTCTGACTGTTGTATTGGGCGAAGTGGCTTCCATGATGGTGGGCCGAGTGGTGGTTGTTGTTGTGGTGGTGGTGGTGGTGGTGGTGGCCGTTGACGTGATATAAGGGCGACGGAATGACGACTGGCTGCGATGAGCCGCTTGAGTTGACGCCGATGGGCCCACTTGAGGTGTCCATATTGTTGTTGTTGTTAATTTTGTTTTTGACGCTGGTCTCGCTTGGTGATGATGTCTCTGATGATATATTGATATCTTCTCATTGATTTGTGGACTAAAAGATATATATATATATATATATATCTGAAAGGGAGATGTTTTCTCATTAATTATTTGAGTTAGTTTGTTTTGTTCTCTCATTTGATTCCAGTCGACTGATTGAATTCTGTGTGCTTTGAAATTGTTGCCCAAATTCAATTGTGTTCGGTGTGGCGTTGGTTGGGAGAGTCGTCTTGGCCTCTCTGCGCATGTGTAATTGCCAACAGCATAACCAACTTAGAGAGCCCAAGACAGCAAATGTAATTTGGAATAAGAGTTGCTGCTGCATGGGATTGCACTGCGCACACAGTCTAGACTAGAGTTTGTTGCGCACGCATGCGCCCCGACGAAAACTCCAACACTAATCACTGGTTAACAAGGTTGTTGTGTTGAAAACTGGCGAGAAGGCCCACTGGCTGCGCATGCGTCTCGTGGCTCACATCATTCGACATCAACAACAACGACGATAATTGTCGTCAACTTGCTGCCGTCGTCTTATATGATGAGGTGCAATTATATGCATTCAGTCGGCTTCTCTTGGCTCGCCCAAACAACCTGACTGAATGAATTTAATAGTCCACTCCCGAGGCTTCCAGTCTCTTTTTGAGATCAATTTAATTTGTCCATCTCTCCTTGTTAGATGTCAATTACTGTCGAGAAAGACACGAACATCTCTCGTCGTCGTCGTCGTCGTCGTTGTGGAGAGGTCTGAATTCCTCAATGAAATAGATAGCAATCAGGTGAATGGAATGGACGGAGATTCGATTGAGCTGACCGCTAGCCGATCGATTTCCAATTTGCGTGCGCTGCGAGACTCAATTACTGGCAAACAAGTGCACTGCAAACTTCTGGTAATTATGTTTGAGGCCACTCCGATAGGTCGTAGCCGTCGCCTTTGTCCCATCAGAAAGACGAAATTCTCTTCGCGAACGACTGGGCCGGCGGGTGTTTGTGTGTGGCCGAGCGGCGAGCAAATTGTCGTTGTTTATAACGATAAACATTCGAAAAACGAGACCCACAACACAGCTCCGTCCGACATGCAACAATTGAAACCAATAAACGGCACCTGTGTGGTTGTCTTTGTGTGAGACATCGTTCAGGGTAGGAGGCCAAGTTGAGTATGCGGCAAATTCGAGTGGTCATTCAGGGAACGCAATCATTATTATATGGAGAGTTTCGGAGAGTACTCGAAGGAAGAAGTGGAGTAGAAAATTGGCGACAATCGAACGTTTCTTGGCGCTCCCTTCCACTTGTTTGTCGTCGCGCCTCACCTGAACACCACCGCCTGACTACCTGAACAACAAGCCAAGAGTTCCGTTGCACGCAAACAAAGCAATTTTAAAAGAATGACAGACGGACAGACAGACAGACGGAGAGGATCAGCTTTTCTCGGTTGACGACACTCACAACATGACTGGAGGCGCACACCGACGAAGGTATGACAATCAACTTAATTTGGCCGACGTCCATACGAGAAACTCCGAATTCGAGAGACAGAGAGATATTTTGCCGAATGCATTCGTCTGCTCTATCTCGTGAAAAGTTAATTGAATCTTGTGAGCCTAATTACCAATTCACCTCTACTTTGAGATTAGGGCGACTGGCTCATGCACGTGATGTAATTAAGCTGATGGTCGGTGCGTTGAATGTGTGTTTAGTGAGTGCACTGCGAGAGGGGGCAGACAGTATTCTTTAGCGACGCCATGCAACGCAAAGAGCAACCGGAATTTTAAATTAATTTTGCCCGGTAAAGAGTAAATTCATTCGCGAAGTGGCGCCCGCTGCAGCCACTTTAATAATAATGATAGTAAGCGAAAGAACCTTTACATAACCTCATGGGAGTGAACGTTAAACTTTAGACATCATTTAAACTAATCCATCATTCGGGCCACAACAGAACTGCCTCTGCCTATGTTAGAAAACAATACAGTAAAACCTGCAGGTGTATGTATGCTGTTATTTCGATGGTGGTGTCCGCTGCAGCCGGAAGTGATTGGAGCTGCCGACGATCGTGCAAATCGTCGCCAGCCAATTAGGTTTGCTCTATCAGTTGATGTGTGGCGGAGTCGCAATGCGCGAGAGGCCAATTAACGAGGTGCGGCAGCTTGTTAATCGGCCAACAGACTGTACATGGACACTTGTCGATGGTCAGCGGCCCTAAAGAATAATAATAAGAAGAAGAAGAAGAAGAAGATGTTGCTCGAAGGTGGAGGCAACCTCAACCAATGAGTATATCATCAGCCGAGCCAATGGCAAGCCCAACTTACTGTTGTTGTTGTTGTTGTTTATGAATGAATTTATTTAATGTAATCTCATGTTGCCGCGCAACTAATTCAATGAGCTAAATTCCATGCTACGTACATACACATAAGCTGGCCACTAACAAACACACTATGTAATCTAATTGATTATACGATGATGATGACGAACACGAAGAGCAACAGGATTGCAATTAAACTTAGCTGTCGTGCCATATGAGAGAGAGAGAGAGAGAGAGAGAGAGAGAGAGAGAGAGAGCCTCAGTTGTAATGCTCATTATAAAGTTTGGAGCTTCATCAGAGATGAGTATGATTGATCGATTCTGGCGAGCTCCTATAAAGAGTAGTAGTGGGCGAGACCCAAACTCAGAGACACAGCCTCTCTCTTAGTGCATACTTTTATACTGAGGCGGATGATCTCATCAGAGACACGCCCACTAATCAAGCAACACCACACTACTAAAGAGCTCCAGTTGACACTCACCACAATCATTCGTCTCACTCGAGGCACAGACACAGCAATAGAACAACCAAAGTGGGTGGCCTTACCTGTGCCAGTTCACTATGATCCTCCTCCTACTGCTCGTCGTCGTCGTCGTCATGCTCGTGTCGTGGGTTGTCATCTAATTGCCGTGAAGCGCAATGGCTGATTCCCATCGCATACATACATACATACATACCTAATCTATTGCATCTTCACGTGCCAAGAGCAAATCAACGGGCCGGCCACGACGCCATGAGAGATGCACTCATGGCGTCGGCCATCCTGATGATACTCATCACGGCCGGCTGCTTTGAATGTCATCCTAAGGCCGATACATTAGGTTAGGTTGCACAGGCCACCGCCAACTTGACCTACCAAAAATGACTAACCTACACGGGGCTGATGGAAAAGTTATTTAGTTATTTAACAACTAAATTAGTGCTCGCCATTATTGAATTTAAAAGCGTCTGCATCAAAGTCGTTGCTGTTGTTGATCTCGTGTTGCATAATAACGTTACCAATTTCATGTATCACATGGGGCCGAGACTTAAGGGAAGGGACGGCCAACGAATGGCAGAGGTTAATTATTTCAAATTGCTGTTGGTGTTGTGGGCCCAAAGCGAGGAGGAGACGTGACACTATCATCGTAGTGGTCGCCACCGCTGCCTCCGCCACTAACAATGGAAAATACTAAATTTTCACATCCAATTCATGAGCTCGGTTGTCATTGGCAACATAATTCAACAACTTGAATTAGCTGTTGTTGTATCTCAACTCATTCATCTTGCAACCGAACCTCTCCCAAGCCAAGTTTGTCGCCCCGATGCGCTTGAAATAGAATAAAAATCCATCTTCAGCTGTTTCTCGCCCTCAAACAACATCAACAATTGCTTTTTGTCTGCTTAGAGTCGAGAGATCTTCATTGGAATCGAGAAAATTACGGGCTCTCTCTCACTGAGTATCAATTTCGAAGAATAAGAAATGCCACCCAAAGCGCTCAGGTGGCTCTCCTCTCTTAGATTGTTTGCCCGCCTATACTGGTCACGGTAATGGGCCTTCAACTTCAAATTGAAGCGGCGGCTCCGTTTAGGGGATAATCAGACTCTTATAAGTGACCACTGCCACCTGATTCACTTGATTGAACGCAAATCACCTGTACACCCGGCCATTGTTACGGCTTGTCTCATCTCGTCTCGTCTGGCCTGCCTTCTAAAAATCTCATAACCACTGAGGCTGACAACGCCGTGCCTGATGTCGCCGCAGCCGCAAAGCCAGATTTATACGCTACTTCTCTCCTTGTTGTTGTTGTTATTTGGTTCCAAATTCTTCAAACAACGAGGATCGATAGATTATGTCAAGAAAACCACACTCACACAGAGACGGAGAATGTCTCGGATTGCCTTCAGATTGTTAAACTTGTTCTACCTCTGCCTCTTCTCTCTCTCTGTCTCTCGCCCGTCACAACAACCTGAACAATTCCCGAAACGAGATGACCAATAATCGACTTTAAACTGTGAGCAATCACTCAACCGTTCAGCGGCTTATTATAGGAATCTTGGGAACAATCAAGCAACCAATTGAATTGAAGTAAATGACATCTGCGGCTGGTGATGTCGTTGTAGGCTCTGATGGACAGCCAGATTGAATCAACGAGCGAACTGTTGCACCACCAACCACTGGTCTTGTTGGCCACAAGAATGTCATTGAAACTTATTCATGTGAAATGGTTGCTTGTTCTGTAGTGGCTATTGAGGCGGCCACACTTTTGTGTGTGTTGTATACTCAGGGCTCGATAATACAATCTAAAATGATAAACAATCAAAGGGAGACTGACGTCCAGACAAGAGGACATTGGAATTGCACCATTTGGTAGAGATCTGATCAGTTCTATCGAATCCATGAACCGAGTCTCACTTAATGGTCACAACAACGACCACACAACCAGAGCTATTACAATGAGTGTGGCTAGTCCAAATAGAGGGTTTTTGTTGAGCTTGAGTTTATATGTAGATGTGTGTTTACATTCTCCTGTTTTAAATTTTATTTCAATTGGTCTTAATATTAGCTAGATGGTGCCATTCCTCGGCCATAGCCAGTATGTCTAGCGAAGCCTCCTCTGAATCCACCACCCTCGGCGGATCTGTATGGCGCTCTTTGACCGCCGCCGCCGCCCTCTCTTGGTGGTCTGTCGCCATAGCTTGGTCGCTCGTCGCCGTCGGAAGGCTTTCCACCGGCCCTCCTAACTGGATCAACCTTTCTTAATGTCTCTGGCAAGGTTTGTGAGGGCAAATGTAGGTAGTCGCGGAGATATTGGATACCTTCATTTGTTAGATACCAATAATAGTGGCGCTATGCAAATTGTTCCTTGACATAGCCACGCGATTTCATTGATTGAAGAGCCTTGATGACATACAAATTTTCCACCTCCTTAACATGTGGGTGCTTGCAATTGTAATCTTTCTTGGCTACGATAACACCCTTCTCGAGCAGATACTCGTAAATGGCCTTTCGGTCTGCCTTGGGCATCAACATGTTTGCTTATTCTTAATATGTATCTTAGATTTTACCTAATTAATATATTCTCTTGATCAGATCAAATAGTGTGAGGATATCAATAATATTGTTGTTAGATATAATGTAAATATGTATATGTTTATTATATGATACTAATTATAATAATAATAGTATTTATTCTTAAGGAGTATCGAATAAGTTATCTCATGACAAAATTCTGCCCATCAACTCATTGCCGGCCATTCGGTGAGCGAACAAAACCACATGCAATTCGCATGCTGTCGATGTCTGTCCCGCTCGCTCATTGCACGAAGGGAAGTTGTTTGGGCTGCCATCGCTGGGAGGCGTGGCGGAATTGGGCGCCAATTTTGAACGAGCGAATTTTTTCGCACACTAATTTTTCGCGCAACGCTAAATATAGCCCAAATCTTGTTGGGGCTTCTTGACCTCAGATCGGCAGAAAATTAAATGCTTCGTAGAAGTGCAGGTTTCTTCTCGCGGAGGGCAAACAAAATAATATTTTCCAGAAAAAATAATTACTACAAGAGGATATCATACAATTCTATTGGATCATACAATCAACCTCTATTATTGTTACTGATACTAGGGATAACATAATATCATTATCACAATGAGTGAGGAGGAAACTTCAGCTCAGGTATGGACGAGGAAACCAAGGCCAAATACAAACAAATGGTGGCCAATTTTGTCCCATATGACCCAAGATTTCCCAACCAAAAATCAGACAAGGAATTGTCAACAAAACTATATCGATTATCATAGATGTTTGAAGAAGAAGAATGGTGATGAGGAATACTGTGGCTGGTACAAGAATGCCTACAAACAATTATGCCCACCTGAGTGGTATGAGAAATGGGACGAACAGCGTGAGAATGGAAACTTTCCAGTTCGCATATGATGGGTTAACTTGAACAAAGATGGTCAATATTTCTTATTAAATATTTGATATCATTTTGCTTGTTTTACATTACATCTACATTAGCGTGTTAAATATGTTCAAACAAATGTTTAGTGAATAAATGTAATAGAGGTTACGCGTGTCTACTAACATAGGAGCGCTGCGCGTGATAATAGCTGATGAAGTCAACTATAAATACCTGAAATCACATCATTACTACACCATTGTCATGTGCTTGAACCACTAGGGTTGGTCCGTTTGATTGAATTGGCGTAGAGACGTCTTGGACTTGGTATTGTAATGTCCATGGAGGAGAATCTTGTACAATGTCTCACGAGTCCAATCAACGACGGCAAACTTGGCAATTGAATCACTATGTGTGGCCACATATTTGCTGTATGTCTCAATCAATTGGATTTTATCTAACTTGCATCGCTTGGACTCGTCACCGATCCTTATGAATATTTGCAAGGTTGTCTTTAATTCCACTTGGATGTCGTTCTTCGTCTGGCCCAAACTATATAGTGGCTCGAGGATGTTCGATAGACGTCTGTCAAAGAATGACTGGTCGCTCATTGGTTTCAGCCAGACCCTCAACAAGAGACAATTGCTAGCCATTAAGTTGACATATTTGATCTCATTCATACATCTAATGTATTCACTGATGAGACGGTCTCGCTCACGATCCCAATGGAATAAGCTGCTCGTTTTATCTGGAAATCTGACCACTGTTTTCATAGGATCGTTTGAGGTCCTGGCTGGAGTTGAATCGTCGAGCCAACAAAACAAAAAAAGCGCTCAGAAGTCAGTAGAAATACCCATCCAATAATACCAAACACAATAATCAGATAGACGCTCCAAAGGATTCCCAATTCTTGTTGGTGTAGGACATCCGTCGAGACGCCACTCTTACCATTCGTCAGACACTCTCGAACTTTCTCAAGTAGAGAATCTATGACGGCCCTGCGTTGTTGTCCCTCCAATGGAACTATATTAGTTGTTGCTGTATAGACAGGAACCTGTGGACATAGCTGGTTGATTCTGTCCACTTGATTGGTAACAGTCAATGCATCAATAAGCGAGCTAATTGGAACTGCCATTAAGATCCAGCTGGAAATTGTGTAGATATAATTGTCATTGAGCAAGGCATATTCGACAAACGACCTTAATGCAATGGTGAACTCCCAACAAACTGTGGCATAGATCAACCATACGAATAAGAAGCCATTATAAGCTGAATCAGCCGCCAATGAGACGATATATGGTATTGGCAATGAGGCTAGTTTATAGAGGAGCAGCACCATAATAACTGGAATGATAGCCGAACTAAGGCCCTCGATAATGACAAATAACAGTACATAGATTGTGATGAGTATTACCGAGACGGAGATGTCGAAAATGGCCATTCCAAGCCAATAGCTGGCTCGAACCTTCACCACTTTCGAGTCGATCCTGTGACGTATGGGCGCTATAACCATGATTCCTATGGCTATTGACTCGGCAAACGCAAAGCCAATACTGTAGATGAAACGTCTGTTTAGGTAGCCACGAATCATCTCGTGCCATGGCAGATGATAATTATGTCTAGTTGTCCTATATCGAGTTTGATATGATTCGCCCTCTCATCAAGTCCATCAGCCTCATCACGACGACGACGACGAGCTCTCACCTGATTGGAACTATCACTGGCGGTGGTGGCGGTGGTATTGATTGTTTGTTGACTGATCGGTCCGTTAATGCGACCATTATTGTTTTCAAATGATGATATATAACTAATGAATGTTTTCATTGCACCAAACATGGCGTGAGGTAGATATGGTTCAAATATGATGGTTGTTCGCTTGTTGCCGGATCGAAGAATATAAACGACGCCGCGAGGTCCTTACTTCGATGGATCATCGAGGCGACATATTCTGCATCCGTCTGATTTGTTTTCTTGCTAACATGACCAACGAGATTCTCATTACCCTTCCAGTGGGCCAGATAAGACTTTGTTGATGGTGATATCTCATTCAGCCCATCGACCACATGAAAGCCAACTCGATACTTGTACAAATCCTCAATATCGTGATTTCCAATTCTATTGGGCTCTGTCTCGTAGTCATTTGATTTGTGTTGACGATTATTATTCGTCGACCCGGCGCCCGCAACTCGCACACCTACGCCAGACCTACTGTTGACACTCGATTGCGTGGCCAGTAATGTCGTGACAATTATCAATGCGGCCCCAATGACGGCCAGGAGGTTCACTGATATCTCAAATGAATTCGACAGCCTATCCTTGAGGATGGCAGATATACTTGCACAAAAGATGGACTCCTGAGACTTGGGCTCTGATGCCTGATCACTCTGGAACTTGCGTACACTAACGGGCGACGTCTCTAGTGTTCGTTGTCTCACCTGTGTCCTGTGTTGTAGTGATAACAACAAATCGGGCGGTAAATCAGGATAGACCGCTCGAGACATCCTGAGCACCAGAATATCCTCAATCGACTCGTAGCTCAACTCGGCCAGCCTGAAGCCATGGATATTGTGATGGCTAAACATTTTCAATATAGTACAAAGGGCATTCAGTGAATCGTGAGATTGGCGCACCTTTAAAATGACAATAACCCTATGCAGGTAATCCTCGGCTCTAGAGGCACCACCGACGGCGTCCGTCTTGTTTGCGGTGGCCGAGACACGGGAGCTTCGCCGCCGTGCGCCAACGTCTGGTATACTGAACGTTTAGTGGCATCCAAATCCAGTTTATCCTGCTTAAATATCTCGTTGGTCAACTTTTCCAGCGCCTTGATGGCCTCAGAGTTGACTGACCTGCCGTCGCCTGTCGTGGGCTCAAATATTATCCAATAGCCACAGCATAGTCGTTTCGACAATCTCACCGGCGTATCGTCGAATTCAACCTTACCATTCTTGAGCAACACAATTCCGGTCGCCAAATGCGGCCGCCTCGTCGATATCTGACGTGTCCACCACCACCGACCTTATGGATTTGTATTTCTTTAATAGATTCAAAACCTGACATCTTGGCCGCCAGCGTAGATTCAATGTTGGTTCAACCAGCAACAACAGTTTGGTATAACCGACAGCGGCCACGCCAAGGGCCAGCTTCCTCGCCGACCTGCTGGTTAACACGATGGGCAAATCGTCCTTTCGACTGCTAAGATGCAATAAACTGAGTACAAACAGAGACTCAGAGTCATAGATCTTATATGATGAATCTCGTAGTGATCCAAACAATTGGAGATTCTCGAAGATGGTCAGCTCGTTGAAGAAGATGTCTTTTTCGCTCAAATAGCCGATTTGTCGCCGGGCGAAGCTCATCGAGGCTGAGTCGTATTTTACGCCATCGATAATGATATTGCCCGATCGTAGCGGCCGCAGGCCCATCAGAGTTTCAAACAATAGATCCTTCTGGTCTGTTTGGCCCAATACAAAGGAGATCTGGTTGAATTTGAAGTCCAAGTTGAGGTTCTCGTAGACCACCTCCGTTTTAAACCAGACAATGCGCTGTTGTATGGCCTCATCAATGATGATTGGGTACTTTTTCTGGTGTGGGCTGATTGATGTCCTCTCAACCAAGTACTGATTTGTCTTTGACAATGTTCTACCTTCGTGCTGACGTAGCATCTGTAACTGTTCGTGATTTAGCTTGAGTGCGTTGCCCTTCGTTTGAGCAACCAACTTTGTGGGCCCCCTCGAGCTGACATGACGTAGAGAGCAACATATTCTATTGGGGTCTTTATGACGACGACATGAGCGATTTCAAACCCGTCGATGACTTGGTCTTGATTTCCTCGACTGGACGATCGCCTTGAGGTCCATTTTTATGACACAAAATGAATTCATTTAGCAAAGATCTGGGAACATTAATCAGGCCCGAAGCGGAGCTGTATTTCATCTGGTCCACTAATATGGTTATGAACAACCAGACAAATATCTGTAACACCAATAACGCCCACAAACTACCAACTGACCAATCGTGGAAGCCACCTCCGATGATCCTTTGATTCAAGAGGCTCATACTGAATGGTTGATTTGTTTGAAACGACGACGCAAAGATGACGAAACAAAGAGCCTCGAAGTTTGAGGCTGGATTTAGTAAGCTCACAAAAACCGCCGGCTCGAATGGCGAAAATCCGTAAGGTGTCCACTGAAGCATGATAAACATGGCATACATAGCATAACATGAACCCAACAAACAGGTGGTCAGCAATGCATGGAAGTCTTATCAAATATACAGCCAACAAATAGACTATGCGTGCATATGGCTAAACCGTAGGTCAATATCAATAGATAGCGTGCAGTGATACTCATGTCGCAAATTGGGTCTAGTAAATAATCTGTGGTGGGTATTGTCAATAGAATAGATATAATCAGGCTCTGTATGGCTAAATGGATGAATATGACGATGAATGTGCTCAGCCAATAATTGCATGCTGTTGCTCCAGCCAGACGGACATAGAGATGCTGTCCCAACTCATTGGCCTCGGTCACACGATAAACTATCGCAAGAGAATTGAAGAAATGAGCTAGCAAAAGTATTAGCATAGTGATTGCCGGCACCAGATAACTGCCCGTTATTACGGGATATGGTCTAAGGCGCCATTTGGTGTCTACCAACTTACCAGTTGGATTGATGGTAGTTGTCGGTGGTGAACTTGTTGTAGTAGTAGTACTAGTAGTGGTCTCAGCGGTTGACGATGTTGTTTCATTCGTATCTCTATTAAAATACCAATTCGCTGCACGTGTATTCGATGTCATTGCATTCGCTATGCAGAGCTCAATCAAATGAATTCCAGAATTTAAATCACTATGAGGAAACTTGTATTCATTGTAGTTGGAACCTTGAGAATATGGCATATGAATGACCGAACTACCCGCCAAATCGGTCATGTGTATCTCTATAGTCCGTTGTGCTGCTGAATAGACCAATCCCATTTGATATATTGTTTCAGAGTTGCCTTGTAGACTGAAACAACTCTGGGTTGTATTTGATCTATTTAGATCAGTTTTGTCTTGTCTAAAAGCGATTCTAGATTCCAAACTTTTTCTAGCTTGCCAATTAGTTCATCTCGGCTTGATGTTCGCACCAACTCTAGGCCACATCTTTGCCCAATTGCTTGACCGATAGACTCTGATCCACCTCCGTCGGAGTAAAATAATACCCTGTGGCATACGTGGCGCTTCAAGTCTCGATTCGTATCTATGGGACTGTCGGCGAGATTTCTGAAATAACTCGCTCTGGCATTGCTGAGATCCAATTGGGGTGCGCTTATTGCACCAAAAATGATCTTGAGGCCAAGGTAGAGGACCATTACTGTAATGGGGCCGGCGATATCGAGGGCAGTTGAATATGGTGACCTGACTCGCACTTTGTATGATTTCCAGATGAGGGCTTTCAATTGATGCATTTAACATTTTTTTGCTTCAGAGCACCCACTCTGGCGCTAGGTTGTTTGATCTCGCAGATTAAACCAATAATATCATTAGATGAGGTGGTTTTGATTAATAAGAATATGCAATCAATGAATCGTGATGAAGTAGACCGGACGGATTGATTATGATAAACTGTTTTGTTCTTGCATCGAATCAGACGACCAATTCGGCGGCGAATTGATCGAACGCGCAGAGAGTGCGGCTCAAAACCACGCCTACCACTATTCACTCGGGAACAGATCCCGAACCACGTAGAAATGTGCTATTGATATGTGGACATTCCATAGATCAGCAGTTTCGCCCCACATGATTGGCACGTGGCGTGTTTTGAAACTCATTATTTGAGAAACTATTCTGTAAGTTCGGGATTATATCATATCGAATAGGTATTCAACCTTACCATCATCAATATTGACTGAGTATGGCAACTCCCTAGGAGAAGGTATAATTCAAATGAGATTGTTGTAAATAACAAGTCTAATTTCAGGAGTCATATAAACAAGTGCCAAAACTTATTGGATAATATTCAATTTGACTTTATTACATTGAAGGCACTGGACAAGGCAATTCCAAGGGCAACTCAATTAGCTGCTCGCTTAAATCAGAATAATTTTGACACTCTTGAGATAAAACAAAAACAGTACAAGTGGAAATCCTCGAGGACAAAACAAAGAAACCCATCAGGGGCGCAAACAAGGACAGTTTCTGACCCAGACGCAATCGACATCACCAAGAACAAGAACATTTCTGTACCCGCCGTTGAGATCACCATACACAAGAACCCATTGGAAATTGATAGGCTTCGTAAAACAAGGAAGAATGATAATGATTCAAAATTCAAGCTCTATACTTGATTCGATCACATAAAAAGAAGGCGCGGAAGGTTTATTGGAATCTTCTTCTAGTGATAACATCTTATATCAACCGCTGAGACAAGATGATTGCAGATAAGCAGTCTTTTCATTCGAATGAAACAAATCAATCTATATCCATTGGCAATGGTTCAGGTACATATGTGTCAATGCTGTTTTTCCTCTGCCTAGATCCTGTGGACCTGTTAAATCTTTTTGGCTTTGGCCTCGGGGGTGGTTGAGTTCTAGTCTTCCAGGAGATCATGTCTTCGAGGACTGTCGCCGCCGGAGTATGGGTCAAGCTCTGAACACAACGTCTATCATTGGCATCATTAACAAGAGCCTGCCACGTCTTGTCACTTGTCAGGGATCTTGCAGATATACATACAATGAGACAATGCTTTGCCCTTGTGAGAGCGACATTAACACGTTGATATGATTTGAGGAACCCAATTGAGCTCTGGAATCGAATGTCCTCACGCAAGATAAAATAATTATATCTTTCTCTTGGCCCTGAAAGCCATCGCAGGTGTTAACATCTACTTTGATGTGCCTTTGTGACTGCAAACTAGCGATTTTGCTTGTGATTAGTCTCTTTTGGCCTTTGTATGGTGTGATGACACCAACAGTTGAGTTTTCAGGTGCTTTTGTGAGAACCGCAACCAATAGATTCTTAACCAATAGAGCTTCAACCTCATTCTCCATACTATTTTTGTTCGCTTTTGACTCGGATCCATGTCTCAGATCGAACATGATATAAGGCTTCAATGGGTGGTCCGTAGTTATCTTCCTTGAACTAATCAGTCGGTTGTCGTAAAATTGTTTCGATGGAAAGTGGCAAATGTCCGGATGCATTCGATATTGTTCAGTCAACATGGCGATCGGGCTCGATGGTGAATAATTACCAAAATGTATGAAGAATCGCTCGAACAACGACCTACCAAAGTCGTACTCCTGTGTGCATATTTGCTGATAACAGTCGCTGGTAATTGCATGGGATCACCAATCAAGATCATTCGAGAGATATTGTAACATAGCGGCATAAGTAGCTCAGGGCTCTACACATTGGGATGCTTCATCGACGATGACACATTGAAATGACAACTCCGCCCCATCACCCTTGAACAGATTCTCTAGTGGTTGTCTCTGACAACTGTTGAGTGTAGTTAGAATTATATCTGCATTCTTGATTAATTCATAGCGAATATTTCGTTTTGAGGCATCGGAGACTTCACGTTTAGCAGTTATCTCATCTGTGGCCTTTTGGCTTCAAGTTCTCGAATGAGTTTGGCTATCTTAGCCTCCACCTCGTAGGAATCTTATTAAACTTATTTGAGTATCTTAAATTTGAAATTTCAGTATCACATCTACTGAGTTCATCCTCGAGTTGTTTGATCTGTAATGATTGTTTCTTCCTGATTCCATCAACTTTACACTTGAGATTTGCCTCAACTAGCTCCTCTAAACTAATAGATCTTATAGAGTCACTTATTTGATCAGGGTGACCAATACGAACCATGCGGAGGGATCTTTTCATAGGGGCCCTCTTCGAGAAATCCGCTCTTTGTATAGACGCCTATGACTTCGTCGATAGCACCATTTGATGGGGCGCAAATTAAAATCTTTGGAACTCTATTTATGTACATGTTGGTGGCATAGAAATGCTTGATTATACTGACGAGTGTGTGAGTTTTACCTGTTCCTGGAGGTCCTTGGATAAGTTGTATCTTCGGTATTTGACGAACCATAGCTTCATTGGCTCCAACAATTGCCTTGTACTGCATGTCATTGTAATACGGAGACTTTACGGCGATCACCGTCGGTATGGTCAATTGGCAGGTAATTAGTTTTGGTGAAAGTATATCACTGGCCAGAGGTGATTTGTTCAAGATTGCAACAGATTCTATTTGCCTAATCATGGGTTTTAGATAATATAAAGCCGATATCCGCATAGGTTCATTGAGTTTAGGTTTTAGTGGGCGTTTGGCTATAACAACACTATAGTTTATGACATGATGATTCCTGTACCTGTGCCTATCTTGTCTAAAAACATTCTGACAGTTGAGTATAATGATTGATTCGTTCCGAGGAGACATCATTGACATAGGCAAACAAACTGAGTATTGCCGCATTCCTGTTTGGATCAACTACAAACTCGGACTGAGATGCCTTGATTTGATGCGTGTCAGGTATGGTCACTAAATCTAGACGAATGAGATCGCCCTCGCCGATCACCTTGAGCTGTGACAACAGCCTATTGGATTCCACAACATATTGACACTTTATCAATATTTGATATTGGCCCTCGCTGCTTAGTTCAACAACACCAATATGGAACTGTCTAGGCGATCCGTTGGCGCCCTCCTGGGGCACTATTTGGCAGACTATTCAATATAGA
Organism: Oxytropis ochrocephala; assembly: GCA_020916435.1. NCBI lineage: Eukaryota > Viridiplantae > Streptophyta > Magnoliopsida > Fabales > Fabaceae > Oxytropis > Oxytropis ochrocephala. The sequence continues at coordinate 591,873 of JAJHUT010000092.1, forward strand.
GTTACCTATACGCGATGCCTCTCTTCTTCGATATCCATAGGAGTGCCTCCTCTGAGGTCGGATTCAATGCTTGACCATTCTTGGAATATCTGGGCCCATATTTCGTGCATCAGCAAAGGCACAAAGGTCGATTCATAATCCTTATAATTTTCGTAGGTAATTTTGAGTTTCTTGAGTTGAGCTCGGCATATTGGAGGAGGTTGTGAGTTATTTTTTGTTCGTCTAACCATGCAACACGCCATTGCAGAATAGCGGTCAGAATGCCATCCACTACGTTAGCCACTATGTTTGTCATCACAATGTTGAGATTATTTCATCCAATCAGGCCAATAAGATGCGTATAGAGAGGTGATTTCTAATGGTGTACCATATTAATAAACACAATTAATGATGAATTGTATGTCTATTAGTCCTAAATAATAATGTTTATTAAGAATGATGACTTGTCATAATCACATTTGGCAAGATTTGATCGATATATTACTCGATATTAACACAATAAATTATCACAATCGGCTTTGATACGAAAACAAAGAGAGGAGTATTATTTCGAAATTCGAATGGTCGATGAAGATAAAAGGCGTTTTATGGAATCCGAAACCGCACGCGACAGGACTGGCGCTAAGAAGGCGCGCTTCTTCTCACGAGTCGCGCAGCCCTTCGAAGTTCGAACGCGTAGCGGACCGCCTCAACAATGGACTTGTTCGGGGCCAATACATGTAATTAACTTTGTAATGAACACATGTTGCTCGGCCAGGAGGTAACAATAAAAGCCTGCATATTTCAACAGCCAAGAGAGTGACAACTATTTATTAGTCTGTTTTTTCATTTAAAATGCAGTCACAAGTTAGAGAGTTAGCCTCATTGGAGGAGCTACTTGGCGAGGAAATGAAGAAATTGGATTCTCTGAGACAAAATGTGGATAAAGATGTCAGAGAAAAGAATTCGACAGCAGCCACTATGAATAAAAATATTAAGGAGGCCAAATTTTTTAAGGATAAAATGAAACATATTAGTTTTAGATAAATTGACAAGACAATTAGATGAGATACCAATCAAAACCCTGATAATTAGGAGGAGAAACTGAGAGAATTAAACAGAGCATTGGGAGAATTCGATCATTTAGAGCCAACTAATGAGTCATTGAAAGCCAAGATAGATGACCTCAAAAATCTCGCTTGAGCCTAGAGGTTTCGTTTATGTGAACGCGCAAAGTTCAATCAATTTTCGTTTCGACCCAGACGCAATCGACATCACCAAGAACAATAACATTTTTGTACCCGCCGTTGAGATCACCATACACAAGAACCCATTGGATATTGATAGGATTCGTAAAACAAGGAAGAATGATAATGATTCAAAATTCAAGCTCTATACTTGATTCGATCACGTAAAAAGAAGGCGCGGAAGGTTTATTGGAATCTTCTTCTAGTGATAACATCTCATATCAACCGCTGAGACAAGATGATTGCAGATAAGCAGTCTTTTCATTCGAATGAAACAAATCAATCTATATCCATTGGCAATGGTTCAGGTACATATGTGTCAATGCTGTTTTTCCTCTGCCTAGATCCTGTGGACCCGTTAAATAATTATATCTTTTCTCTTGGCCCTGAAAGCCATCGCACGTGTTAACATCTACTTCGATTTGCCTTTGTGACTGCAAACTAGCGATTTTGCTTGTTATTAGTCTCTTTTGGCCTTTGTATGGTGTGATGACACCAACAGTTGAGTTTTCGGGTGCTTTTGTGAGAACTGCAACCAATAGATTCTTAACCAATAGAGCTTCAACCTCATTCTCCATACTATTCTTGTTCGCTTTGACTCGGATCCATGTCTCAGATCGAACATGATATAAGGCTTCAATGGGTGGTCAGTAGGGATGTGAGCCTTACTCGTGCGTTTCTGAACCCTCACACAACGCACAGCTCGAGCTTAGGTTCGCACAAGGGGTTTCGAGTCCAAGCTCGTAACTCCTGTTGCGGTCGGGACGCACAGTGCGTTCTTGTGACAGCTCGAAACGCACCACTAAGGCTCACATCCCTAGTGGTCAGTAGTTATCTTCATAGTTTCATAATTATTTATGAAGATTATGCTAATATATAGTAGTTGTGAGATGTTGACATGAAAACAGATGAGAAATTAGTCAAAACATGGATATTTAGAGCAATTTAGATTGATATACTAACAGTTTCGTGTCGACGCCGCTAAACCAATATAAACGCACGCCATGCTCTTCAATAGTATCGCTTCTCGGCCTTATGGCTAAGATCAAAGTGTAGTATCTGTTCTTCCTAGTTTGACAACTATGGACGAGTCCAATAGGACTCGAACTTGTCAAAAGAATATTTGCACGGGGGCGAGATGGCCGGCTTGCTGGCCTACTCGCCGCGGATTGCCCCAGCATTGCACTACTTGCAGGCGGCGGTCCACCCTTTTACCTTTTTTAAAAACTTCTAATAATAATACTCGCTGGTAATGGGTGTCTGTGGGCGGCCATTGTGACGCCACCACCGGCCGCCGTGGCGCCATTCGCACGACGACCATCGGTCCGGCCATCACGAACACCACCAACATCACCACCATCATCATCGGGCGGGCGACAAACACTCGCCGCCGCCTCACCATCGACCGGGTGGCTCTCTCGCGGCGGCTGCTGCAGGGGAGGACAATCGATGAAGGCTCGCCGGCCTGCTGGTCAACACGACGGGAAAATCGTCCTTTCGACTGCTAAGATGCAATAAACTGAGTACAAACAGAGACTCAGAGTCATAGATCTTATATGATGAATCTCGTAGTGATCCAAACAATTGGAGATTCTCGAAGATGGTCAGCTCGTTGAAGAAGATGTCTTTTCGCTCAAATAGCCGATTTGTCGCCGGACGAAGCTCATCGAGGCTGAATCGTATTTTACGCAGTCGATAATGATATTTCCCGATCGTAGCGGTCGCAGGCCCATCAGAGTTTCAAACAATAGATCCTTCTGGTCTGTTTGGCCCAATACAAAGGAGATCTGGTTGAATTTGAAGTCCAAGTTGAGGTTCTCGTAGACCACCTCCGTTTTAAACCAGACAATGCGCTGTTGTATGGCCTCATCAATTTCCTCGACTGGACGATCGCCTTGAGGTCCATTTTTATGGCACAAAATCAATTCATTTAGAAAAGATCGGGGAACATTGATTGGGCCTGAAGCGGAGCTGTATTTCCTTCGGTCCACTAATATGGTTATGAACAACCAATATCAATAGATAGCGTGCAGTGATACTCATGTCGCAAATTGGGTCCAGCAAATAATCTGTGGTGGGTATTGTCAATAGGACAGATATAATCAGGCTCTGTATGGCTAAATGGATGAATATGACGATGAATGTGCTCAGCCAATAATTGCATGCTGTTGCTCCAGCCAGACGGACATAGAGATGCTGTCCCAACTCATTGGCCTCGGTCACACGATAAACTATCGCAAGAGAATTGAAGAAATGAGCTAGCAAAAGTATTAGCATAGTGATTGCCGGCACCAGATAACTGCCCGTTATTACGGGATATGGTCTAAGGCGCCATTTGGTGTCTACCAACTTACCAGTTGGATTGATGGTGGTTGTCGGTGGTGAACTTGTTGCAGTGTATACTTTGTGAGCAGCGGCGTGGACGAGGGCGCCCTAATACTGCAGGACATAGTGGGGATTCAGCCGGACGACACGGTGCAGACGCTGAGCGAACGAGGCAAGCGCATCGAGAATGTGGCCTATCCTCGGGCGTTGTCCATGTTGGCCAGAGGCCAGATGAGCTACGACGCGGCCAACAATAGGGCAGTCTTTTCCAACACTTCTCATCATCATCGTCATTGCGGTCACGCTAATTATTGATCATCACACAATACACAACATTCTGTCATAAGATAAGATAAGATTAGATGGAACACTGTCCATCTAGAAGCGAGTTAATCTTACATGTTAGTTTTAATAAACTAACTAATAATACTTTAATAATCTTACGTAGATATATTGGGGCCGTGTCTCACTCTTTGCCATTGTTCACTGTTTGCTTAGAATCAAATTCCAGCTGCATTTGTATTAATTTATCGATTCGCTCCTGTGGAATGTTGTAACAAATGGCCTTATGCAGTAGGTCCATCACCTCGTCCGTGTACTCGGTGGTGTTGGCGGCCCAGGGCGCGCCCGGAGGCGCCAGCCGCCAGGTGTCATCGGCCGTGCCGCCCGCCTCATAGGGCAACTGATCGACTTCGATGTTAGGCTTCACCAGCTGCTCCATCGTTCCGCAGTGGGTTATTTGCTTGTAGGCCTCGGGCAGCCAGCTTATGATGAGCTTAATGATGGGCCTGACGACGAATGGAATGCCGATTATGTTGATGGTCTTGAATCTTTGCGGGAAGTAGTCGCGGACGGATATGAGCCAACTGATGAAGTCCAAATCCATGTTGGAGTAGGTGGTTTCGCTGACATCGAATATGGCAATGAACTGTTGCATGTCGTCCTTGTGCTTAATGTCGAACTGGTTCAGTGTGTAGGTGATAAATTTACGGACGATATACTTGATGGACGAGTCGGGTTTACGATAATTCTTGCCAATAATATACACCACATCGAGGCCGTCCCTCGACCTGCCCGTCCAACCGACGGGCGCCTTCAAGAACAGGTCCTTGGCGAGATCCTTTGCGTGGAGCTCGTCCACGTTGTTCTCGCGCCTCCAAATCAACGACCTCTTCATCAAGTCAGCGGCCTCTCTCGCATCTCGCCGACAGTGCACGAGATAGCGCCAACATGTCATGGGCGCCTTGGGGTCCATCATTTGTTCATAATGAATGCGACTGTACACTTCGCTGCCGCCACCATCCTCGTCCTGGTAGGCCTCCCTGAGTAGTGTTCTCGCCTGGTCGATTAGATCATAATCAATATCAATCTTACTATCATCATGGTTACTATCATTGTTGCTGTGTTGCTTTGTTTTTGAGTCGCTGATGGAGGTGCCATTTGGCTTGACATGATCGCTGATATGGTGCTTCGTGTCCGCTTCCACAACTTGTTCCTTGATTAATTGAACCATCTTGATGCTATTTGATAGGCTCTGCTCTTGGAATGAATCTCTTCTAAATGGGGCCCTATTATTCCACTTTCATATGTATATATATATATTAATGAATGTCTGTTCTGGTGGCCGAATGGGTATATATATGATGAAAAAATGCGTGTGTGAGTTTAAAACGTGCTTTGGTCACGTCGTGTCATCCAAATTACAATGTATTGAAGTTTTCCATCGGCGTTTATATGATGGTGACTGTTGCGGTAGGCGTTAATGTGTTGCTGGTTGTGGTGGCGACCATCAAACTGAGAATTTTGATTTTGATGACTGCGGGTATTTGGTCGGCTCACGTCCTCGTGTTGGTCGTCGTCGTCGTCAAGTGGCGTTTGCGGGCTGGCCTGCCAGTAGTCGCGCGACTATCTTTCATTTAAATCAGGCTCGAAATTCAATTCTCCCAGTGTGTGGAGGACACAAAAGGCAGAGATATATTTTATATCTGCCACAACAGCACCAACAAAAAGCCTTTTGGTGCAATCAACCTTCTCCATCTCTCTGGCCTTCTGTCTGACTGACTGTCTGTCTGTGTGTCTGTTTGTCCATACAATGATAATGAACTTGAACACTGGCAGTGTCTCATCCACTGCGGCTTGTGTAGGATGGTTCACACTTGCGCATTGGGCCCGTCGCGAGAGGCGAATATACAATTTTGATGCATTTACGTGATGGGTTTTGTTGGTTGGTTGGCTGGCAAACATTGAATTGAAGAATGCGCCGACGCCACCAACGACAGCATCACAACTGCTTCTAATTCTATTGTATACGTGCATGTGCTGTGTAATTTCAGATTCACAGAGTGTGAGAGAGATAGCGCGAAAGATGCACCTACTTCACAAGTGGCGCACTCTAGCAAAGCGCCATTACAAGTCGCTGATGATGGAGACTCTCAGAGCTCTTTATCATCAGCCAAGCAGGCATTGCTTGTACATTTTCTGTTGGCTCTTCATGTTGAAAACATGTCGCCCTGGTTGCCTGTTCTCATAATTAACAGCAACAACATCAACATTGAGACGAGACATTTCTCCAGAGATGGCTGGCTGAACTTTTACGCGACTCGGAGGGGGCCACATGTAACATCTTCAATTATCAGGCAGACATCACTGACATTATTGATTAGGGATCGTATCCAACCATAGAGAAAGAGAGAGGGGGAGGACACCTAGTTTTTGTAACCTTTGGCGTCCATTTATTGGGCTCGTCCTTGACTCGAGTCGTCGGATAGGGCGAAAATACCAAATCTCGTCCAACTGCTCGGATCGCTTCCATTCCTTGATGAGCTGCGATCACACACACAAACAAACTAGCCACTCGTCCATGATTAACATCCTCGGCCTTCATTCGGGTGCTTGCTCGCTGAGCCATTCCGATTCAATATCTCTCGAAGTGAATGCATCTCAATGATGAAAGTCGCGATATAGAACCCACCAACCAAACAGGCACGGGCAGTGTTTTGGATCAAGCCCACTTGAAGAGTGCAGGGCTTACACGTTGGTCGACAAGCTACATGATTAAAGTGCCTTTCCTACGAATACCAACTACTTGAATCCACCATGGCGGGAGCCGCCTACGTTTGTACTTGGTCCTCTTGAAACTCTAGCTCTTCATCAATTCTCAAGTGCGCCGTCGTATGAAATCAGACAGCAATGAGATTAACCAGCCTTCATCTTGAGATGAGGACCAAAGTCTAATGTTGGGCGCTGCCTCCAGTCTTCGATCTAGCGATCGTTTGAGGTAGTAGAATCTTAGTATTGGAGAAACAAGCTAGCGAGCAACAGCGTCTTTCCGAGAGATTGAAAATTGAATATTCGCTCCCTCTCCTCTCTCTCTCTCTCTCTCTCTCTCTCTCTCTCTCTCTCTCTCTCTCTCTCCCTCTCCTCTCTTGCAACTCAAGCCATCAGCTCAGAAGTCGTCAGGTGCGTTTAATTGAGGCTCGGCGGCGATGGATTTCAGCATCTTACACGTCCAAGACTATTATGCTCGTCGCTGTTAGATTATCATTTCACCATCCCACCAACGCCGCGCTGGCTGTCATACATCCATAAACTACTTCAGAGTGTAAGCATAGAAACACCCAAGACTTACGCAAAGGTTTAAGGTACATTGGCGCCTCTACCAGAAAATATGCAGCTTTGCTTGCGCCTGGCAACTAGTTTGTCGAGAGCTTGGAAACTTGTTTGTTGTAGGCGCTGCTGCTGTTGCTCGTCGATCTTACCTGTTTGACGCTGCTAATGATGCAGATATTAGTCGCCATTTCTTCTCATCTCCTCCGTTTCACTCGAAATAATTAATTGCCTCAACCGCCTTGACAGCTTTGAGAGAAAGACAATTTATAATCTCAACTATAACGCAATATATCATCTACTATCCACGTAGCCCCTTCGCCACGGCAGCCGCGTCGTTTTGGCTGCCGTAGATGTCGCTTTCAATTAGTGTCATCTAAACCTGACGTAAATGGAATCGATATGGAGGCAAGACATCGAAAGCAGGGCTAATTGAAAGTTCGTCAGTTATGTCATTTGGTGGCCGTCCGCTGGCACCTGCGTGTGTTCACTGTTTGTTTTTGATGATCTTCTCATCTCCACCTCATCGGCCACTCGTCGACTGAGCGAGCGATTGAATGAACTAGAAAACGTGTGCCGATCGACTGAATCGCCGAGAGTTGAATGGTTGATATTACATGACTCTTTTTCGTGCTGTTTGTTGCCTCTGTCAATTTACATTCCGGCGGCTGTATCGCCGACGTAACAGTGCAACACAGCTCCTTATTATACAGCGCCTCCTATCGATTGTATAAAGACAATTATTTTGCTGAATCGGCACCATTCGCCGGCGCCGTCGCTGAGGCCGCGACTCCTATCTGTCTGTTCGTCTATCTATCTCATAGTGTCTCCAGTCGAACGTCGATTAAATTTGCACATTTGTCAGGTTCGTTACACCATCTACAACAACAACAACAACAACAACGACGACGACGACGACGACGACGATGGCACCGACAGCCATCATAGTTGCTAGATACCTTCTATCAGCT